>CM044550.2:12879853-14079853 GCA_024416835.2 Perccottus glenii
GGATGCTTAATTGTTTTTATTCCTATCATGACCCCAATTTTGATTCATTGTTACAGAAAGACAGCAGGTCGAGACAAAGAACTATTATACTATCCCTTTACCACAACAATAGTTTCCCTTATTCAGAGGGTTTGTGGCCTCCCAGCACTATCCTCTGTTAATGTGTTTTCAGACCAGCGCTCAAGCTCACATAGACCGTTCACAATTCACTGATATTAGGCTAACTTACACTGCATGTTGGCTTTCTAGGTAAGTATCTGCTTTAGTAGAACGTGATGGCCCTTTAAACAAACAACCTGCATTTGTATTGTATTTTCTAGAACCAGGATACTTCTGAAAATGAAACACGTGGAAGGTCTGAAGGACAACTCATCTCAGTTTACTCTAAATGGGGAGCCTTTTTGCATCTTGGGAGGATCCATCCACTACTTCCGTGTGCCCAGGGAGTATTGGCAGGACAGACTGTTGAAAATGAAATCTTGTGGCATCAATACTCTCACAACGTACTTCCAATTCAGAAATAATATGTTGTTCAAATGTTTTAAATAGGGTCCAAAACACACACCGAACACTAAAGTACTGATTTTGCAACCTTCACACTTGTTTTTTCAGATATGTCCCATGGAACCTGCATGAGCCTGAAAGGGGGACATTTGACTTTGAGGATCAACTGGATCTCAGGTAACTGTTTTTCTTCTATACAGATGTCCAGTTTAATTCAACATCTCTTAATACTCTCCTCAGACTTGTAGCTAAGGTTTGTAATTTTTAGGGCCTATGTGAGTTTAGCTGCAGAAGTGGGTCTCTGGGTGATCCTACGGCCTGGACCTTACATTTGTGCAGAATGGGACTTGGGTGGGCTGCCAAGGTAAAGTATTGTGCATTTCCTTTTTTAGACATTAGCTGAATTATTATCATTTGTCTATTGTTCTAGCTGGTTGTTACGAGACAAAAACATGCAATTACGAACAACTTATCCTGGATTTGTGGAAGCTGTCAACCTCTATTTTGACAAGCTCGTGCCAGTTATTAAACCTTTGCTAGTAAGTAAATGAAGCCTATATTTAAATTGCATGTAGGTGAAAACTCAACTCAACATTTTTTTTAAAATTTAGTTCAAAGAGGGAGGCCCAGTTATTGCACTCCAAGTTGAGAATGAGTATGGATCATATGCCAAAGATAAGAACTACATGACATTTATAAAAAATGTGAGTAAATGTGAGGGTTAATTCTTTGTCACTGAATTGTTCCTTCATAAAACAACTTTCCATTTATTGTAGTGTTTTCAGAGCAGAGGCATTGATGAGCTGCTACTAACCTCAGACAACCGGGAAGGCCTGAGATGTGGCGAGATAGCGGGAGGTAATTAAAACATTATGATCATTTACTTGACATATTACAATGGAATTTATTTACTTTTGCCTTGTGCTAATCAATTAAAATTTAGCTTTAATATTGCAGTTTTGAAAACTATAAACCTTCAGAGAATATCATTTGGAGCAATCCAGTCCTTAGCCGACATGCAGGTTGTGCAAGCAATCATTGTGGTTTGTTTTGATTCTTCTTGCTTTTCTGCTTTGCATTAATAAAATGCTTGTTGCTTTATAGCCACATAAACCACTGATGGTAATGGAGTATTGGTCTGGATGGTTTGATGTGTGGGGAGAGCATCATCATGTGTTCCATGCAAAGGGTATGGAAAAAAACATACAACTGAATAGCTTAGATTTTACTCCCTATATTTCATCTCTTTTGCAATGAATTATGTGGTTGAAAATATGAGAAGACAGGGATTATATCATATTTTATTGTAACTTTACAGAGATTGTGGTGTAATTGGTTGTATCTTTCACTTTGAATTAGACATGCTAAATGTAGTGTCAGAGATCCTAGAGAGAGGTGTCTCCTTAAATCTGTACATGTTTCATGGTGGAACCAGCTTTGGCTTTATGAATGGAGCTGTGGACTTAGGCACCTACAAACCCCAAGTCACCAGTTACGGTTAGTGGGAAACCACTTTTTGCTTTGCAAGGCTGTGAATCAATGAGTTGCATGAATAGATATATTAAGTATGATTCCACACCATACCAGCATATTATCTTATTTGACTTTACTACAGACTATGATGCCCCCCTGTCTGAGTCTGGGGACTACACTGACAAGTTTCACATCTTGAGAAATCTATTCAGCCAGTACCATTGTAAGGTATTTTAGGAATCTCTAGTCTTTCATTTATTCTGAAAACATTTAGATCCTTATGGTCAGTAGTTGATATTGTAATTTTTGAGTGCTTATTTTAGCTGAGCCTCTTCCTGAGGTGCCCCTTCCTCAGCAAAGGAGAATGTACAACCCTGTTGTCATTGAACAGCACCTGTCACTGTGGGACAGTCTGCACCTCATTGATAAGGTAACATCTCAGGTTCAGATTAAAAATAAAGTAAATGTTTACAGAAATCAAGATTAGCAACATGATGCTGGATATGTTTGGTTAAGATAGCAAACAGCTTTAAAAATACCACACTAATCTGTTTCATGTATTATTCACACCCATGATTTATTTATTTATTTAAAAAAATGATGGTCATTGATTACTTGACTGTTTCTCCAGCCACACAAATCAGAGTTACCAGTGAACATGGAGAATCTCCCTGTCAACAATAACCATGGTCAGTCATATGGTTACACCTTGTATGAAACCACCATTACCTGTGGAGGAACACTTAACTCTGGGAACAATATCAGAGATAGGGCTTTGGTGAGGAAATTCTTCCAGATTCACATTTAAGCACATGCAGTTCATGTAATACTGTAGGCAATAGTCTTAAGTGATAGCCTCATGTATACATTACAGTTTTTATGTTATTGTTAATGTGTTTTAGGTGTTTGTGGACAGACAATGTGTTGGCACTTTAGACTACAAAAATCATGAGCTGGTACTCATCGATGAACAGGTAATACATTTCCTACACAAGCAAATCTGTTAGACTAATGTTTTTTGATGAAAATGTTTTGTGTATTGAAATAACAAAGGAAGAAAGGACTTTAAGTTTACTAGTGGAGAACTGTGGACGAGTGAATTATGGGAAAAAAATAGATCAACAACGCAAAGGTAAATTTTTTTCCTTTTAAACTATATAGTAAGGCCATATTCTAAACATAAAACATATTATTAAGGTGCAGAGAATGTATAATTCTTCAGTTGCAGCGTTAGAAGCCATAAGAATACATATAGCTTATTACCCATC
The DNA here is from genome assembly GCA_024416835.2 of Perccottus glenii. Lineage (NCBI taxonomy): Eukaryota > Metazoa > Chordata > Actinopteri > Gobiiformes > Odontobutidae > Perccottus > Perccottus glenii. The sequence goes on from CM044550.2 coordinate 12,883,099, forward strand.
TGTGTTTTTCTCAAATATATATTTTTTCAGGTATTGTGGGGAACATTTTGCTGAATCAGATTCCTCTAAGAGGATTCACAATCTTTTGCTTTGAAATGAAGCCATTTTTTGTTAATAGGCAAGTTTGCAGAAATGTTTATTCTCATCCTGTTTCAACCTTTAATCTTTTACAGTAATCTTTTATTATATGCTATGTGTTTTCAGATTGATGATTTCAGGTAAATGGAAACCTGGCTTCAATTGCACCTCACTGCCAGGTTTTTTTAGAGCAAAACTATATGTTGATGGTCCACCAAGAGACACCTTCATCAGATTCCCTGTTAGCAGGCCTAATATTATCTTTATTTTTTGTATATTAGTATTTACCATATTACTGTCTGTTACTGTTTTTATCAATATTTTCAGGGCTGGACTAAAGGAGCTGTGTTTGTCAATAGCCACAACCTTGGACGCCATTGGTTCATTGGCCCTCAACATTTTCTTTACCTCCCTGGACCTTGGCTCAAAAGTGGAGAGAATCAGGTTTAAGTTATATATTGTGTATTTGTGATTATATGACAATATTGTGATTCATTTAGACTCAGTGCAATACTTGCTGTTTTGTATATACTTTTTCAGATCATGGTTTTTGAGGAGCAAAAAACAGATGGCAAAATTGTGTTTGCTGAAAATCCAGAATACGGAAAGACAAAAGACGTGTACAAACTTCCTTTTTGCTCTTTCTAGTAAAAAAAAATTGACAAATTGTTGTAGCTCCAAGCATATTTGCATTTCCTCTGAATATGTATCTAGAGAGACTGCAGAGAATCTATCCATTTACTCGCTTAAGATACATTTTCCTTGACATTTGAGATCAAAGGGCATGGGCTAAAGATTACCACAATAAAAACCTTCATGACAAATATACAACTCTACAAATGTCTGTGAAACTGCCTAATACAGCACAAATGTTAAGTATTCAATTGCCTAGGTCTATGTGGCTGCACAAAAAATATGGCACAATAATGAACAGTGAGTATTAATTTGATAGCAGGCCTATGACCACTGTGACCCAAATTTGTGTTCACCTTGTGGTCCTTGAACTTTGCTGTGACCTACTATCTATGGCTGTGACAGAGAAATAAATATTGTTGAACCTCTGACCCTTTCAAGCGTTTTATTGGTCAAAGGGCTTGTCCTTCACGTTTTACACATCATACCACATTATATGCCTGGTAACAGGAAAACATGCTTACTTTTTCTTCGCAATAAAGGTCTGACACTGCTGGACAACCTACAATTTACATTTTAAATTGTGTGGCAAGAGGTTTGATTATTTATATATAGTAAATAAAATGTACGAATGCGTTAATTAAATATCATAATACGGCTCGCATTAAAAAAAACACAACAATTGTAACTTATATTGAAAATATTACCCGGAAGTAGTGCATGTTACTTCAAGACTTGACTCGAGAGTGTTTTCGTTGTTCTATGTCACGCCTGCAATTGCGGAAAGACAGCTCTGCGGTTTCAAACTGTCAGCTAAATGCTTTGTTTCTTAGGATTAATTAAATAATTTACAGAAGTCCGATTAATTACATGTCACTTTAAAAATGTGTTTTACCTGTAGCATCTACGCAGTAGTTTAGCTTAGCTGTCGACAGGGAGCTCTTGAAGAAGTGCAAGAGTATAAGGAGGTTACTTAAGTTTCACTGAGTTGAACCTTAACAGATAAAGGTATTTTTCGGACTATAGCCAGTCCATGGAGTCATTTGAAGGTTTATGCACTCTGCTTGGGTGCTTTACGGGCATAGCAGCAAGTGGGCTCTTGTTTGCAGCTCACAAACTTGGCTTATTCTATCAGTTGTTTCACAAGGTAGGTTGTTATTACATAATTGTTATAATGAAAAAAATAGCTTCTCTTCTACTGTGTATTAATTATTTGATGCAAGGCAACATATTAGCGCGAGGGAACATAAACTACACTTTAAGAAAATGACCCATAGTGAGTCTGTAAACTGAAAAGCTGCACTCCATTCAGGCCAACCTTGCTGTTTTCTATCACAAAGGTGTCATGGCAGGCAGGTTTGTGGTATTGGAAGGGTTGCTCAATGTTTAGATGCCAACAATAACATGACAACTGGTACAAGCTACCCACACTATTGTTTATTTACGTTTCATTATGTTAGCTCACCCTTTAATTTACTGTTCACATTGACTTCAGACAGAGACAAAAAGTCCACGTCATGGCGGTGAGAGTGTGGCTGACGTTCTGCGGGCTCATGGGATAAAGTATGTCTTCACCCTTGTTGGAGGACACATCTCACCTATCCTTGTGGCCTGTGAGAAAGTAGGCATCCGAATTGTGGATACTAGACACGAGGCTACAGCAGTTTTTGCAGCTGATGCAGTTGCAAGGCTCTCAGGTGCAGTATTTTCTGTCTGAAAAGTACTGTTAACCATATTTATCCCCACACCATCCACTGTAACATTCTAAAGGGTGTGTCTTTGCGAGAAATATTTATCTAGCAAACAAAGGTGTGACTTTTAGCATTATTAAGGACTGCACTGATAATTGCCGCCATAAGAATTTCCCAACTGCTCCTAGTTTATTAAAAATGACATGTGCTGTAGATTTAAAAATTACTGTCTTGATTGTCTATAGGGACTGTTGGTGTAGCAGCAGTGACTGCCGGACCAGGACTTACTAACACTGTGACAGCAGTAAAAAATGCTCAGATGGCTGAATCACCTCTGCTGCTCATTGGTGGAGCTGCTGGCACACTTCTTCAGGTTAAAGAAAACACTGAGTATTTGCTTCAATACAAAATCTGCTGTTAGTTTCTAGTCATGTATTTTAAATATGATGAAATATCTAATACTTCCATGAACAACTCTTATGTTACAGGGCAGAGGGGCACTGCAAGACATTGACCAGATGTCTCTATTTAAGCCACTGTGTAAGTTCTGTGCTTCTATCAGGACGGTCAGAGAGATCGTACCTACAGTCAGAAAGGCCTTGGCAATTGCTCAGTCTGGCACTCCTGGTCCTGTTTTTATAGAGTTTCCTATTGACACACTATACCCCTACCACATTGTGTCCAAAGAGTTTGCTGTTAAGAATCCTCCAAAAGGCCTGATAGAAAAAATTGTTGCATGGTAAGTTATTCACATCTCAATGTAGATGTTTTGCTCAGTAAATGCAATGTGAAATCAGATCTTACTGCAAACAGCATTCTATTGCTAATATTAAAATTAAAAAAAGTTATATTTGTGGTCTTATTTGTTTCAAAGGTACCTTAATAACCACCTCTTGAACCTATTTGCTGGGGCATGGGAAGCCAGAGATGTGTCTCCACTTCCTGTTGATATCCCACAAGCCACATATGATCAGGTATTGATGCTTTACATTGTATGTTATGTTTTCTTTTGTCATCTCATTTCATTTGTCATCTTGATGACTAAAATTTGTTTATTTATGAAATTACTTATCTTTATAATAGGTCCAAAAATGCATAGAGATGGTCAGTAGAGCAAAGAAACCTGTTATTCTGCTGGGAAGTCAGGCAACGCTCCCCCCAACACCAGTCGATGATATCAGGTAATAGGCACCCCTTGTTATCTTTATCTCTATCACTATCTTTATCACAAATATATTTGATTAACTACTGTTTACATGTGTTGCACAATGCGAAGATATGGCATAAACTAAAAACAAAACATTGTGATAGTTTAGCATGTTTATATTTTTTATACAGAAAGGCACTGGAAGATTTAGGGATCCCTTGCTTTCTTGGAGGCATGTCCCGTGGAATGCTGGGTAAAGACAGTCCTATACATATCAGACAGAACAGACGTGATGCTCTGAAGGAAGCTGACTTGGTGCTTTTAGCAGGTATGTTATACACATGAAGGTTCAAGTATATTTAACTTGACTTAAGTCACAACATATGTTTATAATCTACCTATTATATCATTGTGGTTGTGTTTGTAGGGACTGTGTGTGACTTCCGTCTGAGCTATGGCAGAGTTCTAAACAGACGCAGTAAAATTATTGCTGTGAACAGAGATAAGATGCAGTTACTAAAAAATTCAGATATGTTCTGGAAACCAACTATAGCAATCCAAGGTATGTTCACAGAGCTTCCAACACCCACTGTAGACAGAAGTACTGTCAGCCTCAGTTTTAAAGAAACATTTTTTTTTTGTCTTTTAGGAGATGCTGGTTCATTCTTAGTGCATCTTTCCAAAGGCCTTAAAGGCCATCACTGTCCTGTAGAATGGCCACAGAGTCTCAAAGCAGGTGATGCAACCAAAGAAAAAGCTAACAGGTTGGTAGACGTGTTCTATCCAATCGGTGTAACAAACATAAATAAATAGCTGATGAAAATGGACTGAAGTAATTCATATATTTATATATATATAATCATATAGGGACAAAGCAGATGAGAAGACGGATATTCACTTGAATCCATTGAAAGTCCTTCACTGTGTAGATGAGCTCATGTCAGAGGATAGCATCATTGTTGCAGATGGAGGGGACTTTGTTGGAAGTGCTGCGTACATTTTGAGACCAAAAGGACCCTTGCGATGGCTTGACCCAGGTTGTCAAAAGTTGGCTTATTATTTTTTATGTAACAATTAATAAAAAAAATGTATTTTTACACTCATTTACATATTTTTATGATATATAGTTATTTTGTTTTTGTTTGTAGGAGCCTTTGGGACTTTGGGAGTTGGAGGAGGATTTGCTTTGGGAGCAAAACTGTGTCGGCCTGAATCTGAGGTATATCGAGGCACAATCATATGATCCCATGTTGCACTAAATTAAATAATTATAATTATTGTCTTTCACTTCTTGGTGTATTTGCAGGTATGGATAATCTATGGTGATGGATCGTTGGGATACAGCATTGCAGAGTTTGACACCTTCACTAGACACAAGGTAGAATAAATAAAGCTAAAAGCACTACTTGCCATAAACACTCTTTATAGCCAATCCATACCTGTTTTTGTTCAATGTAATTGTTTCTTTCAGACACCTGTTATTGCTGTGGTGGGAAATGATGCATGTTGGAGTCAGATCTCTAGAGAGCAGGTCCCTATGCTTGGTAGCAATGTAGCGTGTGGCCTGGCATTTTTAGGTAAAGAAACCATCTTAACAGGACAGAATGTGATGATACATGTATACTTATTAACTGCATTTTTTTTTTACTTTTACAGATTATCATGTAGTGGCAGATGGTTATGGTGGTAAGGGCTACATTTTAGGACGTGAAGATGAAGAAAAGCTAAGTGACATCATTAAACAGGCACAAAAGGAAAGTCATGAGGGAAAAGCCACTCTTCTCAATGTCCTTATAGGAAAAACTAACTTCAGAGAGGGCTCAATCTCTGTGTAAGAGACTGTATATGGTTCTGCCTTTACTTTGGTGTCCAGGATTAGACAAGCCCAGACCTCACCTTATCTTTCCAGCCTTTAGAGCATACACTTTTCAATGTTTTATGTTCTTCCAGATTTTAAAAATAAACCATTGGTTTGACTTTGTGTAACATCACTCAAAGATTTATTTTATTTCCATATCAAATATTTGAGCATCCAGTATAAATCATTGATTATTGCTGTAATGAGAGCAAGAATTATGTGTTTTAAGCTGAGACCATTTTTTTCCTATTAAAAGGCTTTTATGGTAATAATATCCGTAAGATTTTTCCTTCTTTTTTTTCATACATAATGTATGCCTTTTTAGTTGTATGTTTTGAGATAGGACAAATGGGATCTTCTGTGATGTTGCAAATGTATTGATTGAGTTCCGTTGTGAGAAAATAAATACTTGCACTGCATTTAAATAAATACACTGAAGTGAACATAAATGTGGATTGAGTATCAGAGGCGATTTCTTTAAGACTGCAAGGGAAGCTCGGCTTCCCTTATAATGTCCCAAAATTAATGGTCAAATATGTACTATTGTATTAACATTTTATTGACTAAAAATGCGTTAGAAAACGTTCATCTCAAAGACGAGTTCGTTCAGAATCAGTTACATATAGCAGGTCGGCTGACTCGATTTCCTTCTCATACATTCCCGCAGCGTCACAGTGCATTTCCTATTGAAGCCCAGCGTCCATTGACTTCAATGGGGCTGCTTTGAACGTTTTTTCAGCGCTCAAACTAGACGGTCATTGGATAAACGCTGCGATTATGTCCGCCCACGGACGCTCAGCGTCTCTGGGGTGAATGGGGAGTGGGCTGGCCCGGACTCCGAGCTTCTGCGTGATGATTGGAGGGTCCTGTCGAAAGACTTGCATCTCCTTTTGACTGACAGCGATTCTGTACTATAAGGAATCACTGAAGCTATTCGCGCTCAGTCCCATCGCGGATTTCTCAAGTTCAGTCGAAATAAAAACTGCTGCAACCTATTTCTTTGATATTTGCTTGGTGAAATTGCTTGATTTTCATCATACATTTCACACAATTATACACCACATTCATTGTTTCAGTTTTACAGAGTTTAATATTTTTTTAGATCGTTCATTCATTCATTCATTCATATAACGTTAGTAGGCTAGGCTAGCGTAGTGGGTGAAACTGCGCACGATGGCAGACGGTGCTAATATTGTCGACCTGATTTTGGCGAAGCCATTTGAAAGTGTTCCTTACGAGGAAAAACTTAGAATTAAACAGCAGGGCAGATCAACACCTAAGATTGATTTAGTGCAAAAGATAGGGAAAAATAACAGGTCTTTTCAGCTCTCCTGGTATGACAAAGTTAGCTGGCTGACTGGAAGTGCTGTGACAAATAAAATGTACTGCTGGCCATGCCTCTTGATGAAACCATCTCACGGACGGATGTGTTGTTTGGTCAAAGGTGGACTAACTTTGACAGGGCATATAAAAGACATGAAAAGAGCAATGAACATGTGAGTGCATGTGCAAGATTAAGTTGCATGGACAGGATCAGGGTTGAGCATGCAATAAATGAAGGTGCTCGCATTCAAGTGGCTAAACATAATGAAATAGTCAAACAAAACAGGGCCTTCCTAAACCGCCTTATTGATGTGACATCCGTGCTTGGCCGGCAGGAGCTGTCATTTAGGGGACATGATGAGAGTAGGTGAATTCCAGTCCTCAACTGTGTTTTCTGGTATGTCCCATACTATTCAAAATGATTTGATCTCTGCTCTTGCAGCCACCGTTTCTGATCAGATCAGAGATGAAATTCAGGATGCTCCCTTTTTTGGATGGCAGGTGGATGAAACAACTGATATATCCTGCCGTGCCCAACTCTCTGTCATTGTTCACTATGTGGATAGTGCAGGTAAAATTCAGGAGCGCTTTATTGTATTTTTGATGTTTGAGGCGAGATGCCCAGTCCGTTTTTGAAATATTAAATGAGAACATGCAGGGCTACAATTTTAAGGACAAGCTTGTGGCACAGACCTATGATGGGGCTGCTGTCATGGCTTCAGATCTCAATGGTCTGCAGGCCAAAGTGAAAGCAATAGCCCCCAGTGCAATGTTTGAGCATTGCTATGCACACCGACTGAATCTGGTGCTGTCACAGGGGGCTAAATGCTTGCCTGAGTGCAGAATTTTTTTTGCATCACTCTCTGGATTTGCCACATTTTTTTCAAAATCCACAGAGGACATCTTTTCTGGAGTCTGCAGGCTGTTCAAGGTTTCCCAGAAACGCTCCTACTCGATGGAATTTCACATCACGGATAGTGAGCACTGTGGCAAACAATTATGATGGCCTCCTGCAGACATTTGAGAACATCATTGCAGATACAACAATGGATGATGATACACTGGATTGTACCAAAGGCTTTGTGAGGAAACTGGAGGATTTTGAGTTTGTGTTCATGTTGTACACATATGAACAAATCTTCTCTGAGACTGATGTGGTCTTTGATATTGGCCAGCAGAGGGCGATGGATGTTCTTTACTGCAAGAACAGAATTTAATCTCTTCTTGCATTTGTCAAAGAGAAGAGGTCAGAGGGGGCTTTCCAAGCCATTTATGCCAAAACAGCAGATCTCACATCAGGCACATGAGATGAGCCCATGAGAAAGCGCCGTCTGATCCAATTGCAGGATCCCCAAGTGCGATACAGAAATCTGTACATGCTGGCCATCCTTGATAACATCTTGGAGCAGATTCCTCGAAGTCTTTCAAATTTGGAAAGCATGCTCTTCTTAGAATTAGTTTTCAAGGGAAATTTGATGACATGAGACAGTTATTTCCAGAGGAGGCCTTCCAAAGTGTCCTGAAAAGTTATGGCTTTGATTCAGGAAGACTGAGGTCAGAACTTCAAGTCCTGTATTCAGATCAGGACTTGCAGGGTAACAGGGGAAAGCTGTGTGATTACTTGGTGTTCCTTAAAGACATGGAGTTGGACAGTGCAATGTGCCTCAGCTTTACAAACTGTTCTCATTAGTGGCAACAATTGGAGCTACATCTGCAGGTGTAGAAAGGAGCTTCTCCTGTTTAAAGCGACTCAAGTCCTACACCCGTTTAAGCAGCCTAGCTCTGCTGGCCATTGAGAGGACACTGGTCAAGTCACTTGAAAAGACTCGTAGTTGGTACGACAGGGTCACAGACCATTTTCTTGAAAAGCAACGTAGGGCAGAATTTACTTTTAAATAAATAGACAATTTTATGATGTAGGCCGAAAATGAGCTTCCCCTCTCTGACAGACCAGTAGCCGCTGTAGCACTGTTGAGTATACAACAACTGTTCACTTGATTAATTTATAAATACATTTATGGTCTCCATTACTGTGACATTTGCCTAATGACCTTATGTCTATTTTTATTATTAACAGCAGATGGCACTCTGGTAATAGTGACCATTGGCTATGTATCTAAAGTGCTGACTGTTCTTCTATATTTTTACTGAGCACATTTTGATTTATGAATCACGGTCAGTGTAACTTACTTTTACTGACCTAAAAAGCCCACTTGGCTTTGTTGGCATTTTATACAAATAAATGCTTGCGGCATAGACTTTTAATCATCCGCAGCTTCCTTTTCCATTTTATAATTTGGTCTAGCTACACAGAAAATGCTTGCTTGACGTGACACCAACGTGAAAGGCTCCGAGCCTTTGCCACTATCACGTACACTCTGAACAATGAGTCCTCAAATGTATGATGTGGACGATGCCAATAAATTCTATTTGAAAGATAAATTGTTTTTATGCAATATATTTTTTCTTTACCCAACGTGCTTTCGCTATTTTTTAAGAAAGAGTATCATTAAACGTATAGTTGGTCCCAGTGTGATATTTTAAAGTTTTTTTTTTTTTTTCCTTGCTTGACGTAACACCAACGTGAAAGGCTCCGAGCCTTTGCCACTTTCACGTACACTCGGAACAACGAGTCTCCTCAAATGTATGATGTGGATGATGCCGATAAATTCTATTTAAATATAAATTGTTTTTATGCAATATATATATATTTCTTTACACAACGTGCTTTAACTATTTTGTATGTTAAGAAAGAGTATCATTAAATTTATAGTTGACAGTGACATTTTTCACAAGAACTGTTTTTTCGCACTGCTCGTAAATCCACCATCAGCCCAGACGTATCACAGCAGGCGGCGACTTTAACAGCTCTCCAAAAGTTAAACACGAGTGCTAACATGAATGTTGAGGACAGTAACTGAGGAGATCCAGAGAGGCGTCCTCGTCTAGGTCTCCAGCATTAGCCTTTTCGGTGAGGTGATTTTTTATTTTTTTATTTTAGAACAGTTAGTACCGACAGAACTTAAAGTAGCCTGCTCTTCCGTCTGTATCACAAACAAACCTAGGGAAATCTCGCTGTGCTCTTTTAACAGGGGAGCTTATAAGATTTGTAAACCAAACCACTTTATCAGTGGGACAATTGATTTATTTGTTTTTATTCTTTTGTCTTTACTTGGAATGTTTTGCTGGCCCATAGACTATGTTACGGAATATTTATGGGTAGCTATAACTTTAGCTATTACTTTTCCAGCGTTTAAGAGTAAATTACTGAATGAATGACGCCAAGCAGAAAATGTACACATCGAAAATGTAGTCATCCATATAAAAGCAAAAAGCTAGCTAACTGCTTTTTATTTGTCATGTGATAGAAAAAAAAAAGAAAATGTAGCGTTATTTCTACGTATGTCTTTTGTACGTATGTAGGCCACTGTCGTACGTATGTCTCTGTCTTGCTCTAGTTCTTTTTCTATTACTCTAAACAGAGAGAGTTGGCTAAATAGAAATGTATAGGTTTATAACAAAATAAAATATATTTTATTTTTTCTGTAGCCTCATATTGGCCTCCGTTCAAAGAGTCTTGTAGGATACTCTTGCAAGAAGGAAATGTATGCTTCGAAAAAAAGGTAAGTAAAAGCATCTGGACTCATTTTTTAAGGTGAAGACGTTTTGTCTCTAATTCCAAGAGACTTTATCAATTCTGAGATCGGCTGGTAGGAGCTTATATCTCTAGAGGGAGGAGTTTCCCCTGAATCCAAACCGTGGCTATGAAAGGGAAGTGTGACTTCTGATGTGAGAGTAGTTAGTGAGAGTTAGGAGAGTTGTTTATGACACTTGCTCCATTCAGGTGCATGGTCTTGTGAAGCTGTTGTTTTGTTTCACCGTCAAAAACTGGTCTGTCCCAAAGACAAGATCCCCTTGCACAAACAGTATTGTAGTTTATACAGTTCAGTTCAGTGAAGAGTGCAGTGACAGTTATGTCGGAGAAACAAAACAGCTTCACAAAAGGATGTATCAGCACAGAAGAGCCAATCCTGGAGGACCTGAGTCTGCAGTCCACCTCCACCTCAAAAATAAAGGGCATTCCTTTTGAGGACAACAATTTTTGCCAGAGAGTCCAGATGGTTTAAGAGAGGTAAATTAAGCCATTTTTGTGAAAATGTAAAAGCCCTCTTTGAACCGAGGAGGTGGCCTCAGATTTATTTTGCCTAGTATTTATAACAGTGTTTTAAAACCTAAAAAAAAGAGTTGCACCCTAGAACAACAAACACAGCACCTGAATGGAGCAGTGTCATTAACAGCTCTCCTGAGTCTTAACGACTCTCACATCAGGAGTCACACTTTCCTTTCAAGCCTGGTCCATCAAGTTTGGTTTCAGGGGAAACTCCTCCCACTAGAGATATAAGCTCAGCTCTCTTACCAGTTGATCTCAGAATTGATAAAGTCTCTTGGAATTAGAGACGAAACATCTTCACCTTGAAAACTGAGTCCAGTTGCTTTTACTTTTACCTTTTTTCAAGATGACCTGGATGACTGAGAACCTTCACAGAAATATATGCTTCCTTATTTCCTTGTTCCATGAGTCGCAGCAAATAGGTATGAGGATTGCACATGTGACTATAAGATGCTATACTGCAGGGTATATACTTGCTCTTAAGTTAGCATCATCTGTGTTATACAGGAGCTGAATGGCCTCTGTTGTAGCCGTAAAAACTGAGAAGCGACCTGCTGTTGATTCTCAAGATGCAGACTCAAATACAAAGAAGCCCAGGTAAGCCAAGATGAGCAAGAACAACATAACTGCTTTGTTTAACCTGCATGCTGTCCGATGTATTTGTATTTGTAACCAACATCAGATAATCTTTTCCTGCCCCTAAGGAAACTTTTGCCCAGCCTGAAGACTAAGCGAGCTCCTGAACTAGTCCTGGTGATTGGAACAGGAGTAAGTTCTGCGGTGGCTCCACAGGTCCCTGCTCTCCGCTCCTGGAAAGGCCTCATACAGGCCTTGTTGGATGCTGCCAATGACTTCGATCTGCTAGAAGAGGAGGAAAGTCGGCGGTTCCAAAAGCACATGCAGGAAGACAAGAATCTGGTGCATGTGGCCCATGACCTTATTCAGAAACTTTCCCCGGTAAGACTGCTTAAGCCTTCTTTCCCAATGGATTTTTTTTTGTCACTGCTATTTTACATTGAAGTGACCACTTCAGTGTCTCATTAACAAACCAATCCAATACTAAGTGTTTTTGTATATTTCAAGGTAATAATGATACATTTAGAGAGCAGTCAAATAAGACTATTTTAATACATTTTTATTATTATAACTATTATTATTTTAACTGCCTCTTAACCATTTAAACTGTGGTAAACCAGCATGAATACATATCAAATACTGCTACTCCAAAATACTGCTACTTGTAGTGAAACAACATCAAAACCCAATATTTATTCAATATATTAATATAATTTTTTCTCTTGTTTATCCCCAATCTAAACTTTTTACCTCTTGTTTATTCAACAACTAGAGAAGCAGTGTATTTTGATTCTGTAATGATTATCAATTTATTTACTCAATTCCAAATATTTTATGTTTCAAAGCTTCTGAAATATATATATTTTTTAAATTTATTTATTCACTTATTCCCTTTTTCATATTCAACAAATGTACACAAATGTGTACATTTTTGCATTGCTTAATTATCCTTTATGGACTTGTCTGTTTTAGAGCCTTGCTGGCAGATGGGCGACTCAATATCGTTTTCCTTCTTAGTTAGTCATGTCTCAGCGCACTTTTCAAAATGATAAAACACACTTTGTCTCACCCTGTTGTTACAAGGGGAACAAACAGTTCTTTTATGGCTTTATCTGGCATGTTTATTTCAATCCACAGTCTTGTACCCTTTGCCGCTGGCTACAGGCACAGCAGACATTGGCGCAAAGAGAATAATAAGATAGGGCAATGACCAGGTGACAGGTTCTATGGATCAGTGTAAAATGTGTCTTATGTAACGTTGGAACGTACACATTTTTTTCATATTAAGTCTTTGTTCTGCTTTTAAAAGAGTAACACTTTAAATATCTGCACATGTTTCTTCAGCTTGACTACCATCAAAATCTCAACAACACACAAGCATTTGAGACCAAACTTACTAGGATTTTTAAAGTGGGGCACCCACTTACAAAGAAAAATGTGACGAATTATGTTTGTGATCTTGAGTTAAATGTGTGTAATCTTGAGTTAACTATTGAAAATAGGGAAAACAAGGGTAATAACACTTACTTTGATAAGAGCACGTACTATGAAAGGACAATGTATTAAGTATGATACTTCTGGCTTCTATACATTCTGTCGACTCCAATTATTGACGATACAGCTTAAAACCATCTGTGATTGTTAATGATGAGTCAAGTATTAGTAGATCCATAAACCCTAATGAAGTCACGCAATTTGATCTCATAAACATGAGATGGCTTTAATTTTTTGATTTGCGGGTAAATTCAAAATCCTAGCTGTTTACATGAACTTAAGTTGGTCATAAGTCCAGAGACAGTTTAAGGACAAATTTATATCTTTGCTGGGGACACTAGTTGATGAGTTCTTCCTGGTCTAAAAGATTTCTGCCGTTTAGCCCATTAGAGCTTTAATCTCTTGGAGTCAGCAGAGCATTTCACTGTGCTTGTATCACCTTGGTCACTACAGCTCTCTGCTAGCCTTTGCTATTCTTAGCTATTAGACTCCTCCTACTCGCTGTTCTCTTAATTTTACAACCAGCCCTGTCAAGTAAGACAAGCTTTCCCCGGAGTAATCACTAACGACTAGCATAATCTCATGGATGGCATGGTACTCTATGGTACCATTTTTGTCCACTGAATAGAATTTCAGTGGACTATATATATAATCAATTCAAGACTGTGGGTGAATTAATTAACATTTTTATTTATTTAACCTCCTCATTAGAAAAGACGGTATGTTGATGCCAAAAGGGTTTAAAAAACAATGTATATTTTCATCTTATTATTTTGTGAACTCTCTCTCTCTTCAAACAACTATCTTCTGTAAGTCACATTTATTTTAGATGTACACATACTCAGAAGTGCAATCCTATTAAAGATATTGTTGGTTTGTGTGTGTTTTTGCCTCGTAAAATAAGGATTATTTATAACTTCTATTAGATGTAAGTGGTGTAGACTTTATTAATGTTTTTTTGTTTGTGTTTTAACAGAGAACAGGTAACGTGCGATCCACTTTCTTTAAAGACTGTCTGTATGAGGTGTTTGATGATTTGGAGTGCAAAATGGAGCATGCTGGGAAACATCTACTTCGATCAGTGCTACAGTTAATGGAGAGTGGTGCCTTGGTCCTCACTACTAATTTTGATAACCTGCTGGAGATATATGCAGCTCATCAGGGTACCAAACTAGAGTCTCTTGACCTCACTGATGAGAAAAAGGTAGGACATTTAGACATGTATTGTATTGATAAAGCTTTGGGTTCAAAAATAAGTCAACTTCTTAATGAGTGCAAAGGTCATTGCACACATGCATTATCTCAACTGTTATCAAACACAATGATTTTTTTCTGTAATGTATGTTGTTTTGTGATTTTCTAAGAGGCCTGTCACTGCCTCTCAGTTTTGGTATTTATGCCTCACATCCATCAGGGCAAATATCCTCTAACTGAGGTTTTAAGTGATTTTGTTCCCTACCCAGCCAGAACTGGTTTGAGTGCAATGGACTGTTGACTTTGTGTTTGTGTGTTTAGGTGTTAGAGTGGGCTCAGGAGAAACGTAGATTAAGTGTTTTACATATCCATGGCGTTTACACCAACCCCAGTGGTATTGTACTGCACCCTGCTGGCTACCAGAATGTACTAAGAAATACTGAAGTCATGGTAAGAATTTAAAAGTTACATTTTCAAATTGAAGTTAGTGATGCTTATTTTCTGATCTTGGACTAATGTTGCGTGGGGGAGACAAGCTACAATCAAAAGAAAAGACTGTCTTGTTTATTCCTTTTTAACAGCGTGAGATTCAGAAGCTGTATGAGACCAAATCTTTTGTGTTCCTTGGCTGTGGCCGTACAGTGGATGACACCACATTCCAGGCTTTGTTTTTGGAGGCAGTCAAACACAAGTCTGACCTGGAGCACTTTATGCTTGTGCGACGTGAGGATGTGGGAGAGTTCAAGAAATTGCGTGACAACATGTTGGACAAGGGAATCAAGGTAATCTCTTATGGAGATGAATACGCTGATCTGCCAGAGTACTTTGAGAGGTTGGCCAATGAGATCTGCAATCGTGATGTATCTACCAATGGCTGGGGTAAGAAATTCAGTTCAGAGTAGTTTAATATAACCCTGTAGTTTGTAATGTGTGCGTTTGGCATGTTATGCTGAGTTTTAGACGAGACTTTTCTACAAAATAATAAGTAGTAATAAGTGTACACAAAATGTAAACAATCCTGTCCGTAGAGTGCTTAGTTTAACTCCAGCGTTATTTTGCTTGTAACTAACACTGTTTTACAAATCTTCTTTCTGTTCACAGGGTCTCCTTCACAAAATGAAGAGGAACAACAGAATGGCATTACCACACAAAAAAGTCTCTTTCAAGGTTAGGACTGAATGTTTCTCTTAGACATTGGCCAGTCTCTACTTGGAGGAGACATTTGCAGAATAAAATCTCTAGACTGCTTTTTATTGCATGCTGGTAGTGGTTTAGTGCTTGGTTGCAGTACTGCATGCTGGACAGTGTGTGGCAATGTTTCAGTAGATGGTCTCTTGTTATTCAATTGTTTACTTGAGTCCTTCCTTTTTCTCTTTGCCACAGACATCACTCTTGACAGTCACACAATTGGAATCACTATGAATCATTCCCCCCCACAGCTTCATCGATCCTAAAGTACTTGGAATGGAGTGTGTGGGACATTTATTCTTTGGATTTGGAAATCCAGGAATGTTGTGGGAAAACAAATCATTTTTAGTTCTCCCTTAAGTCTTTTAAAGGGAAAGTACACTGTCATCGGTGCTAACCTTTGTTTACAAAATCTGCAGCAGTAGCACATTTCAGAGCTTTACTTGATGAAAACACAATTAAATAAAATCCAGATAAATTATTTTCTATCAAGGATTAGATCAACATAGTTGAATGATAAATGGATTAGAATATGCAATGTTATATGGAGAACTGACTTGATCTTGTGTTATTTCTGTTAAAAGACACTCAGCCTAAGTTTTGATGCAGAATACATGCTTATATGGCAATGGAAAGAGGAACCTTTTATTTAGCACACTTAACTCTGGAACCGGGAAGCTATTTGCAGTTTGTATGTACTTTGCAAAAACAATTAAATTAAACTGTTACATTGCAAAATGGCTTCTAGCAATATTGTTCCACTCATTTTCTAAATGTGTAATTTTGTATTTTAATACTAAAACAAATAAATACTTTTACCTAAATCAGTTTTTCTGCATTTTTATCCAACATAACTACATGGGATATACGACAGAAACGACACATTAGAGTCTCCTGTAGCATGTAGAAGCTTTATTTATAAATGTTTACATTCTCATAAATTAGCTCAAACCTTCTGTAGCTCTCATCTTTCATATTGCACTACCACAAATTAAAAAGGGGCAACAATTAAGACTTTGCTTTCTCAAAACCAAACTACAATTTATAAAGAAAAAGTATATTTAAATATTTTCTAAACCTGTACAATCCAATGGAAATGTATGAAATGAGTCACTATCTTGAATTCAAAATATTTCAGTGTGCTAAGGGGTGTCAGCATAGTTTTATTTGAGATCTAATTACACTATCTTGTGTGTCTATTCACAAACTGTCCATTTGTGGAGATTTCTGTAAAACCTATTAGAGGGATTTTCCAAAATGTACATATGTATAATGTATAAATAAGGAGTCTGAAGACAGACAGGCACAATGGTCACTAAGCTTTCTTTAGGCACAGGTTTCTGCTAAAATGTCACATCTTGCAGGCTTCCAAAACCTGGCCTCATTCATGTATGAGAGCAAAAGTGACTGACAAAATGCCAGGTTGGTATTATTTTAGTCTTACTTTGTTACACTGATGACATTTATATCCTGGGTCCATTGGTTTGCCAAAACAAGAATCTGACTTAAGGTCTATTAGTTTTTGTTAAACAGCACTTATCCATTAGTCTGCTTTTATAGGTCTTCACAAGTAAAGAGAGGCCAGAACAGGAAAATGAGAAGAGCAGGCTAATAGGGCTGGAGTTGGCTTCACTGTAATGGTAAATTAATGGGAGATACATGCAACTTATGCCTTCATTAGGGCGCTGACCACAGCACGGGCATTGAGGCTGCGCAGATCATTGTAGGTTTGCCCTGTGCCCACAAACACAATAGGCTGGCCTGTGATATATGTCATTGAGATGGCAGCACCAACCTGAAAGGTAGGAAAACCAAATTAATCCAAATGTTAAAAATGTAACATTAATAAAATTCTCTTTGTTTGACAGATTGTCCTAATACCTTATCATCAATAGTGTCAAACTTGGTGAGAACAATCCCGTCAATGAGGCGAGGTCTGTCAGACATGGAATGATCTGCCAAAGCCTGATTGAACTTTACCTGAATACGAGAAAAAAAGTTTAATAATAACATCTGACTTAAGTAATGACTACAGACATTCTCTTGCATTTAAGAAAATAAACACCTAACAGCATACTCATATGAATGATCTGTTAAACAAAATAATTTCCCCTTTATTATCAAGGATTTTAGTAAATGAGAATGATCGCTCTCTCCTGAATAATTGATGTCAAAAACAAGTAGTAGTAATGGCTACCAATAATACACAGAAAGCTTCTATTTTTGACTCTGTATTTACTTAGAGGAGAAAAAAGCATAAACAGAAAGGTGAGGCAAAGTGAAAAGCTGAAAAATATTGACAGAGATAATTAGAGGATTGCAGTGGTCTGATGCTAAAGTCAGAGTTAGAAGTTTAAGGTAATCTCTAAACTTGATATAATGATTTTGTATTTTGAGGTAATGATCCAGTTTTACTTTTTATTTAAAGAAAAGCAAAAAGGTAACCACGCTACTGGAATGGAGACCAGGTAATAGGATAATTACTCAAACTTGAACAATAGATTTTTCTTTAAAAAAGGTTATAGGTTAAAATATAATTTAAATAGTTAATGTGATCTTACCAACTGATCCACAGCTTCATTGCCCACAAGAGCCTCCCCAACAAACAGCACAAGGTCAGGCATGTTGACAGCAATAAGTTTGGCCAGGGCTGTCATTAAGGGGGCATTGTCCTGCATACGCCCAGCAGTGTCCACCAAAACCACATCAAAGGCCTGGTTCCGGGCTGGAAAAAAAAAAAAAAGATTTTACAAACTGCGTAACAGACATTTTTTAAAATACTACTACTACTGGACTACTACTTTTTTTTTTTTTTACCATAAGCAATGGCCTCCATGGCAATTCCAGCAGCATCCTTCCCGTAACCCTTCTCATAGAGCTGAACTACAGGTCTTCCCCCATGCTGCTCAGGAGGATGCAGTGAGCTCAGGCGGCGCTGATGAGTGCGTAGCTGCTCCACAGCTCCAGCACGAAAGGTGTCACAAGCTGCAATCAGTACAGTAATGCCATTCTCAATGAGCCAGTAGGAGATCTAACAAGGATAAAGAGAGGTTTGATCAAGTACAAATTAATGAATGTGTTCTTTAAATGCTTAATATGCAACAACAATAGCACAAATCACCTTAGCTAGGTTTGTTGATTTTCCAACCCCATTGACACCACAAAATGTAATGACAAAAGGCCTGCGCTGACTCTGAGCTTCCATGACATCTCGCAGAATATCCACTCTACGCTTTGGCTGCAGGATTTGCACTAATGAGTCTTGGAGGGCCTGTTTTACTGTTGAGGTCACAGCTAAAGACAGAATTGCAATGATAGCATAAATTAAATACTTTTAGCCTTGTTTGACAGCTGACATACACTGTCTAAGAATATTACCTCAGTGACGACAAATAAATACATATTTGGCTTTCATTAATCAAAAGATGACTCACTGGTGAATGTGCCCATGACTTTGCCATCCAGTTTTTTGGCTACAGACTCACAGAGCTGGGAGGCAATTTCGGCAGCTACATTCTTTGCTAAAGGGTGACAAAGTAAAAATACAACTCAACTTAACATGAGGTAGAAAATCAATTGAGGGAAAATAAGATTGTATACCGATAAGGTGATCCCTCATCTTTTCCAACACTGGCTCCATATCTTCCCGAGTCAAACTCTTAGAGCCCACCAGACCCTTCAGCATCCCAAACATGCCACCAAAACCACCACTCTTTTTGGAACTGAGATGAGGCAAAAAATGTTTTAATAAAACATCATACCTCATTAAAACAAAGTTAATTGTGCAGTTAATTACCTTGCCTTGCTTGTTTGACTGACAACTACTTTTTCCTCTTCCATGTATTCCTCTTCCTCCTCCTCCTCCTCACTGGACTCATAATCAACAGATTGCAGGTCTCCCTTCATAGAGCTCAGTTGCATTCCCTATAACACATTTAACTGCATTTTCTTAAGGCTGTTTTCCCACATGTTGGTGCGCGCCGTGGTGCGGCCTCGGAACGCACTAGATCACATTTATTAAAATTATAAATGAAGCACGTCTGTTAATCCTGGCCAATTGTTTTTATATAATTTGTTTATATAATTTTTGTTTAACTCATGGCTGTGTATTTATGAAATCATCGCCCTAAACCTCCAGGAGACAGCGAATCTCTGCAACAGACCAGGTTTGTCCATGACCGCTACCGTCTGCTATGTTTGTTGTTCACCACAATACAAAACAACCCGCTCACGACGGAAGTCCAGTGATTCAAAAAAGTAATTGATTCGGCCTGAGGTCAGGGAAGCTTTTACACCACAGATAGCCTGCACCAGAGTGTGGCGAAAGCCGTATTGAGACCACCAGTTTAGAGCAGTCTCGGTACAGCCGTTTAGTGCGCACTAAAGTAAACGAATCGAACTTGGGTTGAAAGCTCCTTTGACCTAAACAGTGCCAGTGTGAAAAATGTAATGCATAAATTTAGTGTGTAAATACCACATCAATGTGTGCCTCCTGGCTCTGATCAGTGCCATTGGTGCCATTATCTCCATTTCTTTCACTATAGTCCAAATCCTTGGTGCTGCTACCACCCATGTCCCAAACACGTTTTTCCTTTTTTCCATGTTTTTCCTTTGGTTTTTGAGGCTTAGGGGACTTACTGTGAGAGATAGTGGATAGAGGGGAAAAAATAATAACAGAACCTAAACAGACAAAAATACAATCAAATCTTGAACCTTATTTCTGTAATCTTCAAACTATTCTGCCACCTTGGGTCAGGTACACAATTGAACTGTCTAGAGATGTTACTTTTTCTTACGTTTGTTTTTCACCAGATCCTGCTGTGCGCTTGCGAAAAAATTCCTCTCTGTTCTTTTGTATTATCTCTTCTGCTGTTAACCCCTGGTTACCATTTTCTGTCAACTTCTGACTGGATGAGTAGGTCTTTCCTTGATCCACTTTAGTTGGCTCAGCTGAAGGAGCTACAGAATAAGAAGAATATTTTTGAGTACCTATGTAAAGCCAATTTCATTTTCTACAAAAATAAATTGAAAGTTGTCACTTTCCTTTCTTTTCCGATTTCATTACTCACCCACTTTTTTGGTACTTTTACTCTTCTTGCCACCATGTTCCTTGCCTTTATCACCACCCTTTGTCTCAATCATTGACTTAACAGTTTTTTGAGATTTATCAGACTGCTCAAAGTTTCGCATGGTGCCACGGCTTCGAGCTTTGTCACTCTCCTCTGCCTCTCTTGTGTCAGCAAGACCGAGGGAACAAATACATTTATTGACAGGCCATTTTTGAGGTAAAATTTGCAGCTATGACTCATTTAGTTCAAACACATTACACAAAATGTAGACACAAACAGTGACACTACTTACTTAAGAAGCATTTTGAAATCACCATCAAAATCAAAGTTGTTATTGAGTAGTTTTAAAGCCCCCTTTTGCTCCAGTTCATTCTTATAGAGATCCCGAAAATGCAGTTGAACATCATCTATGAACTTGTCCACATATTTCAACGTCAGGATCTTTTGATAACCCACCTAGAGTGACAACAATTTTGATTGAATTAAAATAACTTTAGAGTCCATGTATTTACATGAATTTCACATAATTCACTTACCACAAATATTAACTCAAACTCATTGTCCAACTTGTATTTCAGACTTTGGGCTTCATGAGTGAATGTATTTTTCCCGCTACGCTCCTGTAATGTCACAATTCTAACACGTTAACGAGAGTAAACATGTTTGGATGTTACATTTCGTTTTAAACTGCCCATGCGCAAAGTGCTAGTTAGATGGCTATTAGCTTTAGCCATTAGCTTTTAGCTAAAAATGTGTTTACAAGAAAAACCTGCAAGAGGTAAATTGCTTACCTGAAGGATAACAGAGCGGATCAGGGCATTCACAGGTCCAGTAAAGGATTCAGTGACTCCGGCTCCCTGAAAACACCAAAGTACTATCCCCCCTTTGCTGAAGATGGTGAAAAAGTCTAGCATCTTGAGTCCACGAACCTACAAGGGGTTTAAAAAGAACCCAGAAGGAAATATTATATAGGTTATATAAGTATACACATGTGTTAATTACCATGTCTAAAGTTAAAATATATCCTTCATTAAATCCTACCAAAAAATAGATGAACAA
The DNA here is from genome assembly GCA_024416835.2 of Perccottus glenii. Classification (NCBI taxonomy): domain Eukaryota; kingdom Metazoa; phylum Chordata; class Actinopteri; order Gobiiformes; family Odontobutidae; genus Perccottus; species Perccottus glenii. The sequence continues at coordinate 12,904,580 of CM044550.2, forward strand.
ATTAAAATCCACAAAAAAAATGTACAGTCGTCCACCACAGTGCAAATACAGTTTTGAGATTTGAGACCGTGGATATATTTAAGACACGTCGAATGCAGAACCGGAAGTTGACGCCGTCTTCCGGGGATTTACGCACATGCGTACTTGGTATAAAGCAAATCAGTTACGGTAAATTGAAAACAAACAGTCTGGGAGCGTGACTGCACGCTCCACATGAAGCCAACTTGTCATTCACTGCATTCCCCATTTTGAAGCGAAATATAGACCTATTTAGGCTGCTCGCTTAGTTGAGCAAAGATAATCATGCCACTGAAGTGCTTAATTTGTAAAGCTGAAGGTGGGGAAGACAGAGAGAATGTTTAGGGCAAGCAGCCTATTCTCTCATCATCGAGAAGAAAAAAAAGGTAAAGCAACATCATTTGTTATAAAAACTGCATTATAGCTTTGTGTTTCTTAATGATGCCAAACCATTAACAAACTAATGGGCAATTTGTACAGGCTGAGTTAATTTTTTTTTTTAAAGGGCCACATAAACTTTAAGATACTTGGATCCAGTCAAATGGGTCCCAGTTCCAATTTAGGAGGTGGAGGAATATATTTCCCTGTGTTCCCCCACAAATTAAGCACCGCATAAGGTCTAAGTTAATGCCTATTGAAATTAACACTGATTTTAGTGTGAAACGGTGCCTTGCTATTTGGAACTATCTGTTATTTAACCAGATGGTCCAGTTGTTATTTAAAGTGTTATTGCTCATATTAGGACTTTCCATTTTTAGGCAATATCCCACTGTAGCCTCTAGGGGGGAATGATCTTTGCATAGTGATGGATGAAATTTGACACTTGCATAGTTGACTGCTCCAGCATAGCCGTTAGGGACTTCCTCTTACTTCTGGTATTGACACTTGACAGAGATTTCACTTTGTTTTTTATGCCATGAATGTGTCTTAGGGCAGACATCTGTGGGGCATTGAACAACTTTATTGAGGCTTGTCTGAAATTCCGGTGAAAATGTCATAAACAGACTTGACAATGAAGTTCACAATATGCAGGGTAAGTGCTTCTTTATTTAATATTTCTGTACTATAATTCTTTAGTAACCTATCTAAAACCTTTATAAATACAGCATATTATATGAAAGCAGCTTATTAATTATTAGTAGTAGAATATTAACTTTTAGCCTACTAGTTAGTAAATATTTTCAAAGATTGTGGAAAATGATTAAAAACACAAGATAATGACAAGTTTACCCAGTTTTGACTGAAAATAAAATCCAATTTAACGCTCTCAATGTATATCTTTTCAATCCCTTGGTCAGATTTTACACATGTGGTTTATTTTTTTGTTTTACCTAAAACAAAGGCAAATAATGTATTCTAACATGAAAATGGAAGTGTGCTTTGAGATGTCTAGTGGTGTTAATGTACAAAAGGCACAAGTGTCTGGCAAATAAGTAATTGTTGGTTTCCTATGTTTCAGGTTTGTTTTCTAAATTTTTTAAATCAAAGGTTTCTTCACAAGTTGAAAAAGAGGTCAAGGTGAAAAGTGTATTTTGTGACAGCAGCACATCAACATCCACTCCAGTTACAGCATCTTATTCAAGATCCACTTCTTCACAGCACCAGTCCCTTCTGAACTCTCCAGTGAGATGGACTCGGCAATATGATGTATTTGTTTGCCACTGCCGTGAAGAAAATGACACCAAAGAGGCTGAACGTCTTGTTTCATTCCTGGAGGCTTCACCTCGTGGTCTCAGATGCTTTTTATCACATAGGGACTCCTGTCCAGGGGCAGCCATTCCTACAGAATTATGTGAGGCTGTGCAGAACAGCCACATTAAAGTTCTTCTTATCACCCCTCACTTTCTAACAGATGAGTGGTGCATCTATGTGATGCACCAAGCTTTGACAGATGGACCTATGTCCAATAGGATGATCCCTTTGGTTCAAAACATCTCACATTCTGAGTATCCTAAGGAGCTAAAGGTATATACCTACGCTGACCTAAGCCGAAATCCAGACCAGTGTTATTCACTGGTTAATATGACTGTTCTCCAGTGTAAGTAATAATTATTTTCTGAACCAGACAATAATTAACCAGACAAAATCTGATATATGACATGGATTTATAGTTGCATCTCTCTTTTTTAGACCTGAAAGATTTGGTTCAAAATGAGAAGACCCTTGACTGCCGCAGTGGACGCTCCGTGGATTAGCTGGGAAATTTAACATAACAAAAGACAAACAAATCTTTTCAGTTAGATTCAATCTGGACTTAAACTTGTATATTCCTGTTACATTAACTCTAGTTTGTGAATAATCAACTCTGGATGAGTGCCAGGGATTTAACAGAACTGACCTTTTAACTGAACAGCACTACACTATGTCAGATTAAGAAGTGTGTTAACCTAGATAACATAAGCTCAAAAGGTAATTGTTTAACAAGAGTTATTTTTGGCCAGGAAATCTTTAAAAATCTTGCATTATATTTATATAGATATATTGATAAGTTCTCCCTCTTGTGTATAAACTCTTTCTCATAGTGTTTGAGCTTTAATTGTTAAAATAATATCCTTTTTATCACAATACTCAGAGGTCATTTTCATCAAACTGTATTTAATGCATTTTTCATTATTGATATTATTGTAACGATAGCGTCATGATTTAAATTTAATTTCATAATTTTTTGCCGAAAATATATTGTGTGATGGAGGTGACATGAATGATGGGAATGACATTTTGGAATGGAAATGACATGTCCCCTACAACATATATATTGTTTTAAAATTGTTAATGTCATTTCACTATTTCAACATAGTGTTTTTTCCATGACTTGGGTCATTTGACCCCAGAAGTGAATATACATTAAATGCCAAAGGCTCAGTGAAGAGCATGGAAAAGGCTTGGAAGGTCAAGGCGACAGTGGTGCCTGTGGTCATCGGAGGACTCAGGGCAGTGACCCCCAAACTGGAAGAGTGGCTACAGCAGATCCCGGGAAGAACACCAAACATCTCGGTCCAGAAAAGTGCAGTACTAGGAACAGCAAGGAGGGTCAAGGACATAGTTTTCTATATATATATATATATATATAATATATTTTATATTTTTTTATAAAATATATTGATATTATATATATATATATATATATATATATATATATATATATATATAATACCAATATATTTTATAAAAATTAAGTTAAAAAAAATAATTATTTAGTTTTAATAGTAGATCGGTATTTTCTGGTAAAATTAATTAGGTTTGAATATCCAAAATCTGACCATGGGACAGGCCAGATTTTTAGCCTATTTAAAATTTCAATAATGCCAAATGTACCATTATTTTGTGAGGCAATAAAATGTTGTTTTGTCTTCTCTGTAGGCCTATCTGACAAAGACACAGAAATCAGCGTAATTTGATAATTACGTTATAATTACACCACAACTGAGTCTCTCGGTATAGGTCGTTTTTACCACTAGATGTCGTATTTTCCTTATCCAACACACTGTCAAACTAAATACCCAGCACTAAAACATGGTGATAAGATGCACAGATCAAGCATTAGATGAATTTATTGGGAGACAGCTACCTTTGAACAATATCATTTTTGAAAGTCTCAGCATCTGCGTTCAGTCTAAAGTAAGAGCTGTCCTGGACCACCAAAACTACCAGTTGCCAAAGGGTCATTCCCCTTTCTGGTGAGTAGCAGAGGACCTCATGATGCCCTCCAGGAAAGTTCAGAAAATTATGATGTATCATTTAAAAATAAAGGTACTCTGCAAATTTAATACTGGTACGTTTTTTGCACCAACTTTCAATATAAATTTAAAGATATCTACAAGTGGTAGTTTTGTATTAATTTGTATTTAAACTTGGATTACAAGTGCGACCAGTTATGCATTTTCAGTTTTTTTATTTTGCAATGCTACATCAGATTCTCCTGAAATTAATATTTTTAATATTCCTAATTTGTGTCAAGGTCTGAGGAATGAAAGTAATAAAAACATTGTTGTAACATTGTAACAAAGTTAACATTTCAAAACTGAAATATAGTTTCAATTGATTAATGAGGTATAGAAAAAATATTTCTGACAAAAACTGAATATTGATATTAACTGATAAACCCGACATTTTACGAGGACATCTAAGCACTGTTTCCTTGCATCTACCGTAAAGCATCTAATATGGGAGCACTCCGAAATCAAGACGGTGCTGGCTTTACATGGCGTTTTTCATGGGGAATGGCTACGCCTGGATGTCCTCGTGAAATGTCAGTTTTAATACATTTTCATTTCTCAGTGACTGCTCTGTTGAAGCAATTTTGTCAGTTAATGTTCAGTTCGTATCAAAAATAGTTCTAATTCATTCAAAACTCAATCAATTTGAAAGGTTAACTTTATGATGTTTTAATAATGTTTTTGTTACTTCCAACCCTCATACATTGACACACATTTCAAAAGAATATTAAAAAAATAATAAGTTTAGGACAATCTGAATTACCATTATAAAATAAAAGTCCCCTAAAAATTCATAACTTGTGAAAGTTTATAGCCTATACATTTTTTTATTACTTTGCCAAAGGGTCATTCCACTTGATGAGTAGAGGATAGTTGCCATGGGGCTTTTATTTTGTAATGCTGCATCCATTTGTCCTGAAATGACCTTCTTCACAGTCCTGTCTCCGTATGTATATCATCTAGGAACCCAGGAATAAAAGCACAATACTAACTACTTAAATCATATATAATTTTGGTGTAAATACAACATCAGCTATGGGGTAGACTGGGCTGTAGATTACTGTAATGATGGCAAATGTATTATCTTAAATGTATATACACCATATGAGTGGGCTAAATATAAAGATGAGTAAAAAGATTAAAAGTTAAAGGATCAGATGCTGAAGCTCAGCAGGCATTTAATGGCCTGGGTTTTAGCTGGCAGGCGAAGATATGGTCCTGTGTTTGATCACAAGAAAAATGCCAATACTATAAGTTCAAATATGCTCTTAGATGTATTAAGAGAAAAAAGAACACCTTAAGAACAGACTCCATTGCATCAAAGCTGCAAAACAATATGACTTCTGGAAAGAGGTTGTTTAACAACTGTAGAACACATCTAATATGAATGGAATGAGTGGTTCCAAAAATATCTTTCAGCTTTGGTGGAAAATTTATTATGACCAGTTTAATTATGTCAAGAGCAATATAATGAGGGTTGGGGCCATAGAAAGATGTAATAGTTACACCTCAAGAAGTTTGTGATGCTGTCTCAAAGCTCAAGAATTCCTCCTATCAATTGTTTTGGTTCCTCTGATCAAATTAAACGGGTAAAATAATCTAAATGAACAACTATCGGCCAATAGCCTTAGCCAGCACATTATCTAAGGTGCTTGAAAGGATTGTTTAGAATAGACTTGTACACTGCTCACTTGTGGCGCAGCTAAAAAAGAGGTCCATGCAATGACACATGTACAATGTATGACGATGCTATTGAAGGCAAGTGCAAGTGAAATTTTGTAATTGTGGTGTAAAATCCTGTGCAGTCGTTATCCGCCTTTGTATTTATTCTTTTATGTGCAGAGTAATAAAGCGCATATGTCTGTACAGACCAGGGTTGAATTATATAATTTTGCAATTTTATTACTCTGCACAAAAATGAATAAATACAAAGGCGGATATCGACTGCACAGGATCTTACACCACAATTATAAACATTTAAATGTATTAAAACTGACATTTCACGGGGACATCCAGGCGTAGCCATTCCCCATGAAATACGCCATATAGTATAGATAATAATAGTAATCTTCCGTGCACAAGAAGTTGAAAGTTACCCTTTCAAATTGATTGAGTTTTGAATTAATTAGAACTATTTTTGATACAAACTGAATATTAACTGACAAAATTGCATCAACAGAGCAGTCACTGAGAAATGAAAATGTATTAAAACTGACATTTCACGAGGACATCCAGGCGTAGCCATTCCCCATGAAAAACGCCATAGAGTGGAATAAGGAAAAAAAAAAGCTCAAGAAACTGACTTAGTGACTGCTCTGTTGATGCAATTTTGTCAGTTAATATTCAGTTCGTATCAAAAATAGTTCTAATTCATTCAAAACTCAATTTGAAAGGTTAACTTTCAACTTTTTGTGCACGGAAGATTATTATTGTCTTTACCCATCTCTATGGACCAGATGCTCTGTGTCACTAATAAAGTTTGAATTTGAAACTAGTCTTTTTAGTTTTTACCACTAGATGTCGCATTTTCCTTATTCCAACTCACTGTCAAACCCAGCACTAAAACATGACATGCACAGATCAAGCATTAGATATCAACAATTTTATATTTTATATGTTTGCACAAAGCCTCAGCAACTGCTTTCAGTTGAAAGGAAGAGCTTCCCTAAACTACCAAAAGTCTGCAAAAGCATCCAGCTGTTAGTAGGGTTTTTATCTGTGGTGGATAAACAATGATGGAACATTGAGGCACCAGCTGTTTTAATTAAAGAAGTATTTTATGGGTTTCCAAACCAGTGAGACATGGGAAGGCTGGAAGCATAGGCTGAATTTGTAAAACAGTGTTAGTATCTTATGTTATACAGTTCCTGATTCAGCTATAAGTATTATCAGTATTATTCACCTTTATTGCATGTTGAGCAACGTTTATGTAAAGCATGGCACCATAACTTATCTGTGCACCACCAATCTGAGGTCAAATGTGTCAGTAACCTACACGTTTTCAACTGCAAAGAAAGGAAGACAAATATTCTCGTTTCTATGGAATAATTGTCCACTGGATCGACACTGGGCAGCTCACACATTGGGTCTTTCACAAAAAACATTTTTGTTTGTTAGGTTCAGGTTTGTTTTTCCCCTTCTCTATACGGATGATTTTTGGATCTTTTTTCTATATGTAGCCTAATAACGCGCATGCGTACCGTTGCTGAGTGAAGAGAACGGGCTAGCCCAAGTGAAAGGACTCGTGCCATCACAGCAACCGTAAAACACATTGGGTGGAATTGCTGTTTTCACATGTTTTTTCAAAGGCATGCGCCGTCATGGTCGCATTCCATCACTGTGAAGTGTGTGCACGCGCTGCACGCACACACGCCGTGTTCAAGCTGTGAATCTCTTCGAAAGCGACGTGAACTTGGTTGCAACATCATTGTAGAGAACAACAGCTCCACGGATTAAAGCTGATCTGAAGGGCTGCGCCTGGTAAGTCTGTTATCTCTTAACGCTTCCTTTCAGCAAAAAGCTGCGTGTAAGTCTACATAGTAATGCAACTAGCCTTAAAAACACATCATTCGCATTGCAATGATACTGTAAATGAGTTTTTTCTATATTATTTGATTCATTAAAAAAATCTATGGTTGTATTAGCCTATAGCTTATAATATAAGTCTTTAACATTAACAAATGGTCCGCTAAATGCTACAGGACACTGCAAACATATATTGCCTACCTGTTATCTTATAGTTTGGAAATAATGCCTAATGTGGTATATTGAAACCTTATTTCTTACACAGTGGCAGTTGTAACTGGTAGCAGTTGTAGTGACACCAAGGCAAAACTAAAACTAAAACTGTTAGCTTTAGTGTCTCGTGGGAGACCGACCGGAGCAAATTTACCGCTGTAAAAAGCTTGAGCGTGAATTATTTTTTCCGTTTAAACATGAATCTTCAGAAATGGATTTAATCCAATCTCATAGCTTTACATTTAAATTCTACAATTTAGACTAAATTTAGGGTACAATGCACTAATTCATAATGTAATAACTTGAATGAATTGAATCTTCTGCGTATTGATACAGGCCTACCAACCCCTCAATAAACAGAGGTCTAGTGTAAGTTATTATAGGACTCTTCTGACCTAAGTTGCAGTGGAGGCACTCCTCTTTCTTGTCTGCCTTAGTGCTTGAGCTATACAGCCCACTGTGAGATTAGTAAGGGGTTCAACAGGATAGTGGTTAAATAAAAAAAGATTAGGTAAGGCATTTTTATTAATATAGCACAAATTCATACACTGGGTCATTCAAAGTGCTTTACAGAAATAAAATACAAATTTAAAGTACAGAGACAAGATTTAAAACAAGACACATAAGTAAAATACAGAATAAAAAAATTAAAAAACAAAGAGTGCAGATAAACTGCCACTTTCAACGGCCACTGACAACTTTCAGTTGCCTTTACTGAATGTAGGAGCTAATTAATTAAATTAATTTCCCTTGAACATTGTTAAAGTTGAGACTGTTCCAAATTTTTGCTGCATGAAACTTAAATGCTGCTTCAACAGGTTTAGTTCTAACTCTGGGCACAAGCAGAAGGTCTGTCCCAGATGTTCTCAGAGTCCGAGAAGGTTCATAAGGAACTAGCATGTCAGAGCTACGTAGGCTATAAAAATGAAACATGGCCAGCAAGAACAGGACACTTTTAAATTGTAGAGCCTATTTCATTTTTGGTGGATTTTTTTTAGATTATTAAGCTGAACCATATCGCTCCAAATTTTTTTTTATGATTGAAGCTTATAGGTCTACTTATTTCTACAACTCAGTGGTGATAAGACATTGTTTTTTACTGCACCTTGCCTTCATGACATTGCATCTTTTTCTTCCTTTCATGCAAATGTTTAATTTGCAAGAATAACAACTATTTATCTTAAAAGGGTTATTTTCTTTGTATTTGTATTTGTGTGGAAGAGTCTGTGAAGACCAACTGGAAATGATTAACCACTGCCATTGTACAACTTCCTCAGTAAAGCTAATTAAGACCAGACTCATTTCTAGAGCAGAAAGACAAAAGTACTGAGCCACTATTGTATGCATGCCTAGAGCTACAGGTTTGAGACTTAAACTGGATTAATACAACACTGCAGTTCAGTCAAACATAATCCGGATAACCAAATTAACAACCTTTAACATAACCTTTGTGGTTTACTGGGATTAGGTACATACTGTTTAAACTTGTTTGTATGTGTTAGACGTTTACTGAGCATCAGCAAAGGGAATTACACGCTTTCATTCAAAATACAATAAATGTCAATAATATTTAACAAAGGATTGAAAATTAGATTAAATGGTTGCTGGTCTGTTTAGTAACAAATGTAAGTTCTGTACCTCTAGTTTTTTCCCTAAAATCTAAAAATCAGGTTAGGAATCTAGGTGTCATCATGGACTCAGACTTGAATTTCCAATTCACATTAAGTCAATTGCATCATTAGCATTTTATCACCTTAAAATCATTTCCAAAGTCAAAGGGATAATGTCTAAACCAGACTTAGAGAAAGTTATCCATGCGTTTATCTCCAGCAGGTTAGATTACTGTAACATGCTCACTGGGATCTCAAAACGAGGGTTAAGACAGCTGCAGCTTATTCAGTATGCTGCTGCTGCTCAGGTTCTAACTAAAACTATAAGTACAACCACATCATGCCAGTTTTAAAATCTCTGCACTGGCTTCCTGTTGCTCAGAGAATTGACTTTAAAACAGCACTGCTGGTTTACAAGTCTCTAAATGGTTTAGCACCAGAATATATTTCTGACATGCTTGTTGCTTATGCCTCTCCTCGGACTCTGAGAACATCTGGGAGAGGCCTTCTGCTCAAGCCAAGAGTTAGAACTAAACAAGGTGAAGTAGCGTTTAAGTTTCATGCAGCAAAAATCTGGAACAGCCTCAACTTTAAACAATGTTCAAGAAGAGGTTAAAAACCTTCCTCTTTAGCTCTGCCTACATTACAACTTTAAGTGTTTTTTATCTCCACTCTTCTTTTAAAATGTTTTACATCTTTCTTATGTCTGTGAAGGTTCTCGGTCATCCAGGGCATCTTGACAAAAAGGTTTAAGTCAAAGCATCTGGACTCAGTTTTCAAGGTGAAGACGTTTCGTGTCTGATTCCAAGAGACTTTATCACACTTTAGACTTTCAGACTTTATCAGAGATCTCTTACCAGTTGATCTCAGAATTAAAAGTCTCTTGGAATTAGAGACGAAACGTCTTCACCTTGAAAACTGAGTCCAGATGCTTTTACTTAAACCTTTTTACTTAAATCTTTCTTATGTTTCTTAATCTAAATCTTGTAAATTGTCTTTCATTCCTGTGAAGCGCTTTGAGTTACCCAGTGTATGAATTGTGCTATATAAAGAAAATTGCCTTGCCATTTTAGTGTTTCAGATAATGTTAAAAAGTGAAAAAAGAAATTTGGCCTGTTAATTTTGCATTTCATATAAATGCTTTGATCCCAATATGAATAATTTGTGACCCAGTTGTAGAAGAGTGTAGGATGCAATCACTTGTGTATCTAAGGGTTAAGCCCTGCTTTTCTAAAAGAAAAATGTCAGAAATGGGAGGGAGCTTCATCTCCTCTGACTGGATTAAATTTTCAGATTATGTGTTTTAGAGGTGATTTCCCAATGTGAGCATAACACATGTGATTTTCTTTAGAAAGCATAACCGTGGTGGAAAAATGATGGTAGGTGAAAGAGATTTAGAAAAGAAAGTCAGCTTTTATTTTATTTTTAATTTATTTTATTTGTATTGTTGTATTTGTGCTTTTAACCTATCTTTTATCTTTTTGTAAAACACTTTGAATTGGTGTATGTATGAACTGTGCTATACAAATAAATTTGCTTTGCCTTGCCTATTGTCTAAGATTAGATAAGATAAGATAGTATTTGACCCACAGAGGGAAAATTAACTTGTACAGCGGCTCTTAGAAACAGGTAATGTGGCTGCTGGGAGATTTTACCACTATAGCCATACCACTAAATCTACAAACATTTTTATCAATTGCTCTAACAATTGCAACAAATAGCCATTTCAATAGAACAAATGATTAATATAATTTAATTTTACACCATAACTTGTATACACCCAATCATCACCACCATAACCTTTAAATTGACAGTGTTTGTGTATATGTTAGCATTATAAAAAAGAAACAGGTAAGGTGGCAAAAAGTAAAAGAAAGGTGCGCAATAAAAAACTATTTGCAATATCAGCAGCGTTTTAAATAGAATATAATATAAAGGGTAATTTAAACAAAAACAAAAGCTATCTATAAACATATTTACAAAGTAAAGTAAAGAGGGAGACAGATGAACATTGCACAGTATTCTGGGTTATTGTTACACTCATGTGACTTATAAAGTCTAACTGCAGCAGGCAGGAAGGACCTGCGGTAGCACTCACTCTGCCACTAAAACAGCTGCTCAGAACCTCCACAGTCTGATGCAGAGGAGGAGTGATGTGACCATGGCCAACATCCTCCGATCACCCACCTCCTCAATTGAGTCAAGGACAGACTGGCCAGCTTGTTGAGTCTCTTCCATAGATTGTAAATAAACATGGATGTAATCCGCCCATTGGTCCACTATTCACCGATATTGTCATTATGATATAGGGCAATAAAATGGCAGTTACATCCGGGCTGCATAGTAAAACAATAGTTTTCCATTTTCATAAACTGACATATTAATCAAAAATTCACCCCCTTATCGCGTAGTAAAAACTTAGCTCTAGAGACCAGAGCCATCTTTTGTACCAGGCTGTAAACATGAGTTTTATACTTGTAAAGTCGCCATTGGGCTTCTCCTTATATTTCCGCTTTTGACCGACAGACCAAGATCCCGGATACAGGTGGCCGAAATGAGCTTTCTCCGCAGGGAGGCGGGGTGCTCCCTTAGAGATAGGGTGAGGTGGATGTTTATTGCAACATATCACCTTCCCAGGCTGTTTTGAACACAGAACACTAAAGAAGTGGATATAACCTGTAGACATGAACATGCTACATAGCTACATTGCTAATAGGCCAGTTCAAATACATTTTTTATAAAAATAATTTTCCTGTAATGTAACACCTACTTAAACAATGATGACTGAACAATGGAAAAGGGATGCAACCCTTTGACTATGAAAGCTGTGACTGTTCTGTGACACTCAACGCGGGGGTCTCACAGACAGAATTTTGCAGCATTGTCGCTGTACCAGTGCCAGGTGAAGCGCTCTCGCCACTCGAAGTGAGCACTAAGCAGGAAATCAAAGACGTGCATTCTTTAACGATGCAGTGAACCAGCCGCAGATGCTTTGCCATGTTGCTCGTGGCTCCTTGCGTGCAACATATTGTTTTTTTTACAATAATTGCACTTGCGTCTTTGGTCTGACTCTTCACAAAATGCAACCACACGTTAGAGCTGCTCATCTTGTAAATGTTGATGTTCACTGTTGGAGGTCCTCAGACTTATGTAAAAACAGTGGCCAAACCGAGCAACAGTGGCCAAACTGAGCAACACGCGTAGCTGTGGCTTGTGAACTGTAAATATTTACTGTAGACGATTTATCCCCACGCCCTGTCCCAGCGGAGGACAGTGGGTTGTGAGCGGCCGGTGACTGCCTCTACAGGCCTTGTGTAACCATCCCGCCGGTGCCACTCCTGTCTTTAGTGCACGTCTGAGCTGTGGTCAGCTGGAGTTCTCCTGCAGCAGCCTACAAGACCAGTTAAAACTGAAGCCCACAATAAAATGCCTGTGCTACATGAAGGATCAAGTAAAAGGTAAAAGCTCTCGCTGCAGTTTTTGGTCTGTGTGTTTTTCTAAGTTAAAAAGTAACTTTCATCAGGAATAGTGCTCATAAACACAGAGCATATTCATAAATATAAACCATGTTTTAAATTATGGTTTTCAGATTAAAGCGTGTGCAGGTGTTTTTCTTCCCTTTGCAGCGTAGTTCTATGCTCCTTCTATTGTTCTAGTGATGAGTAAACCTGGTTCAGACTGTGACACACAGCCACACTAATTACAGATCTTTTTCACTTTAAAAAAATGTTTTAGGCAGAAATGTTTTTGGGGTTATTTTGCTGTTTTCCATCTTGATTTATTCTGAAAATGGAACATGCACATTACAAATATCACAAGTACCCCCTTCATTTTGACTCCAGAATTATTGAAATACACCTGGCAGTTTTCGAGCAGACACACTAAAAACAGGCTCGGTTTTAAAGGGTTAATACATTATATAGTGCTTTTTTACGGTTTAGTTAACATAAATGTAAATTATGTCACAGATGTACAGCTATAATATATTTTTTTACTCATTTTTCTTTTATAGGTATCTTACATTTTGTTTTTTTATTCATGAAATTGATTTTCTGTGAAAGATTCAATAAGGGCTGGTGAGACATAAAATTCCCGGGCTGAAAATAAGTCCCACCTCGGCTCTATAGAATACAACTTGAAATACTTCAACAAACAAAACTATATTAATTACTTATGGAATTATATTTTTAATATTATCAGTTAAACATGTTGAACACCTACTCAGCTTAACACATTTTTGTAAGACCATAAAGAAGGAAGTACTGTAAGTAGATGTGTCAAAAATAACACATGGGTGTGTGTTATTTTAATTAATGTTGTATTGTTTTTTTGTACACAATGCAAAGCTTGTATGCAAATATTTCCCTCCAAAATATTACACAAATAACCTGTCCTTGTAACTGCGGCTTTGCAGCATCTCCACTCTTTCTGTCTCCTGCCTGGAGAAGAAGCAGAATTTGAAACTTGGAGCCATCTGTATATAATATTTTTTATTCATTTTAGTTTTATATAACCTAACTTTACCTAATTAAAAAAAATAAATATATATATATATATATATATATATATATATATATATATATTACTGAATTTGCTAAGACAAGTTTGTAATGGTTGTAACTTTCTCAAGGTTAAGTTTGATGTAGGCTACATTATGTTAGCTTATTCACTTGCTAACGTCATACGCTAATGTTGGTGACAATCATAGATTGTATAAATATGGATGATATCCGCCCATTGGTCCCCTATTCACCAATATTGTCATTACGAATGGGCAATAAAATGTCCGTTACATCCGGGATTTTTCCATAGTAAAACAATAGTTTTTAGATAGCATAAACAAACATACACCCAACCCCCCCCCCCCAGAGTTGTCATGTAGTAAAAACTTAGCTTTAGAGACCGGAGCCATCTTTTGTACCAGGCTGTAAACATGAGTTTTACTCTTGTAAAGTCGCCATTGGGTCTCTCCTTATATTTCCTCTTTTGGAGCCTGCCCTCTGGTGGACGGAGGTATATCGCTGTATTTCGCTGTAAAATCACCGTATGGCGGAGCCCTTACACAAGGACCATTTTGGAGGTTCCATGGGAGAGGCTTGGTGACAATCCAGAACTTTAAAAAGTGGGTTTTCTAATGATTGACTGGGTTTTCTAAGCATTAACTAGATATATTGTAAAGGTGCATTACGGAGGTTTAAGAAATTTCTAAACACGACACTTCAGGTTGTTAGTGGCAGCTTGCTTACTCATTCTTGTGGCGCAAGCTCGTAGAGGCAAGTCAACAACAGGCAGGGACTGCACCACACGCAGATGCACAATGTTTACACTGATAAAAAAAGGTACAAAGTTTATTGAGAGTGTCATTGTCTAAAGCTGACTTGGAGATGATCATTCATGCTTTTATTTCTTCTCGTCTTGATTATTGTAATTCTCTTTTTACTTGTTTGAACAAATTGTCTCTGTGTCGGCTACCAATGGTGCAAAATGCTGCAGCCAGGCTTTTAATTGGAACCAACAGAAGGGCTCACATTTCCCCGGTTTTATCCTCACTACATTGGCTTCCAGTCAAATTCAGAATTGATTTTTAAAATTTTAATCTTGACTTTTAGAGCTCTGCAAGGACAGGCCCCCCAGTACATCACTGACCTACTGACCCCGTTTTAAAACTCGGGGAGACTGGTCCTAGTGATGAGTCGTTCATGAACGATTCGTTCTTTTTGAACGAGTCTTTAATATGACTCGGGAACAACTAGTCATCTCAGAGAGCGAGTCGTTCACTTTTGTGTAGACCCGCGCATGCGCATTCCGCCACATCTCATACAGGAAACAGAAAGGAGTCATTCTCCCGAGTCGTTCGTTCATTCGTTCACCAAGTCCCAGCCCCATAGAGAGAGTATACAGTTACCGGAAACAGAAAGAAATCGTTCATCTCCCGAGTCTCTGAGTCGTTCATTCAAGTCCCCGTAGGCTGAATGAAGAAACAGAAGGACTCGTTCATTTCATGAGTCAGTCTTTGGGTCTGAGTTTCGTTCTTTTGTCATGTGACCGCTTCTGTTCAGTCTCTCGCAACATCATTACACTCGTATTATTGACTGTATTGTATTATGTTTAGGAATTATTATAAAATTATCAAAATACATCTGTAATAAACATTATCTGAAAATTAAAAAAGTTCCATTTGTTTCTGTCAGTCTATTTTTAGTGTTAAATGTTAGTGCCACTTTGTTTTTTATTATTATTTAAACTATTATAAACTATAAAATTATTACCCTAAGATTAGAATCCATTGTAAAGTCTTAATCTTTGCTTTATCAGTGATTTCCCCGGATAATAAAACTATAAAGATACAATTTGATGCCAGAAACGCATCACATAACTGTAAATGTAAAAAATAAAATAATTGCGTTTGTTTATACAGTTATGTGAAATATATGAATGTATTAACTTATTTCTGTATCCAATGCGTGACAAAAGAACGAGACTCAGACCTGAAGACTGACTCATGAAATGAGTATGTGTATCAATATACCACCAACAAATAAAAAAAAAGTGAACTGATTGTATTAAATATATATATATATATATATATATATATATATATATATATATATATATATATATATATATATGTATATATATATATATATATATATATGTATATGTATATATGTATATATGTATATATGTATATATGTATATATATATATATGTATATATGTATGTATATATGTATATATGTGTATATATATATATATATGTATATATATGTATATATATATATATATATATATATGTATATATATATATGTGTATATATATGTATATATATATGTATATATATATGTATATATATGTATATATATATATATATATATAAATACAAAATTGATAAACTCTAACAATAATTCATGAAATGAGCAGTTATTATAGTGATGCTAGATTTGTATGAAAACTTCCTCACATATGTCAATGTAAACCTATTTTGCGTATTCTTTTTTAATACTTTATACTATTTGTAGCCATTATTTGTTGTCTTGTAAATTTTTAATAAAAAAAATATTAAAATACAAAAGATAAATCTAACATTCATCAATACATAGTTTCTAAAGCAATAGCTCAGGAAATACCGCACAATCCGAATTCTGGAAGATTGTCTAGAACAGTGTCATGTCGTGGTTTATGTTGTGGATTTAGGTATGTGTTGACACACCATTTGTATGTGTTGACACACCATAGGTACATTCTTAAGAATTATGTTTGTGTGAAATAAATTTTGCGCCATTTACTTATACTTTCGATTTACAGCTGTATTACAATACTGTTGCAATGTGGCATGTACATGTGCACACATGCACAACCTAAAATAAAGCTTCAGCTGTGCACACCTTAAGTTTGCTATTGATTTTCAGTGATGTGTCATGCAGCATGCTCACCACCACCATTTTTGTTTTGAAGAGATAATGCTGCTGCAAAGTGCGGATAAGTGCATTCTGTGTTAAATCGTTGAGTGCCGATGAAGTTAGAGACCTTTTAATCAGATTTAAACAGTAATCTAGCCCAACCTCTTTTTAAAATTGAACAAACACATACATGGTGATGAAGGTGTTGTGTTGGATTGTACATGTCCTCAGTTTTCAAGCCCCAATGTGTGTCAGTTTACCATCTGCTACACTTTCCACCTAATTTGGCCCTTCACTTCTTGGTGTAATTAAGTTAGTTCAGTTATACTTCACATTTTGCTCTCTGGCCTTACTTCTTAGCCACTCTCATTTCCTGAACCTCACTGTGAGGTTAAAGAAGAAGTAAGTATGTGATATGACACCTTAACCGCTAACATATGTTTGTAGTTCCCCAAAATTGATTTTTTCTAAATATGGTTCTATTATTTTTCCTTAATTGTACACAGAAACGGACTAACATCATGTGACTTAATATTAGACATGAGAGGACCAAAGACCATGTGAAGATGTCCCAGAAGTCAGCTAAAAGTGAGTCCCAAAATAAGTGAATTGTCTGACCGTATAATTTTGTCAATTATTGAACATTTTATTGAAATTAAAAACATATAACTACAGACTGATTTCAAAGTATAATAGTACAAATACTGACAAAGTTAAGTAACCCCCTCACCAACAGTAAAAATTAGGCAATTTCCCATTGGCATATTAAAATGTGATATCATTTGAAGCTTAAAACAGGACGTGTGGAGTCTTAAAAGGCTGTAGAAACGCAATCACAGAATACATTTTATCACATTGTTCTACTGATGGAAACGACAGCAAGTAACTTGTTTTTGTAGTATGTCAAGATTTGATAGTCAAACACATTTATCTGTGTTGGAGGGGTTCTGACAAATATACAATACTGAGAAAGACCAAACCTGTTTGGACTAGACCACGTGACTTTTGTCCACGGTTGGGCCACACAAATTATACTTGTACAGACATAATTGTATTGGTAAGACAAAAAGCATCAATACTACCATAAATAATCATCTAATACCTTTTAAATGTGCTCTTGATATGGGTCTATGATATTTTTTGCCTTTTTAAGGCTTGTATTTTTAAATCAACGTTTTATTTCATTATGTCCTCTCTGTCTGCAGCATGGTGCCTTCGGCTTTTCCCAGCTCTTCTCTTCTTCATCTCCTTCATCACATACTACTGCTCTTATCCCTTTCTTCAGAGGTAATTACACACTTGCTAACACAATTTCCCTTTCTTTGCAATTGAGGTCACATAATTACAGAAATGCCTACCTCTGGTAAACTCAAAACCTCTATGTATTGCTGAGTCATTTAAAAGTTTACAAGTGGTCGAGGCTGCTGGGCTTTGTAGGCTTTTCAAATTCCCCTTCTTGCACTTTTTGGTGGTCATAATGCCAGTAACTGGATTGGCTTATGGGCTCTTGTGATTGTTCATGTGTCTGTCTTTTAGCTTTGGAGGCCCCAGCAAGTCTCTAAACAGTAGCAAGTCACTGTGTAGCGGCTGGCTCACCCAAAGGAAGTGGGAGAGCCTTAACTTTAAGTGAGTCATGGCATGACTGTTTTTTTTTTTCTTCCGTGGAAAGTAGAGGGAGTGGATGCCTTTATTACGGAAGAGAGGTATGCCAATGTTTCATTTCAACCTAAGATGCCAGGTTCTCTCAGTGAATCGCTGGCTCAGTCTTTTAAATTTAAGAAAAAATACATTTTTGGAAACAATTTTACTTGATTATAAAAATTTTTTTGTGATAACATACAGCTTTAGTAATTTTAATACAAGTCTTGATGACATTGTAGGAAGTTTAAAAAAAAAAAGACAATTCTGTCTAAAAGGATCCCTTGATTACGTCACATTTCTTACAGAGACAGAAGTTATTTAAGCTCATGAAGTTCTGCTTTATTTTTGCTTGGGCTGCACAATACAAGAGTTTAAACATTGACATATCACAATATTCAACAGAAATATTTTTCTTTCTAAAAGTGCACATGTTCATTACATTATCACAGTTTGTATTGTCTGTTGTGCATTTGATAAAAACTCAATCGAATTTTAGTCAGCTTATTCTAGCCTCCCTTCAGGAGGGTTGTGCCATAAAATGTTGTAATAATTCATACAGTTTTTCTTGCAGCATTAGCAGACAGACACAGCTCTTTTTACAACTGGAGGAATTCTTCTGGCGAGAGCGTCTGTCAAATCTCACTCTACCATATGGCATTAAGGGCAGTGGTACGTTGACTTTAATTTCTTTAATTTACTTTGTGCTGCCCATATTAGCTTTGCTCAAATGTAAACTAACATTCATCTGACTTATCTTACCATTATACTCAAACTTCTTCCTTTCAGAACTGCTGCTTTTAAAAGTTCTTGCTGCAACTGAAAATAACCAGGTCTCAAATATTGTTGAAAAGTAAGTTTACTCACACAATAGCCGTTTGGAAAATACTACTCAGACTACACCTTTTAAACAACCAAGTTCTGTAAATTCTGCTTAGAAATTTGAATATGCTGTAAAAATATTATACCTGCTCTTAACAGAAGTTATTTACTTAGTCTTGCACTTTTCACAGCCTTGAATGCAGAACCTGTGTAGTAATTGGAAATGGCTTTGCTATTAAAAACACTTCCTTGGGAAGTGTCATCAACAAATATGATGTAGTTATAAGGTAAGTTTGCAGCATTTAAATTATTTTTTCTATTTCTAGTGGTGTGCAAAATCTTCTAAATGACAATGTGACCATCTGATCAGCCTGACTTTGTGCATCATTGGAGCAATTAGTGAACCTTTGTGCCCTTTGTAAACTAAAGTAAGCTTGCCCAGTGATAAAAGCACACTGCAGGTCAATCTGACTTTACAGCCTAGGAATGCACACATTCTGAGTTTTTATAAGCCTCTTTCAAATAGCCAGGCTTTGGCCAGGCAACAATGCATTTTTCTCCCCCATTAGCCCCTCCTCTCTAACATTGCCCCTTTCTACTCACAGAAGCTAATCATTTCCCAGCAAGTAGAAAGGTTATTGACATTTAAAATGTATTGCATTCCTGACTAGTTGACATGAGCCATGGTTCTGTCAAACTGAAACTGTCCAGTCCGTGTTCTCCAAAGTGCTTAGTCATTATTTAACCAAACAAGATTATAGTCTGTCTTCGTAGTCTGTCTTAGTTTGCACTGTTTTGCATGTGGAGATTTGTACTTATCTAAGATTTGTGCATATTTGCAATGGAAAGTAACAAGGCAGCTTAGTTCAACACAATGCAAAAACATAAAATCCACAAGATCTTGACATGTCTGTAGTGAGTCATCACTGTCAGTTGTATGCATATAAAACATGTTAAACTACTACCTTTAAAACAATAATGTGTATATTATGTGTATCTGCCACCTCCAGGCTGAATGATGCACCAGTACGAGGCTATGAACAGGATGTGGGAAACAAGACCACCATGAGGTTTTTCTATCCAGAGTCGGCCTCTTACAACCCAGCTTTGCACAATGAACCTCAGACTCTTTTGGTCCTGGTGCCTTTCAAGCTACAAGATCTACGGTGGCTCAAAGAGATCCTCTATAATGAGAAGAGGGTATTGCACATGTGTGAGAATGTACTCTCTCACACACCAAAAAATCACTTCCTTTTTGTCTAAACATAAATTGTGATTAGCCTTTTTTCCACTCCTACCCAGCCTTCCTTATCGGAATCTCTTATTCATCGCCACTGCTCTAGAGCTGCACTTTCCACACATTAATACTTTACTCTTGCCTGCAGCATCTCCGGCCTCCCACCGCTAATAGTTGCTGGGTCATTACTCGCTAATTTGTGCAACAATTTAGTTGCCTACAGACAAGAGGGAGTCATAGGTTCAATAGTATGTGTCTGTGTTCATGTGGGGCGGCAGTAGCTCAGTGGGTACAGCGGTCGTCTTTCAACCGGAAGGTAGGCGGTTCGATTCCCGCTCTCCCCACAGTTCATACTGTCATTGTGTCCTTGGGCAAGACACGTAACCCACCTTGCCTCCAGTGACTGTAACACTGGTAATGTAATGTAAGTCGCTTTGGATAAAAGCGTCTGCTAAATGAATAAATGTAAATGTTGTGCATCAGCCAGAGAAGCATTCTGTCTTATTGTCGTTCATCTTTGTATACATCCTTGTTTGTAGGTTCGAAAAGGCTTTTGGAAGCCCCCTCCTCAGATCTGGTTGGGTGATGTACTTAAAATCAAAGTGCTGGACCCCCACTTTTTGCGCCAGACAGCAGAAAGGCTGCTTCATATCCCACTGCATGCCAGTAGTAAACAGGTGAGAGACAAAGAGAACACATCAATTTTTGTGGTACTCTATACTGCAACATTCAAACTTCCATTGTAGTTTTATGAGTATTTGTTCTCCATTTCTTATACCTCGTATATTCATCCTAGACATGTGGATAAAACATGGAATAAGACACAGCCTTTCACATGATTTGCCTTTTAATAATGTTACTTGCCATGAAACTAGAATAGTAAATTGTCTTAAATGTAGGCAAGTCTGTAACATTTTCTTCTAATTCTTTTTTCTTGGTATACTGTCATCTTATGCATTAAAATGTTTTCTTAAATGTTTGTTCTCCATTTCTAATACCCCCTTTTTACATTTTGTCCTTGACCACCCCTGGGTGAATATTAAAAAGGCTGAATAAAACAGCTGCAGTCTTGTATATGCCTTGAATAATGTCACACTTTAATTTTTTCATGGGATACCGTGGATAACTAGAAAATTATTGAATATTGTAAAATATTGCATTTATTTACACTTGGAGAAATTATATTCTATAGTTTTTCCACTGTTCCACTCAAAGCAGGCTTTGTGTCCTCTTAATTCTGTCCATATATTACCTGTAAATGGGGTTTAACTAACTGTAACTGTTCAACTGTAAAAATATCATTACTGTTATTAGCAATTATCTGATAATATAGATCAGAAATACAACACATTCAAGTGGAAACTGCACAGTTTTGTATTATAGACCAAACATTAATTGCTGTGTATTATTGATCTGTTTTGTATTAGAACAATTAAACCCTTTACTTGTTTGGCTGAGAATTTTGGAAAAACCGCAAGCTTTGACTTGGCACTATTGCTTTCGTAGAGTGACATTTTTATTGGGCCATCTGCCGAGTCAGCTTGTTAGGTGTTTAGTCGTGATTGTCTGGTTCCGACCCAGCTTGTTCTTCTTTTTCTGAGACATTTTGTGAAAGACTGAAAGGGTGTTACCCTTTTGGACTGCAGTGTAAACACAACTGTCTGGTTTATGAGAAGAGTGAGCAGTGGGAAGGCAGTGATCCTACGGGTGACCAGCAGGCTTGCCCAATGGGAGCTCTGCACCATCTGTACAGACTGAAAGGGGGAGGAGAGAGTGTTTGGAGAATGGGAACCTTGAACTAGTGTTGTGTGAAACTGTATAAACAAATTAGCTTATGTTAGGGTATATTTCACTTTCAGCCACTTAAGTCAGACAGTTTTTCTTACAAGGCAGCAACTGTCAAGTTTTGACTCTCTTCCGGTGGTATACTTACAAAGAGGAAGTATACCACTGATACACTTCCCTGCACTAATGACCCTACCAGCACATGCTTATACCTAACTTTTTCTTTTTACTTCCATCTCTCCTCTATTTAAGTGCAGTACAGACATGCATGTACTGCTTACATGGTACTGTTTTGTTCACCGCCTCTTATCCTAACACAGGATTCTTGTGGGTCTGGCTAAAAGTGGTGACAGCATACCCCCACCCTCCAACCCAATACCCTCTCCCTAAGGCTATATGGGCCTGAGTCCAAACTATGCACTGGGTCCACTGTAGAGATTTTGGTGTTCGCTTGTGTGTGTTTGTGACTGCATGAGGCTAATACACACAGAATGTCAGCTGTGGAGTGCTCATTGGTTTTTAAATTAAGAAGGAAATATACAACCAAGGCTGCTAAATGTTAAAATCTGATTGGGCAAATACTAATACATTTTTATTTTTATTTTGATCAACCACCAGTGTAGCATGCCATGTATATAAAATTTCCTTAGCTGATTTCTACAGAGAAGGTGCAACAGTTTAAAATGTGGCATTTCAACATGAAAGGATAAATATTTATTTGAATCAGATTGATAACCACAAAGTCAGTAAGCTAATAAGACTAAGTCCTTTTTTTTCACCAGTGGGGCGATTTATTTTCTCACTGCTGTTACCTATAACTTAGGTAATCATTTATAATTTAGCAAATACGACTATGACTGTACATTGTAAAAGACAATAACCTAATGTCCTTTACTGGAAAAACAAAAAGAAAGTCAGGCACTGGGCAAATATCCCTCACCTGTTGAAATAACGCCTTCTACTGTCCTGCTTATTTATTTAGGTTCATATAGTAGATTCTAATTATTAAATAAAACACTTTATATTCTTATACCTGTATTTATATATTTTCCTTAAGAAACAACAATTTTAAAAATCCATTTTCATTGCATATATTTATGTTACAGTTTTGATGTGTATTTGTGCATATTTTTATAAGTCCAAAGGTCAAATGTGAAGAGCTGTTACTACAGTTACAATTACAGACGAACTCAGATGGCAAAATACTGAAATGTGGTGTTAGCCTAGCGTCCATAATGCCATATACAGAATGTCTCATTTAATATCTTTCTTAGTTGTGGTTACAGTTATTTTCTTTGCTTATAAAATGTGTTAAAGGTTACTTTATTTGAACTTTCTATGAAATAAGCTTAAGCTTACTCACCGGATACTTTATCTTACTGAGGCTGGGTTGGCCCACTTTTATTTCCATTGCTACATCAATTGGTACTCTGCCATGTCAAAGCAATGTGTGAGTATGCTTAAGATCCGAGTATGTGTTTGTTACTCTATGCTGCTATCTAGTGGTAGATTCACAGACAAAACAAAAACATACAACACAAAAAAGTTTGAGCATTTTATTACTATGTCATGTTACATTAACATTTGACTTTGAGGCTTTGTGATTGCATCAGGCTTTTATTATGTTTTGTTTGTTTCAGAATCCGGTGCATCCCACAACAGGCATCCTTGCTGTCTTTGTTGCACTCAACTACTGTGACGTTGTCCATGTTGCTGGTTTTGGATATCCCAATTTAAAGAGCCAAAAGCATCCAATCCACTACTACGGATATGATACAATGAAGTCTATGAAGGTGAGTCAGTTATACTCTGAATGGCTATTGAGTATGCAGAAGGTGTAGTTTGCCCATTTCATTTGCATTCATTGTTATGAATATCAATGCCATGTTTTCTTGTAGAACTCTTACCATGACCTGAATCATGAAGCTGAAGCCTTAAAGAGATTGGAGGATGCAGGTGCCATCTTGTATCTTCATCCACATTTATGACACTGATTGACATGTCTTACTTATTTCACCTTTTCAAATTGATCAGATCTGAAAAAAAATAAAATTTCTACCATGTTATTGCCTGATTTTGGTTTCTGGTCATAAGTGCCTTCACCAGGGATTGATATGTTTTAAACATATGGATCTAAAGAATATTGTGTTTGTTGGCTTTGTTGGCTTGTCATTTAATGATGACAAATCTGCTATTTGAATTGCCTTTCTTTAATTTAAGAGATATTTTTTGTTATGAGCACTTTTTGTAATCAAATAATGTTTCACAAACTAAACCTAATGGTAATAGTCAGTGCTTAATTTGAGAAGCTGGAGGTGGGAGAACACAGAGAGAATATTCCTCCAGCATCAATATCAATATTCCACAAATTAAGCATGGTAATTGTGCAGTAAAAATCTACATCTGAATTTTAGTTAGATGACAATCATTTAACCATAAAGCATTATTTGTTGGGACCAGAGTAATTGCTCATTTCTCAATAATGTACAAAACTGTGTTAAATGTGTTGACATGTTTTTGTTTTAATTTATTTAATTTCTGTTTCAAATTGTCTGGTACGTGGATGCCACTGGATATTATATTGTACAGAATAAATAGATTTTCAATCAAAGTTGTTATTGATATCATTCCTAAATCGGTGGTGACTTTTATTGTGAAAGCTGCACTAACTTTATTCAACACTAGAAGGCAGACATGCAGTTCAATAGTTCACTGCTGCACTGCACATGGTGCAGTCATGCAGCAGCCTCACTCCAAGCACCAGGGGTAATAAGAGCAAAACTAGCACAAAGTCTGGTGCTAAACAACACGTACAGTGTGACCATCTGGAGGAGCACAATACTGCACACTTCTAATAAGTGAATGTGACTAACATACATTTAAACAGATGATGGACTCACAACACCCTAGTTTTGACATACAGTATTGTTCAAAATAATAGCAGTACAATGTGACTAACTAGAATAATCCAGGTTTTTAGTATATTTTTTTATTGCTAAGTGGCAAACAAGTTACCAGTAGATGCAGTAGATTCTCAGAAAACAAACAAGACCCAGCATTCATGATATGCACGCTCTTAAGGCTGTGCAATTGGGCAATTAGTTAAAAGGGGTGTGTTTAAAAAAAATATATATATATATATCAGTGTGGCATTCAATCAGTGAGGTCATCAATTTTGTGAAAAAACAGGTGTGAATCAGGTGGCCTCTATTTAAGGATGAAGCCACCAGCACTTGTTGAACATGCAATTGAAAGCCTGAGGTGGTTTAAGACATTGTTCAGAAGAACAGCGTACTTTGATAAAAAAGAAGTTGATTGGAGTAGGGGAGAACTTATAAAGAGGTGAAAAAAATTATAGGCTGTTCAGCTAAAATGATCTCCAATGCCTTAAAATGGAGAGCAAAACCAGAGAGACGTTGAAGAAAACAGAAGACAACCATCAAAATGGATCGGAGAATAACCAGAATGGCAAAGGCTCAGCCAATGATCAGCTCCAGGATGATCAAAGACAGTCTGGAGTTACCTGTAAGTACTGTGACAGAAGACGTCTGTGTGAAGCTAATCTAGTTTCAAGAATCCTCCGCAAAGTTCCTCTGTTTAAAAAAAAAAAAGGCATGTGCAGAAAAGAACATTTTATGGACTGACCAGAGTAAAAATGTTCTTTTTGGGTCCAAGGGCCACAGACAGTTTGTGAGACGACCCCCAAACTCTGAATTCAAGCCACAGTTCACAGTGAAGACAGTGAAGCAAGTATCATGATATGGGCATGTTTCTCCTAATATGGTGTTGGGCCTATTTAGCGCATACTAGGGATCAGTCATGGATTATGAATCAGTTTGCATTTGACAAAATACTTGAAGAGGTCATGTTGCCTTATGCTGAAGAAGACATGGCCTTGAAATGTTTGTTTCAACAAGACAATGACCCCAAACACACTAGTAAACAAGCAAAGTCTTGGTTCCAAACCAACAAAATTAATGTTATGGAGTGGCCAGCTCAATCCCCAGACCTTAATCCAATCGAGAATCTGTTTCTGAAGCAAAACCAAGAAATGTAAATGAATTGTGGAATGTTGTTAAAGAATCATGGAGTGGAATAACAGCTGAGAGGTGCCACAAGTTGGTGCCACACAGATGTGAAGCAGTTTTAAAAAACTGTGGTCATACAACTAAATATTAGTTTAGTGAGTCACAGGATTAAATCCTAGAAACAAAAACGTTTGTACAAAATCGTTTTGTGTTTTTACAGTCAATGGCAGACACTATTTTTTTGAACACACCCCTTTCAACTAATTGCCCAATTGCACAGCCTTAAGAGCGTGCATATCATTAATGCTGGGTCTGGTTTGTTTTCTGAGAATCTACTGCCCCTACTGGTAACTTGTTTGCCACTTATGTTTGGTTTCAGGGGAAACTCCTTCCTCTAGAGATATAAGCTCAGCTCTCCTACCAGTTGATCTCAGAATTGATAAAGTCTCTTGGAATTAGAGACGAAACGTCTTCACCTTGAAAACTGAGTCCAGATGCTTTTACTTCAACCTTTTTTTCAAGATGTCCTGGACTGACTGAGAACCTTCACAGACAATACTGTAAATGGAGTTTTGCCCTTGGCGCCTATTAACTGGAGTTAGTCATATTGTATAACATCAGCTCTGTCAATGTACCCTTTAACAAAATCAGAGTGACAACCTTCTACTCCGAGTCAAAAAAAGAATATAAAATAGGACATGTAGGCTGCATGTACCGTAATGTGCAGCTATTTAAAATTACATTGTAGGTAATTTATTATCCTGTTCGTTACGATGATCAATTTTTAACAAAATCATCTGATGTGCCCTTTCTTGTATGTTGAATAAGACTTACATTCAAGCTCTGTCTGAGAATTTGACCATAGTCTAAAACTATTTATTGCAGAGCAGTATTATTAGTGCCTAACATTCCAGCTTATCTGTCAGTTGTGCTGCATTGACAGATGAGCATTACTCTGCCCATAGCTAATACAAAAGCCATAATAATGCCCTACCTATTGGGACCTTTAGGAATTGTAAGTTTTTAGGAGTATTTTTATTACTCCTAAAAACAGATCTGGCAGCACAAATAACACATAGATAATTTGCTATGGGTATATTGTGTTAATGTAAAACAAATCCTCAAATTTCAAAATATTTTCAAAGCACACTAGGGACATGTATTCCCATTACACACTTGCTATATAATTACATGTCATGCCCACACATATGTGTGTGCATTAAAGGTACCACCTTCTTAAAAAGTGTCTTCTACCTCTTCAAGATGCAAGCCATCATATAAGTAACTCAATATGCATTTGTTTTCTGACAATATAGGTATACGTTTAAGAAAGAGCCCTGTCATGTCACGCTTCACGGGCTGTGTTAACTTCCATTACACAACAGGGAGTTACATAATTGAACAGGATTTGTGTGAATCTGCAGGCTGTTTATATGACAACTGAAAATCAGGTCATCTAGGAATCTATTGTACTGTAAGCACACCTTTGAACCCCCTGGTCCCGTGTGTGCTTTCGTTTGCAAGAGCATGATCAGGCCATGTTCATTACTGCATATTGTTGAGCCAAATGACTTATAGTACAGTGAATACATTTTTAGCATGGGTGGCCTCTTGCGACTAAGACTCATAACCCTTCGAGCGCACCAACTGAGCCTGATCAGCCCATTTATGCATGTCGTGGTCTCCAAATTAGCCCAAACCTGTGTCCAACAATGTGGTTCATTTAAAATGCATAGCTTTGAACTCTCAGGCAGACCCCCTGTATACAGAAGACCCTGAAAGCATTCACTTGGATTTTTACATCACACCAGTTTTACAGCTAAATACATGCTCCATGAGGATTTCTGTGCCACTGTGTTAGTGCGTTCTCATGCAGGCAGAAGCTGTGACAGTGTGATTGTTATTACAGTATATCTCATTACACCATCTGCTCCCCTGCTCCGTTCTCCCAAGTTGCCAGTGGAACATCTTTCTCCAACCTCTATATCCTTTTGCTACTCAACTAATACATAAGCTATTGCTGCATTACAAATTGAGCATGTCTGGATACCTGGATGCCGCTGTGTGATTTGTTGATTAGATATTTGCATTTAGAAGCATTACAAAGAGGTGTGCCTAATAATTTGTGCCCAGCATTCACACTCTGTATGTCAATATTTTCTTGGCCGATCAGGTGGAGCAAGTTTGTATTCTGTCCTTTACCATCCTTCTCTGACTATTGTAGATCTTTACTTTGTGATCTCAAGCAACCCAAAACACACCAGTCTAGGCCTCCATTACCAACGTTTAAAAAAATTATAAATAAATAAATCAACTTGACTCTGCATCTGTGTAAGGAAACCAGTGGACAGTTAGTGTGGGAAGAGGCAGAGGATGTATGGTGTGTAGCCTGCTACCTAGAGAGAGGGCATCTGGCCTGGCTCTCTGATAACTCCCCCACAGCCTGAAGAGCAGCCGTGAGTCAGGTGCTCATGCTAACATAACAGTGCCATGGGAACCTGGGTGAATAAGTAGCAAATTGGACGATAAAGAGAGGAGAGTAGGGAGAAAAAACGATAAGCTGCTTTACTCCTCTGAGTTTTGCTAGTTGCCACTGTTCCTTCATAATGCGCTTTTCCCTTTTTCTTATGTGGGTACTGCCATCATGTGACGTGAAATTTGTGCCCATTCCTTCCCACAGAGGCTTTAGACAGAAAATAGACTGCTTTAGTATAAAACTGTCAAGAATAGTAGAGCTGTTAAAAAAACGCACAGAAAAAAGCACAGAGACTAATTCACAACAGTTTATGCTAAGTATCTGGCCGTTTGTGTTGTGCCGACCAAAATGTGAGCCAACTCCTAACAGGCATTTAAAAAGGCATACAGAATTAGTTTTTGTAGGTTATGGCCTATTAGTATGCACAGCCACCAGTACAAAATAGACATGTGACCAATGTAGCTATAATCATTTGCATGTATTTAATGAGCTAGAAAGTGCTATGATTATCCGGGACTCACTATTTTACTTTCTTTGTGTCACTGACTATGGCACAGGGCCTCTGCACATGTGCTGCTTGCAGCATTTTTAATCATACATGAAATAATACATTTTCATTTCATTTGTGACAGTTTTAACAACTACATCTTTAAAGTGGGGCGCAGTGGTCGTCCTTCGACCGGAAGGTAGGCGGTTCAATTCCCACTCTCCCACAGTTCATACTATCATTGTGTCCTTGGGCAAGACACTTAACCCACCTTGCCTCCAGTGGCTGTAACACTGGTAAATAGCTCAATGTAAGTCGCTTTGGATAAAAGCGTCAGTTAAATGAATAAATGTAAATGTAAATGTAACATGGCTAAAGCTGATTCTGACTCTACTGATTCTAGTACTACTCTTTACTGTAGAAATAAATCAGTGAAGTTATCAGATGAAATACTTACAAAAGATGTTGCTACATTATGTAAAATAAATTTTACATATACAGTACAGTATAATAAAGACATTATGCGTTTAATAGTTCCTAGTGAATAAATGTGAGAGTGAATGGTTGTCTGTCACTGTCTATGTCTAAATGTCAGCCCTGCGACTAACTAGCCACTGTTCCCGACTCAGACCCTAAATTTCTGGGATAGGCTCCAGTCACCCGCGATCCTTAACAAAGCAGTGAATGAATGAATGAATGAATAGTTCCTTGTGTTAGGTTTAATGACACCAGGTCAAGATAACAGTCGACACAACAGTCACAGTGAAGAGTATTTGTTCTTTTTCAATAAAAGTGTTTGGTGACACACAGTTTGTGTTGACTGTAAATCCAGACAAATGGTTAAAGACAATTTCAGGATCTGTCATGCTGTGCATGATTGCATTGTTATTGTTACACACATAAAATAAAAAAAATAAAAAACTGCATTTGATGCAAAAATGTGTCCTCACTTAACTCAAGACACTCTCATAAATACATGACATGGGATTTTTACAGCATGAAAAATCCACTTATATAACACAGTTTTTAAATATCCAGTCAACTTTTTTGGTGCAAGCTGAAGCTTGTTGTACCTGTCAACCTGCTCTCAGTGTGGTAATGGCCACCCACGTTAGCAAGAGGTCAAGTCTCTCATTCTCCATTTCTCTGTCTGCTGCAATACTGAATATTAACTATAGAAACTGAAAATGTAATAACAAGTGGGTGGTTTCATAACGCTTCAAAACATTTCCTGGTTTAATTAAATTCATAGCTGAACGCTTTAATTGGAGTAAAAAAGTACAGTACAGTACATTGCCGTGTATATTTAACATTCATATTTTATGCTTTACTATTGGGCAGAAATGTTCTGGACCTTTTTGCCTTATATTGCTGTAGCCACATCTTTTTTCCTGTCTCTTGTCTCAATTCTGCTACATTTTCACCGAGAACAAGACTCCCAGTGTACTTGAAGTTCTTTTAAGCTATTCAGGGCTGGCTCGAGAATGATTCCAGCCTTCTTCTCCCTCAGCTCATAAATGACAGAGATAGATAATGCTGTCATTACAAGCAGTGGAGCTCATGCGGCCCTATTTGCTGTTTTTTTTTTTTTTAACATAGCCCTTTTTATACTGCTCTGCCCTATTAAAACCTATGATAATCCATAGTACAAAGGTATTTTGTAGTTCTACTGTATGCAGATCATAATGTAGTGTGAAACATGCCGTAAGACTTAAAGATTGCATAGAGTGATAGCAAGTTTGGCAAGTTTTCCATCTTGTGGTGCCTTCCAAACAGACAAGAAGAGACTGTACAAGAAGAGACCTGACGTCTCTGTATTTATTTGATTCTGTTGATCTGGGACAAAAGTGCTTCGGTAAGCAGAGGAGGGACAGGGTGTTGATTAGCTGCCCCTGTCGCAATGAAAAGGGCCTCAGTAATAAATGGCTGCTGTGTATTTTTATGTGAATTTGAAAAAGATTGAGAAGAACTTGGTTGCTTTATAATGTCACCAGAAAACCTTAGGGCCGCACTAAGTTAATAGGCTCTAAAGAATCTTTAATTTAATTATACCATACCTTTTGAATTTATAGCTCCTGTTATTAGATATTTCCTGTTCTCTGTATTAAGAAATATCAGAAGTGAGTTAAGCCTGTTTTG
Organism: Perccottus glenii; assembly: GCA_024416835.2. Taxonomy (NCBI): domain Eukaryota; kingdom Metazoa; phylum Chordata; class Actinopteri; order Gobiiformes; family Odontobutidae; genus Perccottus; species Perccottus glenii. Next base: position 12,935,674 of record CM044550.2, read on the forward strand.
TTCTTGCTGAATGTTTAGATCTTAAAAGTGTTTCTTTTATTAAATTAGTTAGAAAAGTCATTACTTACATTAGGGCATACATTTCAGGTGAAAAAAAAGACGATGATAAAAATAGTTTATCTTACTCTACATTTTTGACAGAGGTTTTAAGAGTTCTTCATGAATCCTACCTAACTAGACTTCAGTAGTGACAGTAGATTTATTGTTCTGAAAACACAGTGGGGTTGCATGCAGACCGTACTCCAACAATGTTCAACACAGTCAGTAGAGTGGTAGAGTGGTTGCCCTTCAACCAGGAAGGTTGGTGGTTCAGTTCCCGCTCTCCCCACAGTTCATACTGTCATTGTGTCCTTTGGCAAGACATTTAACCCACCTCCAGTGGTGTTCCAGCTGTAACACTGGGGAATAGAACCTTAATGTAAGTCACTTTAAATAAAAAGTGTCAGCTAAATGTAAATGTAAGAAACTCAGAATAACACCTTCATCATTACTCGAGACTCAATCGGAGTAGTGTATGCAGTTTAAAACTATGATTATAATTGGACTAAGGCAATAATTTGTTTTTCTACCTGCATGTAAACATATTGAGTGTTTGGTCAAGGATTTAAAGAAAACCGGAGGGAAATACATATTTTAAAAGGATGGAGCTTTAGGATTTGGGATGTCTGTGGAGGTTCTCAGTAATCCGTCTGCAGCAGCCCAGACTGATTACTGCCCAGGGCAGCTGTGGCTACAGTTGTAGCTTACCACCACCAGTGTGTGACTGTGGAGTGAATGAATAATGGACGAACTGTAAGCGCTTTGAGTCCAATGGTCCCTTGGGAGAAAAGCGCAATATAAATCTAATCCATTATTATTATTATTATTATTATTATTATTATTATTATTATTATTATTATTAATCCAGGACAGAATCAAGAAAAAGTTTTCAACAAAGACATCTGGATCTAGATTTTAAAGTGAAGACGTTTTATCCCTAATCCAAGGGACAGTTTCTCTCTAGAAGGACATTACCCTCCAAAGGGAGCAGTTATGCTGATGATCCACTGAAGCATATAACGATTCCCCCACCTGCACTCACACTGCCCATTCATCTCTTAACAACAGTGAAACCAGACAAAGCCTTGTCCAATCACAGTCGTTTCAAGCTAAACCCCTTCCTCTGTGGGATATAAACTCAGCTCTCTCACCAGTTGAACTCAGTCCCTTGGATTAGAGAGGAAACGTCTTCACCTTCAAACCTACGTCCAGATGCATTTGTTGAAAACCTTTTCTATGCTTTGAGATGTACTTACACTTGGTTACTGTACTATAGTCAGATACAAATACAGACTACAGAAACACGACTGAAAGCACTTCGCCAAGTTCAAAGCAACTAGCAAAAGAAGGAAACTTGCTTCCCAGATTTAAATCAACATTAAACTGTCAAAAGCAACCACAGCAACAGTACAATATTACCAAGCGTCTGAGGTGGAGAGATCTTTTATTCTACACAGTACAGAGATTTAAAAAGAGCTGCAGAGTCTGAGTGTCATTTATGGCAGTGTTAATGCACAGTTTGGTTTTCTGCTCCCTTCTGCCACAATTGCACTGTCCCAGGGCCTGTTTTCTTTATTAGACTTCACTTGACATCATATTGAATGGTGCATTGAATGGTTAACAAATGCCCTTTTTGAAATACACCTACTTACCCCCCTTTTTCAGCCCTAGCTCATTTTCAAACATCTTAAAAGCTCCTCTCATTTCTATGTGCTTCTGCATGTGTGTATTGGCCATTGATGAGTGACCAAAAGAGGTGGACATAAGAAGACATAGAATAATGCCACCTACAGTACTAGAGATAAATGTCTATGAGGTGAACTGTCTTCCTCTCATAAACGTTTAATCCTTTTCTCCAGAAAAAATATATCTCTTATTCTTATTGCATGTATTCAAGCTTCAGAAGACAAAGCTGCCTCTAGTCCCAAACCATTATGTCGTTTCAAGGATTTGTTTTATCTGCCATCACATTGCTCTTACGCTGTATTCATTTAAGATTTCTTTCAAATTGATTACCACCATGGCTAAACTAGATCTGGTTACATAACCGGCCTACAATTCCTTTGAGGCATTATGGGACAACTCTCACCCTAAAGTCAAAAGGAAAGCATATGTTCACCCTATATTATGCATTAATGTACATAGCTTGAAATCGTATCCACTAGTCCCAGTAGGCATTAGCTGTAATGAATGGTGTGCTCATGCTGAACTGTATAGATAGCCTAACAGTGCAGATAGGTTGTATAAATAAAAACATCGTAAACATTCATCCAGGTCTACTCATTAAGAGGGACTGCCTTGAGAAAGGTCCTTGTTGGTCTGTTTACATCAGAAAGGCCTGCTTCTTTTTTTTGTGTTGATTGATTTCATACAGCAGCTCTATGCTCTGCACTTGGCTGCAGCCTCAGGTGTCTGGCAGTCTGTGTTATAGCAGTGTTAGTGTTTGTAGGTTTTTTACAGCTTTTTGGCAACCGTGCCGGTGTCAGTGCTTCAGAAAGAAAATATATATAGAGCAAACAGAGATAAGTGAGACATTTCATCTTTGACTCTAAAGTCTATCAGTTTTACCACACTATAGGGGATTAAAGTGAAAATAAATCACTATTTCCAGTTTTGACTATATGAGAAATATACAGTACTGTGCAAAAGTCTAAGACTGTTAATGTCCAGAATTTTGTCTCAAATACAGTAAACAAATAACACAGTTTTAAGAACAAAGTAAACATGATCTAATCAGTTTGGAAAATTTCACCAACACCACTGAACGAAATGGACCCCAGTGCGACCCGGGTTTGAATCCCTGCTTGGGCCAATTTGTTCCATGTCATCCCGCTCTCTCTTGCTCTCTCTGTCTGTATGTTTTCTCCATGCCTACTTTCTTTCTTAACCTGACTCCGCCAGATAAAACCTCTCACAGAACATAGTCTGTTTCACAGAACCATCTGGGAAGGCTCCCGTTGAAAGCGTTTGCAAAAGAAAGGCGCCTTCTGTCAAAAATTTAGTATGTGATTGGATGAAGCATTGAGTAGTATCTGCCTACAATGAGATTTGTTTTAGCCAATTATAGCAAAGTCTCGTAACGAGAGTGCGGCAGATATGAATAAGCAACAAACCGCTGTAACAGTAACAGGTTTTGCAAAGTGAATCTGTGTATAAAAGGAACGTTAACTAACTCGAAATTGTAGAGGTGTAAGGGTACACGTAGATGTAATGTATTGTTCAGTTCGGTACATGCGTGCACCGTTTTGGTGCAATAAATAGTTATTATTTTAATAATTTACGCTCGTTCTCCAAGCAGAACTATTCACACACAAGTTTCCACATGGGACAGACTGTTTTGCAGAGCACCCACGACCAGCGCATGACTAGCTTCCTAACTTTTACAAGGCTACATTTAGTCTAAGTTTAAAAACGCTGCACGGCAGCAGCTCCAGTCGTCCCCCTGCTCTGACTGACACACTCACAGCAGAGCAGCTCCGGGGAGAGGCTCGCTCACGAGACCCTGCGCGCTCACTGCCAGGACAGAGTGGAGCTAGAGGTGACGGTAGGAAGGTAGGAGATGGCGAAACGCTGTTTATTTAGCTGTTTTATTGGAGGGTTCAAAACGACCTTTTCACCATTTCCAGTGTGATACTAACTACTGTCTATCAGTTTAATAATCTATATCTCTAATCAGCAGAGTATCACAGACTGCTGCTGTAAACCTGCTCTTATTGCTCTTAAATCAACATTACACTATATAATAATTTAAAACCTATAGAAAATATTCACGAGGTAGATCTATATTTTCTGTCTGGTTTGCTCTCTCCCCCGGAGCACACTGAGAGAAGAACAATCACAAAAAAATATACAAAAAATATGTTGTGCATCAATTCAAATGCCAGTACATAAATTAAAATATGATAGACTACATGCAAGAAGGTACTAAGCATTTTTTGTTTCTTCTTTATAAACTATATTTGCTCAACATGAAGTCAGACCTTTACACATCCTTAAGGTCTTTTGTATGGGAACATTTTGCCTTCTCCGTCAAAAACAATATTGGGCAAAGTGGATCTGTCGAGAGTTATGTGCTGACAGTGTGGCCGGTTGAAATATTGATTATGTCCGCACTGGATGTCTGAAAGTGGCTTAAGTCTAATAAAATCTGTAAATGCATCCAAAAACCCACCCTAAAAAGAGGAAGAACCCAACTGTAATATAACCTAATATATAACTTTAGATTAGTCATACCACGAGACAGAAGATGTGAAAATGTGCCTACGGGTAGCAACAATGAAAGTTAATGTTTCTAATTTACACTTAAATAATAACATTTCCCAAACAGAGTAGCTGCAATTTTTTCTGCATCATTAACCTTTACACTGAGCTATCTGGAGGTAGCCAACTATGACTTCTGGACAGGTTTAGCACTGATGCACAGAATCAAATGTTTCCTTTTGGGGTTCAAAATAAACTGCCTGCCTTCAATCTGTCTGCGGCTGATTGACAGTGGTCAGAGAAGAAAAAAGCAAATGAAACTGGATGAATGAGTGAGTTACAGTTTGGACCGATAGAAAATACTTAAATTGACCAAATGAGGTGCGGAGAGTGGAATGGGATATTATAAAGTGCCCTGCAACACTGCATAACTAAAGATGTGCCTTAATCTCCCATCAGCTTGCTATATGAAAACACTAGCTAATAAAAACCCAGCCTGAGGGAGACCTTACAAAAAGTGAGCCCTGCATCAAAGGGCCTCTGTCATCTGTGGCTGATTTATAAAACTTTGGCCATTTGACTTTTTCAATTGTAAAAGAAGAAGAAAAATCTGTGAGTCAGTCAGTGGAAGAGAGAAGAGAAGCACTGCAGGTCCAGATAATAATGTTGTCATGCTGTGTTAATGCTTTCATTGCTTCAGTCAATAGCAATGAAGGGTGGTATATTATAGTAATGGACAAATGGTGTCCATTAATCTATTCATAAGAAAGATACAATTACGGAATACCATCACAATTTGGTCACTAACAATCTAACTATCAATAAATAGATCTGAATTTTATAACCAAGCACCGTTTTTTCAGCTTCACAATACAATATTTGTCTCAATCTACTGTGAAAACAAACTCAAAAACATAGTACACAACAATATCAGTCTGGCTCATTAAGGGAATAGATTTGGCCTCGGCTCCTTTATGGTGGTGGAAGCAGACAGTTATTTGATACTGTCTGTAGTCTAGTTTCTTACCATGATCATCATATTTGTCATAAGTAATGGGGATATATTTAAAATACATAATATATAAGAAAATTGTCATGAAATGCAAAATGCTTGGAAATACACACATTAGCAAATGTAGTCATCAAAGAAGTCAAAAAATATCCCTTTTATGTAAAATTAGGAATATAAAGTGACAGCTTGTCACAAAGGTCTAACATGTGCTTTGCTGAAGTCACATGGCAGTTTATTCACTCTGCAGATGGCTGACAGGGTCTTCACATAGCCTGAGGGGACATGTTGGGTTAGGTCAGAGATGTACATGCTATTTGAGAAGGTTTGCACCATCCTTCATATCCCTGCCTAGGTAGTGCAAGGCCTAAAAAGGTAGGTTGGGGTGTGCTGTAGTCTGACTGCATATGAAAAATTGGAACATGTTTTGAAGAAAGATTTCTAAAGCAGGTACATAATTAATAATTACATAATTTTAAAGTGGCATTGCCGCTACTTAGCAATAAAGACAATGGCGACAGCAATAACGTGGATATATTTCTATCTATATAATAGATTATTGAATGTATGTGAAACTAAGATGCTTATTACGATCAATTTAAAAATATTTTTCTCTGATAGGAGAATATTATAGATAATTGGCAGCAATTTAGTCCAAGATGTAAAGCATATTTAATTTCAACTTTATTCCTGGTTTGATAAAAAATGGACAATACAAAAAAAGAAAGACAATACAATACACAGTAGTTAAATAAACATTTCAAAAATACAGCTCCACCAATTTTTCCACAACTTGGACTGGCAGCGGATTGCACTAAACTTGTCAAACATGATTATATTTTCAGATTTAATTTTAAATGACAGATACATTTATTCATGACGTTTTGTAACACAGATGGTAAAGTGTAGTGCAGTCACAAAGATTTCACTTGCACCAGTACATCTAGGTCTCCTCAATGAAACCTGCAGAGCATCATAATATGTCACCTGCCGTCTCTGCATATGAGAAATATACTGTATGTGGTGATTGCTCTTTCATACAGGATGGCTCATTAAATCTTACAGACAGAGGCAGTGTAATTCAGGAGAGCTTGTCCCATAGGTGGTAGAATGTGAATAATAGGAGCCATCCAATCCTAATTAAAGAGGTAATACAGCTGAGTCCGCATATAAATACATGCAACAACGTCAATACACAAAAAGTCATGCTGAGACTTGGCTGTTTGTCTAGGCTTTTTCCTGTTTGGGACAAGCACAAATAGAGATCTGTCATCTTAATAAACAGCTGCAAAATGTCCACTGGTTTATATTTCATACATAAACCAGTGCCAATTCTCTCATTTTAGATTTTGAAAGCTGTACTATTGTTTTATCACTATGCCTTTAAAAACTGGATGGCTCACTAAATTTATTCATAAGTGCCCTCACTGGATTGCTGTCCTGGGACTTGAGCTTGATTACGTGTCATGGAGTGTGCAGACAAGAGACACATGAGGGATGATGTTTTTTATGCAACAAATGTAAAAGCTCACACCAGCATGACAATGGCCCACATCTCCATGGTTTGCTGAGCTTTTAGGAAGTGACCCTGTCTTTTGTAGAGGAACATTTAACTTTTACAATTTAGTTAATCAAACCAAAACCTTCTGTGTATTTTAGGAGTTTCTGGAGGCCCATTGCTTTTCAATCAGAAAAGACACATGTGGATTTTGTCTCTAAAATAGTATACACAGATATTATGTTTAATAAATATAATAGTATTGCATTCCATTTTCACTATTAATGTGGCCAGTGATCTCTTCTGTGAGACCTCAACATTGTTGCAGTTATAAAGTAAGCTTTAGATTTATAAAACTCACTATATAACCATATATTCTGTGGTTAGTGGTTATTTTGGGAAATGTCTGTTTAGTAGTTTCCTTTAACACTTCTTATTTTTCAGCCATTTCTGATGCTTTCAAAGAATCAATGTCAGAGGGGTATAGGCTTACCACTAAAACTAACCTATTGATTTTAGAAATACCAAGAGCTACTCTTAATTAGAACCAGTGAACAGCAGCTCTTTCTTTAAGTCACTCCTCACTGTGACAATTTTATTCTAGATATAAAGAATCACTTGTTTGAACTTTTTTCTTCCCATAAAACTTCTTTCTTCTGGAAAACTGCTCAAAAATAAGGCTAAATATTTTTAGATAAAACAAGAAACTGTTTCTATTGTGAGGCTGCTCACTTGCAGTGTGAATTAGGAAGACAAAACTAACGTTGAGCCATTACACTAGGTCCTGTTTAAATTAAACTCAGTTCAATGTGTCATGATTCTCTGTGGATATTGGTTCTCCTTTTTAAGTGAAGGAACTTTTGTACACACATTTGGATGTACCATATGCTATTAATGTATTCAGCAAGAGCTCATAATAGATTGAAGAGAAACAGAAGCTGAGAACAAGGGGATTTAGGGTGAAGATTATGGACTTGGCAGAGTGAGTAGGAAGGCTGTCAGATATGCCCTCCAATAGGTAGGTGCTCATTAGCATACTGCATTAGTCTAAATATAGTTCTAATCCCATGCTGCCGGGCAAGCAAACAAAACACAGTGTGTGAGAGGGGCATATTACTGAATCATAACCCTTAGAAGAAATTACATCACAACAACCAGAACACTGCTATCAACATGATCAAGATAAAACAAATCCCTGCCTCCAATGCATTACATGCAGTTTATGACCCTTTTGGAAACATTCACAATACTGGTTGAGACAGAGCACACAGAGAATGACTGCAGGCTGCAGCCATGTCAGGGGAATCTTTTAAAAGGTCACAATCAAAACACTAGCTTGGCTGGAAGGAAGACATGCAGTGACAAGGAGGCACGTGTTGAAGATGCAGAGGGCCTGTGGGACTTCAAGTGTCTTCAATCTTCTATCTCTGTTCACATCAGCATTTTACACATTGAGAATATTAACAATGAATTTTATGTTGTGTCAAGATGTGACATACTGTAGGTAATAACTTATTTTTTCAACTTTTCATTCAGCAATGTAACTGAAAATGTTACCTTTCTACTGAGTGGGAGACAGTTTAAATATTGGCATAAAGAAGCTGAGGTCAAGCCAAGGCTTAATACCTTGTTTGAACAAATGGCCTTGTGGTAACTGAGCTCCCAGACAAAGCGAAGCCTGCAATTGCAGCCACTGCGCGGAAATATTGATTTATCTCTATCATTGATGTGGGATCTTTCACATCTCACCCTTTCCTCGTGCTTTCTCCTACACATTTAAAGGTTTTCAAGTGGGCTTAGATCAACTCTCAGTTTAAAATCCTACATCAGCTTCTGTTTGCCTTACTGTTAGTATATTATGAACAAAATAGTTTTGGGCTATAATTAGCAACACTGTAAAACATTTGTGGCATGTTCTCGATGTAGGGGGTTACTACATAGTCTTTGAAATTGTCCTCATCATATTTTTGTATACAATAAAAACAGACTACAAACTACTCCTTGATCATGTAATGCTACTTAACATTAAAACAGTACAAGGAGGATGTCCTTTTCACACTTTACATTTTAAAAATCATAAAATTTCCATTCACCTCTTTCTTTCATAAAACCTAAGTCTGCTGAACCATTTGTCCATCTCCCAGCTCACTGTCAAATGTTCTGACATGTAGTGTATGATGAGTCAGAAAGCATCTCAAGTCAAAGTGGATTACAAACTCCTCTCTCCACCTCATAAAGAAGCTACATTTAGGTCATGTTTCACAGCAGTATAGAAATGCACTGCCTGGACAATGCATTGCCTGACACAAGAATTTCAGTGTTAATTAATCTAACCCTACACAGAGGGTTGTGGTGTGACAGAAAGGTATTACAACTGCACATTTTATTTGACATTAAATGTAGCATATTATTCAATGCCATTATAGGACTGTTTTTTATTTTACCCGAGGACATGGATTATACAACTCAGGTCCTTGAACATTGTTTTGTTCTCAGTGTAGCCTTGCCGTGCTGCAAGTAACAACAGGCTCAGCCACCGGAGCTATAGAAATTGTAATCAAAGGCTGCCATCGTCCTAACACATCAAAGCACAGACCTCTGTCTCCCGGCTGCGGAAGAGCAAAATAAACTCTTTTTAGAAATATGTGTTTGTGTGTCTGTTTATTCCTGTCCAAACTCTGGAGTATGATTCTTTTCAGTGTTCTTCAGCAGACTGACAGGAACAACAAAATTCCTCTAAATGTCTTGTAAGAGTCTGGAAAGATGCTTTACACAGACCATTTAGTTGAATACTGCTACAGATGCTTCACACAGGAAAAGGGAAGTTTTTGATTTAACATAACCATGACATGACAATATTTTGTGTGGGTTCATCAAATTATTTCCAGCATTTAAAAGAGCAATAAGTAGGACAGAACAAAATATGTTATCTGTACACAATAAATGTAAGTGTTATTTTTACATTCTTCTAAACTAAATTAGAGGTGAACATCTAACTCAACTACTTTGAGTTAGGTTTACTCTGATTAGAGCTATTTCCTAAGAGGTAACCTTTCCCTATATAGCAGCTATAAGTTGGAAAATAGTGTGTGGATAAACATAATTTTTCAGTTTGTAGGACTACAGCACAACTCATAACCTACATATACTCTTAATCTTATTACTTTCAGGCCATTTTCCTACATTATCATTATTATGTATTCTTGCACATTAACTCACACACTGTACCTTTAAATTGACTGCAAACAAGTGAGATAACATAAATAAAGTCACGCTGTAGGGGATTAAAAAGAGCAGCACATAGACCATTTAAGAAGAGATTTGTATACTTAATAAGATGTAATTGCAACAGGGAGTTACTGTTGCTATAGGGGAGACAATGGGTCGGGGATTTAGGATATTCAAGATGGTGGTAAGAAAAAAACATCACAATAAAAATGTGCAAAGGTGTTACCATCGCATTGTACAAAAGTATTGTTCTGTAGTTATACTTTTATTAGTACCATTCATTATTTAAAAGGAAAGGGAAGATTATTAGCAAGCTTAACAAAGAAGTAAATTGCTGGTTGAAGTGCCATTTATCAGCCCTAGCAATGCCATTGTGTTCTGCTCCCTTCCTTTTATAGTTACTTTAATTTTATAGAGGCCTTGGCAAAAGCTTAAACATTAATTTTATGTATTTTGGGGTTTTGTGTAGATAATCACTTGGCTTGAGGTTGAGATGACGCGATGATTGTGTCTCTCCAGCTTTTTCCACACGCACGCACGCACGCACGCACACACACACACACACACACACACACACACACACACACACACACACACACACACATGCAAACACACATTAGCCCTGTCATGCACCTGCCTTGGATACCTATTTCAAAGCACCATTCAATGGGTGCATTATATTCATCATCGTACATTATTCAGATTTGAATCAAGGACTGTCAGCTTGCTGACAGTCCAGCTTCCAAATTTAATAGTGTGGACTAGAATAGCTGTGACAGCACATTGCTGTGATCCACTGAATTCTGTTCTGAGTCATGTTCTGTTTGGACGCTGACTAAATATGATCACTGCTGTGACTCTTTCAGCGTTTTTACTGTCACTGTATTCAATAGCCTAGGTGGCCTTCTTAATCAGTGTGCCAGCTGTTTGCTGTGATTGTGTCTTCCCATGCATGACCATCTGTGTCTGTGTACACAGTGTACTCTGGGGTCTCGCGTCTGCAGCACTGACCAGCAGTTCAAAATTAGGTGCATCTTTTGACATGTAATTTTTGGAGCCATAAAGCTATTGCTGAGATTTTGTATCTGTATATATTTCATTACCTAATTCTATTTCACAAAAGGTAGATAGTGTTCTTGATGTTATCCCTCATACTGTATTTGTTTATACTGCATGAACTGTTTTTTTGACTGATTTTTTTTTGTGCAAGACAAGATTTCTCTGCACTGATAATATTCTATAGATTATTAAATGCATGGATAATCTAATCACTAAATCTAATTATTTTTCTGGTAACTTTTATGTAATTATAATGGCCTCTGGGAATAGAGATCTTTTTGTTCTTTTCCAGCTGAATGCATGATCCCATCATTAAAGTTCACTCTTGAACCAAACTAAATGACATGATTCATGAACAGATTTACTTATCACTCATGCATACACACAATATGTAATAGGCACGTGTTGTTTTTAGGACATTTATGTTTATTCCCATGAAAACACACAGAAAACCAATGACATTTGTCAATGAAAAATACCCCTTTCTGCCTGATAAGCAAGAGGCACACACATGGGGAAGCATCTTTTGAAGACAAAAGTGGGATATTTAAGTATCAGGTGTTTCTGCTTATAATATTTGATTATTTTACATGAAGTCATAACATACTGTTGAAATCCCATAGTTTGCATGCCTAAAATACCCTGTTCTTCTTACTGTTTTAAACTTTTTATTTAATGTGGGCATTGGGGGATTCATGCATGCAAGTTGAGACACATGTTCATCTAAATGAAAGTAAAATATTAGATGGGCACTTAAGTGTCAAAAGAATGAAATAACCCACTTTGAGAAAGTTGTAGTCAAACTCTTAAACTGTCAGGTACTTGTTTACTACATGAGTTCAACTGATTCATATGGACGTCTGTAATACAGCCTGCTACTCTGAAATTAAAAATATCTGTATCTTTAAATTGTTTTTATCAAAACAAAATAAACAGCATATATTGAGTGTGTGTAGTTTAATTTGAATAATGAATGTAGTACTGTATATAAAACTCAAAAACATTTCAAGTAGCAGTAACGCACAAATATTTAATATCAAATATCAACATCTATGTTTGTTACATTAAACTCTGACATGCATCAGCCAGTAGCGGGGGCTCGGTTGGAGGTCAGGATGGAGTTTTGTCCTGGTAAAGTGTGCTTTATGTGCCAAAAATAGGGCACTCAATCAATGTTATATTTGCTGCATTAGGGATGAGATAAAGTAATAAAATAGACAGAGATTTATTTTAGAACAGCATAGTACAAACTTAACTAATTTCCTCTGTTTGCATAAAGGGACTATATGTAGAATACCTCTTAGGTAATAATTCTACATTAAAAAGGGGTATGCCAAGTAGTAGTAGAGTGAACCTAAAGCATAGAACTTAGATGCTATACTATCCATTTCTAGATAATCAGGTACAGCTGTGTGATTTTGAAAATGTTTGGACAGGAAACTACATATAACCCCTTAAATGCCCATGTTAAACTTTGAAAACAAGTATCAAAATGTGGTACTAACACTTAAAAACTTGGAGAGACAGACACATGAGACATACAGCCTTAAAGACAGTACAACCATGTGGACAACAGAACTGAAATTATTTGCACTTGCCAATATATGCTGCCTTTTGCCTGAATGAACATTTCTAAAAGCTTAATTTTCTTTAAGTTAAGCTTGTGTTGACAGAATAATACACATACTGAAAGGAATCTCCAACATTTTTAGACTAATCAAAGAAAACATGTGTTTCTACACAGAAGCTGTTGCCAGAATTTAGAAATATATTTAAAAGAAGCTGAATTAACACTCTAGTGATAATAAGTTATGGCTACCAGTTTCCAGTCAAGTTTACAATATAAAACTTGAAGTGATTATAGCAGTACATGGTCATTGCGGTTATAAAAGTCAGTACCTATAGATATTCTAAGTGTTTGTCAGTGTATGAATACTCATTAAACACAATCTACAGTAGACTATAGATTGATGCTCTAGTAGAGGAGTCGGGGTTAAACAAAGTCATTTTGTCTTTGCAATGCAGTGGAACAAGCTGGCCATTGATTAAATGAAGCGTTATATTGTCTCCTCTCCTTTTTGTCCTCTGTGTCCAGTCTTCCTGGCTTTTTAACTGATGCTGCCCTCAGTCAGGCAGTCCATCTGGTAGCGGTGGCTCCTGCTCCAATGCTGCAGCAGAGCCATTGGTCTCCCCTCGGTCACCCCCTAAATCTGTCTCTTCCTTGTCTTCATCGTGACTAAGAGGGTCCTGTTTGGACAGGCGGTTAAGGGGATCAAAGGTATGTGTTTTAGGTTCGGGGCTAAGAAGAGAAAGCTGAGGTAATAGTGGCCCCTCCCGAAGCTTAGCAGCTAGCTCTTTTGCGCTGCAATTTGGGGTATTGGTCTCGTAGACGTCATGGAAATTGTTGTAATCTACCTCATAGAAGCCGTTTTCCAGGGAGAGGACCGGTGTGAAGCGGTAACCCCATAGCACCTCTGTGTCCAGGTATGAACTCCGAGCCTGACAGGTCATGCCTTTTCCATGGATGTGACCACGCACACAGACATGCACACAACAAACAAGCATAAACACACACACACACACACAAGGGAAAGAAAGACAAGCAAATTAGCATTATTCATGTTTGAAATCAACAAACAAGAACATTTTATTCTGGCAATAAAAGCAGGATTAATAAAAAACACATAATAACTTTAATTTATTAGTAAAAAAGATGACATAATTATTTTTGAGGTGTCTTTTTACCAATGAGCAACAAAGACAAAGATCAAAGCATTGTTTTGTTGGTGTCTAAAGAAACAAAATTTGTATTTAGTCTATTTTTAAAGCTGTTTGTATAACAGAGGCATGTGTGTTCCTTGCTCCATTCGATTATGGTTTACATATATTAACATATATAACTTTTATCCCCTTTTATATCACACTCAAAATTGTCAATATCAAGTATGATTCTTTAAAAACAAAGAAAGGAACACAGAGTTTCCTACATAGTAACTTACTATTTAATATTGCTATGGTTGTGTTTTATGCCAAACTGAAAACATTATACTAATAAAATAGCTTGTTTCCTCTTGGAATATGACTGTCATATGATATAACATTGCCATTTGTTTTTTTTCTTTTCGCGTCTCATTTTTTGCCCGACTAAGGAGTCTCAATTATCTTTCACACGAACTATAGTGTTTAGCTCCAATGGCAAGGTATGCTACATTTGCCCTTGCTTGTTTAATAAACAATTATGTGTTTTGGAATGAACAGTTTCCTTGCAACACAGAGCTATAAATAGTATCTTTAGCGTCATTAAAGACTGTTAATCTGCCTGATGAGATTAGCATATACACCGCTAAGCCCACACAACTTACATAAAGACAAAATGCATGTCACCATTGTAGACGTAGATGTTACACACACAAATATTAGTTAGAGTAAAAGACATATATGCCTGTGCAAAATGTGTGAAGGCTAGTTTTTTGCAATCTTGCCATGTATGCTTATGCCAAAATAAAACAAATAAATACAAACACAACAACTTTTACTCTGTAAAACAGATTTGACAACATTTTTTGATTGTCTTATTAAGTGTTTTTTACTTGCATATTTAAATGAACATGATATACTTCGGTTGCCAAAGTGTGTATATTTTTGATGATAAAGGTTGTAAAAGGTTCGGGGTACTTTCAGCATCACCTCCTTGAAGATGGACTTGATGACAAAATACCTACAACCACACCATTGCTATCTTTCAACGAGATAAATCTTGCAACATCTGACTCCCAGGTGTTACATTATATAAGATGCTTTTCTTTAAATGCACTTGTAACTAATGATTTAAGGCATGGAACCTAAAATAGATGTATACACCAAATAGACATGAGATGCAATGTCATTGTGAAAGGAGGAGATTTTGCACCTTTGCTTCAGATTCTCTGCTTCCAAGAGTGGCCTAGTTTCCACATTTAACTTTTAAAGTGTTTGTTATTTCTGTAACTATAGGTCATTCATTATCTATGACAATATATCACTGTTTTTTGCTTGACATGTCAGCATTTAAGCTCAGATTTGTACAAAGTATACCAAAAACGTTTATTACCAACAAAGCATGACAATTTTGTATTATCTTCTTTCTGTTTCTTGTGCATTGTCGGCCTCAGAAACTTAAATTGGATTTTTTCTTCCCCATTGTACTGGAAAGGCAGTGTTTTTGTGTTACAGCAGTTAAAGTCTGCTGCAGGCTGCTGTGTAGGAGACACTTGGCCTGTGATGTGTTTTTTGTGCTTTGAGACACTTGATGATGAGCACTAGCTATTGTAAAGAAGACACTTACTGAATTTACAATTTATTCTGAAAGACAACTATGAGCACTTAAGTGTTTAGAGGCAGAATTATTAGGTTGCTAACTGCACTTTTCTCGAATGTTTTACAACTTAAATGCACAATAATGGTATTTTCTACATAGGCCTACAAATCTAAAACAAACATCCTTCTCATTTTTCCATTAGTCACTTTTGTAAATGCTGGTACACCTCAATGACTCACATGGTAAAAGGTAAATTATTAGTGTTTCCTAAAACCCTAATGGAATAGTTTCAACAGAGCAAAGTTTTCCTGCAGGACTATGGTGTTTTTAACTCGCCTTTGCTGTTGCTACCATTCTTACCCTTACACTGATCGCCTGTAACCCATGACTCACTTCAGTATTACTGCTTTGTAGTTTAGGTCATTGCCATTGCTTACAAGCAAAATAAGGTTGTATGCTAATATACTATATGTGCACATGTTAGATATACACATTCTTCTAAAACTAAATTTATTGATAGTTTTGCACAATTAGTTTTCTATTGGATGCTCCGTTTTAATGTTCCTGTCCAAGGTTTTCAGAAAACAGTCATGTCCTGTGCTGAAGAAGATTTTAAAAGGTGTCTACGTGGACATAGGATCATCAGTGACAACATGAACAATTTGGCTCCACACACATATTTGATGTCAGTGTCAGGGAGAATAGAGAAAGGCTTTACTGCACTAGTAATCTGAATAAAACATAAACTGTACATGACCTAATTGTAGTAAAACTAAAGAACATAATGTTCAATGTAGCGGGATGGCATCACCACAAAAACCTGCTACATGGGTCCTTTTTCTAAAACACTCCTGGAAGAAAATGGACAAAAGTCTTGTTTAGACTGCAACAAAATAATGCAAGATATTTTTTGGATTCTGAGAAGTGGCATGAAGCTTATTTGATATACAAATACACATTTTAGTAATGAAAACATGCTTTGTTGGTGCAACATCAATGCACATGACTGTCCCTCATGGCAGAACAATAATATTGGGTAAAATGGGAACTACGAGTCTCTAATAATAATAAAAGCAAACATACGGTGCATCTTTTAAAGGCAATATATGGGCAGTTTCCTGTTGTTCTGGGCACAATGGAGTCAGCCTTCTTTTTCTAGTGACGCAAAATGACACACCTAAATTCTGTTGGAGTTGGAGAAGAAAGGTAGCAATCTGTGTGCACGACTTATAAATCACTAAGACCTGATAAAAGCTCAGATTGAGTAACCATATGTCTTTGTTTGTTTTTTTACACCCAATTTTCTGTCTTTTGTAGACATCTGTGTTCATTCTTGGCTTCATACGTCACATACAACTAAAAATTGCATGTCCCATAGTATAAAGAGGGGTAAATTCATTCATCTACACTTCCATCCCTTTCAAACCCCGACCCTTTTTTAAGATCAAGAGAGGAATAGGATCAAGAATAGTCAGATTAGTTCATGGGCAAGTGGTCAGGAACATTGACGCCATAACACCAGCGTGATGCCATTGACTGTGCTGTGAAGCCAACTGTGATTTAATATCTGAGTCGAGTATCCAACAGCGCAAGCAGGAAACATAACTACTGGTGCTTTGTAGGAAAAAATAAAACATTCTAAATGAAATAGAGCAGAAATGTTCAGATACATGGTTGTGTTGAAGGGGTTTGGTTGCTTTACAAAAAAAAAAAAGCCTGTTATGGTGTGTGTCTTATTAAAGTACTTTAGTTCCAATAAAGTACATCATTATCATTTTTTATGTCAAACTGATATTTTTGTTTTTTTGAAATTATTAAAAAGGCTGGTCAAACAGACACACACAATAATGTCTGTTTAATGTTTAGTTGATAAAAGTAAATATTTCTCATCTTTTGTTATGTAAATTAAGTAGACATGTACAGAAGCAAAAAATGGTCACGACTGCTTTAGTAATGTAACCAGCCATTTCAGGACCACATGGTCTCTACCCAAAACACAGAAGAGCAGGGTAGGTACACATTCATTCATTTTGAAATAAACAATATCAAAGACATAACCTTGAAGTGGCAACAGTGTACATGTGGGCCATAGAGAGTACAGTGAAACAACATAGACAGCCTTCTCATTCAGATCAAAAACTAATTCTTGGAAGTGTGTAGAACATACACTGGAAATCATGTCAAACTCTATGAAAGTGTCAAAATAGTTAAAATAGTCCCCCATCAAAGCTGTTGTACAAAATGAAGGCATTGTCAATTGTTAGCCTCGCCCTTTACATCTGTCTTTTATGTGCAGCACTTAAAGACAGCCCTGAAATTCCCACATCCATCTCTTAAAGCAATGCACCTTTTCAATAACAACTTTCTGTCTATCCTCTAAACCATCCACTCAGCTCATTTCCTGTTTTGTTTGGTTCATCTCGCAAAGCATATGGTATCCTTATCTACTCCCAAGGACAGGTACATCCACATTTGGTTTTATTATACTGCTCTCCTAAAGTGGCACATATCATTTTTCTGTTCTAAAATAAAAGTAATTGGTTGTGCTCATAAGTTTTCATACCCTGGCAGGATTTGTAATTTTTTGGGTCATTTTCCAGAGAATTTGAATGAAAACACAAAAAACCTTTACTCAAACAATTGTTTTTACTCTTTTTAAATCGTAATGACAACAGAAACTACCCAAATGACCCTGATCAAAAGGGATTTTGGCCTGATAATATGCACAAGTTGACACAAACAGGTTTGAATGGCTACTAAAGGTAACCATCCTCACCTCTGTTTGTATGTAATCAGTGTGTGTGTTTAAAAGGTCAGTGAGTTTCTGGGCTCCTGACAGACCCTTGCATCTTTCATCCAGTGCTGCACAAATGTTTCTGTATTCTGAGTCATGAGGAAAGCAAAAGAATTGTCAATGGATCTGCGGGAAAAAGGAATTGAACTGTATAAAATAGGAAAGGGATATAAAAAGATATCCAAGGAATTGAGAATGCCAATCAGCAGTGTTCAAACTCTAATAAAGAAGTGGAAAATGAAAAGGTCAGGTCAAAAATGCCATAAACATTGTTCGGGATGCAAAGAAAAAACAGCCAAATAAGTTCAGCTGAAATATTGGACCCCCTTAAAAAGTGTTGTGGCTGTTTCAAGATGCACAATAAGGAGGCACTTGAAGAAAAATGGGCTGCATGGTCGAGTCATCAGAAAAAAATCCATTACTACGCAAATGCCACAAAACATCCCGCTTACAATAGACCAAACAGCACAGAGACAAGCCTCAAAACCTCACCTCAAAAATTCATTTGGAGTAATGAAACCAAAATTGAACTTTTTGGCCACAACCATAAATGTTACATTTGGAGAGGAGTCAGCATGGCCTATGATGAAAGGTACACCATTCCTACTGTGAAACATGGAGTTGGATCGCTGATGTTTTGGGGATGTGTGAGCTACAAGGAAACAGGAAGGCACAGGAAAAGATGTATGCAGCATGTTATTAGAAAATACTGAAGGAAATTTTGCATTCATCAGCCCAGAAGCTGCGCATGTGACGTACTTGGACGTTCCAACATGACAACGATCCAAAGCACAAGGCCAAGTCGACCTGTCATTGGCCACAACAGCATAAAGTGAAGGTTCTGGACTGGCCATCTTAGTCTCCTGACCTCAATATCATTGATCCACCCTGGAGAGATCTCAAATGTGCAGTTCATGCAAGACTTTTTTCCAAAAAGAATGAGCAGCTTTACCTTCTGAGAAAATAAAGAGCCTCATCCACAACTACCACAAAATACATCAAGCTGTCATTGATGTTAAAGGTGGCATTACACAGTATTAAGAACTGAGGTACGTAAACCTTTGATCAGGGTCGTTTGAGTAGTTTCTGTTGTCATTATGATTTTAAAAAAGTAAACACATTTTTTTAACAATAAATGGCTTCACCCAACCACTAACTATGAGTGAAAAAAAGTTTTTTGTGTTTTCATTCATATTCTCTTAATATACTTATAAGAACAACTGTATTCAAAACTGAAATAAATATAACAATAAATGTATACTAGAATATACATGCATGGTTATATCATTCATCAATATTTTTAACAGTATTTGTTTTGTCATTTTTTGATTGTACCTATAATTTTAAACTCATACCTGTAGCCTCCACCATGCCCTCGAGGATAACAACAATCTCAAACTCCTCCTTCTCCATCTGAGCCATTGACAGCTCCCAGAAAGGGCTCTTCTCATTGATCTCATGGGAGATGATGAGTGGTGACACCAGGAAAAGGCGGTCATCTCCCGTGTCAAAGCCAATGTTGATGTCCGTCTGGTTCAGCGGGATGAACTCTCCTTCCTTGGTCTGCTGCGAGCGGATCAGCTTTGCTCGGATCGATGCTTCTACAATATGAGAGTTTCTCAGATCTCCAACTCGAAACATCAGGCACATCTTGTTGTCTCGCACAGAAATGACAGCATTTTGTGAAAACATAAGGGTCTCTGCACGGTTCTTTGGCTGTGAAATCTTGACAAACATGCAGCCCACCATCATGGCATTGACAATGGAACCCAAGATGGCCTGCACTAAAAGCAATATAATACCTTCTGGGCATTTTTCTGTAATTACCCGATACCCGTACCCAATGGTTGTCTCTGTTTCAATAGAGAACAGGAAGGCTGAAACAAAACTGTTCAGATTCTCCACACAAGGGGTCCAGCCCTCTTCGTCAGCGTGTAACAGATCTCCACGAATGAGTGCAATCAGCCACCACAGAAAGCCAAAGAAAAGCCAGTTGACTATATAGACTAAAGTAAAAATGAAGAAACTAAGACGCCAGCGTAGGTCCACAAGTGTAGTGAACAAGTCACTGAGGTAACGGTAAGTCTCTTGGACATTTCCGTGATGAACGTTGCATTTGCCATCTTTCTGCACATATCGCTGACGTGGCTTCTTTGCTGGGTCGGAAATCAAGTGAGTTCTGTCTGTCGGTATCTGTGGCTCCCGCAAGTGTTTGGGAAGCTTCTTCACCTATATCGAAGAGAAAACAAAAAGAAATCAAACATTCTAAAGAGAATAGAATAAACTAAATTTTACCTGTTCCTTTGATAGAAAAGGATAAAAAAAAAATAGTTATTTGCACATTGGCAATGTGGGCGTGTTTATACACAGAGGAATAATGGAAATGAATACAAGGACACAACAGTAAGGCTAGGTCTTTGTCGATGCTGGCTGAGCTCCAGTGAGGCGATCTGGCTCCACAGCTGTGCTCTGCCTCCCTCCCTGTCCCCTCTGTTTTTACCCTTTGGCACATTGGCAAGTCTGATCTGCAGCACAAACTTATCATCCATCCTTCCTTAATAGACCATAGATTTGAATCACCAAATTGAGCCTGGGCAAGTTGTAGCTGAGGTTGTAAGAAATAGTTAAAGTGTACCTGCAGTCACTAGGTTTCTCAGTTGCCTCTCTATGACAGACATTAAAGCAGGTGCAAGGACACATGTACAGAAGGACAAAGCAGCAAGGCACTTTTCTAAGAGACCAAGGACGTGTTGTCAGCACAGTGACACTTTCCAATCCAAAGTTGATAATTGAGACATATTGTGTTAAGGTAAGAACACATTATGTGCCCTCTGTATTGTTCTGTTAATAGGACACCTGTGATCTATCTTTTCAGCGTTAAGTGTACATCACCAGGAAAGCAATGTCAGAAAAAGTCTTCTCAGAAAAAGACATAATCCAACACTTAACAATGTCTTTGTAGTGGTGACAGTTGTTGAGCAGATAAAATCTGCCACACAGATTTGGTTCAGATAAAGAATTGTTTCAATGGACTGCCACTGTTGCCACTATTTTCTAAAATGCGGTTCATAGTTATTATTTCCTGGTTGGATCAAGTTTTCAGATATCGATTTGAAGAGATGCCTTAAGAATGATTAAAAGACAATGCTTATTAATTTGAATCACAATTAGTGACTTGATGACAAATGCCTGAGCTCACATTTTAAATCAAATATAGCCCCACAGAGTTGAAATATCCCTTGACAAGGTGACACAGTACAGCTTCCAAGCTAATTAGTGGTATGTACACAATACAAGAGGGCCAAAGGAAGGCATTTCTTTCCACACATTTGATTTGAGCTAATTGAGTGATAGATGAAGCTGCCACAAGTAGTGTCACCAGTCGTTGGCCTTTGTGTTATCAATATATTCCCTGGGGGTGACAGACCATAAACAAATTCATTAGTTCTCTCCACATGGAAGTCGTAAATGGTGTTTTGCTTGAATAGACTGTGAGTTTCAATCAGTCTAGACAGATATCTGTTTCCATTCTATCCCATCCTTTAGTGGTTTGTTTTTCACTTATCAAACTAAATTGAGATAAAAGTCGCAGTTGTCCTCTTGACTTAACTGGTGAATTAGAATCAACTGTTTTTTTTTTTTATGTAGTCATATACCATTTTCAGAAATAGCGATATCTACACCAATTATAAAACAAAAACAAAAATGTGTACATATTTGGACATTTAACATTAAGCCTTGTTGGATTGTTCAGGTGATACAAGGAAAATTTGTTGTAACATTATAGAAATGTTAATAACAGTGGCTAGTTAGAACAAATAGTAAATATAAATAAACACATTAATAAAGGTCAGGAAAGATGGATTATGTACAGAGATGAGTGAAACCAAGCTGAGCAGAAACTATTGATATAAGCTGTAACCACTGTCATTAGTATGTATTGATTTTTGTGCCCTGATCACAACTGGGAAATTGATTCAAACCTTTATTTTCTAAATAAACAACCACTGCTTATATATTATACAGTAGTGTCTAAAGCATGGTTTTTTTCTTTAATTTCTTCCTTAAACAGCATCTTCATAATCTCCACTAAGCTTATTTATTTTATTCTTTGTCCTGGGTATTACCATAAATCTCTTAGACTAGACTTTTGTAAAACACATGACACTTTTAGTTATCTGCAAGTTTTTGTTTGCCTAAATGTGTGGTGCAGTTTACCTGTGCAGGTGTGACTCCGATCTCCATGTTGTGGTCCATGAAGATTCGAGAATCTCCTGCCATCCTCAACTGCAGCTCAGCACCTGTGTAACGAAGCATACAAGCAGGTCCTGTAGTCAAGTCAGTGCTTTTTTTCCCCACACTTACAATAATCAATACAAAATAACAAGAAGGTAAAAGTTATGGAGCCTTGTATCACATACTGTATGCTATATCTATCAACGCTTATTCATTAGACAATACATTGTTGTATAATCCAGTCTCATAAGCACATGATTTTTAACCTATCATTTAAATTGCAAATTTTTTTTTTGGGCAGTTGGTGTAATTAGTACCTGCTAAAACACACTGTTTGAACTGTAAAGAGGTCAAACAGTCAATATGTTTAAGTTTGCATTGTTTGTAAAAGATCTAAATACACAACTTGTCTCAATATCTGAGAGTTAATAGTAAACGTAAATCCCATAAGCCAATGTCTTACCACAGCTGTATAGTGTTTTAACCTAGTGTGATGTCACCCTTCCCATCACATGTTTCATATGGACAATGCACATACTATATATTTCTACTTCACCACTGATTTTACATGCACTTCAAAGATATCATTTCAACTAATGATATACATTTTCAATGTTGGAAGACTCAAGAAAAGGATCACGACTAACAACCACACATGGGAGATAACCTAGAGCAGACTGTGAGCTAGTTTGCCGGTACATGGAAGAGGCCTTAGCTGCACCAGTTTTAACAACCCAATTTTCATTAAAAGCAGATTTTTCATTGGCACCACTGACAGCTGCTGTGATCCAATGTGCCCACTCAGCAGATGCACTCATCAACTTACAAATACATTAATTTTGAGCAACGATGTAATAATGTTGGTTTCTTTTCACTCAAAGCGGTGTTTTATTTTAAAATAGCCACAATCAACAATAATAAGGCCATGGATGTAGGCTTTTTACAAATGCTGTAAAGTCCAATGTGAAGAAGCAGTCAAGTAAACATTGTTAATCTCTCCAGAGTCATCAGTAAGCCTATATTTAAATGGGAAGTTCAGATTGAATGGAGGCACCTCAGAAAAAAGCCCAATTTCAGCAGAAATCTTACAAAACCTTGGAGCTCCACAATTAAGTTACAGTGCCCCCAGGAGCTATTTGAAAATCAACCACTTTTAATTTACTAGAAGAATTTAATGAGTCTTTAACCAAGCGAGGAGAAAGAACTTGCCTAATGACTGTTTTCTGACAGGTCGTGACTTAAACATCATGTGACAGCTCTTCGTCATCTGTCTTTGATGTGACTGCAGCTGAGTGAGTGGACAGAATGCAAAGTGCCACGTCACAAAGCAGGTCCACGTAGGAATGTAGTGTTGACATTGATGGTCTAAAGCAAAGGGCAGAATGACGTGACTGGCATCTGAGTGAGAGGAAAAAATGAAGGAAACGACAGCTTAGGTGAAGAACACACAGCAACGAAGCTTGTGAAAACCTTCATGAATACATTAAACAGGTTGCAAGGTCTCACTTTCTCACATGTTTAGGTTCTCGTGAATAAAACATGGCTACTACCTCAAGATTTGCAAACTCCAGAGTTTGAGTGTTTTTCAGGAATGCAAGCCGACCCAAAACAAGAGGTGTTCCAACACTGATACCAGTTGGGGATGTTTTATCTTGGCGCTTTAAGAGGGTAACAAGGATTTATCTTGTTACTAGGAGAGTGACAGAATGCTTTGGCTGAATTGTGTTTGTCCCGATAACGAGAGCACTCATCTGTTGTGCTTAAAGCAAGGAGAAGAGCTGGTAAACCAGGCAACCTGCTTCCTCGGGGAAATCTAAGTACATATATTTTCTGTATTTGCTGACGCTGGAGGCTGTGAGCAATAATCTGTACGCACAACTGCAAGATGTGTCTGCTTTTCTTTTTCTGCAATTTCTTGCCAAGATGTAGACTGAATTCAGTCTTTATTATGTGCATTTTGAATCTGAATTATAATTGTATTTATTTATAAACATATTGTATACCAATATTTCTGTTGTTATTTTGTTTCCTATTAAGGGAAACAGTTCTGGCTTTGAGATGTTCCCTGTAGATTTATATCCCTTTGACATTTCTATAATTTAGCAATATGTGCACAGCAGTGACATTGACCTGGGATAAGTTCTTATATAATTCATGTATTTTGTTAATACTGCTGCTGCTGAGCGTGAGTGGGTTACATATGGCAGCAAGACAGCAGATTCAGCAGTATCTTCTGGTTTACATATACAAATTAGACTATCATTGTGCACTCATCCATAGATTTTCAGGTCATGGCTTGCAGTTTTTCTGTCAGTTCATCAAATAGAGCACAATGCTGACAGTATACAATGCAGGAAAGCAAAGACAGAAATCTGTGTTAATCTAAGTAAGTGTAAAAGGAGAATTTAGTTTACTGTAAAGATTTATAGAGCAGTAGATTAAAAGTATATGAATCTCTAGCCATACTAGATTGTTCTAGTTACTTGATTTGCTGTCGTTTGTCTCCTATTGTGTTGAATGGAAGTGAAAGGATGTGGTTACTGGACATGTCATGATTATGTCCAGGGGTAAGACTGACCCATAAAATAGCACAAATTCAACTGTATCTCTTCTCACTTATGACACTTTGAGGTCAGGGGGGTCAAATGACTAAAAACATTGTCACCAAGTTTGGCTCCCGGCCCAGCACACACAAACTTCCCATTCCCCATTATGGCCGATAGTGAGCTGAGTGTATCCAGTTCTGTCCTTCACTTGGATAACCTTCTCTGGAGTGACACTAACTCTCACACCACTAGTGATATGCCTCCCTGTGTGTCCCTTTATCTTACACTGTACTTCAGTCAGTGTACTTCCTAGACTACCGTTACCAAACATCTACAAGAAAATGTGTTACTTAAAAACAAGGAATAATAAGACTTTTTCTTTACTTGTACCAGACAAATAATAATGCAGTGCTATGCAACATTTCAGAATAGGCACAACAAAAGACTGAAATGTACTGCTGCAAACTCACACTCTTTAAACTCAATCTTACAATATATTTTGAAACATAAATTGAACCATAAAATATTAAAGTTATCAAAAAAATATTCTGCGGGTGAGTTAGGGTGTGTAAAAAATGATTATTAAAGATGATTATTGTGGTGAAATATGAAATGTTCCTGTTTTGTGTTTTCATTTCAACCCCCTTCCTATTAACTGTCTTTTCAGACAGATTTCACTGTGGCTCTTGAAAAAAATGCATTGCAGCAATTCGCTCACTGACCTTGCCAAGCTATTGAGGCAGTGTGATTGTTAGCCATCTATATATACTGGAGGTCTATATTTATGACTGGAATAAATCTAACTGCAGTAATTTGAAATTTGGGGGTTTACATGTGCACATCTTTTTTATTTGATGTCCATATAAAGCTCAATTTTACAGACAAAAGCCGAGAATAGCTTGCTGTCTCACCCTCTCTAGTCGTGACGGCTGGCATGGGTTCTCCTGTTGAGTGGAGTTTGAAAGGGATTAAAACCCAACACCTACTGAGGCCAAATAACACCCTCTTCAACTGAGCCTGGTCTGAAGCACAAGGGATGAGACGAGGAGAACAGGAAGAGGAGTGTTAGGTTGGATGGCCATGCTCTCCAACACGTCTTCTTCCTATCAAGCTTCACTGTCAGCCTGTGATTTACAGCCTAGTTCCCATTTACAACTTTTAACTATTAAAAATGGGTAGGAATATTAACAGACGTGGGTAGAAAGTTACTTGGGTACCTATTTTTTTAATGTGGTAATTGTGTTGTACTAATATATTTGCAATAAAGTAAAAGTCAGTTGGTGATTGAGTACTCATAAGTAACACTTAGAAAAGAAAGTATTTTTTAAAAGCCTGTGGTTTGTAGCTCGTTGGTTTCACCTCACTGTAAAGGAAAGGAGAGCATGGCTGGGAGGATGGCAGGATGAGAAGTATGGCACAAGATGGGGCGGGGCTGCAGAGTGATGCAGCGCATGCAGAATGCAATCGAGGAGCCAAAGGTCAAATGGGTTCGATTGGAATTCCTGACATGCTTTGCTGTGCCCTCATACTCGTCCCTAGGGGAAAGCTCCTTCCTCATAGTCAGCACATAAGCGGTAAAAATAAAATGAGATTTAAAGCTCATATTTTAAAATCTTACCTCAGCTTTGTTTACACAATGACAGATTATTACTTGTTCTGCAGTTTGCTTTCTGACAATGAGATTTCTCCTCTGCACAGTGTGGTGTGAAAAATGATTTACAGATCAGTTTTACTATTAAACACATGCTATTTTGCTGTCCTTTAAGCAGTATAACACATTTCTATACAAAATACCAAACTGCAAATGTATCAGAATATAATTCTCCTGGGTGAGGCTCATGCTTTATACATGTTTAAGGTTAAACACTCTCTTAGATCTAGACATATTATTGCTTGAAAGGTCAATATTTGTTGGTCAATATTTGTCAATGTTTGTTGTGTCTTCTGTCAAACCCTTTACTGCTTTCTAAGGGTGTTCCTTAAGGATCCATACTGGGTCCTACACTGTTCAGTATTTATGTTAATAATATTGTGCATGATGCAGGAAGTGCTCTGATTTATCTACATTCTGATGATACCATTCTGTACACATCCATTCCCTCTTTAAAGACTTCCTTGTCCACACTGCAAACCATTTTCAATAGTATTCAGTCTGCCTTTGCTAACCTTAAACTAAAGTTAAACAGAAATTAAACAAAATGCATACTCTTTAATAGAAATCTCCCCCAGAATCACCCCTTAACAATTTCCTCTTTTGATGGTTCATCAATTGATTTTGTAGACAAATATACAGTAAGTACTGTGGTATTTGTTTAGACAATTCACTTTCATTTGAATCACATCCATTCTCTGCTATCAATACTTAAATCCAGAATTGGCTTTCTCTATTGAACTAAATCTTCTTTCACCCATGCATGCAAACACGTCCTGGTAAATTATTACGGTTCTACCAATTTTTGACTATGGAGATGTTATCTATAGATCTGCATCCTACACAAACTGGACATTAAATACCACTCTGCCATCTGTTTTGTCACTGGAGCTCCTTATAACACTCATCACAACAGTCTGTGCCTCAGTAGTCAATTGGCCCTCACTCTACTCCAGCCACCAGACCCACTGGTACCTGTTCATTAATAAGACTTTAATTGGAAAGCACCGCTCTCCTCCATAACCACAGTTCTAGCCATACCTTGCTCTCAAGCAGTTTGATATATTTGGTCATCCCTAAAGCCTGTACATTCTTTGGTTGCTTCTATTTTCAGTTTGCCGCCTCAAGTGATTGGAATCAGCTACAAGTGTCACTTAAGCTCAGTTCATTTATTTCAATCTCCACATTTAAGAGTAAACTTTATGCTGTGGTCTGTGACCAGTGCAACTGCTTTTAGGCACTATTTAGCCTGTACAATGTATATCTTATGCTATCTTATATCTTATTTGTATGACTCTATGTTTTTGGCTGTATGTTTTAGATTGTCAGTCATGCTGCTTCCTCTTGCCCAGGTCACTATTGTAAATGAGAATTGGTACTCAACAGTTTACCTGGATAAATAAAGGTTAAAATAATTAAAATAAAATAAATTAAATCCAGTAATCTGTTACTGTGTACTGCGTACTATTTATAGTGTACAGCTATTTACACAAACATTAATGCAAATGTAATATTGATGATGAGGTGAATTTTAAAAAGGATCTGTGACAAATCTGTTATTTTAGGTTGAGGGAGTTTGATTATTAAGCTCGGGCACTGCAGCACCACAAAACCTTTCTCTTCCAGCTCCTTCAAAAAAATGTATTAAACAAATTTAGTTTAACATTTATTAAAAAGTGACATCTTCACCTCTTGTAATTTAAACATTCTACTTAACACTTTGATTAATTTTAGCCCAAATTTCAAGCTTCATTAGTCAGTGTCTTTTCCTTTGCAAAGATAAATTAACTGTGACAAATTACAAAATCATACATATGATTTTCCCAAAATGTCAGGAAAATTAAGGCAGCAAGAGATGGATTTTTGGTACCTTGAATTAATGAATAAATGAATGAATACAGATCCTCTTCTATTAAAATAACTTCACATGAAGGTAGCTTTAGCCCCACAGGCTAAGCCAGGAGCAGGAGCCACTGTAAAACTTTAATTTCACATACAGTAAGCTGCTGCTGAAAGATAAGGATAAGGGCCATTATGGAGATCCTTACGCTCTGTTACTGGAAATCCAGTTAACCTGCACATAAGATTTAAACTGGCAAATCTTTCAGTTGTCTGAATTAAATCTGTAAGAGATTAAAGTAAGTCTCTTACCAGCCTAGTTTTGCTGCCTGAAAATGTTTTATTATTATTTTTTTACAACCCTCTGCTGAAAGTAGGCTTTGTTTGCACACAATCAGATCTATTGTTAGCTGATTTCAATCCTGAAGTGTTGTTACAAATTGGTCTTTTCACACACATTGAACAATTCCGATCTGATACATTTAGAGCAGCACATAAAACAACAGAGGATGTGACCTGTATTGTCCACCTTTATCTCTTATTCAGGATGGTTCATGTTAGATGTTTGTGCAAGCGTCAGTAGGCTTTCATGTTTTGTGTTAGCATAGGTGCACTGGACAAACAAAAGAACAAAGGGGTCATCTTTAAAACACTGGTCCCTGCCGAACAGAAGTTGATGGTCTGTTGCACTGCATGTATGGTCTTAGACAGCTCTGTTCATCAACTTAATGGAAGACAGGACTGTAGAAGAAATACACTGCATGCATAGTGTGGCCAGACCATGAATCTAATACATTCACACTGTTGCTGACACTTTGAAATACAGTTTACACTGGGGCTTGAATACAAGTCAACGGATTTATGAGGATATAAACTTAAGGATTTCTCTTGGAGGGCTCTAAGATTTTTAGCTAATTGTATGCTTCTTATCTCTTTTATGCTAATGCCAAGGAACTTAAATTGTATTTGTAGCTCCTGAAGATCAAGGCTATTGCTTTTGAATAATAAACCAGGTATTAGAAGAAACTGAGTGCACTATACAGTATGATAGGCCATTCTGTAGTGTTACATAAGTAAGTCAGCTGCACAAGTCTATCAGCTGTTTTACAAATATTGTATTTTTAGCAGAAACCTGACATGCACACTCATTTTCCAGGGCACTAAATACTAAAAATAAAAAAAAAAAAAAAAAAATTCACGCTTGGCTAAGCTCTTGACACAAATGCGCCACTGCGGTATTACAGAATGTAGATCTGCTTGAAAATGGAGCTTTCCTAACAACCCCTTGAGACATGGAGTCTTGACTAAATAAACACATGCGATTAATTATTTGCAGAGTCTCTTTTTTTACATAGTTTCCTTGGAGCCAGCTGAGCATTACATCTGCCCTTTGCCCTGAGTAACCCACTTGTTAGGGTGATGGGGATGTGGATAATAAGTAGGCAGGAGATCTGTATGAAGTACACAGTGCAGCTATGTGATGCTACTGATAATAAGGTCATCTATCAAAAGCCATCCCATCTCTGTTATCTGCTATTTGCACTTTCTGCTACAGTCAATGACAGTTTAACCTGCTGTGAGAAGGCAAATGTATAAAAGCACAGAAAGTACAGTGAGTTACAGAAATAGTGCTCCCTATGAACTAAATTATATAAATAGGGCTCTTTGTTATCTAAAGGCAGCAGTAAATATAGCTTTCTTTCAGATCTTGTGTTGTGTCACATGTCACTATAAAATAAATATCACACACAATGGCTTGACACTCTCCCGACATTCCCTAAAGACAGACTCCTGCAAAGGACAGGAGCATTGGGAAAACTCACTTCAACTGATGTGGCTTCTGAGCCCACCGGTTTGTCATCAAAGTTTTAAAACAACTCCAACCAAACAACTCTGTAATCCTCACTGGAGAGAGAGAGAGTGTTTTCAGAGCATCAGTATAAATAATCATCTGTCAATGCTTTGGTGTATCCTACAAAATTCAGAAAAAAACAGTAGGCTAGCAATAGCCATTACACTTATCTGCAGCGTTTGTTGGCTGTTGACATAACGTACTATTTTTTATGTTACACATGCGCTCAGAGTATACGCACCTTCATTTACTCCTGCTGTGCTTGTAGAACTCCTGCATTGCACTGTGAGAACTAAAGCACGCCACGTGAGTAGGCATAAACAGCAGCAGTGTTGGCTGCCTTTTCTGTGCTTCTGTCAGAAAAATCAACGGCTTTTTGGACCTGTACCCACACTAAGAACAAGAGATGCAAAGTGATGTGGCGTGTAACTGCAGCAACATCAATGCTAAACAGTGTGATGAAAAGGAGAGACAAAGACAGAGATACTTTTGCCATCACTCCTTTGATTCTCCTTGTTTGTTCAAGGAGAGTCTTGTGCTATTTTATGTATCTCCGTTTCCTCTGCTTATCTAACTCACTTTTTTTTTATGATGCACGCCACTCCAGATGGGATTTGTGGTGTAATGAAACACATAACACAGTCACAGCATGCACTGCCATCCTTGAACAAATTCAGAGAAGGCAGCTTGAATGTGCATCCACATTCATACCATGCATCAGCAGCTGAAAAAAACCTCCCGTTTATTTTGCCATCCCCTCTGTCTGCTCTGGGCATCCTCTACATGAGCCATTCTTACCTTCAGTTCACGGTAGGGGTAGCTGGCAAGCTCCCTCCGAGGCATTTCACAGCAGCTCCTCTGCTGTGGACTGCGCAGTCCTTTCCTAGCGTGGTTCAGTCAACAACAGCCTTCCTGCCTCTCTCTTTTTCCACCCAGCTTCTTCTGCTAGTCACCACTCTCGATGCACTCCTGTAAGAGGGGGTCTGTCAGTGCATGCCTATGTGTGTATGTGTGTCTGAGGAAGAGGGAAGAGGAGGAGGAGAGAAAGAGGCAGTCAAAGCTGGGAAGGATGTAAATTTGCATCTGCACCCTTGAACGCTCCTCTGTTCTGATTTGCAAACATACATTGGACCTCGAGTCTCTCAGGATTTGCTCATTAAGAGAGAGAGCTCGGGGGTATGCCTATTTGCACAGACCATCAGTGTGCGAATGTTCAAGTGTATACATCCAGCACATGGCTTGTTTCACTCTGCTGCAAAGGTAGAAATATGCAATGGTCCAATGAGAAGCAGGAAAAGAGGGATGAGCGTGTGTGGTGATTTATGCTGGAGGTGCAAAACAGGGAAAGAGCGATTGTGAAGAAGACTGTACTATAATCAATTGCACTAGAACTGCAGTTGAAGTGAAAGCCCTGAGGTGTTAAAAGAAATATAGAGCAAGATAGCCAAATAGTCTTGGGGAAAAGAGAAAGCAAGGCAAAACAAAGGTAAAACAAAGTAGGTATAAAAAGATGTGCCAAGTGATAAGAAACCAAGCACAAAATAAATGCTCTTACCTGGAGATTGTGGACTGGGGACATTTTGACCTCACTTTTTGCCTCAGCAACACTGGGAGAATGTCAAGAGCTCCTTCAAATTAACAAATTCACTGTAATTTGAGGAGACATCCATTTGGTCACATTATCTTTAATAAACCAGTTTTTGGTATAATGTATGGAAATGTAGAAACAATGATTTTTAGTTTACTTTTGTATCTCAGACAGTGGGTGATGCAATTATGAGCGAAGCTCACCCTTTCACGTAACATAGAAATAGAGCCACATTGTTTCTAAGAAAGGCCAAACAAATGCCCAATTTAGTGAATGGCTGGTGGCATATGGATGAAGACATTCAAATGTCTGTCAATCAAAGTCATGTGTAAGCAGATTGACTAATTACATATTTACCACCTAAATTTCCCAAATGGTCAACTTAATTTTATAAACCAAGTACAATGCATTATAATGGTGGCAAGCTCCTATTACCACCATTGCAATTTTGGAAAATAGCACTTGTTTTTAGATTAATGTAATAAATGTAAAAGAACTAGACTATGTGACAAACCATACAATCCTAAGTTTTAGTTTCATTTGTAAGCAAGGACCTTTAATTGACGCTTAGCATGCATCCTCTTTAGCATTTGCCACCCATTAGTGAGTGATCAATGCTATAGTGTTCTCACACAAGTGGACAGAGTGGGCTATGACGGGCAGGCTTTTTGACTTTGTGATCCGGCTTGTAGAGAACTGGAGACTAGAAGAAGAGGGGTAATGAGAGTGAGCACACGACAGAGAGTTATGAGTGCAATGATAAGTGGGGGAGGAGAGACTCAGCTTTGATGATGCCTTGAGATGTCTTCATCCTGTAACTACTTCTTATTGGAGTGCATTTATTACAGATCTATATGTTGCTACACCATTTCCCTTTGGAATTGAAGGGTCAGAGCAAAACTCTACTTCTGCCCTGACCATAAACAGTGCATTATGGTTTTCTGAGAAATATTCCCAAAGCACCAGTGCTAATCCCAGCCTGTGTTCATGACATGATTAAGATATTATTTATAAAAATAAAATTATAGAAAACTGATTTTCATTATGTACAAATGAAAGCATTTGTACATATGTACAAATTATATATATATATATATATATATATATATATATATATATATATATATATATATATATATATATATATATATATATATATATATATATATATATATATATATATATATATATATATATATACTGTTTTTTCTTTATCCTCTTTTCACTTTTCCTACACTGAACAAACTTACCCTCATTTCACCTGAGAAATCCCTTGACGCACCTCTTCCATAGGCTTCATTAGCACTGATGGATCCCCTTGTCACAGCTTATGGCATTCAGATAAACTGTTATTAGCCATCTAAAACTAGTACCTGGGGAGTGGAAATGAAAGGACAATAAACGTAACACATGATGGAGGAGGTGCACTGTTGCATGTAAGGCATGTAGTAAAAACCAAATAGGACAAAAGCTTTCACAGTTTGAGAGTGTTGAAACATCTGTACAACCCCATACTGTAAATGTGTGCTGCTATATAAAATATTAAACTTTTAGCCAAGTGGCTGTTAAGCGCTAATGAAAAGAAAAGAAAATGTTTCACAAGTAAGATCACCTCTGGACAATACTTTAGGAAAGGCCAGAGCCCTACACCAGTAATATCTTCCTTTACTTCCAGAAGATGAGGTTAAAAAACAAAGTGAATGTTTACAAGCCTTATTCAATTCTGTGATGCGTTCAAGGAACAAACAAAAGTGTGGATAAAGGAAAATTCACCCCACGTTAGACACCAAATGGCTCAACAACCATCAACTGAAATAAATAATACTGCATCCTGTTGTTCAGAGGATCCCCAGGAGCCACCAGTAACTGCACATGACCCACCTCTGAGGACATAAAACCCAGTCACAGTCTCGCTAAACAAAAAAAAAAAAACTAGACTGCGAGATGGCAGAAGACATGGCAAACCTTAATGTATTAAAATCTCAGAGCAGCATTGGTGGTAGAAAATCAAAGATCTTAAATGGAATTAATTTCTACTTGGAAAAGGGACATACTAAACTAGAACTTAATGTCAAGGCCACTGAGTTTGTTCCATCACAAACCAAATGAGAACGCCTATGAAAATAAACATCAAACAACTCATACAACGCATATACCTACATTAAAAATGACTCAGCCTTCAGGAACCACAACATTATTCATTGTTTTTTCAAAACACACAGGCATCTCAGACACAATATGGAAATGTGCTAAATGAAAATATTGAAATGGAAAATTAAACCACTGTACTCCGCATTATGAGGAAACATAATGAACTCATAACTCTGCCCATTCTATGACAATGCCTTTCTGCTCTTCCAAAAAGGGAGATTATAATTTTTGATAGTGATCCTCTGAAATATCATACCTTCATTAAAGCTTTTGAGAATGGAAGAACACAAATAACAACAGTGATCGGTCAGAAAGGGGATATCTGAAGTCAAAAGCTTTATTATAGGAGCACTATGAGAATGGGCAGAAAGTATCATCTGCATACATTGAGAGAGCTCTGTTATGGCCTACAATAAGAAATGAGAATATAAAGGCGCTACAAGAATACAACCTCTTTCTCCGTGGCTGTTGCAATGCAATGGAGGACGTTGAGTATTTACATGACCTGGACATACCCTCGAACATGCTAAACATCATAAAAGTTGCCTTATAAGCTAAGAGATTGATGGAGGAGCCGAGCCAGTCAACTGCAGGAGAGCTAAGTTTGTGGATATATTGTAACAAACTTATGGGTAGACTGGTTAGAATCCCTACAGATCCTGTATTTTGGAACATTCAAGACACTCTCACATTGAAGAGAAGCTGTAACAGCTGTCTGTGTATAGGATTTACCGTTAAGTGTGGCCTCAACATCAAACCATATTTGGGACTGTGATGGTTGCCACGACAACCGTGCCACCAAAATAAAATAAAAAGTTTTATAGGATATAATTGTGATAATCATAACAATTGTGACTTTGGCCACAACACCCTACAGGACCAGTCCAGTTTATTGTTCATGTGAACATCCAGGTACATAAAACTGTCCAAGCCCATGATGTTCACCAGTGTGTGTGGGGTGTCCTTCTACTGAAGTCAATCAACATCTCCTTCGTCTTGCTGGTGTTTGGCTGCAGGTGGTTGAGCCCACACAAGTTGATAAAGTCCATGATGTCCGACCTGTACTCCAGGTTGTTCTCCTCACACACACACACTGTCCGAAGTGTTGAGTGTGAAGAGGAACATTGAGAGTACTGTTCCCTGAGGTAATTGATGGCCCATGCAGCCAGGTGTCTGTCTGGACATCATCATGGGTTGGATGGTGTTGAAAGCACTGGAGAAACAGTGCACCCTCTCTGACAATTTTAGTAATATCCCCTCATGCTGGAAAAGCCCAGACGTAATTGTCCTGTGGTGAGGCACATTTTGGTGAATGAGGAGCAACTGGCTTGCTTAATCCATAATTATATACAAATAATTAGTATGTTTTGTTTTTCTTTTTATAGGCTGAATGTCTTGTGCTTTTTATAGTTGTTCTTAATTTGTCACTTGTAAGTAACCCATGTGTCTTAGACGTGTCTTGTATTCTGTGTATATTCTATGTATATCTGTGTCATATTTTATTGCTCTTTTAACATTATGGCCAGGGGACTACAGACAAAAAAATAGCCTTTTGTTGATGAAAATGCATTGTCCTCTTATAAATAAATAAATCTAATCTAATCAATTGTGTGCACGTGCACCTGACTGTGAAAACATGCCACAAACTGTAGTTCTTATTGTTCCTTTCAGCTCCTCTGAGCTTCCAACTAGCATAAGCTATGACCTTTTTTTTCCCTCCTTGAACTTGGTACAGGACTGCACTTCAAAATGCGTACAGGTTGGCAGGTCTGCTTCTCTCTTTCGGGTTTCCAGGTTCTCTTCGCCCTCTGTTTGAGTAAATCCTGTGATGTCTTGTGTGATAATAATAATATAATATAATATAATATAACATTATATAAAAAAAAAAACTTTGTCCTTCACCCTCCGCGGGTGGTCTCTTCCTTCGAGCTCGGGTCCTCTACCAGAGGCCTGGGAGCTTGAGGGTTCTGCGCAGTATCTTAGCTGTTCCTAGTACTGCACTTTTCTGGACCGAGATGTCTGGTGTTCTTCCAGGGATCTGCTGTAGCCACTCTTCCAGTTTGGGGGTTACTGCCCCGAGTGCTCCGATGACCACAGGCACCACTGTCGCCTTCACCTTCCAAGCCTTTTCCAGCTCTTCTCTGAGCCCTTGGTATTTCTCTAGTTTCTCATGTTCCTTTTTCCTGATGTTGCAATCACTTGGTATTGCCACGTCAACCACAACGGCCTTCCTCTGCTGTTTGTCCACCACCACAATGTCTGGTTGGTTCGCCATTACCATTCTGTCAGTCTGAATCTGGAAGTCCCACAGGATCTTGGCTCGGTCATTCTCTACCCCCTTTGGAGGTGTTTCCCACTTTGACCTCGGGGTTTCCAGTCCATACTCCGTACAGATGTTCCTGTACACTATGCCAGCCACTTGGTTATGGCGCTCCATGTATGCTTTCCTGCCAGCATCTTACACCCTGCAGTTAAGTGTTGGATTGTCTCAGGGGCCTGTTTGCACAGCCTACACCTTGGGTCTTGTCTGGTGTGATAGATTTGGGCCTCTATTGCTCTGGTGCTCAGGGCCTGCTCCTGTGCAGCCATGATTAGTGCCTCTGTGCTGTCCTTCAGTCCGGCCTGTTCTAGCCATTGGTAGGATTTCTTGATATCAGCCACTTCAATTATGTTCCGGTGGTACATCCCATGTAGGGGTTTGTCCTCCCATGATGGTCCCTCCTCCAGCTCCTCTTCCTCTGTTCCCCATTGCCTGAGACATTCACTGAGCACGTCATCTGTTGGGGCCTTATCTTTGATGTACTTGTGGATCTTGGATGTTTCATCCTGGATAGTGGCTCTCACACTTACTAGTCCACGGCCGCCTTCTTTACGGCTAGCGTACAGTCTCAGGGTGCTGGATTTGGGGTGGAACCCTCCATGCATGGTGAGGAGCTGTGTCTTAACGTCTGTGATCTGTATCTCTTCCTTTGGCCACCTTATTATTCCCGCAGGGTATCTGATCACTGGCAGGGCGTAGCTGTTTATTGCCCGTGCCTTGTTCTTGCCATTGAGCTGACTTCTTAGGACTTGCCTTACTCGTTGGAGGTATTTGGCAGTTGCTGTTTTCCTTGTTACCTCTTCGAGGTTGCCATTTGCCTGTGGTATTCCAAGGTACTTGTAACCATCCTCAATGTCTGCTATTGTTCCTTCTGGGAGTGAGACCCCTTCTGTGTGGACTACCTTCCCTCTTTTCGTCACCATTCGACTACACTTTTCAAGCCCGAATGACATCCCAATGTCAGAGCTGTAGATCCTGGTGGTGTGGATCAGTGAGTCGATGTCCCGCTCACTCTTAGCGTATAGCTTGATGTCATCCATGTAGAGGAGGTGACTGATGGTGGCCCCATTCCTGAGTCGGTATCCATAGCCAGTCTTGTCGATTATTTGGCTGAGGGGGTTCAGGCCTATGCAGAACAGCAGTGGGGATAGAGCATCTCCTTGGTATATGCCACATTTGATGGATACTTGTGCAAGTGGCTTGCCATTGGCCTCAAGGGCGGTTTTCCACAGCCTCATTGAGTTTGCAATGAAGTCTCTTAGAGTCCTGTTGATGTTGTACATCTCCAAGCATTCAGTGATCCATGTGTGTGGCATTGAGTCATATGCTTTCTTGTAATCAATCCAGACAGTGCACAGGTTGGTGTGTCGGGTTCTGCAGTCTTGGGTGACTGTTCTGTCAACCAGGAGTTGGTGTTTAGCTCCTCTGGTTTCTTTGCCGATGCCCTTCTGTGCTTTGCTCATGTATTGATCCATGTGCCCACTTATCTTAGCCGCAATGATGCCTGACATGAGCTTCCATGTTGTGGGGAGACAGGTTATTGGCCGATAGTTGGATGGGACTGTACCCTTTGTGGGATCCTTCAGGATCAGGATTGTACGCCCTTCTGTAAGCCATTCAGGGTGCGTCCCATCCCTTAGCAGCTGGTTCATTTGTGCTGCAAGGCGCTCGTGGAGTGCAGTGAGCTTCTTTAGCCAGTAGGTGTGGATCCTGTCAGGGCCCGGTGCTGTCCAGTTTTTCATACCTGAGAGTCTTTCTTGGATGTCTGCCACTGTGATGGTAACTGGATTCTGTTCAGGGAGGTTGCTGTGGTCCTCTCTCAGAGCCACCAGCCACTGTGCATCGCTGTTGTGTGATGCCTCCCTCTCCCATATACTTTTCCAGTATTGTTCAGTTTCCAGCCTTGGAGGGTCTGCTCTGCTGTTATTACCCTGCCATTGAGCGTACACTTTTGCAGGTTGAGTTGCAAACAGCCGGTTTATTCTTCTGGCTTCGTTCTCTCTCGTGTACCTCGTTTGTCGGCTGGCCAAGGCTTGGAGCCTTTGTTTGGCAGTTTCAAGTGCTTCAGGTATGGGCATCTGGTTGTACCTCTTGGGTACCGGTTTTCTCATTGCACCTTTCTTGGCCTCTGTCAGTTGGCTTACTTCTCTACGTGTCTGCTTGATCTTAGCCTCCAGCCTTTGTTTCCATGGTGGGTACTGTTTCTCATGGCTCCCATGGTTGCTCTTATAGCCAAGCATCTCGAGGATCTATATATATATATATATATATATATATTCTATTATTGATTTATGTGCTGCTTTGGTGCTGACTTGGGTTTATTAGTGTTGTATTTGTTTTTATTATGGTTATTATTGTTATTAGTATTATTAATTATAATTCACATAGACATCTATTGAAACATGAACAATCTTACATTTACATACACACGTGATGATCTTTATGTCCACTGTTGTTTTCTCTATTTTGATTGTTGTTGTTTATAAGTTGAAATAAAATAATAACAGTACAGTATAGTAAATACAGTATCCAGAAAATTACACTTGTTGGATATTGCAAATTACTCTGAACTTGCAAAGAAGAATTATAACCACTTCATGTACTGTATAATCAACAGCCTTTTTTTGACTCGGCTACATATATATTTTAAAGAAGCTCACAGACTACTGTATGCAACCTTTATATACATGAAACATGTACATGAAAATATCAAAGTGTAAACTACAAACAGTAAATCCAAAGGAATTCCCATGTTTTGGTGGCTGTTATGGGTCCAGATCAGCTTGACCTTTGGTGCCAGGCGTCTGTGGGGTAAACACAACAACCCAAGGCGAGGGAAGGGTGTGTGGTGCGTGGGGTACTTGATGTCTCTGTGGGCGTAAACATCACCCGGATGATTCAAGCACAGGAGGACTAGAGTACATATAAGCACACAAGTGTCTCTGAACAGCCATAAAAGGAGGACACACCTAAAATGTCTTGTTTATGACAAGAACAGCACAGGAGACTGACCTGGTATTGGATATTAATTTTATCACTGAAAATAAAGCGGTGAGTTTAAAACAATACTTTTTATTACTATGTTTTATGCCAATATGTAATGTATAATCAGCAATTAATTTAGTACAAAAATGTAACACTTTAATTTTAGGGCTATAAAAATGAATTTCTAAGTGATTTGTAAAACGTTCTAACTTACAAAATGAAAATTTTAGATGATGACTGATCATCCAAGAAAACGTAGTACTTCAGATTATTTCTGCACATTATGTTTCAGAACACACTAATGACTAGTTTTGGGATGTGTAGATTTGCATTCAAAAGATTTGAAGTTTTTACACAAACTGCACATCTGATTAAATGTTAAATGCCATTGCTCTAATCTACATACTCACTAACAAGCACAGTGTGATTCTAAAACCCAGTTGGCAGGGACTATGAGCATACTCGTAATACTTGGAATACCAATACAGCTAGTTAACAGCATTATCATACTAATTGTATAGATTTATTTTTAAATAAAGTTTTACATTATTGTATCAACGTGAAAAACCTAAACAAACATTTAAATTTTTTTTTTTTTTTTCCCGTTGTTCTAGGTTGTTGACTTGAAAATGTGTGGGTGCCTGAACCAACGTCTGCGGGACTATCTGGAAAAGAGAAGGAGCCAAAGAACCAGATTAGTGACTAAAGATGGTCGCTGTAACATTGAATATGGAAACATCAAGTACAGCAAACATTTTGCCTTTCTGGATGATTTTTGGACCACCTTTGTTGAGATCAGGTGGCGTTTTGTTATTTTCTTCTTTGTTGCCTCTTACACCCTTAGCTGGTTTATTTTTAGCCTGATTTGGTACTGGATTGCTCGCAATAATGGAGACCTGTTATGGCAGAACCCTTCTCCATCCCATATCCCTGTGTTACTAATGTTTTTGGACTCACTTCAGCATTTCTGTTCTCAGTTGAAACACAGACCACTATAGGATATGGCGCGCGGGCCACTACTCCCCTCTGCCCAGGTGCAGTTGCGCTTATGATTATTCAGTCCATTGTTGGAGCAATTATTAGTTGTTTTATGTGTGGAGTCATTCTGTCAAAGATCTCTTTACCCAAAAACAGAGCCAAGACCATCACATTTACTAAAATGGCTGTCATCAGCCCCAGGAATGGTACTCTCTGCTTGTCAATCAGAGTTGCCAACCTCCGTAAATCACTGATGATAGGGAGCCAAATCTATGGTAAACTGCTGAAAACAACCATTTCGCCAGATGGTGAGACAACAATCATGGACCAGGTGAACATTGACTTTACAGTGGATTCTGGGAAAGACAACCTCTTTTTTATATGTCCTCTCACTCTTTACCACATCATCGACAAGAACAGCCCCTTCTTTCAGACATCAGTAGACACACTGCATAAACAGGACTTTGAGCTGGTCGTATTTCTAGATGGGACTGCAGAGTCAACCAGCTCTACTTGTCAAGTTCGAACCTCCTTTGTTCCTCAGGAGATCATGTGGGGGTACAACTTCTTGCCCATTATCTCCAGAAGCAAAGAGGGCAAATACAAAGTAGATTTCTCCAACTTTTCGAAAGTGGTTCCTGTTGCTACTGCGCACTGTGCCTACTGTTTCCACAACATCAAGGGCCATCATCACCACTCCAGAGATGGAAATGATAATCCAGGT
Organism: Perccottus glenii; assembly: GCA_024416835.2. Taxonomy (NCBI): domain Eukaryota; kingdom Metazoa; phylum Chordata; class Actinopteri; order Gobiiformes; family Odontobutidae; genus Perccottus; species Perccottus glenii. Next base: position 12,976,668 of record CM044550.2, read on the forward strand.
TTTGAAGTCATCGAAATTAGCGACCCCCCAAGTGCCACTATACTGTGAAAAGCCTATCAACAAAGCCTGAAAAGTAAGACTGTCATAAGAGACTAGATATCTTTTCTTTTTAGGATGTCCATGTGAATCTTAGGACAAACAGGTGCCGAAGTCAGGTACAGCATATTATGTACCATTTAACCCTTTTACCCGCCTGGACTTTTTTGCTTATATTTACTATAAAAAGGTCAGAAAATGCGTTGCGTGTGCTTTTGCCATTATTTTCAGTTAAAAGGCTGTCTGTGGGTCAGTGAATTTATTGTACTACTGTATTTGATTGTAAAACCACACCTGTCACTGTTAGATGACCAAGAACTATTTTATTTTGAAGGGCTTGCATCTTGCACTTGACCTTCAATGTGGAAACACAGAGAAGTTGATTGTATTCTGTGTATAATTCTTGCATTTGCTTAATGTCTCAGTGATGGAGCCATGCTTTAGCCGTAGTTTCACACTATTTTCTTTGTATCGAACTGCAACATTGCAAGAAAAAACACTTGACTAAATGACAAAAAATTGTTTATTACTTAATATTCTGTGTGTAAGTCTTTGTATGTGGTCTCAGGGGAAATACATTGAAATAAAGCTATTTTTTTTGCATCTAAAAAGTGTTATTGTGTGTCAGTCAAATGGCTACTCTATAAAGACTGACAGGTGTCAACTCTTATTGTAGCTTTTATCAGTAAACAAGTAAAAGCTGTGACAATAAACAGGGGCCGTGTAGCACTAGGGTAGGAGAAAAGAACTATTGCGTACTGCCTATTATTTTGCCAACATTATTCTGAACATGAAACCAGAAATCTCCTTTTACAGCAGACACGTGGAGCTGAACAAGCTATTTAATGACCCCACAATATGACCTCTGGTAATAGTGCAGATGTCTCTATATCTAGATTCTTTCTTATAGCTTGTGCATTACTGCGGCAAATTACAATTACTATTATTCACAAACTGTTTAATGCAGGCTTCTGCTCAGTAGACACGTGAACTTCAGCTGCCGAGGCCTAGTGTCTTTCTTCAGTCTGATACGTACACAAAGATTTTATTTGAAGTAAAAGTCAGTTAGCATTGAATAAGCAATAAAACAGTAATAAAGCACAATAGCAAATAAACACTGACAACAATCTAACCTGTGTAGCTGTCAAAATCCACAAAGCTTTAATAAAGTAGCTAGCAAAGGGGAGTGTTTTAGTGTATTTGTCATAATTTTACTAATTAAACATGACTTACTTTTGAACACCTCCACCTGCAAGCTGCACGAAAGTAAGTACTGGGAGAAATATAAGAGGTAAAAACATTTATTTTGTCACATTTTCTATACAAAGGCCCTTTTTCAAAAGGTTTTACTTCATACATTTCAGGAATGACAATAATAATTATCCACGGTTATTTGTGAAATATAGACACATATATATTTATATATACTTTAATATCCAAAATACATTGCATATATGAAGTAGCACAGATCCCTTTTAATTAATAATGCTTGTGGAAATGGAAGTTAATGGCACATCTTTTTCCCCTTATGCTACAAATTACATGTTACTTCTTTACAGAGTATTTAAAGCTATACAAAATTTTAAAAAGCTGGTTGTGGATATTTATTGGTTGTGTTATTTTGCATAGTATACCTGTTATCAACAGGAGAAGCTACCTGTTCCAGGGCTATTTGGCTGGGAATGTGACTCACTGGAAGCTATTATGTTATATTAAGGAGCTGAGCATCTGGAGATGATTGGAGAATGCTGGTAAATATCTTGTGCTTTTAAATGCACTTAAGATGTTACAAATCAAATAACATTACAAGAAGCAAAAAAGAATGTAAAAGTGAGTTGCCCAAATGTACAGATATAAAACACTTAAAACGCTGAACTAAGCAGAAATGGTCTCAAAAAGTTTTCATTTTTGACCGAGGTCAACTCGTATTCATTCTCATGACTTTTTAATACTGTGTCACATATGAAAATAAATCTGCATAATTTATACAGTAAGTTGCTTTAATGCCTAGTTGACTGATGCTCATAAAATAATAAAAAATAGTTCTGACAAACGCACAGCGTTTGTGAATCTGAGTCTTTCTCTATTTCATCTCATACTTCAATGGATTTGTTCTCTGATAAACTACTTTGCCCAAAGTAATTCATTTTCAAGTGTCCATTTTCAGTTACTCTTTAGAAATACTTCTGACATACAACAGCGTTGAACACCTGAACATGGATATGCTTTGAAATACATATTGATAAACTTGAGATAAATGTGCATTTTTCCGGGCTTCAGATCAGTGAGAAACTAACATTCAAACACACATGCCATTTTCAAACTGGGATCCAGCCCTATAGTAAAAATGCAACTTCTCTATTGTTTAACTTAACTAAATGCAAACCCACTGAGTTTTAAACAATGCGGCTCACACTGGCCTACATTATGGAAGGGCACACCATGACAGCCTGAGTATTCAGAGTGCACTTCAGAAAAATGTCACAAATTGTCAGATAACTGCTAAAACATTAAGGCACAGTATATTGCTGTAAGTATACTGCTAACAGTTATTCTATGGTGCAAACACCATGGCCTTATGTTCCTGTATGGTACTTATCAAACATGGATGGACTTCCAGCACTCTAAGGCACTTAACACTCTTGTCTATATCAAAGAAGAACACAGTGCATTTTTGTTTTCATTTAAGATTGCCAATACTGTGTATCACAATTATCTCCAAATGGAAAACATCTGACAGATTTTGATTTGACTGCAGGGGATCCCTTTTCCCACGTGTTTCACAAACCAGAAGACATTCACATTAATACTGACATAGTTGAGCAAACAAACATCTGGAAATGGCATGGCTAAAAGGCAACATAGTCAATAGCCTAGTGTGTGGCCCCACTGAAAACATTGGACCTGGGTTGAATTATTGTTGCAAATTACTTCAATTCAATGTTGACTTTGCTTGTGCAGCACCAAAGTCAATTGTATACAATGCCTCAAACTTCCCACTAAACAGAAGATTTTCTCTAGTACTGAGTTGACCCAGACCAACAAAACATACAGCGCTTTCTTGTCTAGCATTACCTCTCTATTCTTCCAGTTTGGAGGATAAATTAAATTGTAAATGGCAGATTCCAGTTGCCAATTTCATTCAGTGCTGAGAAAAGTCCATCTCACTGACAACACATTTCTGTCCATCAAATTCAAAAACACTCGCAGCTCAAAACAAAGAAGCAGATGGACAGAGGGCAAAAAGGAAATAGCAAAGGTGTGATGGAAATACAATACTTGACAAACACATGCACAGTGGGGAAAAGCAAATGCAGCAAGGCAATGTACTGTACATACTAATGTTCTAAGGATGTATTAAGACCCATAAATTACAGGCCCATGTCTGGCAATGAGGTAAGGAGGCAGACAGTTCCCTCGTCCTCAGGATTCAGCTTGTCAAGTGATTTGACTTGTAGGTGCAGAAGTTTATGAAAAAAGGCACAGAAACTCAGACACATGTCTAAAACATAAAAGTAAGTAGTATTCCATTTGGACCATAGCATCCAGTTATTTATAAGTTCTTACAAGATATAAAAACAACTTCACTTTTATAATCCTTCACTTTGGAGTAACATTTTTAAAGAGGACCAATTCCCCTATTAACTTAGTCTTCAATGGTTTGGCATCATTTGGAGTGCAAGTCAACAACTCAAGACTTAAACTGTGGAACAAAGAAGTGGTGGAAGGTGTGTTTTAATAGTAACTGCCCAGATGAGAGGGCACATGGGTGTTTGGGTGGCGAGGAACATTTGGGTTGGGGTAGATGCCTGCAGCAGGTGAGCTCCAGTAAGGAGCAGTTGGTCCAAAGAAATTGGAGGATGTGACTGGCATCGATGGGGGGTGAGGGGATACAAAGTTGACTTTCTGCTGGTGTGCATGGTAGGAAGGCACATAGGCTAGGTCTGAGGGGTACTTATACATGGACGACTCAGTGGGGTGCGGCTGCAGCGCCTGAGCGATGCCATGAAAGTCAAACTTGTAGGCATAGCGCTTGCCATGCACCTTGGTCATGATGTTTTTGTCGTAGTAGTAGCGCAGTGCACGGCTCAGCTTATCGTAGTTCATGTTGGGCTTGCTTTTACGCTCGCCCCAGCGCCGGGCAACCTCGTCTGGGTCGGTCATCTTGAACTCTCCATTTGTGCCCTCCCAGGTAATGCAGCCAGCGTTGGCACTGTCCGACAGGAGCTCCAGCAGAAACTGCCACAACTGGATTTGACCTGAACCTGGAAGTAGACAAAATCCTAGAGTCATTGGTGGCATTTACCAACTCATTATCTGAGAGAAGTCAAGAAACAGCTGAGTGTAGTGCATATACTGTGTTTACCTGGATTAGCAAGACGACTACTGGTGGGGCCCAGAATCTGGTAAGGATCTGTGGATAAAAGAGAACTTGATTGGATACCTCAAAGCTACCACATCATTTAATCAGGGATTTGATTACAATTTTTAGCTTGTAAACTTTTGCTACTAACAGTTTTTCATTGTGGTTTATTGGTGTTTTATTGGTATATCTATTTTCCTTTAATTTCTTTCTACTTGCTCTTGAATTGCATTTTGCAAGAGTCAGTCTTGTTGCATGAATATAAATATGCTGTATGAATATTATACTACAAGAGTAAGAAAGCCTGAATTTTTAATGTATAGACGGTTTAAGGTTTAAATAAATACTTTATTTCATTGTAAGTATTATTAGTCACTTGTAGTGATGTTGTCATACTGACAAAAGTATGTACAGTAGAGATAGTGATCTTAAACAAACACAAATGGAATAGAATTAACTACTTTAATTACTTTTGCAATTGGCTTTTTGAATAAAGGTAACCTTACTTTTTAATTGACTCAGAGATCAGAAATAGCAAGCTACTCATTTGCACAAAGCTGCATAACAATTATGCTACTTTGACCTGAGTTCAATATTACACGTAATGACTCTACTATCAAATGTTCCTATAGAGCAGAGGTGTGTAATTACCCGGCTGAGCTCTGGGCTGCTCTGTGGACTTGGTCACATTCTGGGTAACCACTGGTGAGCCTGAGTACAGAGGGAGACAGATTAAAAGAGCACCAGTAGGTGGTTACAGATAACTCAATCATACATCTCAAAGACATGTCAGCACTGATCCAAAGAAAATAAGGCTGTAGTTGCAGTTCTTTGGTCTGTGACAACACAAGGCATAATCTTTGTGACTGCCAAACGTGTCTAGACTGTGTGGGTGTTGGGACTGCTCTATAGTGTTGTTGATAATAGTCACAGCATTAGACTAAACAGACACTACAATCTAGACCACTTCATAAAAATAGAAGTAAACACATTGTTTTTGTCATCACCTTTGCCACTGTGCATGTTGTTTGACCACCCTGTCCGCCGTACTGCATCATATGAAGAGTCTGTGCAAAAAGAAGAAGGGTGAGTTGAAAAATGTTCGATAACTCTGTGACAAAATTCCTTAAACATCTGTCCTTCAGTTTAACTCATTAAGTCCCTAATGCCTCAATACTTAATAAATTCTTGTAAATAGGTTTTCTTTAAGACAATAAGTTACTGCATTTACGTATTTATAAAATATTGTGTGTATATATACTCATACATATAAGGAACAAAGACAAAATAATAAGATCTCATATTTAATATTTTTGAATGAGCTAAATTTAATTATGACTTCTGTGATTATTAAACTGTCTGTACGCCTTGTGCCTGCTTGCTTTAGACACAACACTGTATATACTGGCATCAATTAATCCATGAGCAACATTAAAGATGGTGTTCACAGTTTATCTGGCCAAGGTGGTGGGGTTTGGTTTGGCACACTGTCATAGTTGTAACGTTGATGGCACAATCTTTGACAAACTCCACAGTTGGTTGAGCAGTTTGCAACACTGTGACCACAAATAATGTGCCTGATGCAAATGAACGTCCAACAGCACAGCAGAGAAACACACAGGTGCCTAATATTGTCTCTTACCAATTTCCCCACAGAAGCAGCTTTTGCAAAACCTTGACAAGCAGCCAAACCAGTGGCATGTGCTTGAGATCTACTTGCAGTTTGTCCATGTTTCAAACCTGACAGAGTATGAACTTGGACAGCTTCCAGTAGCAATCAATCAATCACAGGCAGATAAAACAGAGGATGTTCATTCTCCTGACATTGTCTCGAAAACACCTTACTATACCCACAGTGCACCTGGCCAGCAACCCTTGATGCTTTGCATGATTGTGGGCTAAAAAAGTTTAAATGGCTAGAATACAGAGAAACGTGATACTTATTGTTGCCAAATATGTCTTAGCAATGTTATCATGCTTTGTTGATCTTTTTTCTCACCACTGTCACAAATAAAACAAGCACAGGAGGATATCCTGCTGGAGAAGGTCATGAGAGAATCATATTGTCAATGAGTTTTGGCACAGCGGTACAAAGACATGCTTACTGCCAGTCAGTTTGATTGCTTTATTTTAATTGTGATGTGTGAGGATAATGACATGACAAAATAAGAGGACCCCAAATTAGGTCAATTTGTAAAATGGGTCAGTTGGAAAACTAATATAACAAACATTTTTCTAACATTATGCATTGCATTATGTGAACTGTAACAATATTACAAGGCAAAAAGGGATACCAACAAACAATCAAAGAAAACATAAAAAATATATAAATAAATAAAAACAGTCAACTGTCAACACTGAAGATAAGCTATGTGTGCGTGTTATAATCTTCATTGTAAAATCCACCATCAAATTCAAGACTGGACCTCGTCAACATGGTACAATACTGCCCCCTTGTGGAGAGGTAAGGTTAAATGCAAGTTTCCAATGCAAGAATAGATATTCAAACTATAATTATTTTACAATGTTAAAAATGTATTTTTGCTAATGAGCAGAATATCTTTGTAGAATCCATATTTATTTTCTAACTCAGTTAATTTGAAGACAAACTACAGACAGGGCCACAAATGTGCCATCAAAAAATGTTGCAACATAAAAAAATGAAAAGATGAAGAATATACAATTTCCATCAAACCAAAGAAACAGAATAAATTTGAAGATGAAAAAGAATTTGTGAAGTGTAATAGAAAAAATAATAGTAAAAACATATAGACACAATGGAGAAGAGGTGTGTATAACAAGAGGGCTGCCGTGGCTCAGTGGGGCTGTCAGGTCCAATCTGGTGTGGGCCGGTGGAACGGCCAGGGAGCAGTGACTGGGGGGAGTCCTGAGAGACTTGTGTTTCCTGCCTCCTTCGCTGCAGACAACCTTTCTTTGTTTTACTGGCCTTTTTTTCCCCTCTACTCAACCACTCACCCCCTCCACATCCACACACACCACCCCCCAAAAAACACAACGGAGCGACCTCCTTCATCCTCAAGAGTAGGGTTAGAAGCAGAAAAGAAGAATTGTGTTTGGGGAGACTCAAATCTGGCAAATTTAGAGTAAAAGTAGAAAGAGTTAATGAGAAAGAACCAGACACACAACAAATGTGGAATTTCTCAAGAAATAATGCTAGCTTTTGTCTGTAAAGGGTTAGAGTGCATGCCTAGTAATCTGATGGGGTCTCCTAGGTTTTGTAAATACATAAAATAAATCCTGCACTGGAGATATTGACATGCTGGATTTCCCCCTTTGCAAGGGCACTTCCCAAAACACAAAACCCGTTCACTAAGACCCTCTTTCTGATGTGAAGTAGATAAAGGACAACATCTAAAAAGTAGAAGCCCATGGTAGGGGGTCTGCTGCTCAGACATAGACCTGACCCGAATATGCACACACGGGGTACTCTCATCCCAAGCCTGCCCCCACCTCCTTCATTTTTCCAGGCCTCTGACTCTTACTGCGACTTGAGCCAGTTTCCACTCTGGTCTGGGGTGTGGCGCGCGCTCCTGGGAGACTTCGGCTGCAAGACCAGTTAGTCAAAACAAGGCTCGAATGCTAGACGGAGAGAAAGTGAGGCTGGAAGAGAAGCACAGGGAGTGGGAGGGAAGGAAAGTAAGACGGATGAAGAGAGACAGGAGAGGGATAGAGCTCTGGACTGTTTGTCACCCACAGTCAGGGCCAAGCACAGAAACGCAGACAGGGTAAACTTTTTAATACCCATAATGCAGGTGCTTTAAAAACCAGCTGTCTGAGAGAAGGAGCCATGAGAGAAGGCAATGGTAGCTACAAAAATTAATGAAAGTATAATGATTTTCTGTGATAACTAAATAAAAAAAAACATAAATTATAGTGTATCAAAAAGTGGCCAAGACAAAGCAGTACCTATTACTTTGACAAATTGTAATGTAATTAACCTGTTTTAGCCCTTATTTACTTTATATCTACAACTATTGGGGAAATAACACAGCAACAAATTAAAATGTGAGTTGTTATGTTTAACAATAAAAATCAAATTGTATGTTTTCTTGAACAAAAATAACACGCTAAACCAGTAGCATATGTACAGCATGTAACCCTAGAGCAAAAACTAACCGATATTCCAAAATGTTATTGCACAAAATAAAACAAATTTAAAATGCTAAATCTGTGAGATTCCTCAATACTTTCATAACAGACATGCTTTAAAAACACATGCTTAGTGCTGTACTTGCTGTAGTAAGCAATGCAGACACTAAAACCACACATAGAGAATGGCAGCCAGAGTAGTTCGACACATACTGCATTCCATGTTTTATATGCTCTCTTTTATTCATAACATTGCATTTTACACCACAGAGTCTGGAGCAGATTAAGAGTTGTCTCCTGCTGTACGCTCATGCTTACTCTACCCCAAAGAGTCTGTATGGTATTTGACTGTACTGTTATCAAGGGGCAATATGAAATTGAACATCTGGCAATACTGATCTGCTCTCCTGAAGCAAGTTTTTTTTAATAATAAACAGAATTTTATTTCTTTGTCAGGTTATACATAATTTTCTTTGAACGACAACTGTTTATCCAATGATTTGCCAATGTGAAAGTCTGCTTTGAAATATGAATGGTCTGATACCATGGATGCACGTCACAATGCATCACAATGGTGCTGTGGGGACACAGAGGTATCCTCCTGATTACGAGTTAGCATGGTCAGTGTTTCAGGCACTCATATTAGAAACCCCCTTTTGTCAAAAGGGAAATGCTATTGAAGGGAGTGACCCAGTATTCCTGCCAGTCCAAATACCTGCTGCTGAGAACCAGGAAGAATGGGGTCGAGGGTGAACGAGCAGAATCTTATCTGGCCTGCCCATTGGACTAGTGGTATTGAAGCCAGGCAAGAGCAAGAGCGTGGCCAGCTAACGCTCACCACAGGGGCAGATAGACAGAGGCAGAGGGCATTCTCAGACACTTATCGGACTCTCTGTTTCCTCTCTACTTGCCTTGATAGGGCCCCTCATCCTGTGAGCAAGGCTATCATTGTTATTGCAGTCTTTTCTCCAGTCTCTGGCGGTGACACCTTATAGACAATGTAAAGGATGTGTAGTTTTTTTACAGATATGCAGTACAAGGACTAGTTTGTGTTGTGTCAGCACAAATAATGTTTGTAGAGTTAAAAGGTAACCAGGAAAGAGATAAAAATTCAAAAGTTGCTGTGCTATTGAAGTTGAAGTTTGCGTTGTAACAGTAATTATTTACTTTTTATAGCTTGTATGTACAATAAAAGCAGATATGAACATACAGACAAACAAAACTAGAATGAAGCCGATCAATATTAAGGACAACACACTTGCCGAAAAGTTATAACCTGTGAGACATTCAGAACTAATCTTATGAGACAAGGTTTAAACACAAAAACAAGACTCAGCGGATTGACCTATGTTTTTCTCACAGCTGTCCCAGTGCTTCTTTTTTAACAATTATACTCAATGTTGTTCTTTACATCTGCTTTCTTTCCATAATCACTTTTATACACACAACACTTTCCATGGCTGCTGCGGAGCTGTGGATAGAGCTGATCAGCACACTCTTTGTTTTGTTAATATGCCTCCATTCTGAGGCAGTCCTTGCAAGCTGTGATGTGCTGTCATACGCTCAAGTATCAGTTGGAATAACAAACCACAAAAGATGCACCTGTCCAGAGCTGCTTTGTCATTTGCATTCAGTGATGGTTTTGAGTTTGTAAGACTGCTCTGTATTCTTTGTGTTTTTGTGTAAATGCTTATTTTAAAGCTGTAATGCATAATTTGGGGCCTCATTTGTAATGATAGTTCTACACCTACTCATCTTCTTCCTTCTATTTATTTAGTAATTTATGTAATTTTCACCACTTTCTGGCACAGAACAGGGGAAGGAAATAATATGTTTTCTTACCATCTTTGGCAGCAAGGCGCGGTGATACATCAGTGTGAGATGGTGTATTGTAGGATAATGATGAGCTACCTGCAACAACAGAAAATAATTAGATACTCATTGATAGTATACTAACTTACCACTTAAAGTTAGTTACTTAAGCAAGGTTCTGAAAACAAAAACAAAAACTGGACATGTAATAATTTAGATTTAGAATGTCAATAGTTTAGAATGTTCTTTTTTTTGGTCATTTTTTATTTTTGCAACACAAATTGCATCTGTGCTTAAGCAGCCTGTTGAACTTAAGCTATTAAATATCTAAATACATTATGACAATAAAAACTTTTGTGCCTGCCCAGTGAAAAAAAAAAAAAAAACACCAGCAGGTGGCAGTAGTGGTAACGGCTCAGCTCAATTTAATTCAACCTGAGTAAAGCCCTTTTTATTTTTCTTGAGATGTGTTACTGTTTTGTCTTGACAGAAAGACAAAAAAATCATGATACAAATGTGGTACCAAACAGCCAATCCAGCACTGTGTGCACACACTTGACTGGAAAAGCTCCTGTCTGTAAGCATTTAAACCCAAACTCTACTCATGAATAATAAAGTCAAAAAGTCAGCAGTCTGCATATGGCTGCCTATTCATTTCACCTTATGGAGCAGAACTCTGCACTACATTCCTCCACTTACACAGGCACCCTGGGCGGCACCAAAATGCTCTCTTAATTTTAGCTGCCCCCAGGCATAAATCAGTGAGTGGAAAAACAGACCCAAAAATGCACAGAGAAAACACAAGGCCTTCTACTACACAGGGAGTGCTAAGATTTAGCACTGAGATGGCTACAAGGAGTTGTGGACAAGGCTTTTTTGAATAGCTGTATCTGTCTAAAAAATTAAAATGATAGTGGGATATGCTTTCATAAAATCTGGTGCTGAAAGTGGGCTGTCGGTGGGGGTGGGGGTAAAGGGGCCCATGGTGGCAGGCTAGGGGTCTGTTTTTTTAGGGGGTGGCAGAGGCAGAAGGGGGTGCTCCATACACCTCACCCCTCCCAAATTCACCTACTCCACGGCACCCCCAATGCTCTGGGACTAGTTTAGAAACCTAGGGGCCCTAGAACAGGGGAGCCATTGTATGAGACCGGGTCCCTGCGCAGCAATCAAACGCAGCTCCCCACACAAAAATAATTCCACAGCGTAAGCACACAGGGCGAGCACACCATCAAAGCACAATCTCTGGAATAAGGTAGAAAGCGTAAAGCAAAAGATGAACAGAGAGAAAGTAGAAAGAGGAAAAGGAAGAGGGAACTATTAACCCTTTTCCTACTGTGGGCCACATATGTGGGCTGACCCAGACAGGCAAACAGGCAGCATTGCTGAGAAAACCTCAAACCATCCCACAGAGAAATCCAGGGCTGCTGTAGCGGAGAGAGTGAGTGAGGTGGCCAGAGAACCACAGCTGACAGTTTGGGAGTCCTAGCTGTACTTCCTATTTATTTGGATGGCCTCTTCCTTTTTCAGAAAACAAACTTGTCTTGGTAATCTGACAGCACAGTGGGGGGACTGGCTAGTGTTCAGTGTTTAGGACCCTGTCTCTCTCTGCCTCTTAACTCACATCTGTTCAGAGTCTGTTAGATTACATAACATTTACAAACAATTTTCTTTTCTCTCCTCCTTATGACTGACAGCTCTTTCAGAGACTATTTTTAACTTTGGTTCACCCACATTATTTGGAGACCTTTTAGGAGTAGATTAACATTGTGATGGACCTCTCTTGGCCCCCCACTGTTTATTCTCTTGAGCCATATGATACTGTTGCCTCAAACATGTGGACTTTGTCAACAAACTGATATTCCCAGTTGCTAGGTTTTGGGCAACGTACTTCATCTCTTTAAATATCAATGGTATATAATGTGAATAATTATGAGTGCATAAGCAATGTTTATTGTTGTATTTTATTTATTTATTTTTAATTTTTTAGATGAAATGTAATTTATCTTGAATAGTATTTGAAGGGACAAAAAAAGTTTTTTTTTTTACTCTTTTGACTCCACCAATAAAGAATGGTTTAGTTGCCAAGTCTATACTGTATTCTCCATTTTTTGTAGATGGCAGAAGTCCATACTGAATATTTATTGGTAGGTCATGAGTATAATAAGCCAAATAAGAAGACACACTTTCCTAGTGTTTTAAGAATACTAAACAAATCAAAGCCAATTCAAATGATATTATTATAGAGATCAAATGTGAATCTATTTTAATTGTGTTCCTTTGATCTAAGTGTTCTGAGTGTTTAGAGAACAATCTTCTCACTTTCCACCACATGCAAGTGCACACACATAAATTTCTGCTTTACTGAAGTAGTCTGACTTCCAACAGTCAAGTGAGCGGCCACAGACTGCTCCGTAATAGTGGCTAACAGCAGACAGCTAACAGTAAAGGGCTTGGAGCCAGGCCCTTGAGCCCCTTTGCTCCAGTGATAATCTGCCAATAGAAAGAACTAATGCACAGGGAGCTCAATAAAAATGTTGTTAGAGGAGAAGGAGAGAGTTAGCCAGCGACAGAGAGAAAGCACTCTCCAGAACTCCTTTTTCCCTACTCAGCCTTCAAGCCCAGATGTTTATGGTCTGTATAAACTATTGAGAGCTCGAGAATGTCCCCCACTCTGAAACAGGCAGCAAAAGTGCTATGCAGGAGCCCAGACTTATCACTATTGCTGTCCCAACTCCCACTGTAAATCTATCCAGACACCCCAGTAAAGACGACAGCTGGGAAACACAACTATTGCTACTCTCCAACAGCACTCAATCATAACCTCCAACTATATCCACACACTTCAGAAAATGGCTGTTGACCCCCAGCGTGTTTTTTCTTTCACACTTGCTTCAAGTAACTGCTTCCCTTGCTCCCATATGGGTCTTTTTTAACACTACTCTGAAAAACATGCTTTCTTTCTGTATATTGAAGTATATTTCAATATCTATTCCATCCATTCCATTCCTTTATACATATAAGTCTCGTCTGACCTCCAATATCAAACTTACGAGTTCTTTGTGAAAAGGCGCTATAAAGGGTTAGAATAAGCAATTAAAAATGTATAATCTTAGAATGATTGATGTTACGAGAAGCAAGTGTTTCATATAATATTAATGTTCATCAGTATATCAGTTGTGGTCTTGAGGAAATTTCTTGATAACAGTCTCATGACCAGCTTTGAATACTACAATTTGCTTTTTCCTTTCTCCTTCTTCTTCTTTTCTCTATTGCTTCGTGTCTCTCTGCATTGGATGATACAGTTGTCTTGTTTTCTGAGGTTTCTTCCACACTCCTTTTCCAGCACATGTGGCATCAAACCGACCTACATGGGTGCGATAAAGCAAACAGTCCATGGTCCCTCCCTGACAGACTAATTTGAACAAATTCTCAAATTGCACCCCAAATTGAAAGCACATTGGGGTGCGGGCAGCCATCACTTATAAAAATCTGGATAAGTGACCAACAATGAGGCAAAAAAATGCACGGGCAGCTACCCTTGTTACTGCAAGCAGCTGGGCAGCCAGACAGATGCTGAGATTGTGCCCGCAGTTACACCAGGGTGGGAGTCTGAATTACTGTACGTCTGAATGACGTGGCAAGAATGTTTTTGTTATGGTATGGCTGCAGGGCGGGGAAGTGTGTCCCTGCCTCATGCCGAGTGTACATACAGAGCCTAATGACTTTGAGGAATGTTAATCAGAGGCTCAATAAACAATACACACATGAAATAAACAGGTGTGTATGAATAGTTTGCAAGTTAATCCATTTTTGGGGAGCAAAAAATGGTTCTCTATGGAGCATGACAAGACACGGAAAGAGGAAGACATCACATGACCAGTAATCACTAATACTTCCAGGCCTCAGCTCAACCTTTCCCTCGCTTTTCCCTGTTTTCTGGAAGCTCGGCCCAGCTCCAGCTCTCGTGAGTGAAGCCAGAGGTCTATTTTCTGGCCAAGGCAACTTCTCGACTATGACTGTGTTTGTTTGTGCTGCAGGGGGAAGAGAAGAGCAGCTTTAGTCTCCAAATCATCAGCGCTGCAGGCTCTGTATAAAGCCTTAGCGCTGCCTCTTCCCCCTCTTTATCTTCTGTTAATTTTTACGTACATACTTTTTTTTGCCCTTAGGCTTCGAGTGTCAATATCACACACTGTTCACTTCCCCCAAAACAGGTCAGTCAGTCCAAGCACAGGATGGGAGCATTCATCTTTTTGATTGTTGGGAAACTATCCAAAGCAATTTCAACTGGCAAGTGGAGAGGATTCCCGAAACATCTCTTCTGTCTCCAAAACATACAAGGTCTAAATCAAAAAAGGGTTGCAATGGGTAGAGTGGCGATGCATCATGCCTAAGCCGTGGCTAAGTCCCACAGCCAGTGGCCATAATGAAAACTGCTCTGCGGAGTGTGCCCAGTGGCGGTCAGACAGATCCACCCGCTGCAACGCTGCACAATGAGGCTGTTATACTCACGACAAGCATCTCTCTCTGCCCAGACGCAGTGCATAGAGAAAACTGTTGACACCCACAAAATACAGTTCCCATTACATCACGCTCAGCCCATCGCAATTTTTTTGGGAGTAATGTTAAATTTAGTTGAGCCATCAGTCACTCCACCCTGTGTGGTGTCAGGATACTTTGCAGCCACAGCAATATGAGTTCTTACTGTTGAAATGCCGTGATTATATGCCCGACAACGCTGCTCATGCTGTAGTGAGACCAGTTTTTTAAAACCTAAACTAGGCACCAACCTTTATTTTAGGCAAACCAGATGTTTGATTTGATCTTTTAATTTGCATATTGCTTTAGACAACTGGCTATGTTTCTACTGAAACACAAAAAGGATGGCAACAAGAACTTCTTTAACGGTAAAGGGCTTTAATTTAGTTGCCCTTATTGCAAACTGCAGATCATCTTTCTTTGCTGTACTGGACACGTAGGCCTGGTGTAATGCCTGAGGCACTTCACCTGGCCTTCATCTTTTTGAATACCACATGGAATTATGGACCGCAAAGTGTAGTGTGTGGGGATGTAGCCACTGGTTATCTCAAGAGAGCAAGAAGAAAACCCATTAAGATTTCCACAGCTCTGTCTAGGACTTGGTAACCACTAGTGTAAGGATTTCAAGTAAAAGAAATAAAACAACTGTCACTGACTTTGGAGTTTTTCCACAAACCTTTAGCATAGTTAATTTCTTCCCACTGAGTTGGTTACAGTTGTTTTTGTTTATGTAAATCCTTGCAGTAGTTGAACTTACTTTCCCTGAGGTAATTGAGATGAGACAGAAGAACTTCGGCGTTGTACATGGTTGTGAGACGGAGGAAGTCGTCCTTGCTCATTTTGCAGAGCTCTTTTCCATCTGTGTTCTGAAACATACTTGTGTCGATCTCTAACAGACCATACTCCTTAATGGCCCACTCTAGCCACTGACGCACATGGTCCTGGGACCACAACAATGGGTCTGCAATGAGAAAGAGTGTACAAGAAATGGAAAGAAGTTTAATGATGCAGTACTAGGTGAAAAAAGAGAGCACTGTAATGCTGTGTATAATTAGGGGTCATCTATTTGCAATATGTAAGTGTTATAACAGGTTATGCCTGACCAGACTGAGTAAAAGTAGAATATTGTATGAAGGAGACTGTTTTAGAGGTTTATTGGGGAGACTTTAAACAACAGTTTTGTTTTAGAGTGGCACATGTAACCTATGCTAAACTTAGTTTATCATAAGTATTCTGTTCATTTGTAACATTTTTCTCGTATGTATGATGTCAACAACATTTTATAAAGCTATTGTTGCTATTAAGAAATCCTGTGTAAGTCTGGCAGTCAAGCACAAATTTCTACCAGCCCACAAACCCATGGATAGCATAAAACACTTACAATACTTTACCCTACGGACAAAATATAAAAAGGGTGATAAACCTTTTTACAGCAATGGCAATAAAAAACTAAAACAATCATTTTGCACCTGTATGTTTTGTGTTAAACAGATACTATACATTATTATATAATTATAAGAAAGAACAATGACAGACCTTCACTGTTATTACCTGCAGGCACAATAACTCTCCGCTCATTGGTGGTCATGTTAGGGGGAGGGGCGTTCTTCTCGTCCATGTAGTTTCCATAGTTCATCTGAGCTGTGTCGTTACCCCCCACCAGCTTATTACATTTACCCACACTGCAGTCCACAGGAGACTCCCTGCAACATAAACACAAGTTAGTAGTAAAAATATTAGCATCAGAGCCTGTCTCATCACTAACATTGGATAAATACTGCCAGGGCTGATTAAGAAACGTCCTGTTAAATGACAAATACCTTGATCCGTTCATGTGCTCATATTCTCGTTTGACGCTGACCCGCACTGGCTGGCTGATCCACTCCTGCTGTGGTGGTAAAGAGTTGATTTTGTGTGTCTGGCCATAGTCCTGTGCACCAGATGCAGTCATGTCTGTCTTGGGGAGAGGGGCAGCAGCAGCGTAAGGAGGCTCAAATAAGGACTGGTCTTCACTCACCACTGATAACGCCTCCTGTAAATCAAAGAAGCAGACTAATTCAGATAAATGTTGATTAGAATTTAAAGACATACACATATATCTCTTAATTCAAGTGAAGAATGTCTTTTATGCATTTCAACCCACAGTCTTGTGACGTCTGATTTTTCCTCTTGTGTATTTTTGTTTAGAGTAATTATGTGCACTTATGGCTCATATCACGGTCTGCCATCCTAAATAGATCTCTGTGTACACAGCCCACATTACAACTGTAGCTTCCTGTTGATTTTAGAAGAACTCCGTGTCCACAGTGGCGTAAGATGAGGTTGTAACTTTACTTTATTTGAACAATAACAATGTAATTTTATAAAGCATTTTAGCTATAATCAAGTATAGATATGCATAGTGTCCAGAAATAATGCTTCTGTAATAATCATTGTCTTGACTAATGCTGCTGACGTGTCCGTCATATCTGGGCTTGGGGCTTTCCTCCATTTCAGCTTTAGACTCAACAGAACTGCTAAACTGACCCTTCTGCTTTGTCTAGGCTGCAGCAATGTAAGCTTATTTAAAAAAACAAACACAGCAACTCAGTCCAGCCAAGTTATTATGTGCTATCGGGAAACTCCATCTTGATAGAACATCATCACTTGTGTTCATAATGTACATTGAAGTACACAGATTGTATAATATTTGTAATCAGTCGTCAATAACACCACGCTACGGTTTGGATCTTTTAAGAATTTATCTGAAAATCTGTGTTGATTTATGATTATGTGAAAAAAAACATACTGGATATTTGAATCAATGAAGGGTTATTACACAATCAAAACAATATGTTTTAATATCAAGCTTCATAACAGTCATGTCTCTGTTGAGGATTAGCCCAGGGTCTGTGCACATCTGGATCTGATAGGATCTTATGGCACAGCTTAGACTAAGACCTGTCTAATCCCAGAGGACTGAATTATTTCATCCAAAAACGCCACATTTCCGCTTCAGGCGACATGCTACTTTATATTCACTGATCAATATTTCAAACAAGTAGCTGTTTCCATTTTTTAGACTTATTATTTTTTACTTTAAATCCCCCTGATCTAACTTTTACTTCAGGGCAATTCCTTTCAAATACCTGTCAGACGAGCAAACGTTTTCAATGATCTGTATTTTCTGAATGAAAAAAAAAAAAAAAAGCAAGACATAGCACGCCAAAGAAGACAGATAAGGAAAGAGTCAAAAGATTTAAACAGTTTCAGGAGGATAGAAATATAGTATGAATCCACTAAAAGATCAGAACTTATTATGATTCAGCAATTACATTAATATTATTATTATTATTGATATTTGTGTCATGTTAAAACGTAAATTTTGAATAGCATACAAATCTTTGGGGTGTGGTGGTAATATTTGAAAATATTGTCCAGGATTGAACACATCTGAAGATATTTAGGAGCAAAGAAAGACCCAGACCACTCCTTAGGTAAATTGGGATAATAAGGTAACTGTCAAACCAAAAATAGCCTGTCTTGTGATTTTTTGATCAGTTGTATCACACTGGTGGCAGTGCTTACTATCAGAGCAGAACACAGCACCAAGTCTGGGGATGATAACACGTACAAGAATGAGAGAATGACTCAATGGAGACAGATAAGAATTTGGTCAACTATTTTGACTGTTACACTGACATATCAGGTTGCACATTTGGGGCCATGATTGGCAAGTGGTGTAAAGTTTTTGAAATGGGGATGGATTTTATTTTATTTTTAAATAGGAAATAAACAGTTTCATAAAGAAAAGTTAGTTGCATTTTCTTTTTTATCAAAGAAAAAAACTGCCAGAGAGATCTTTAGATGGTAAATCTTTCTGTGCATAAAGTCTTAAATGTTGTTTGTTTTGTTTTTAAAACAATGACTTTTGCCTCTGTAACACCAGAGACAAAAGGAGGAACATCAAATACCTCACTAGGTCCTATTAAAAGCATTGTGTGAGTGTGACACCTGCTGGGAGCCACATCTGTTCTGTTTACATCAGTTCGTCTATCTCTCCAAATGCGTCAGGACGCACGACTGGATCTAGTGCGCAGCATCCAGACTACACGTGTTTGGCGTTCACACACAACTTAGTCATGTAGCAGGAGCCACCCAGGGGGCACATTCCTGTCTTTTGTTTTAAAAGGAAAAGGAAACCTGTCAGGAAAAGATTGTGTAGAACAGGAAACTCTCATGGCTAGAGAGCCCTTCCTTTCTTTTGAAAACTGTGAATGCAGCCACAGCAGCTAGTCATTTACACCCGAAGACTCAATTATGATTACATTCTGACATTGTAACAAACATCAAGAGCGAGCCATCTCTGCTGCATAACATCCATCTCCCAAAACAAACCAATTACACGGGCATCGTGAGGATAAAGAAAAAAAAAACTATATGCAGCCTCACATATTTGTCTGGCCAACGTTTACACTCTTCCAAAACTCACACCACACCCAGCCGCCACAAACCCGCTACTTTAAGTCTCCAAAAGAAAACAAGCTGCATTACTTTTTAGCGAGAGTAAATGCAGATGCTGCATTCTTGGGGACTTACACTTGACGGGACGTAGACTAGACTGCTGCAACTGGATCTAATGGGCACTTGGCAGTCAACATCTGGTGGCTGCTGCAGCCACAATGAAACTGGAATTTGACTGAAGACTCAGAAGCCAGTAGCCATGTTATAACGGAACCTTAAACATTTCAAAACAGTTGGGTAACTCTAAAAAGCAAGGTCTCCTTGTGCAGCCCTGTGGTTGAATGTGATGCAAGCTATGTCACAAAATGACAGCTTTGCTTTGAAAATTGATTTGACTCACGACGTTATGGGACGAAGAATAAAAACTTGTGCAATAAAAAACAAACAAATCCGGTAAAAAATAATGTTCTAACCACGACTGTGTCCACGGAGCGATGAGCCACACCACTGTTGCGCAGCTCGACACATCGCATCAAGGGTTACATCCACTCACGCTTGTTGCTCAACCCCAGCTGCCCAGACTAAACCGTTAAACGAGAACTTTACTTACACCTTTGTGAACGCACAGTCAACACATGTCGCCTCAAACAAATCCTTCGAGTCTTCCCATACACGCGTAATGGTAATAGCTGGTTCCCCGGAATCCAAAATGCCGATTAGAATCCACAAGTCTCCGTTTAAGCGGGAAGTTTGTTTTTTTAAGAAAAAGAGTTGTAATGGGATGTGAGAAATCTTTTAAGGTTCTGATACCCTGACAAAAAGTCGCTCATAGGCGTCAAATCATAGGTCCCAGCTCTCACCGCGAGACACACAGGGGCATATCAACCCATTGCTTGAAAAAAGGAGGCGCAACTCCGAAAAAGCTGTCTCCCACAAACTCATACACCCCGCTCTCCACCCTTACCTTAATAGTTCCGTCCATTTTGCGCAAATTTCAGCGGAGCCCGACAATATCCCAAACATGACACGCTCCTGATTTAATTCCAGCCCCCGGTATGCGGCGCAGAGAAAGAGACACTTTTACCGGATTGGCTTTTTTCTTTCCTCTAAATTTGGGAAGTGAAGTCACCGCTGTTGAGAAGGAAGCTGTGTGTCACCGAAAGCCCTGCCTTCAAAAAGCAGGATACTGTCCCAGGGAGATAAGCAGGGAAAACAATTGAGTGTTCGCTCCGCTGTTATGTTTTTCTCCTCGGAAATATTTACAGGATGGCTGCTTGCGTTGTGCACAGACATTGCTATATAAGACGGCTTTCAGAGTGGTGTTTTGCTTTCCCAATAATAGCACAGATGGCGTGGAGGAGTTTACTATTTGCTCAATTATGAATGATTCTTTTGACCAATCAGTATCATGAATGCCTTTAAATTTCATCTTCACACTGCAGACTTGCTATGCCAGGCTTTACTCTGGTTTAAATCTTTGTTGTGTTTTACATTTTCATAAAACTCTGATTTGAAATGAATGACTTTCTTTTATTGAGGAGACCATTTCTCTTTAATAGTGACTTTTGCATTAGAAAAGGAATGTTCAGACTTCTTTTGTTGCAGTTCTCTAAGCCACCTTTAACTTTTCCTGCAACACCATTAATAAAATCCATGTCTAACCACACAACAGTCTGGGGTCTGTTCTACACGTGTGCGTCTGCCGGGCTCAATAGATTAAATGTTGCCTTACACTGCACATGAACGGCACTTAAAAACACAAGAATCTCTTATTGTCTCTATTAAAATCTCCTCCCTACTTGCCTGGGGATAAAAAGTCACTTAACTTTTGGTCTACCCCATGAAATTGCCCTCATCAATTCAAACATAATTTCAGCGCAGATGCAAGAAATAGAGCCATGGACTGAACGTAATCACGCTGTAAAATACAACACTTTGAACAAATAACTAGAATAACATTCATTGTTATGCAAAGCCACAATAAGACAGCATTAAGAAGCTCCATACACGTTGTTTTTACTAATATGTGAAACATGCACCTTATACGTCCGTTATATGACTATAGCGTTATGCCCCGGGGAGCGTCTAAACACGCACTGCGCAGCAGCGACTGACAGCAGGGTCGGTCTGTCTGCTCTCAACTTGGGGGTCTGCTCAAACTGAGGGCCCCCACCCTTGGGACCATCACATCTGGATCCTGCTATGGGTCAAGGCTTCTCCTGCCTGAGGCCACTTCAGGCTCGTGTAATTAAGGGAGACACCTTGTTTAACTCTTTAGTGACCGCTTTGTTCAGTTTTTAGACACATTCCACTGTCTGAATTTGTTTTCAATGGGTGATAATATTTGTTATGCGGGCTGGGGATAAAGTAATAAATACTTCTAAATTATTGAAAAAGGGTTTGCAACAACCCCAACGCTCATCTATGTTCTTCAGTCAATGTCAATTTACGCCTCTTTGATAGGGTCTAGTTTTCTAATGTGACATCCCATGTGACATGCTGTCTTAAAGCTCATTAAAATTAGAAAAGCCGGGGTCCAGGGCCTACCAAGACCATAATGAATACAGTGGTAACAAACATTTTGGAAGACCAATAAACAGATGCTCGTTGGTTTACACAGTGAACCACAAAACATCTGGCTTGACGCTGGAACTAGACAGCCAGACATTTCTTCGATGCACCACGAGCCAGTAGCTCCTCTGTCTCCGCGCTGTAGGGCAACAGGCCAGAGATGGGCGGACACTGTGTGAAGTTTATGTTCAGTAGGCTTTCCATTGTTACGCCCACTCTTTAGTCTTTAGGATGTAGGACAGATGACTAACTAACCAGTCCAACGCCAAGTGAACTGATTGGGAAGAAGAAACTATCTGCGTGAGCTCACTTTAGATTTTATAAAAAAATAAAAAGGACATGGAGGCAAACCGGGCCAAGAACTTTGACCGTTAATGTTTTGACAATGAAATAAATAATCAAGGGAATAAGGAGATGCTTATTAAATTAAATGTTTTGTTTTAAACAGGTTTTTATACATTGGTTGTGTGCTCATTATTATTAAATGTTTAATAAACAGTAATAATCTGGCAGGTGGGGTTTATATTCGAGACAGTGAAATTAGATAGAGACCCGGTGACAGGTTAGAATATTATTTCTTTTTGTTAAGCAGGCATTTTAACAAAGCAAGAGTTCCAGTCAGACTTATTATAACCCAGACTTCTACTCAGATGATTGCGCCTCCTGGGTTTAAAGACAGGCTGAGTCCTAATAGAGAGGGCAAGAAGTGAGTCTGCTGAGCATATAGTGAGGACTGTCTGGCCCCTCGCTCTAGGCCATAATTAATTTGAGATTTATTTTGATTGGAGAGTTCCAGTCTCGCCTGGCCTTAACCAAACAAAACCAAATGCTGGGCCACAATTTGGCTTCAAAAAAACAATATTCCTTGAACATTTTGTATTCAAGTCTTCCTATAGAAAATTCAAATAAAAAGGTTGAATAGCTGCAATACCTTCTTGTGATCATGCTAGTCGACAAAAATAAGAAAAGAATAACGTTTTCAGAAACGAACTGTAATTATTACAGTTTCCCAAAGACAATTAAAGAAAGTAAAATTGACAGAAATTGAAAAAATCATTCAACTCATAAATCATTCCAGTTTGAGCCCTTAACTCATTTCCCTCCTTCACTGGCCTCCTTTCTTATCTGGCTCATAGAAAGACTCTTTTAAAAAGAATATTTTCAAGTAAAACATTTACGACAAAACAGTAATTGTTCTAAGTCCTGACGCGCCAGGTCTCCTTCCCGGATGAAAGGGCCTCTTATTCAAAGAGGAAATCACTTTTCAAAACATTAACAAGTTACCCCTGAAAAGAAAAAGAAGAAGAAAAAAAAAAGTCCTCGAAGATCAGTTTAACTCTTCAATGCACAATGCTTTATTTAACAAACACAGTAGTCACTTCTTTTGATGGATATAGTGGTCACGCATACCCTGGGGCCGGTCACACTGCGTGCGTAATGCAGAGCCACAATGTTTAACAGAAGGAAATCTCTATAAGGTCGTTACAGTAGAGGTTGTAGCAGTTACAGGTAGTAACTGCAGCGCCATATGCAGCGTTTAAATGGGAAAAACAGATGTCTGCTGTTTGCTTTGTGTATAATCCGAGAGAGGAAAAACAAAAAGAAGCGTCGTACGTCGTTACCACACACAACGTCTTTAAATACAGAAATAAATGTAGATGTACTTTATGTGCTAAAGTGCAGCGACCTCAGTGACAACCAAGGTGGTACACAAATCAATAAATAACACTAAGTCAGTCTAGGGTCACTGACTGAAGTAATGTGTATCCATTACTTTCAAGGTATCCACTCTGAATATAATATGGAGACTTGTTGTAAGCTCTTAGACGTATACTTTTATTGTTTCAATACTAATACAGTCATACTAGGCCTAAATGATAAGTTTATATAAGTCTGTCCCTCCAACGTTAGCCTGCCTCATCAAAGTGACAGTGGTGTCTTACCTTGACGTAAGACGAAGTGTCAGGGACAGTTTGAAACATGTCTACTTGACAGACAGGACCAGCTTTGAAACCAATCGGTCCTAAAGAAAAGAATACAGAGAACATCTTATTACATAATCTAGCCTAACTGTACTTTTTCTGGAAATAGCTCTTTCCATGTGTTGTGACACTCCCCTGACGTGCACAGAGTTGAACACTTCCACCAAAATAAAAATCGTATTTACCTATCAGGGGTCTGTGTTTTTGACAGTACACATAAGGCTCTGGTTTATCAGCGCAGACTTACATTGTGAGTTCGCATCGTTTGTCTTACACAAAACACTAAACAGATGGGAATTACACCACTAAGTTGCCGCATACATGGATGGATGAATCAAGCCTATACCCCGACTCGCCCAATAAGAGCTTGGTAGCACAGAAAAAAAGAAAATAGATGAGGGCCCCATCCCAACCCCCATCACGTTTCCCCCAAAACCTTAGCACATATTGAAACACTTTTCGCTTTAATAAGTGCAGCTTACAAAGTCTAGGGTGAAAGGGCACTTAGAGGACGGTGTCTTTAGCCCTTCCCTCTTTGAGCAATTATCAAGAAGGCAGTGGCATGTGCCATCATACAAAGCGGTGACAAATGACAAATAACGAAAACAAGGCCTAAATTGGGATTTGTGCGCTGTTATTTGGACAAGCCCCACAGAACATACTTCTTTCTCCTGTTCCGTAGCACTGACAAGTTCTCAAATACATTTCAAAGCCTCTCTCTTCTTCATAGGCATGCTGGTTGGTACAACACATAGGCAAGACATTAATTGTATGGTAAATTAGATTCCATCAAAAATATGGATCTCTGCCAAGTGGGATTTATGCCTCCAAGCTGATGGTAAATTAAACGTAGGGAGTCTTATATGAAAGTGGCACTAAACACTGACCGAGGAGTGGACCACTTTTTCTTGCAGGCAAATGCAGAGCGCGCCTCATAAAGTTCCCCAAATGCATCCAATTTCTACGCGGTAAAAGGAGCATGGGATACCGCATCTGCAGCCAATTAGGCAGAGGCGGACTGGTGACTAACGGCGTGAACCTTCCTTCGAGACAACCCAGTGGGCTGGGACCCCTCTTGTGTTACATTTTAAGCATCTTACCTTGCGGTTATCCATCATAAAACAAGAGCCAACTGATTTCAGCCAATATGGATTCCCATTTTTCCCTCTTACATACAAACGACCTAAGACATAAGTCCAATCTAAAGTGCAAAAGTGTGTATTTTTGGAGCGTAATATTACTTTAAATAATATATGTTTGATTATAAAAACATGTAACGTTTGGCTAATTTCCCCTAAACATTTCATTTATTGATCCGTGTTTTTTCCCCCCACAACAACTGCAGACACCAACAGCTACACTAGCTGCTTACTGTCTCTCTAGTAGCACCTACGATCTTTGCACGAGTTCTCAAAACGTAGACAGGCGTCACTCACCTGTCGTTACGCGCGTTTGAACCCCTTGCTTCTTCAATATCGACTCCTCCTCAAGCGTTATTATAATTAGTTCCGTGCAGCCGTAGCCGTTTCCAGACGATGATGAAGATGATGATGACAGTGAGTTATTTTTTGAAGGAGCGAAAAGGAGCAGATCGGCTGTATGAATGGAAATGTTACAGCGATGGGGAAGAGGCAACCAATGAGCAGCGAGAGAAAAACCTCCCCTCGCGTTGCCTTGTGAGGCCACTGAACCATGAAATAAGGGGAAAGCAGACAGAGAAAGAGCGTCATAAATCTGCTTTATACAGTGTTAAGTGAAGGAAAGTGTCGATAATAATCTGAAAGATGTTTTTATTGGTGTAAAAGCTGAGTATGAGAAACACATAGAAGCCATTGGACTTTACTGTAAATGGTAAAGTACATGTCTGAAGAAAAAGAAGGTGGTGCCTGCAAAGATTCTGTGATAATACAGCTTAGCACAGTTCATCTTTCCCACTTTTCTAATATGCTTTTATAAGAAAAACTCAGTAGCTACTCAAACCGTACAGAGAGCATAGCAGTTACTGTTATTCCCGGAAATGTAGTGACGATTGGAATCAGTCCCACTACGTTAATTACAAAAAAAAATCCGCAGAGTATAGCCAACAATTGACCTCTAAAAACATATTTGAAAATTACGTCATGTACAATTACTTGAAATCAACAAAATAAACTCTTGCTAAGATCCCAGTATTAGTGTTTCAGCAGCGCGTAATTCCTCATTACGCATACATGTCCCTGTTATATTATTTCCATTATGCATTTTCCCGCAGGAATAAAACGGCAGCACGAGTTCATCTGCAGCGGGATTGTCTTTTCCTGCTCAGTTGACCCCACTCACTTCACTAACTTCATTTCCTTTACGTTGCCCTGCTTTTAAACCAAGAGTCTCCAAAAGGATGTGGGCCAATTCACGGTGAGGAAAGTCACCCAACCGTGGCGCTTTATAGCCTCATCAAGGTCGCGACTTCACACACTGCAAAGTTCACAAGCCAAAAGTTCTGTGCAACTTTTCAATTAGCTCCAGCATAGCAGACCAGATTTAGTATTTGTGACCTGTTATAATATTAAGAGCAACACACTGCTGATTCATCTTAATATATAGTGTTTTATTTAATATGTGGCACGATTGCCTATAATTCTACAGTACAGGGGTCATCTGGTAAAATGTTTGCCTTTCATCACTCTAGACCGCCTGTTTGTTGCACCGTTTCCTAATGCAATGATTTAAGAACAACAACACTGATAATTGTGTTCCCAGCGCGAAACAATGGACGGAAATTGTAACATCCGTTTTACTAAAAAATGGCATTCACGCGCATGCTGTTTTGGCTTCCTCAGGATACAGTGGGAGAAGTTTTCTAACACATTTGCTCAATAATTATATAAAAAATATTCAGAAAAACGACATAATACTTATTTCATTAATATGATACATCAAGAAGAACAATATTCCTTGCATTGAATAGGTTTTCTTTGACCCACACAAATGCGACTCAAAATGCGTGTCTTATCAAACTGAATTCTATTTAGTATAATCCACAATGTTACTCAAATCAGATTTGTAAATGTCTTGCTGTTTATTGTAAATTTTGCCTGCTAAGAAAGATGAGCAAATGTGAGTGGCCATGAGACCATATGCTTTAAAAAAACAAAAACAAAAAAAAACTATAATGGAATAATAAACGCAGCAGACTGGGGCCACAGTGGCTTTGAGGAAAAACACTTTATCCAATGACTGACAGGATCTAACTTGACACTTTATGTGCCCTTTATATGAACATTGATTGAAAGCTTGATGTTTTTTCCTCCCTTGATTATCCATTGTGTCACTTTAGAGTCTAAAATGTATAAGACGTAAAGAATAAAAAAAAATACTAAACATTTTTTTCTTGGCAACTTTTTCAGAAGCGGGTCAAAGATCAGAAAAACTGAGCCATAATGTTTGTTTATTTTATATAAAAGCTGAACATCAACATGGGAGAGTGGATGTCCATTCATAGCATTATTTTTGACCCACAATAAAAAAATTACATTATGCATAATAAAAACTTAAACTTAGAGCCTGTTAGTCCCAAGTTGGTCTATTTTGAATGTGGTTTTCCAGGTTTAGCTCTGATTTTCTGTTTTGGAATGATAGCTGACCCTGGGTTTAGCCCTGGTTTAGTGCTTGGTTTTGTCCTGGTTTAGGATAAGTAATTGTGTTAAGTTCTGTTTTCTCCTGAGCCCAGTCCTGGTTTTGACTTCCAGGTTTCCAAAAAAAAAAAAAGCCTAAATGACAAAAAACATCCATATAATGGTACAGTTGGGCAAATGGACCAATTTCACAAAGAAATTACAGATATGTCAAAACAAAGGACACCAAAAATAACTAAATGAAACAAAATGTAGCAAAACAGACCAAAAAATCCATGTGGCCGCTTTATTTTAAGGTTTCTTGTGTGGGCTTATCAGGAAGTTAAGACCAAATCAGCACGAAAAATGGTATAGTCCCCAGTTAGGCCAAATAATCTGCCATCAGCAGCAACAGTATGCACTCCACTGCCAGTATGTCCTCACTTCAGAACTCTTTCTCTGGGGATTCCACTAAAACATTCACATTTGAGATGATGTGGGCAACCTACAGACATCTTTGATTACATCGCCAAGAGTAAATGAAGCTCCTTACTCTGAACTGTAATGACTTATTTATTTAGTTAAATGGGGCTACCCAAGATGATCTGGAGATGGAGATTGAGACCATTCCAGCCCTCTTTCTGTTCCATGGGGAGAAAGAAAATGGCAGTGTGGCACCAGGGAAGGCAGGGCACAGGATCAAATCTTTTCACGCCAACTTCAAACCAGTCAGAGTTTTTGTTTAAAGTAAGCCTATGCAAAACAAACTTAGCACTATCTAGAATTCACTTATGTATGGTTTCCATCACTTTGAATTTATTTACACTAAATTTGACTTACTTTATCGGCCTCTATACTGTGAAACCAAGTCTAAATGTTGATACATAATAATAATAATAATAATAATAATAATAATAATAATAATAATAATAATAAAATATATACCTACTAGATCTTTTTCATCAATGTGGTAAAATCTAGGTTTAATGCTTGTGTGTTCACAAAAGAGTGGCAAGTATTGAAATAACTCAAGGTAGCCTTTTATGATGTGAGCCTTTATGAGGTAACAGCACTCGTAATGCACCATCTTTTCACTATCTATGCACTTTTAGGCTTGGCCTGTTGTGATGTGTCCACAATGTGACCTCATCCATTCATCCTCTTGGTATTTTTGCCTTGGGGTGCAGTGCTGAGATGGGCTTAAGAACTATGGATTTTTGGGGGACAACATGTGGTGTCGAGACAAAAAGCATGTCGCTGTACAATATTGTCTGGTATGTGCTTTATCCAGAGATGCCTTGCACATTGTAAGTCTGTGCATCTTCTGTAGAAAGAGAATTTTTCAAACAGATCCACAAAGGCTTATAGTATTGCTTTCTGATGATATAATATACAAGGGTTTTCTTGTATTGTCAATTCAGCTGTTTTTGTGGACACACCCTGCTAGACCTGGCATGCAAAACCAAGGTGCTTGCTTTCCTGATTTTTAAATGAGTCTGCATTGCCAAGGAATAGTCATCCCTACATGAAGCTGAAATGAATCCTCTGAAAATGACTGCTCCTGTGGAAAAAAGCAAGGTAAGTGAGAGCAAGTGGAAAGCAGTGCCATTAAAAAAAAACTAAATGACTATAAATCCACTGACCGCTCATCATTCAGCAGCATTTTAAAAAGCTCTTAAAGCAAAACACAGGGTGAAATGAATATGCTGTCACTTCTCATTTGGGTCTGCCCACCAGCTCAATAAGAAAAGTGTTGTTCCCTTGAAAGGCTGCTTGCTCGGCCTGAGATCTCAGGTTTAGGGTTTACCCCTGTCCCGCATTCTCAAGGCTTTTACTTTGAGGCCCGTGTCTCCCGTTCCTCCCCCACATCCCCCCAGACATGTCTGACAGGCTGAACTCAATGTGGGCTGCTGAGCAGACTACAAAAATCATTCATCTGTGCCTTGAGACGGTCAAATCTGGATCTAATAAAGGAGCTTGCCTATTGATCCTATTCATATGGAATGGTATTGCAATATGCAGCCACTGGAGGGCTCTCTGGCTCAAGCTAGCAGTGGCTCACTGTGGCACACATTTATACTAGGACCAAGATAGGACAAAGAACACTTATTTGGATTACCTGTTATGCATCAATTTTTAAACATATTCATTTAAATTAATAAAATACATCCCACAATTTAAATAATATTAAAAAAGTTTTCTTAAGATTTTAAAAGATAATTCTGGAGAACCCAGGTTAACCCTTTTTACAACTTTCAGCCTTCACCAACTTTCAAGCATTCATAGCCTTTTGATGGTTTGAGTTTTATAATTGAGGGAAAAAAAAGTTTTTTCAAAGAAAAGCTGTGAAATCAGTATCCTGAATTCAACAAGAGAGACGCAGCAAAATGGAGAGTGACTCAAAGTCACTTTAAGGTTTGTGTTTATGTGTGGGTGAGGGCACTACCCCAAACGCCTAGGCAAACCACAACATTCCACACAGCTCTTAAAGAGACAGAGCGACGCTGTCATCATGGGTATTTGGGAAGTAAAGTGTTAACACATGGTTAAGGCTATTTGAGACGGAGGGTGAGACACACGCACAGAAGCCAGTAGGTGGCTGTGCCACCTCTAATAGGCCACATAATGAAGATCTGCACAGAGCTGCATTCATCAATTCTTAAGCACACTCACATAACAGGTCAAATTGCTCCCCTTTAATGTTATGGATCTTTCTGGCCTTTATTTTTATGCGTTGACATGCTTTGAGAATAAATAGAAAAAAATCTGATATGTCTGCATTTCCAAGACTGACTGATAGAGGGCACAATTGAGCTGTAAACCAGTGTGATATAGCTATAGAGCGCTAATCAAACAGGCCAAAAAAGTCTGACTTGGTGTATGTCAAAACAGTAAAGAAAGGAAAAATCTGTTGCATACTTTAGACGCGCAGAAACAGAAAATATTTAAGTAGGTTAAATCCCGACTGACACACAACACAAGATACAACACAATTTTGTTTTTATTTATTATTTCACACACACACACACACACACACACACACACACACACACACACACACACACACACACACACACACACACACACACACACACACACACACACACACGCACACACATACACAGAAAACATACACATGC
This sequence comes from Perccottus glenii, assembly GCA_024416835.2. NCBI lineage: Eukaryota > Metazoa > Chordata > Actinopteri > Gobiiformes > Odontobutidae > Perccottus > Perccottus glenii. The sequence goes on from CM044550.2 coordinate 13,007,254, forward strand.
ATAGAGACGACATAATTTAAGATAGAAATATCTTACTGCATGGCTGAACATAAACCAATTTGCTGAAGGATCGCTGAATAGAACAAACTGAATAAATGCAAAGAAGTATTATGTGCAAGTGTATCGGAGTGCTAGGAAATCACCCTGTGTGGGTGTGAGGAGTGATGACATCGTGCTGTTTTCACAGTGGTGCGATTTTAGTGTGAGGTTAGGGCACAGAAGAAAGAGAAAGTGTTTTACAACATAGGTGTTTTGGACAGAGGGATTTAAAACGGAAAGTGAGGATGCAGTGAAGGATTTTTGGGGGGACAGGCTGTTTCCACACACAAACATCTGAGGCAAGATACGAACATCCTTAAATCATCAACAGGGATCTAAAAATAACTGGGTTTCTGCACAGTAAGAAGTGGGAGTGGGAGGGCAGTGGAAAGGGGGCGAGGTGCGGGTGAGTGGGGGCAGCTGGTGGTTGGGATTGAGAATGAAACTGTAAGAACAAGAGAATGGAGTTTGGAAGGGAAACAAAAAAAACACCACTGAGCTAGATAGCAATGATAAGAGAAGAGGCATAGATTGTAATGGCTCATGTGTGTGTTTGCGTGTGTGTGTGTTTGTGGGAGGCACACATATCAAAGCCTTTTTTGCTCAAAATCTCTTGTTTAGATTGAAACGGCAACTGTTACTACACATAATGGTAGCATTCTGGTCTCACACCCGTTTGAGTCTAACTTCAAAATTTACAAATTCTCCTAATAAGCATGTAGTGAAGTCCTTTTTACGCTTGAATCAATCTGTCAGCTATAAAACAACTACAACTATTCCTGAGACACTTTTTTTATTGGAACAGAAAATACAAGTTGGCAGGACACAAAACAGGCTTCAGTAAAAACTATCCACTGACAGCAGCTCCTCTTTCCTCTCAACACTCAGATAAGGCCTGGTGTGCAGCCTGAGCCACACCTCATCAAAGGCCAGACGAGCTGAACGAAGCCGTCGAGGTACCGGCAGCACAGATGTTGTTATCTGTGTGAACAACAACATAATGGTACTTGTTCTGATGAAAGAAGTCTAGTTGGGCTTCTCTGCTTTTTCAAATAACTTAACTGTCTTGCATAGACATAGGTTCAGACTATGTTCATTCAACTCAAGACATATTGACATATTTTGTCCAGGCAATATATTGAATATTTTGTTGGAGCACATCAGCAATTAAGTTTGTGTTTTCCTGAGGCCGTTGACCTTTTTATTAGTATCCCAGTGTCCTCTCTCTAATTAAAGGGATTCAAAAGAAAAGCATCTGGACTAAGTTTTGAAAGTAGAAGACATGTTGTCCCTCATCTAAGTGCCTTTTCTTTTGGATGACCAGGATGACTGAGAACCTCCATAGACAATGAGTTCACAGTGATTGCTCTTCCTGTAGGCCTGCCTCTCCACTCCTCCACTCGTCTGTCTCACTTCAGCATTCTCTCACTTCTCTAATGAGAGTGTGTTGCACAAGCATTCAGAAAACCTTCATGGCTAATTACATGACAAGCATCTTGTTCAGGTCACTAATGAAGAGGAATAGCGGAGAGCAGACGCCACTGGAGAGCTTGTGTGTGTGTGTGTGTGTGTGTGTGTGTGTGTGTGATGAAGGGGGGTCAGATAGCCATTGGGTGGGGTGTTTGTGTGTTGTGTATTTGTGTATGTAGGACTGGAGGAGGGGAGGATACTGGCGCCAGGCCAACAGCATATCAACCAGGACTTAGCATCTTGTACTCTCCCTTCTCAGCCCTGTTTCATCTTACCACACTCTCATTTTTTCTTTACCACAGAAGATGGAGGCTTTACAAGGAAATTTAAAATACTGTAAGTGCATGTGGTACATAATTCTGTCTGTTGTTGTTACTACATTCACTTTAATTTGTGAAAAGCTTCACATTACATTTTGTACATTAATACAGCCCTTTTAAATCATCTGGAAATAAAGGTTTGTGAAAATTTCAAACAGAGATTCAATGTGGTTCTTGTTTGCCTGTTAAACCACAAAATATGAGCTGGGGGAGTCATGAGTTAGCACTCCCAGCTCACAGCAGAGACGCTAACAGCACTGATACATACTAGATTTACTTAAAGTAACAATATGTAACTTTTTACAAGAAAATAAATGGCCAAGTAGATAGTTATTTTTATGGATACCCAACACACAAAACAAATCAAAGAGTCCTATGTGCCCTGATCATCAAATATTTTACTACGTAAGTCTGAGTGACAGTGCACACTATGCCTATGGAGAACATTTCAGCCAATCAACACTTTACAAACATCTGATATGTAAAGATTAAAACTCAGACTCAGTCTCAGTCCCCTGTTTACTGGGTTCAGAGACTGAAAAGTTGCAGTGTTGTTTTGATACAAAATACTGTAGTTATGTGTCTGCTATGTCTGTACAATGCCTTATTTCATTTTCATGAGCGCTGTTCATATGGCTGCACTGGTGTGGTCTGCAACCTTTGTGTGTCTATCTATGTATGAATGTAATATGTTGACTGTTAACACTCTACAATTTCTTTGCATTGTACTTGTACATATTTAATGACAATAAAGGGAAATCTAATCTAATCTAAACTTATTTTCTCGATACTTTGGAGATATTTTCTACATAAAATAATAGTGCTCCTGCTGTAATTTAAGAGTGCACTCATTGATTTCAAAACTTGTTGCTTAGAATAATTAATCTTGAATAAGAGTGTTGTATTGAAGCTTAGCCTTAGAAGAGGGGAAGGGCGAGAAGCAAAGGAGAGAGCATCCTAGGCACAAGTCCAACAACTCACCATGTGATGTGGAGGCGCTTGCTCTGTCAAGAGGAACCCTCAAACAGAAGATCACTGTCCCATACCATCCCTTGTGAAAGGCTTGAGAAACACAAACCATCTGGAGGCTATAGTGTGCACTCTCAACCCATCAAATATTGAGGATGTTTGTCTGATTTACAAGGCCTATTTGTGGCTGTTTGGACAACTTGGCTGAGGGATTGGTGCTTTAATTAAAGATAATATCAAGAGCTAAAATCGCACTCAAGACCTTTTCCTCACAGTCAACAGTACAAGTGCTTTGAGTATAGACGAGAGATTTATCCCCAAATGAATCTAGTCAGGCCTAAATAAAGGCCCTTTTCATGCACATAAGAGGCTACTGCTCTTTGTGTTCTTTCTGCTGGTGCCAATATCAATGCAGACTCTTTCAGACTCACCATTGTGATGGCTTATTGATACTGTCATAAATTATTGCATTTTCACTTTATTCATTAGAATATTGCTTTAATCTAAAAATATGATGGGCAGGGAATAAAACAGAGTTTTCAGCAGCAGAAAGATTAGGCCTGCACTTCTTTTGCTCAGTGCCACATCTCGGAAACACTAAGGCCCAAAATAGATGTTCTTCTCATAAAGGGCTCTTCTTTGTAGTCGGCATACAGCAACAACATCTGCAGGGCAGTTTCTATGGGGGGAAGAGATTCGGGCAGGCTATCAAAGGGAGAGGCGATCTCCTGTGAGAAGTGGTGGGCGGAGGACTTCCATATTATCCCTTTCCATCTTTTTCTCTTCTGTCTCAAGCTCTTTCCCTCTTTTGCTTCCAACAATCTGCTGCAATCAGAATGATGCTAATAAAAGACCATTAATATCACCTGTCAGTGCTATCTTTGGAAGATCCAAATTGAGAAAATGAGACTAAAGGATTCAGAGTCTGAAGGGGTTCAACCAAGATGGAGGGCACCACTGAAACATGACTCTATGTGGTTAGCTTTTATTAAAGTATATGACTCAACACAAACATGGTGTTATTGCTTAGATATTTTTCAGACTTCAGAATGATGCCCTTTTTAAGTTTTTTTTTAATTCTCACATGGCATCACAAGTAAGAGTCATTCAACATAGTATATATTTTGGTAACTTAACCCTTTTTCTTCTCAAAACATTTTGTTATGATGCTGAAAATATATTTTAATGGCGAAAATAAACTCTACAGGTGTTTGACTTATGGATTCTATTGGCCTTCACTGTCTGTTTAATGTAAAACACAAGTATAGCCAGCTCAAAATATTGGCTTTAAATGGAAAAAGGTGGCACCATTACAGGAAGTGAAAGCAAAGGGGCAAAGTGATGATAGTAGCTTCATGTGGAGGAGTGTATCAAGGGCTTCGCCTTTGAACTGGTGAGCCAGTTAATTGAAACAACATTGCCAGGGCATATAGGCTGAAGATCTGGATCGCATTCATCCTGCTTTTATTCAATTTGGTCTCATCACAGGGGCGCATCTCGTGCTATTCTCTCCACATGGCCATAAGTCATAACCTTGCCTTTTGCCCTCGACGTGTTGCCCATCTGTGTCCCCTGAGGGCCATGGGGCTCCGAAGAACACGGAGCTCAGAAGGATTCAGACGAGGTCTTGAGAAAATGCAGGCCGCCTGCCACTGAGCCCCTTATGGTACTTCTCACGCCTCTCACCTTGGACTTGACCCTCCCTCAGCTATGCACACACACAACCCGCCCCTTACCCCCTGACTTGAAGATTTACTGTTAAGAGCAGTGGCTGACAGGAGGTTTGAACCGTGCACTTTCTAATTCAAACAAATGTTGCACTAGGGTCATGGAACTATCATGGAGCCACAAGGTGTTTCAGATGAGTCGCAAGTGTTGAGTGTTAAGCTGATATAGAGGGAGAGACAGATGCTGTCTGCTCTCTGTGCTGTTAGGTTACAATGTGGAACATTTGTGAGGCTGCAGCATGGAAATAAATACACAAATATAGCACAAATAAACAAATAACTAGATAAACTATTATAACTTCAGATAGTTATCACCAGAATCTTGTAGATCTTGTGTCGTACTGAGGGAACTTCTCATTTCGCAGAAGAATGGTCAACACTTCTCAGCTTTAATCGGTTTCCCCCATGCATTGGCTCATGGTTGGATTTAGGCTCATGAAGGTACGATGATATGATAACCAGTGAGGTAAAGTAAATAAATATTCAGCAGTCTCTCATGTGCATTCTGGTAAGACACAAGATAAATTGATTTGATGCTAACAGCTGCAATAGTTTACTTTAAGCCAGATTGCAATGCCTCACCATCCACAACATACAACAAACCAATGAAACATATGGTATATGTTATATACAATACTGATGTTTGTTCACACAACATCACATTACATCCCCCATGTCATATTCCCCTGCCTCGTTCCTGTCCTGTTCCTGAGTCAAACACCATTTAAAGAGAAAGAGACAGTGTCTATAAAAATTCTGAAATCTTATATGAACTGTCCTAAAAAAAAAAAAAAAAAAATCTTCAGAAACATCTTTGTTCAAATACAGTACCAAAATGTAGGCTACTGACCACTACAGTGCTCCTCTATAACTTTACACCTGCTGTTATTTTCTCGTGAAGCTGAACTCGCGCTAAAGCTCAAAGACAACATACAGGGGAAAGAGGGATTTGGGGAAGATCACCGTATGATCGAGGGAGGGACTAAAAGTGTGCATAATTCCTTCCTTTGTGGGACTCGCTGCGAGCAGGTACAGGCATCTCAGCACTCCTCCGCTCAGCTGTCACACTCAGCTGCCCTGCGCTTCCAGTGTGCGCCCAACTTCTCACACAATCTTCTCGGTAAGTCAGAAGTTTTTGATGTAACCGTGCATTGACAGATAGGAATGGGCACTCATAACAACAAGATGTTAAGTGATGATTAGATATGTATGAAGTAAAGGAACTTCAGAAAGTTTTTTTTAGCCCATTCTCCCGTTGGATTCGATTAAAGGAGCGCGCTTTTAATTGACAAGCGCTACTTTGAATGCCATGTAGCTACCTCTACTTAGCATTTTAGAATGCGCATTAGATGCGCACAGGGGAAGTGAAATACGCATTTACTTACACATTTATGACTATTAATGTTTCTTATGGCGCAATCTGTTATTTCACGATGAGATACTATAAGCTCTATTCAAGTTCCCATTTGACACTTTTCTCACTAAGTGACTATTAAGAAATGTTGCGTGCATGTGAATGATGAAACTGATTTGCACATTATTCATGTTGTATGCCAGCATTTTCTGAAAGTAAGTCTTTTTATGCAGCTGAACATCTGCACGCATTCAGCATTCAGCCTGTCAACAGCTGCCACAAACTAAACACCAAAAGACTTTACATATGAATGGGCAAAAGGAGATACTATATGGGAATCTGGCACTGGCCATGGAACACCATTGCTCCTAATGTGTTCTGTGTAAAGCTCACTTTCCACTCGTTATTGATGCTGTTTCAAAAAGAGATTGGTATGGAGGGGCAGTCTCTGGACATGCCAAGATCTCACTTAAAAGATATGGTTTATACAAGACTATTCATTCATTTATTAATCCATTCATTCAATTTTTTGTTTGTTTGTTCAATGCTACTGCTCACATTTATGTTGCTGTTGCATACAACATAATCTGTCTGTATTGTACTGTACTGTGTTTCATGGTAACAAAACAGTGCCCTTTGATGAAATGGCAGGGTTAGGGTTATGCATCTTGTTTTATTTCTCACTGTAGATGCAGTAAGTGTAAACAGTGTGTAATAAATAGTGTATAGGTTAGTCCTGATCCCCTGACCAGGCCCTACTTTCTTTGTCTACAGTGACCATGATGAGTTACTATGTGGATCCAGTTTCTTCCTACTCGGCCCTTCACCCCTGTGACCGACTGGGCGCAATGGTAAGACCCCCTCGTAAATTATCTTCATGTTATAAGACTGCCTGGGCTACCTACCACACAGCCAAGAGTGTCAGCTCTTTAGCCACATGGCTGTGTAGGAACGTCTGCACTTGTGTGGTGGACCTGTGTGTGTGTGTGTGTGTGTGTGTGTGTGTGTGTGTGTTAGAGACTCTGGCTTCCATCACCACTCACGAGTATTGGGACAGCTGAGTTTTGTTCAGCTGGGTACGCTAATAGTGTCTCTGCACACAATGTTCCTCATCTTAATGTTGCTGTTAAGAAACAAAGATGTTGAAAAGGTTTTTTTAACTCTTCTATGTTACACAAGCACTAACTTCTCTTTTGCTCATACCAATATAAATATCAAGATCTGTTAGCGTTCAGCCTTGCCTCTAACCAGTCACACTGGATACAAACTGTGTCTACTGAATACTTCTCACAGCTTTGCCACCTGCGCTGTGCTTTGCCTTTGCAAAAGCCTGTTTGCATGAACACCAAGGCTGTTAAATACTTCCAAATGAAACACTTGAATACAGAGTCAGAGCCACTGGTTGCTGGGAGCATTGGGATTCCTGTCAGGTGAGCATTTGAGAAAGGTGAAGGCCAAGGAGCGGTAAAATAAATGCCTCCATTTGTATGCAGAGCTGCAGCACATTAGGATAAGAGACTGAGGTTATATGCAAATGGCAACCCCACCTCGGCCTGGTAGAACACATAGAAAGATACAGCTCCCCGGCTCCTAATTGGCTCAGGTGGTGGGGCTTGCCTTTGAAATTGTACCTATGTACCAGGGCAGCCTTGGTCAAAAGGTGAACTAGGGTCACTTGGTGGCTCTATTCTTTTTGAATTTACATGAATTATCAGCAAAAAACAGAGACAAAAGTCAGATGTGTGTTTATGCACTGGCAATTGTCAGTATTTCTAAAGCTGTTGGCTTTGTGAGAGTGAATGGGAAAAGTCAGGTCTCCCGAACAAACTTGATAACGTCACCAGAATCAACCTCATATTCTCATAAGACAAGTGCTTAACCTGCTGGTGCATAAGGGAAAATAAATGATTACATTTCTTAATTAAAAAAACATGCAAAGTAAGAAACTGATGAGAAAGTCATTGTACAAAAGCCAGTGTACTTTTAATGATCTGCATTTTGGGATTAATTTTATTTTCAATTGCAAATCAGCATGTCTTTCAAAAATAATAAATTACCACTAAGGACCCAACCGTCTCCCTTCGCCAACTGGCCTGATAAGAGATAACTGGGCCCCACACAAACCACAAAGAAGCCTCATAAGCTTCTTTCCCGATCCTTTGTCACGTTGCTCATTGATGGAGTTAGCAAATGATTGAAATGATGAAGGTAGCTCCATTTTACTTTAGCCTTGTTACAAATGTGACTAAATATACAGTTAGACTTTCTGTATATTACTTGTTCCCTTGTCCTCTTCAACTGCGTAACATTTACTCCTCAAGTTCACATTCAAGACTTGTAACTTGTAACTGTTTTGCTTGTTGGGCCACTTTGTACACATGGAGAATATTATTGAAAATATTATTGTGCTGTTGTAAAGTATAAAGTTGTTTTTTCTTCTTTCTTTCTTTTTATGCATGCAGATTCTGAAACCAGCATATTTGTGCATAAATAGGCTCAGTTGGTTTGATAATGATCTGACACAGTGGTGTTGACACATGACACATGTTTGATAGCATTTTGAATATTCAAAACTTCTTCAAATATGTGAAAAATAGAACTAAACATGTAAGCATTGCCCATTCATAGCAAGTACAATCATTGTACAAATGTGTGTGAGAAATATGTCACTCCTTTTTCACATGAACAGAAACATTCAACAATATCTATTGCAATTTTTGTTTATTTTTTAAACAGGAGTTGTGATATGCTATAAATGGTGTAGTTGCTATCTGTTCACGCACTATCTCTTTAATCCACATAGAATTTCATATCTGTCCTGTCAAATGCTGACTTTAGACTTCCTCCTCTTTGGACTTTTATGTGACTAATAGTGGGATAAATGGAATAAAAACAAAACAAAACAAAAAAAATAACACAAACAGAAAATATATAGTGCATCTAATGTTGTCTCAGAGGTTATCTGTGTGACAAGATAAATGCAGAAACATGTGTATCGAATGACTTTGTGCAGGGTTTTGTCTAGATAATATTGAAGTAGTTATTATTGCAAGTAACACTTTGTTGTTTAAACAATGATGCAATGATAAGTAGTCCATGCAACGTTGCTCAAATCTTGTTTTTTTTTTTCCAGCGGCAGCATGGTGGAGTGGCAGCAGGACCCCAGACCCAAACGCCAGGTGTGGTTCACCCTCAGCAGCAGTGCTACCCTTCACAGCCCATTTATCCTCAGGATATCCCGCTGCAGGAGGTGCCCAATGGCCATGACTTATGCACTATGGGTAAGTTTTTTTGAACTTTTTTTAAGTATTATTGTTTTTGACTGTTACCTCAATTTGGTCACTGTTATCTTTTATCCACATTTCACACAATATCGGCCAAGGCATCCCTGTCAAATCCTGACCTTTTGTTTGACCATGGGTTGATTTATCATTTAACAAATAGGCTGTTTACATGACAACATGTTTTCCCCCATAACAATGATTTTGGCCATTCCAATTTTTGAATCCAGCTGGGGAAATGTTTTTGTTCTCTTCCAGTACCAGCTGCATTCTCATGTCAACTGCAAATACAGCGTCCGGTGAAAACAATAATGTAACAGTGGGGTGCCAGAAGGCTATTGGCTGCTGGTTACACACAGCGAGTAGAAAAACAGTGTCAAAATACTGTGAATAAATCCCTACTGAGGTTTCAGAGTTTAGCGGTGTCCCCGGTTTAAAAAGGTGCATGTTTAAGAATGAGCTCTGCTATTACATCTTTTTTGTAAAATTACTGTAGCAACACTGGGGTGAGTGTATTCGTATTACTGCAGAACGTTATGGTTTTGTAACAGTGCAGTATTTGTGTTTCAGTGTCGTGTGAGTTTGGTTAAAATAGAAAGTTAATGGGCGCCTATTGTGTGACTCTAGAACAAAATGGACCTTTGACCATTTGCAGTGTATTAGACCTTGAGAATGATAAAGGGTTGCTGTGACTTGTTTTGTTTATACAGGCAGGATATAATCTAAATGACAGTACAATCTTAAATTTATAATGACTCAGTTACAATCAACAATCAACACAATAGACTTGGTTACGGGAATGATAAACAAACCATTAGTCATCTGAGAATTTGTCTACCAACTGCTTCTACATTCATCCCATTCTCACATACACTTAGAACTATTATTTTGTGTCTGCTGCCTGGGGGATGCTGACCCTGAGGGCAATGGTTTTACCAGACCTTCACTCCCTGTTTTTTCTCTTATATCTCTGCATGTCTTCTTCTCGAGGCGTCACACATTCTTCTACTTCCAATCATCTTAATTGTTTTTCTTATTTTAAACTGGGACATTCCTTCCAGTACATTTCCCTGCCTTCAACTCCTTGTCCTCAAATGTGATTGAATGCTGCAGGACTGGGACGTACGCCACAGGAGTATGGTGAGGGGTGGAAGGGGGCACAGGCTTTCTTCCGTCACCTCCCTGAGCTGGATGCAGGGGGCAAGACAAGAAAGGGAGCAAAGGGCAGCCATCCTTTTTCCCAAGCTTCTGGTTTGGTCTCCGGAGATGTGGAGGGGCTCTGAGTATGTTTGCGTGTGTGTGTGTGTGTGTGAAAGGGAGTCAGGATTTGATGAGATTTGCTGATGTTTGTTGCCACGGCCACACTCTTTTGGAAACCTCACTTCATTGCTCCCAGCACAAAACTGTCGACATAAACATGCTTTGAGTGGAAAAAAACGACCGGGGGTTGACCTTTTTCTTTTCTCTCTTTTTTTTTTTTTTATCCTTACATGCATACTATACAGATCATATTTGTGTCTTAAAGCCACCTGGACTTGTCTTTGGAGTCATTTAGTGCTTGACGTTGATGACATATATTGCAACTAAGGTTTTTCTGTTGTCACAAAACCATTATGAGTCTGTTCAAACCCACAACTTTATAACCTCTGAACTAGTTTACTCTGGTGCGCTGATGATGATAATTTTTGTATTTGGGTCTTAAATATAAATATAAACTATAAATCACATGTGTCTCTTAAAATTGCTCTGTCAATGTTTATACTTTTTTTTCAGCAGTTCATTTTGATGCTTCAGACTTTTAAGCAATCTATGAAATTAGGATTTAGAGACCTTTTTGCTTCTACATAAATTAATCCTGACCTAAACACATCAGAATAGTTTTAAATGAAGTTTTGTTTTGTAGGAGTTGATGTGCAGTTGATGCAATACTTACAGTAGATGACTTTCAAAGCACTTCCAGTTTTCAAGAGTAACAAAGCAAGGCTTACGTTCTGTAAAATATGTAGTTTACATTTCACACAAATGGACAATGATTTCAAATGGGACTTCCTTGATCTTGTTATGGTTCCTTTATTGGCGTCACACTGGACTGAAAAGAAGGTTAATTTAAGGTGTTTGGGACTCTTTTGGCCATGCTGGTTGAGATGTATTTGTTATAGATGTGAGGTGGGGATGTTGGATGTTAAAGGACCATTGCATGTTTGGCTCAAAGCCCCATGTCACACACAGTGCTTCACTATTCAATACTCACACTGCAGAGCTTGTTGTAAACTTCATTGGAGAAAGTGTGGAATCCCCTGCACTGAGGTTACAAATGCACTTCTCAACCTCCAGTGAACATCCTGCAGTGATACAGGCTCCACATATTCATTCACCAACTTCACACCCTGCACTATAGTGTGAATGGTGTTACAGCATCCTTCCATTCACTAAAGGAGCCCTACTCCCAGGCATGCATGAGTTCACTGTACATTTAAACATGCACTCCCATTTACGGACACAGCTGTGATCTGGCACTCAGGGACCATTGGCCTGTGTTTTATTTGATGTGATTTGACAGCTGGATAGTGCGAAGAGGAGGGGTAAAAAAAAAATGGGGGGGGGAGTGGGCGGGTACAGTATGAGGATGGATAAGGAACGGGATACGACTGGTGGAGGAGGATCCAAAATGTGGAGCCTTGAAGGGGGGACATGCAGGGGGTTTGGGCTATGATGAGGGGCACGTCCTCACGGGTGCAGGCCCATTTTTTATTTCTAAAAGTAAACAGGCAGCCTGCGGGGGTCTATGGGGTTATGGGAAAGGAGGAAACAGTGATGCTAATCAGGCCACTGCACACTTCCCCCCTCCAACAATAAAACAAAACAAGAGTGGAAACATGAAAAGCGACAGACAACTGTGGAGGAATGGGCTACAACACTGCCATATAATCCCAGATACACATAATGTATTTTGTTCACAATGTGATTTTTATCATATTTTACATACTTTACCGTCCTCCTTAATTGCATTTTATTCAATTGACACTAAAACTGTTTTGACCAGACCTAAGACTATTTAACTTCAATCAACCCCAGTTATAAACATCTCTACCAAACACTTTACTTCTAGGAAGTGTTACTGCGGTAAGTTCCACTTGATAGTGCAGTGACTAATTAGAAACCACTTCAGTTGGGGAACAGGCAGTTCTGAAACATATGCAATCATTGACGGACAATGATGCAACCAAGCTGCTACCAGCTCATCAGGAAAGGTGGTGCTTTAATGAATCCTAAGATAGGCCTCCTATTGTTTCAGTGTTTATATTGTGAAAAATATAATAATAATAATAAAAATAAATTAAAAAAACATTATGGTGTCTACAATGGTAATACTGATATTATAAGTACATTTATAAATCCACAAGAGAAATCATATTAAAAATGCAATTAAACCATGTTTTTTTGCGCTCGAATATTCCAACATAACTGGAGTGGTTGGGTGTTATCTGTGAGCAGTAACAGAGTGGGAGTAACAGAGGGAGGGCAAGACGAGAGGGAGGTCTGGGAGGCAAAGTGACTCGCAGGGGGGTGGGGATAATTGAATTATCTGCACAATGGAGTGATGGGGGGCACGTGGTGCTGCTAATGGAAGAAGAGATGTCCTTTTTAGCAAAGCTAATTGTTCAGAAAAGAGCTGAGCCTTTGTTCGGGAGGCCCTGCTACTTTCCCAGTGCACTTACACTTACACTATTAAATCACAGATGCATGCACATATGCACACTCATACTTAGACTGTAGTTTAGAAGTAAAGGAACATGTATGCAAACATTGTATATAGCCAGACACTCTTAAGCAATAATACTGTGCCACTGTCCTTGTGAAGCCTCTGATCTCAGCAGGAGAGCATCTAGCCTGTGGCACCTTTACACAGCATCAACCGCAGACATGGGCTACAAGAAGCCCACTGTTTTACTTTCTTTTGTCTGCCTCTATATTTGTCTCTGTGGGTGAATTTATAACTCAGACTCTTTACTTACAATATATTTATCTTTTCAAGTAAAATGCCTAAAACACTAAAAACAGAAAACTGTTGACTTTCTGAAAACACATATGGACAAAGGAAATTAGCACTTGACAACGATAAGGATTGTGCTAAACGGAATAACCTTTCGGTTAAACCTGAAATTTAGCAGGTGTGATGGTGACATGACATTTAAGGATTATAGACAGGCAGACAACACAGATGTGCCAGCCTGAGACAACAGTGAGCCGGAGAGAGCAGCAAAGAGAGGCACGCAAATGAGAGAAACTAACTAACAGTCAACACCATGGCAACAGCATTTGTAAGTTAAAAAAGAGGCACTGAAACCTATACGTGTTTGATCTATGACATGTGTCAGAAGCGTAAAAAACCCATGACTTATTTTATGCACAGGGTTTGGCAGTGTTTGTTTTCTGAGATAGCAGAATTAAATTATCAGTAAGTTTTGTTTGGGATTATTTATTAATTTATTTGACAGAGAGACTAAAATGACGCTAGCTCATGTATTAGTCAAAAACACCATTAGAGCCAATGGCTGCCCTTAGGCAGTAAGGACTTGGGACTGCCCTGTAAGGAACAGAAACGAGTGAGTTCATTAACAGAAAACAAAAAGGCACAGACTGAGAGAGTCAGTAAGAGAGTGACTGAGCTAAATTGAGAAGTGCTTTTGTCCATTCTTCTCAGACAAACCCTCGCTGAGCTCCTCTCACCGCAGAACCACCAATAGTCTTCCCAGATGAGGCTCCAATCAGGCCAATGAAATTTGATCCAGGACTGCTAATGGAACCGGTGAAGTACCACCGGTTTAAAAATCCATGGCTAATCAATATCTCTGGCTCCCCAGCCTCCTGCCAGATTATCTCTTTTAGAAATACATACAGTGTATGCTAAACTGAGGAGCATCTCATGGTGCTACAAAATAGAAAACTGTTTAACAGACAAAACTCGGACAGGCTTTTGCTTTGCTGTTATAAAATGATTAATAAAAAACAGAATGAAAAATAAATAAACACACACATAACAACATATGTAGCTGTATTGTTTGCTAGCAGTTGATGTCTGGATTTGATTTTCCAATGAAGCTGGTTGCTGTTTCTGATTATAGTTAATAAAAAGTCCTGCAGAAAAGACAAAAGTCTTGAACCTTGCACCTAATGACAGTAGATGTAGTTTAAAATATGGGTTTATGCCATATTGTCCTATAGTATGGCTGTTCTCTTGTAGATATGGCTGTGTCCAAAAGGTGGCTTGTTTTTATTGATGAGGTGAACAGGAAATTCTCTGAGGTGTTTATGAGGGTGAGTCACAAGTTATGAGGGGCCTGTGTGTGCAAAATATAGGACACAGGCCACTCCTTGCACCTCTTTGAGCATAGCCCTAGTTTTTAATTAGCCCACACTTTGATCTTAAGCCTCTGGCTACAAAGTTTTAATTAATACAATTAAAAAAAACAATATTATCGTTTGTTTGGTGATAGTTTGTTGATTAAGTTTGCTAGTGGTGAGTATGTATAGTACAGCTCTTACAGTAGGCCTATCCCTTGTTATGTCGCCGTTTATAAGCCTCTATGGTTTTTTTTCTCGGGCTATACTGTTTTCTAATCCCTGTAAAACCGTGGGAATGTGCGGGGACGTGGGCACTCATGTGTGTGTTATGACACTCAGAGGATGGCTGCAGAAGCGGACTCTTCCAGGGACTTAGTAATGATAGTAGTAGTGGAAATGTGCGTCGGCGGGAGCATTGCACTTGAATTGTGAATCAACGGGAGACTCAAACCCCCCTAACCCCGCCCCCTTCAGATGTCGTCGCGCTACAGCTCCTCGCAAATGCAACGCCCATAAGCCAGTGATACGGGGAAGGAGTGAGTGAGTTTATGAGTGAGAACTAAAGAACGAGGAAAAGACGTGTTGAAGAGAGCAAAGAGAGATATAAGTTAGTTGTGACACACGAAGAGAGACGAGGAAAAAACGCGCGACAACAAGTCAACGTTTTCCATCTGTTGTGTTTTTGGAGCTGCAAGAATAAAAGAGGGACGCGGCGGTAATAAGTCACGCTGATCTGATGATCATGACGGCAGCTGTCGAAATGAAGCCGACGTTAACCATTATAAAGGCTGAAAAGATGGACGGTGAGTAGCCCAATGAAACTCCTCTCACTTTGATACAACATGGTTTTAACGTTTGTTTGATAGTCTAAATTAATATTTCACGTCACTCCTAACCTCAACAATTCTCAGCAGTTATTTTGACAGGACATAGCGTGCTGAACATATTGCAGTGTGAAGATGGATCTTGCTCAATAGAGGACAATACGCAACACTTGTGAAAATCAAATCACGCCTGAGGCTAGTCATAGGCTACAATGTGCCATAAAACCATGTTCCTTATCGGTATTGACTATTGGAATAAGAGCGTGCCGTAGGAGACTCTTAAACGCTGAATCAAAGTTGAATGAAATAAAAACATCATACTGTAAAGGCTAGAGTTGCACAAGTATTAGGCTTACATTAATGAGTTGATTTCTATTACGCCTGTCTTTAGTAAAACTTTAATTTTCTAAACTCCCTGATGAAGTCTAAACATCCATCTATGTCCCATGTAGCCAAAACATTAAAACTCTTCACTCTTCCCCCCTCCTCTACATCCCTCTTGGTCCATTCTTGTCTCGTCTCCCACCCATGACTCTTCAGAGGGCAGGCGGGGCAGGCTGGGGTGATGAATCTGCACTGCTGAGGCTTGCCTCTCTGACTGAGCAGGATAACTCAGAGGGTTATCCAGGACAGGGAAGCCCACAACTGTCATCTGGTCTGTTTCACTTCTCATTGTTATAATTGTATTTTATTCAGCGGTGTTTGGGTAATTTGCATTTAAGCCATTTTTCACACTTTCTAAACTAATCCCCTGTGCTTTTTCAGTTCAGGTGTTGTTAAGCTTTAATGCATCACATACATTTGATACTAACTGTACCCTTTAAGGAGCTGTGACTTACAGCATTAACCATCTTCTACTTAACATCAGCACCTTCATTATTTAGAATCATACATAAGTTTGGCAAAAGTGCTGATTACTGCAGTTACATAGACAAAGTGTAGCACTATCTTGCAAAACCATTTTGCAATGCTTGCTCTTGCTTTCGTGCTCACGGGTGCGCTTAGGTTAAGCTGGGGCTGCCAAAGAAGAGTTCATATTCTTGTAAACCTTCTTGTGCAAACTGAAACACTGTTTATCAACTCTTATTATCTTAACAGTGTCTAACCAAAGTGTCTTATTGGCTGTAGATTACATTAAAATAGACACTTTAATCATGTAAACCATTATGGCATCGCTAAATTAGTTTTGATAAAAAGCAATTTCTCAGAATCCAACTATCTCTTTGGACAGACAGCCTTTAACAACAACAAAGCTACATATGCTCCTTGTCTCCAAACACATGAAGCACTCTATACCTTACAAAAATGCTTGAGTGCCTGAATATAGGATTGTTTCTTTTGTGGTTGAAGTGTTTTTATTGTTAACTAGAGATTTGTCTGATCTTTATGTTTCTTGTGGAGGTAATTCCTTCTAAAGGGCACACTCACTGCTAAGATCACAAAGGCACTGTACTGAACTCCTCTTTGGACTGTTAACTGTTTCTGTTTTTTCTATATTTTTTTACACAAACTTTTGGACCACTAATGCGGAGAATGTATCTAAGTTTCTAATATTGTGGCATGTGCATTAATTCCATGTACTATCAATAATTTACAGGTCATGGAGCTGTCTCAAAGTTGGTTTAGATACCCCTCTTATGATGTTCTTCCTTTTAGTTGTCAGTGGGCCTGCAGGTCAGGGTTCAGTTCCTGACTGGAATGTTTGTGGGCATGTCCTACTGCATGGAGGAATAAAGAGCCAGGAGAGAGGTACAACATTATCTGATCAGAATGCTGGTGTTTGTTATAACAGGCATGCCTGATGCTTGTAAGATGGCTCTTATGCAGGAGCTTGTTCCTTGCTCGCTCTGCATGTAAACGCAATGACTTGGAAACTTCAGTAATATTTTTTCTCCTAAGGTGCTTCCCATGTTGGTATGGCAGAGAAGAGTTGGTGTCAGAACACGGCATGTTACATAAGCTTCAGGTTTTTGCTTTGGTGTGTTCTTGTCAGCACTTAGTCAGTAGCACAGTGTAATATATGCCAGTGTCTGAGTGTGTGGCTGCCTGGCAGCTGTGCAAACAGTGTTTGGGTGATCTGTACTTCTCTTGATGTGGTCTGTCGATGAATCTGGCTAAATGGAGCAAACAGGTCCATTTTTCTTCTGATGTGTGTTGTGTCAAACTGAGGCTGATATGGTTTGCCTGATCAAAACATGATTAGTCAGCCCAGTGCTCAGTGTATCACATATATTACATTAGTGACTGTTTGACCAGGCCAGGTCTGTGCCAAGAAGGGCAAATGATTGCACAAATTAACCACAGTGTCAGACTTGTCTTGTCTTTGTGCCTGTCTTTCAGTGCTTCATTATTCAGTCCGTCACCTACTCATACTCTACGAGCATAAAACCATTATACTGTGCGGTTCCTATCCCACCGCTTCCCTGGTGACTACACGCCTTAATCTTTGCTTATAAAACTTAGTCATAAAGTAAGGCGTGTTAGCGCCATATACTGCAGTGTGCTAAATAGTAAGCATATGCACATGTTACTAGAGTAGGAGAGTGGGGGGTTTCAGAAAAATGAGCAACTCAAGGTGTGGCCCAACTGATTATATTAAAAAGTCCTACAAAATATAATCAAAGATTAACATTAGAGTGCCTCTCTTAATATTCATCCAACTGACAACTTCTTATTTGAATCACATTTTATGAAAAATCAACAACACAACCACACCCCTCTTGATGTCATTCCCACACCCACATCATTTTTACTCCAGAGTCCTCTCTTTCCATTCATTCCAACTGGCCACACTATAACTTTGTCTTGATGTGGGAAATTTTGATGTCCAAGTGTCATAAATAATATTGCGAGATGCCTGCTCTATAGGTTTACGCAGCTCTTTACCCTAAACACTACCAGTCTGACTGTCATAACTGTCCTTTTGCAAAAAAAAAGAAATAGTTAAACACCTTACATATTATGAACAAATTTCGTTGCTCTGTGTTAAAATAAGGTATTACTACAGATGTTCAGCTTTCCACAATGAGGCCATGTACATGTTCCAGATTTTATTTTCTGTCTTTTCATGCTCACAGCACCTGCTTTTCAAGTTTGTATTCATTGCTTCTGCTTTTATAATCAATTGAACGGTTCACAACCCTTATGCATCAGCATTTTTGGTTTACTGAAAAGTTGTCTGTCAAACAGAACACAACACAGCAAATACCAAACAATTGAATGATTGCTTAATTTACTATAAAACATAAACACATTTTTAGTTTGTTGTAAATTTGTTAAAATAATGTTGCCTAAATATACATAAAGAAAACCAATAACTCTTAGTGAAATTGCACAAGAATTTTACAAGATATGGTCAATGCATTCATCATGAACAGTCACATTAGTGGAATGGAGCTGCACAATGTACCCAAAAGTCCAGTCATTGTCTGAGTGACTCAGAGTTGCTGTGTGCATTGTGTGTGTGAGGGAAGTCTAATAGAATGTGCAGTGGGTGCAATGAGTTTACGTCTGTAAAGCTACGGTTTGGTAATCACTTTCATCTTTGATTACAAAAAACTATCAAGTTACCAAAATGTAGTTTATATCTTACCATCAGCTAAAGTTAAGGTGTTACTTGCCACGTATCACACGAAGAGAATAAATAGAAAGAGGTGTGGCCAGAGTTTATTTTAATTTTTCTTATTTAGCCATGAAGCAGATACTGAGCTTAAATTAGAAGGGTAAACTATCATGTTGAACTGAAGCAATTTTGCCACTTTGGACCCCAAGACATTTTGGTCACATTAGTGGGAAGCAAGAAAGTTGTAAGAAGCACATTAGTGATTGTAAAACAGAGGTGGAATGTGAGGCATGTAACATCAAAACAATGCGGTCTCGGGGGAATTTATTTATCAAGATTCCATCTGTTGGCCATAGCTTGCCTTCAAGCACGTAATTCACTCTTATACATGCCTCATGTATAATTAGATACAGCCTTTACCAGTTTGACAATTTACTGAACAAAGAAACTGAACCATTTTAATATCTACAATACTGTATTATTGTATAAAAATTAAAAAAATAAAGAATTATATGTGTATTCATTACAAGGTTATGGAATATTTTACTTTGGGCTAAATGGTACAGGCACCGTGTTTTGTGGGAAACACTGCAACAGTGAGAGTAAACTGTTTGTCAGAAATGTCATGTGTTTGGTTTAACACCCAAACAGTCCCCCTAAAGCATCCCCTCTCTGTTTACAACGAGGACAGAGCTGAAAGTGCTGAAAAAAATCACATATTGGTTGATACCACTTGCGCTCTGTACATGAGATTACTAACAAGTTTGTGTCGCATTTGTAACCAATACTTTTAAGATTTAAAAATTTACAGCCACAGGACACAGAATAAAAGTTTACATTTTATGTAGCCCCCCTTGAAAGAGTGAAATTCCATAATATTTAATTGTTAGTATGTTGAAAAAAATACTGTCAATGCTGATGAAATTTCCCATTAGGTCGTATACAATGGCATAAACAGTAAAGTTATGGATGCTCACATCACAGGCTAATATGATTATAAGATGGAGTCAGTAGAAGGGAAAAAGGCAACAATACATCTAAGGGGATTTAGTCTCACTTACTGTCTGCACAACTAGCCATTGAGTCTGTGGTG
The DNA here is from genome assembly GCA_024416835.2 of Perccottus glenii. Taxonomy (NCBI): domain Eukaryota; kingdom Metazoa; phylum Chordata; class Actinopteri; order Gobiiformes; family Odontobutidae; genus Perccottus; species Perccottus glenii. The sequence continues at coordinate 13,027,239 of CM044550.2, forward strand.
CTTATGATCCTGGACAACTCCAGTTTCATGGCCAAAGACAGATGTCAGCAGTAGTTGGCTTGTTGAGTACAGCTGCTTTACACTACCACAGACTCGTGCTCTGTGAGGCCAGCCAGGAGTCAGTGGTAGAGCCCTAAGAATAAAATGAGTGTCTCAGCAGTGTTGTTTAAATTTCAGGGATTTCTTTTTGGGTCTCCGCAAGTTAACACTGTTATGGTTTGGTGCAAGACTGGACTAGTTTTGGTCTGGCTTTTGTGGTTTGGCTTTAACCAAACCAACTTTTCTTCCATTTCCTTGAACTAAGATGGAAAGCTAAACAGCCCAACAGCTGGCTGAACAAGCAGCCTTCTGAAAACCAGACTGCCACCCAGTCCTCTTTCTCTGCTTCACTGCAGCCCTCAGACACCACTTTATCACCTCATGGCACTGAATGGGCCTTTTTTATGCTTGTCGGGTTTATGACCCCACGTTCTCAGACCAGGGGTCTAGATATGGATCTCCATCAAAGACTCTTTCTCAGTTACCACTGTCACCCCTGGTTTGTGGTGGGCAGACAGTTCTAGCTAAAAGGTTCAATTATAAGACTTTGGCAAAAAACCAAAGCCTCCTTTTCCTCACTTCTTGTGGTGACCCCACCCATTGGTACCTACATACAAGCCGGAATATTCAGGAAGAGCATGATGCCTTAGTAGTGGATCTGACCCTCACCTGAACCCACAAGTCACCTTACCTCCCACAGGAAGTTACAATATTACCACAGGAAATTGACCTTGGCTGACCTAAAAACCTTCCTAAAAAGAGATTTTGACTCTGATATAAATATCGAACCTTACCGTTTCAGAAGACATGTTTATTTCTTCCAAACTTGCCGGTTTTGAATAGTTTCCTCTCAACACAGAACGTCTGTGGAGGGATCTGCGCCCCTAGTGGCTAAAAGTTACATAGTGTTGCTTTAAAAGAGCTTTTGGATGTTCATTTTTTATTTTATATTTTCACTCACAGCAACTCACACCCACTTACTGGGTAAAGCTATTTATAGCCCCTTCAGATTATAAAAGGCATATTGTCCCTTATTTGTAGGGTCTGGTTGCCTGTTCTGCTTATAGCATTGCATCATACTGAGTGGAGGCGGCAGTCCTGGCTTTATGAATGAAGTGCATCTCTGCCAGAGGCTAGGAGATGGCACTGTTCCCACTGTGATGTCACCCCAGAGACAAGGCTTTCTGAGACCTCCCATTCATTGCTCTGTCTCTTAATGCACACCCTTAGTTCTCTTGTCCTGTGATAGGTTCATGTTACAAACTAGTGACTCATCCCTCCTGTCTGTTACCCTTTACTCTCCCATGATGCTCCTTTACTATGTTTCCTTACCCTGCCCGTTCCAATCCTACAGTGTCAAATTTTGGCCCTGGCCACAAAATCTAAATTTCACACATGTTTTAGTGTACATAAGGTTATATACTAATTTAGTTCATGTTTTCATGTTCTTTTATTTTTCATTATAACAGTCTATGTTATAATGAGCAGACGTCTAGGGCTGGTTTAGGGTGAGCCTCATGGGCAGGACTATGGAGGTGCACAGCCAGTCAGTAAAAATCTCTTGGGGCACATATCGTCACTCTTAGCTGCCTGTCCATTACTGCTATCTCGGCAAGAGGGGAGTGGCTAATCAATAGCTTTTACTGTGCAACCAGACAAAACATTAGTCTCACTATGTCAGTGATAACAATGGACTTATCATTTTCCGTCACATGAAAAAGGAACAATTTTATAATTTCTCAATGTTCTTTTGAAAAATAAAATGCTTGTTTCAAATATTGCCAGTGATTCAAACTCACTGCCTCATATATTTTAGCTAAGTGGCTAATTCTTACTTAGTGGACAGGACAGGCCACAACTGTCTAATGTGGAAAATAAAGACTTGTGGATGCTCTAACTCTCTGTGCATTCTGGCCATTGTGTTTCTAATGGGTCTCACATGCATTGAAATCCTATCAGGACTTCATCAGATGTGTGTCTAGATGTGTGCTCTCCTCTCACATTAATGGATGGGCACTGCACATTAGCAGTGCAGCAGCCCAAAAACTTTTATATGGAATTATTCACCAAGGAGACCATATTTAGCTCTGTGATGCACAATGTTTGTATGCTTGTACTGTTTTTTTAGTGTGAAATTATACTTTTAAATAAAAAAGTTAGCTTCCTGGTTAAGCAACCAGCAAAGTGATTTTTAAAATAAAAAAGTATGAAAACAGGAGGATATAATTTGCAGTTGGCCTTTGCCCTGTAATCCTATTCTTTATGCATTTTGTGAGTGCCTAATAACAATCCCCATGCTCTATGGATCTGAGTGTCTTTGATGCAGGATTTGGTGTTGAAGTGGATTAAAGTATGTGTGGGCAAGTACAGTCTGGGACTTGGTTGATGAAAGGGAGGGGTATAAATGGTTTGAAAGTGCAGACAAACTCCTTTCGATCCAGCTTAAATAAACTGCCACATTTGCTTCTGCTTTGGCTTCAAAAAGCAGACTGTCTGATCCCTGGTCCCATCTTGGTTTGCATCAGTTTATAGCACTTAGTTTCTGTACACCGCTTCAGCAGATGACTTGGCAAATTGTCATTTTCTAAAAAAAGATTTTTGTCTAATTGTTATTGCATGTTTTTAGATGTGCAAGTTGTTTGAAGCTTTTATATCTTTCCCTTTACTCCTTTGTAGTATGAATAACTTTTGGAGTTGACTTTGTGAAAAGAACAATATATTATTACAGGCCTAATTGAATCACACAAAGATGCAAATAACCTCTTGATAGCCCTCTGTCTCTTGTGAGGGTTCTTTCTTTATAGAGAAAAGGATGAAAAAGTCAGGGGAAAAAAAGAAACTGGGAAACCTAATTTTGCAAATTGCCAGACAGACATTGGGTACATGGGTAAAAGGGGAACAGCTGTTGTGCATTCCAGACTAAGGTCGAGACGTCAATAAGTGCTGAAAACAAGACTGAACTGTATGTTGCCTCAGTGTACTGGTGGCAAATGAAACCACCCGCCATTGGAAATGCCAGGACATCTGGGTTTAACAAATGCTGCTTTGGGAGGACTGACACAACTTTTCCTCATTTATAGTTTCCAATGTAGCCTTTAGTTATGTGTTTTAACTAAAAATGTATGCACAAGCAAGGTGACAGACAAAAAAGAGACACATTTGGACACTTACTTATTTTAGTGATATAGAAATATTTAAGAACTAGGTATTTACAGAACCTTTTAGTGTCTTTTCACAAGTCATTACATGGATCGGATTTGTTTTGTTGGCCTGGGGGTCTTTCCCCTTCTCCTCTTATCATCTCCCATGTTGTGCCCTCAGCCCACACTTCAGTCTTGTCAGTCTAATTGGATGAGTAAGAGTCATCGGGCACTGTTTAAAGCCATCAAAGGCAGCCCTGTTCCCCACTGGGTGCCCACTGGCAGTAAGCAGAGAACAGAGAGCCTTGTGTGTGACTGGGACCCTCGAGACAGCCCACCCCTCAACTCTGCTAGCCACCCGCCGGCAGCCATGGTGACATCATAACCTCATCCCTTTGACCCCTCACAGTGTTTGACCCCTATACTGACTGGTGACAGTGAAACCACTGTGTGGAGAAGATACATGGTAGGAGGGCTATCAGGGTCATAGTGTCACTTCTGTCCATTAGACACAGCTTAAAAGAAGTTAATTTTGCACAAGCTGCAAATAAGTGTATTCTTTTAATCTGAAGGATCAGATGTGTAGGACTGTCACAGACCTATAGAAAAAAAGGCACAAGGATTAAAAAAAAAACTATCCTTTTTATATAAAAAAGAAAAATGCTGTTATAAACTGATCATTTAACATTTGTCTTTGCAGATCCAGAGTGTGGGGATGTCCCACTGCTAACTCCTGGAAGTAAAGAAATGATGTCTCAAGCTCTGAAGGCCACGTTTAGTGGTTTTGCCAAGGAACAGCAACGGCTTGGTATTCCCAAAGGTAACACTGTCAACTCCTTGCATTCTCTTTCAAACCTTTTCTTGCAAATTTTACTGAGGAACGTATGAGAAAAACATTTAGATATGCAGGTAATAAATATAGCCACATTTGTTTACACTGTAAAGGCTTTAAAAAAGTTTAACAGACTTATTTCAGAAAGGGTTTGTATTGCATACATTTCAAGTGAAGCCGGCAGACTGATTGCAGCATTCAGAGAATACAGACAGGGACGGACGTAAAGGGACGTAAAGTGATGAGTTATCTTCCTTCATAGAGGGCGACCACAGAGCCTCTTCAACTTTTAGACTTTCAGTTTCTTTTATGTATTAAAGCATGTACAGCTATTCTTGTTTACATTGTGCTGAATTGTCTAGTACTTTATTTGTTGGAAACAGAAAAAAGTAATTCTAATAAACTATATAACATATGTGCCCCCCTACAGATCCCAGACAGTGGACAGAAAACCATGTAGCTGAGTGGTTAACGTGGACAGTTAATGAATTCAGCCTAAGGAATGTTGACTTTGACAAATTCTGCATGAATGGAGCCAGCCTCTGTGCAATGGGAAAAGACCGCTTCCTTGACTTAGCCCCAGACTTTGTGGGTGACATCCTTTGGGAACATTTGGAGATGCTTCAAAAAGGTAAAATTGTATAGGGAACTTGTATATTAAAAGCGAACGTCTATAATTTTTAGTTTATGGAATTATGTCATTTTAACTTTCATGTAAACAATTTGTGTGTGGAAAAAAATGTGCCACACAAACACTTCACTGACTACAGACCATAAACTTAGACCACTGTTGGCATTTGCCCCTGTAACAAGAGCCAAACAGGAAGACACAATTTAGCTCAGGCCATTAATTTTTGATAATGCTGGATGCAGTTACATGATACATGAAATCAATGACGAGGTCTCTGACGCTCTGTCTCTATCTATTTTTTATGAAGAGGAAACAAAGCATTACCCCATCAATGGACTGACCTCCAGCTTCCAGGAATCTCGTTATACCTCAGACTACTTTGTCAGTAAGTACTTATTACATTCATTTTTACAACTGCCATTACAGGAAGTGTTCAGAGTGGTTAATTAACTAAACAGTGTAATTTGATGTTAGTGTTACTGTCAAGCATGATATTATGACATGCACACAGTATAGGTATTTAGCAGGCTTTTGTCATAGCCTCACAAAATAAGCTTTAGAGTCTCAATGACTCCCCTACACTGGTTTTTATTTGTGTCTCCAGGCTATGGTGTTGAGCATGCTCAGTGTGTCCCTCCTTCTGAATACTCAGAGCCTGGCTTCATCACAGAGTCCTACCAGACGCTTCACCCCATCAGCTCAGAGGAATTGCTGACACTTAAATACGAGAGCGAATACCCTGCTGTCCTGCGGGACGCAACCCTCAACCCACTGCAGGGCGACTACTTCTCAGTCAAGCAAGAGGTGGTCTCGCCTGACAACATGTGTGTAGGACGCCTCAGCAGAGGTGGGAGGTCACACACTTCTTTTATAAACTGCAAACATGTTTAATGCTGAAATGTGCAACTGCTAAGTTAGTGGAAAACCCTGAGTATATATAAACATTTGTTATTTTATGGTCATTGTTATCCCGCTCCTAATATCATGCAACCCCAATTCTATTGCATTTTATTGTTCCTATCTGGCAAACCTTATTTGATCTATGCAAGTTTGCGTAAGTGCATGGAAGTGTTCATTGTTTTTTGTGGGTATCTCAATGCGTGCGATTGTGCCAAAACTATCAGAAACGGTCATGCCACATCTGTATGCATATATTAGAAAGAGAATAAAAGCAGGCCCTCTGGTTGGTTTGTGGTAAAAACAAACCCGTCTCATACGCTCATACAGGGTTAGAAAAAAAAAAAATGAAAAAGATTGTTTTTGTCAGTGTTACACGAACAAAGCCACAGTGCAGTCTCTTATTGCCGCCTTGTCCTTTATGTAAATCAGTTAGGTGGTGTAACCTTCAAGTACGGTTTTGTTTTCTTGTATCTCTGGCCTCTTTCTCTCAACTCACTCTGATTCTTCTGGGTAAAAGGATAGAGGTGTTATCCTCAGCCAACGAACATGGGGTTTTCTCATGAAACGGTTTGCTTTTTTGAACGTGCAGGCTTATTTTCTCTCCCAGTGATGGTTTACAGAGGAATTAGTAGCATTGTTTTCATTCACAGTCATAAAGCTGGGACTTTCTGCTTTCAAATCCCCAGCTGTATAAATGAATCTCATATATCCTACACTCATTTGGCCTCATTCTAATGCCTTAATCGTTTGTCTGCTAGATATGAGGTCCAGTCCTCATGCCTCATAAATACTGGGCATGTGTGCATTACGTTGTGTTGCCCCAACGTGGGAAAGTATGTTGTAGCACTACTGCTATCCACATGTGGCTTCAATTTAAGCCATTGAAGATTTAAGCATCAATCGAAGAGCTGCATTATCTATCATTTGTAAATGAGTCACCGTTGAAAGACTCCTCTTATCTTTCCATGGCCAAAAATAGCACGGCAATTTGTGCAGGCCTTTTTTTTCCCCCCAATTTACAATCAAGAACAGTTATACTTGTAAGATGAGGTAGGGCAGTCATGAGGGTAGGTCTGCACAATTTTTTCATAATCACAATATCAACATATTATTCACAATATTCACATTTGAAAGACATGCTTGTGCTGTTATAATGTCAAGATAGTAGCATGTCATAATCTTTGGAAAGTCCAGACTTACTGCCTTATGGCCACCCTTACTTAAGTTTATATATAATCTTGATATCTTTAAGGGAATATTTAAGTGTCAAATCAATATTCTACAATAATAAAACATATTGAGTATTTTCTTAATGCGCACACAATCTGAATTCTTGAAAAGTGAACCCCTGGCTAAGTTGCAGTAATTGTTTCTTTCAATACAACTGTTCTTACAACCCCTTTTTTGTTTGTGCCCTCTCAGGTAAACTTGGTGGCCAGGACTCGTTTGAAAGCATTGAGAGTTTTGAGAGCTGTGACCGATTGACACAGTCGTGGAGCAGCCAGTCCTCATTCAGCAGTCTGCAACGGGTGCCTTCATACGACAGTTTTGATTCAGAAGACTATCCCACGGCTTTGCACGGCCACAAACCTAAAGGCACATTCAAAGACTATGTGAGGGAACGGTCAGACCTAAGCAAAGACAAACCTGTCATTCCAGCAGCGGCACTGGCTGGATATACAGGTGAGATGTCTTTTATCACATAAATGTCATGTGTATTGTTACTTTCTTTCAGGAACAGTGAGCTATATATTTCAATGCTTCTACATTACAACACACTTTGTTGATGCTCTGCAAAAGTCCCAGATGTGGGGGTGTCTTAATGCATTTTCACCTTTTACGCAGGCAACCTCCAAGTCATGCACATTACAGGAAACAAAGTAGATATGGGCATACATTCTTCTTGCTCTCACACTCTCTTTTGTTCTGTCTTTACTTCTCATCTGCTTCCTTGTTATCTGCAGCCCGCATCTCAACCTATTTTTCCAGGTCGTCCTAGCAACGTTGGTAAAATAGAAATCATGCCTGTGCTCCTCCACATCGCACATATCCCTTTATCTCACGAGGCATCTTCTCGTTGAACATGCTGAAAAAAGTTGTATACATCCATGTTTAAACAGATGTGAAGGTGGCATCAAATACACCATCTTTTTTCATTTAGATAAAATAGCAAAGGTGCAAGTATAACAGTAACAACTTAGGTTTTAATTTTGCAAATTAGATTGTAAAGACGAATGACGATGTTGAAATGAGCTCCATGTAAGAGGCATAGACTATGGGACTTTTTCACCTCTGCGTAAATTATAGTCACAAGGAAGTGATATGGCCAGCATTGGAAAAGGGGAAATCCAGAGAAATGTTCTCTGTGTCACCAACAATGTGAACATCAGATCTCCTCAGCCTGTTCCAAATATGGTATGCAGATGTTATTTGGTCATCTGCATGGTTGGCAGTTCAAAAGACGTCTAAATAACAATAAATCACTTATTCATTATGATGATGTTAGATGTTGTAATGCATATAGACACTAAAATCCCCATTATGACAGAACAAATGGCAAGCACCATACACCCTAACACCTGCATGCACACAATAACATATTCAAGACTCATGACATCCTCTTAATAACAGCATTAGTCTAAAAATATAGAGATGTGTAAATCTGCATTACACGTTTCTAGCCTAATGCATAGTGGTATTCTGACATATGTAGAGCTTTACATGATGGGCAACACATAACAAGCTGTTAACCAAAGGAGGTGGGCAATAGGACGTCTTTGGGATGTGGATTAAAAGGACTAGGTTACACTAGGTAAAGAATTATAATCAATCAAATATTGTGAACAGCTATAAAGTATTTTTCTGAATTGTAAGTATGTTGATTACAACTTGAGTGCATTGTAGCTTGCTGAGCTCAGCTTCCTGCCCCAGTAACAGGGCGACAGGTGACACTTGTAGCGAGGACAGCAGGCCTGATAAGCCAGCACAGAGATAAGTGAGGCTCCAGTTGTCATCTCTGTGGCTTCCTGCGACAAGTCACTATTTTCACCTCTGTATACAAAGATACAAACAGACTGAATTCTTAGTTTCTATGTTACCTATGCTTCTGTTTTTCACACAAAAACATATTTTAAAAACTTATTAATACTAATTATTGTAACAGAAATGATCATTCTTGTGGATTAGATATTATGACTAAATTGATAACTTTATGACAAAGGAGTTGTATTTCAAAACTACAAGTGTCACACTCATTTTGGCTTTGACTGCATATACTCAAGACTTATTTAGTCTCCGTGGGTCAGATTCTTAACACTCCATGCAGACTGACCCCAACCAGCCTGATCCCATTCTGTGTAGTTTTTCAATGAAGTCCATTGTGGCTCCATGGAGGCTTGTAAAATATTTTTGGAAACTTTTTTTTTGGTAAAGGGTCGCTTACAGTCTGGCATAAAAGGGCAGAGTTCTGGTAAATGCACACTGTATAAGCCTTATGTGTTCTCGCTGTTACAGTAGCTATAGCAGACATTTGGAATGCAAAGCTCCTTCTCTGAATGAGATCTAGTGTTGGAGAACTATCATTCTCCAAAGTTGAGTTGGCTGTTCTCATTTACCATTCCAGAGTCATGCAGCTTAGAAATGTAAGTTTTTGTACACTACTTTTGTTTGTTTTGTATAAGATAGTTCTTTTGGGTTTCTGAAGAACATAAAAACTTTTGCCTAGCATGAGTTTTGCTAAGGCAATGTGCTGCATATGCAGGTGTGATTTCAACATGCAAGCTACAAAAATTGGTGGCTTAGTATACTTAGAAACCACAACATCAAAGTGGAGTGCACTGAATTTAGTTCAGACTGAACCAGGGTTCTTTCTGCCTTCACTCTTCATTACCTCTTTGTACACATATAAAAGTTAAGTTCAAGTTTAATCTTTAGTATAAACTATGTATGTAGTTCTTTATTTAACAAAAACAAAGACTATTCTTAACACAATTCTCTGACTGACACACACTCACACAGTCTCCGCTGTAGTCACAAAAAAGTCTCTGAAGGCGGTCATTTATTTTAGGCAAGTGACTTCATTGATATGGAACTCAGACACAGACCCCAGCTACACAGTGCACAGGGCATTTTGCAGATAAAGCAATGCATGATTAATGTGTGTTGTATTTACAGTACATTTTGTCCCACTGCTGTACTTCAGGCTGAGCAATATTCAGAGGTTTACCTTGTCCCTTTCAAGAAGCTGTAAATAAACTCCATGTGTTTTCTTTACACTTGCATATAGCTGAAGTATTTTGTCTTTATTTTAGTTACATTATGTTTTTTTGAGAGGTTCAGTATAGCATGTTGTCATCCAATATGGCGGTGTTGTCAATTGCCCTTGGATTAAACGATTTAATGTTTGAATTGCTTTTCTGTGTTAAGCCACACTAAATGTATCTTCTCTCTGTTCTGTAGGCAGCGGCCCCATCCAGCTGTGGCAGTTTCTTCTGGAGCTGCTGACCGACAAGTCTTGCCAGTCCTTCATCAGCTGGACAGGCGACGGCTGGGAATTCAAGCTCTCTGACCCTGACGAGGTGAGAGGTTGTAACCCTGTGGGTCGAAGGCACACATACTGGGAGGTCTTAAGTAGATAGCCAGATGAAGAAGTCAACATCTTATTTTGAGAAACAAAACACGCATGTCTATTGGCATTTCAAATTCTGTATCTATAGAGGCTTTAATGCTGTAGACACTGAGAGTACAAATATGGATAGATTGCTGTTAATTAATGCTTTATCTGCAAGGTTACATGTCAAATCATATTTATTTTTCATTTTTAATGAAGAACATGTTTATTCTTTGTTGTTTTCAGGTTGCTCGGCGGTGGGGCAAGAGGAAAAACAAACCCAAGATGAATTATGAGAAGCTTAGCCGTGGCTTGCGCTACTACTATGACAAGAATATTATCCACAAAACATCTGGGAAACGCTATGTCTACCGTTTTGTGTGTGACTTAAAAAGTTTGCTGGGCTACACTCCTGAGGAGCTGCACGCAATGTTGGACGTAAAGCCTGATACAGATGAGTGAAAAAGAAAAGTAAAAAACGTGAAGACAAACGTTAAGGAGCCAAGTGGACTGTGGCTCGTAAAGTGGTCTTAACTGTTTAATAAAGATGATGAACTGTTTTTAGGGACCAAAATGTTTTTATCGACTAACTTTGACTGGTCTTTATCCTCTCTGAGCTCAAGTCTCTCAGAGCATGTTTTAAAAGATTGGCACAAGCCAAATGAGTGTATGCATAACCCTGTTGCATTTGAAATACATGTGCGTTTGAGTGAGGGAGCGTGTGATATACTGTAAACCGGTAATATTTAGCAGCTCAAAGCAGATGGAGCAGCATCGGGTAGAGTTCAGGTTCCATTTTATCTAAGTAGCACAATAAGGCTAAGTGGGGTGACCTTAGTGCATAGAAAAAAAAGTGCTGAGAACCAAAAGAATCTGGTTTAAGGTAGCTGAAAGCGGGTGGAATGTTTCCACTCTGAATGTTTGCCAAAATGTCTAAACAGAAGGAATAATGTCATATTTAATTACAGTGAAGCACAATTTTTTGTTTGATAAGGAGTGTTTTGAGCTTTGACCAAAAAGTATCAGTTATGATTTTTTTTATTTGAGAATTATCACAGATTTGTGCCAGTATCCTATCATCTTTATGTTTTTCTGTCAGGCATATACTGGAAAGTGTATTTCTCTTTTCTACCTGTCATTGAAGGTATGCGAGTTGAACCAAACATAAGCCAAGTTTAGCTGTTCAGGGCTATGACAGCCTTTAACTGTATTCTGCTGATGTATTAGACAGTTCTATAGTGGCCTTGTGCTTGTGAGGTGTTCAGACAGAGCCACATTACTCATAGTAAAAGTTTCTGATAGGCAACTGAAAGTAGCCGTTGCTTTTGAAACCGACGCTTTCACCACCCTGTACATGTTTTTCAGCTTGTTAGAGACACATTGTGACTGAAACTTACTCATTTTTGCAATTACCATCAGTATTAGCAAACCCTAGACAATCTATGTGGGGGATTCTGGAGCCTTTGGTAATAGATGTTTTTTATGCAGAATAGATTCTATTTGTCTCTTGAAGGTCCAAGTTAGAATTGTTTTGGACATGCTTTGGTTATCTTTTGGTTATGTTTTAGTGAAGCCAGAAATTTTTAGAACAATGCAGTATTTATTTTATTTTTTTTCAAACTGAAAAAAACTGATTGCAGTATAGTGTGAAAAATAGGACAATAGAAGGTAAGAGAATGAGCGGCTGTATGTTAGACATTGGGGCAATGTGTAGATGATGGACACATAAGGTTGAAACAAGAGATAGATGACAGAATGCAAGCTGGAATAGGTTGGAAGTATGCATTAAATTGGTTAGATGGTTGTCATCTAAGTGTAATGTAGCTTTAAAATGAATAACGTTAGTGGCAAACACCTCTATTTAGTTGTGTCTGTTTGTTGCTTGGACACAATGTTTCAAAAGTAATATAAACTCTGTACAACAGAAATGACTGCAGTAGGAATAATGGCTTGCCTTAGGAGTTGAAGCTACAATGTGATTGTTTGCGATGGCTAAATGCTCCCCATATGGATCAAAATAGCTTGTCTGTTTGTACAGATTGAATGTCACAAAGCTGTAGTGGGACCAAGATTACACAAATAAGCAACACACAAAGCAGAATAATAACCAAAACTCATGTGAGGTCTCTGGAAAAGTTGACTTTCATTTTAGTACTGTTAAATGTTATAATGTACACAGTTTAAGGACTATGAATGTCTTAATGGGTCAATCATCTAGAAATACTATAAATGTATGTGTGATGTATAATTTGTCAAAAGATTGTTCATCATTAAATTGAGAACTGGCAAAAAAGTTATCATTAATGCCTTGAAGAGAATTAAATCTTCAATGCATCTAGTCACTGTACTTGGCTATGATGCCAAACACTGTTTGTTCTTTTTTTATTTCTAATGTCAGTATTTTTATGTAAGATAGAGCTTTACCAATATTTAAATGTATGGGTTATTAATGCCATTGAGAAACTGTTTTCAGCACAAGGTTATAATGTTATTCTGCTAGGCTTCATTCAATTCAAGCATAAGTGAATATTCTGTTACTGAAAATGTCTATTTTAAAATGTTCTAGTCAGGAAATAGAATATTGTTAAATGTCAGAGCATACACTCACCTGCAGGTCTTGTGTATTAAAACAGATAGTTTGTGGCATATGCATATCTCAGAATGGATCGTGAAGGAAAAACATTTTTATATGTTTTTTTTTTGTATATATTTTATAGTATTTCTGTATTTTTGTTATGAGATCATTTTATTGTATTAATTTTGCAAACATTTGAATATTTTCAGTAATTTATATTTTATTAAAGACGAGATGCAGACAGCTGGTGCTTTCATGGGAATTTCAAAAAGGTAGCGCAGGACAAATTAATGTAGCGATATTTTTTTTGTTTTTTTTTTCATAGTTTTTTTTTTTTTAATAGTAAATCAACCTGTCTGCTAGAAGAAAAAGGCTGATGCTGGCCCATCAATGATTTCTGCTGGAAGGTTTTATAAACTGTAGCTTCTATTTCTAAAGTGTACTTAATGTACTTCAAATGTTATGAAATATATGTGAACAAAGATTTCATAATTGTGTGTATTTTCTGTTTTTGCTGCTGCAACATCCAACTCAATTAACAAAAGAATTTGGCCAAGTTGCCTCTAAAAATGGTACCCGTGGATTCCACAGTTGCCCAACAAATGTATCCATTGTTAAAATGGCCACTGCTTCCTTCAAAGGCGTCTCGATTCTCTTTGAAATACATGCAAACCGTGGTGTGTCCCATGCACACTGACAAGGTGACGTCAGAACAGAACCAGCACACTGTGGCCCATTCATGTGCTTGTAACCCTGGGCTCATATAAATTCCAGTGTAGATAGAAAACACACAGCATCGTGGCTGACTGCCCTGAATGCACAGCTGTTTGGCTCTGGTGCTGCAGCAGTAAGATGTATGTTTGAATACTGCCAAGTGATTTCCATTGTAAATGAAACACACATACTATAGATATGTATAAAACAGCGTACATGATCGCTTTTACATTATAGACCTGCGGGTGTTCTATGAAGAGGGCAGTTTGAGGTTACCCAGGTGGTTCTTCTCTTGTTCACCTCTAGACTGTGATCTACTCCAGACCTGATGTCTGGCCGGCTTTTTTAAATACTTGTCCAGACCATACATACACCAAAAGTCCAGAAAATCTAAAACATCACAGTACCACTCGTACCCGCTCTTTTCTCAAACAAAGCTTGGCTTGTAAATACATCGGTCCCCTCTTTTTTTTCTGTCTTGTTCCTGGATTTAACACATGTTTAAAGCAAAAAGACAGTAGACAGACACAGAGAAAACCTGTGTGTATATGAACTAAAAGTAGACAGAAAGTTGGTGGAACCATTTCTGCCATAAAAAAAAATACTTGTCAGGGGCTGTCCTCAGCAGCTTACATTTCTTGCACTCTTGAGTGTGACTCATTTGTCTAATTTCAAACATAAATATTTATCCAAAGGATCTCACAAAACTGCATCTTTCTTCTGCATGTAGTCTTAACACAACTGTGAGAGACATTAACTGTTGCAGCCCAGGCATGAACACTTGAGAAACATTCAACATGACGTCATTAGTGCCATTCAGATGTGTGCAGTGAAACATGATGTATTGTCATTTGAAAGACAAATGAAATGTTTTATTTTCCAGATAGTTCGAGTCCCAACAAGAGGCCGTCGTGAGTCCCTGTCACGTTGTAATTTTAGCTGTTGTCTTTAATGTTAATTAATCAGTTATGATAAAATTGCACCATGTGGCTTTAAAGAGCGAGTTCTAGGTCACACAATGTGATAGGATCAAAGACAACTGATCTCAGAGTTATACAACAAAGATTACCCAGCAGCAATCTGACAGAAATGTAGGATAGATAATGCTGCTGTGTCCTATATTAAATATCCATATAAAGGCCTCTCATAGCGGTGCTGGACTTTATTTAACAATATCCTCACAATGACTCCTTATAAGTTTGCAAAAAATAAATAAATCAATCAAAAAAAGAATAATCATGAAAAAATTACAGCGTGTCGAGGCTTTAATTATCATTCTTAAATGATTGTATTAGCAGGCACATGTATGCACCAATGTGTTATCATTTCTAGATGGTATGAATGAACATCAGATTACATAGACTCACATATATTAGAAGATATTGGTAGATTGCTATTTGTAGACAGTAAAAAGGATCCAGAAATATGTTGCATTATAATGTTCTTTCCAATGTCACAATCAAATGTACTTTATTTGTGATCAACCACTTGTGTATGTCTGTGACAAAAACCAGAGTACCTGGACAGAAACCATGCAGGGATGTGGCGAACATGTACACTTCCCACACAAACCCAAATAATGTCATCATATACCAGAAAAGTAGTATTTTGGAGTTACAGATTCTGCATTGCAAAAATATATTTTAGACTTGAAACATCTTTATCTTTATCAATCTATCTATAACCCAAATAGTTGACTGTTAGTACTTTATCAAGGGACCTGATTAAATACACAGCAGAAATGTATCCAGGTTTAATCGGTACTATAGCAGTCCTGTAAATTAACATCCTCTGACGCACAAAAAAAAGACAGTGGTTCCATTACGCAGATAAGTTGTGAAATATGACCACTTTGTCCCTGAGGGCCCTGATACACACAGTTGCCTGGGGATATATTCATGTCCCAAGTCCCACTAGTCTGTATGCCTGGGTTAACTTTGGGAAATACGTTTTATCTTTATCTTTAGACAAAAGAACTTCTTCTTATAAAAAAATAAATGACAACTTAACTTTGGTCAAGACATTGTGCTTTTCTATTAACATTTATAGGCATGTCATAGAAACAAAGAATTTTTAAATTAAGAAGTTGTTTTCTAACTTTTTCAAACTTAACCGATAAATCCACTGAATGTATTATAATCTTAGGAAAAGTATTATTATTATTAGAATTTTTTATTGTATTTGTGTCCTCCAGTTACATCAGAAAGAATTGCAAACAACTGAGATAGATTTGTAAAACATGTTTTTTACGCCTGGCTTATAGACTACATATTATATACATCTTATATATATTTGATATATATTCATTCTTAAACCTCTTAACCTCTTGCTAAAAATAAACAAGTAACTTTAATATTAGCACCTTCAAAGACTTCCCACAGACTCTTGCTCTCCTGTTACACTCCTTGTCTTATTCATTGTTTTGCTGTGGCTCAGATGTGTTGAAGCACCTTTTGGCAGATGTGGTGACTGTATTATCCAGGCTTATGAAGGGCAAATCCGGGCCATCCAATGCTTTGGCTGGTGATTTGCATTTTTATTGCTGTTGTCATATCTTCAGTTAATACACCATTGACTCCTGGAGCCACCCCTGGACCTAACCGGGTAACCTTGCTATCCCACCTGAAATGAGAGTGCCTGCCGGCTGCCACACCACCATTGGCTCAAGCTATGGTACCAGTCGACCTGGCATTCTGAGACGGAAATGGAGTGTCCTCTTATGTTAATGTGGACTTTCCATTAGGAAAGATGATTGATTTGTGCTGGGCCATTGCAATGAATAGGTAGTAGACAGCACAATAAAAGAGTGAAATGGAGCTTTATGTGCAGGTGAAGCTTTGTGTGAACTAGAGTGTGACTGAATCAGGTTGCTGATGATGGGGCGAGGAGAGAGAACAGAGGTTTGCGAATGAAGACTAAAAGAAATGAGAGATGAAATGGAAGGTTGAATACAAAGAGAGAAGGTTATGGAGGGTTTTAGAGGATGAAAACATGAGTGCAAGGCAATGGCAAAGGTGTGAGAGGACTCTTCAATTGTCTCATTCACGGCCATGTTTAATGTGGAAATACTATACCTTTTGAAAGGTAATTTATGTTGAAATGAATATTGTATCATGCTTAGGTTGGACACAAGGAAACTAGAGAAGGATTGGGGAGGGAGTTGGACTAAAACAAATTTTGGTCACTGTCCAGTTGAACAACCAAATGTTTCTGCCTTAATTTCTCTGTGAGTCGACTGGGATAAAGCAACTTTCCCAGGACATCTGCTCCCAAACACCCACGTTCGAAATGCTACCCAATAGTAGTGTCTCTTCCACTATTAAGGCCAGCATATCATTGGCTCCAATTGGCTGTTTAGGAGAGGGCCCAGAAAAGGACGGCTGAACCCTGAGAATTTTCCGAAACATTTTCTTCCCTGTCTTGACTTCAGCCTGCATCTGTTTCCAATCAACGTTAGTGAAAAGACTGCTTCTCTTTCAGCTGTCTGAGCTACACAGCACAGCTACACACACATACACAGCTTTCTAGTAGTTGTGACTGTCAAGTGATTTTTCACTCTGGCTGAGATTAAACATATATTGTGTTTTTTCCATCTATCCATCCATGTTTTTTATCTATGTAATGATAAACTTTGTTTCTTGTAGGTTTATAAACACTGTGACACCAAAGCCTAAAAGACACCCAAGCACAGAGGGAAAATATTACAATTGCTTTTTTTTTTTTTTTTTCACTCACACTTACCTTGTTCGATTTCCATGTAACAGCTGGCCTCAGAAAAACCTTTTATATTTTCATGAGAATATTGCTAAGTCAGTTTTTTGACCATAAGCCTTGCTAAGCTCCCCTCTCCCTCTCTTGCTCACTCCCATTCTTATATGCTTTCATTCTTTCATTCTCAGCCTTGCCCTCCATGTGTGGCCATTAGTGTTCTTCAGTTGCATGACTTTAACTTCAACATGTCAACAAACTGCAGAAAACCCTGCTTATTATAGCAGGTACTTTCCCTAGATATTTAGAAATAACTCCTATGATTCAGTAAAGGCAAAAAGAAACACACAAAGTCAGCTGTAATAGCTCACCATTATCAGGAAAGCTGACTGTTGTTTCTCCCAGCAAACTGCGTAATAGGCTTTGGGGAAAATACCTCAACGATTATGAGGTGGTTGGAGTGAAATCTAGGAGTTATAACACTTCCATTCAGCAGCTGGACTGAAGTTAATGCAGCTAACCCATACTTCTCATTAAAGGCAGCTATGCCTTTAGTGTCCAAAATGCACTGCCCAAATGTAGATAAAGATATAATGAGTGTCTGTCTGATTTTTTGTTTCCTCTCCATTGACCTTTGACACTCAGCTTCATTGGTTTTGCAGTGCTGCTCCTGCTGTGCAAAGCTTGATTTACACCACAGTAGTGCTGACTGGTTTTCTATAGTAATCCTGGGTCAGGCCAAGATAATAAATCTATAAGATTCCACTCCAGCAGGGGGTCACACTCGGCTAAGGTTTTAGCAAACTACATATTACATTATTCTACTGCTTTCTCATTTATTGTGTTACACTTTGGTTTCCAACATTATCTTTATAAGCAATAATTAACCATACATACAAACAGAAGTGAGATCTCTGTTCCACTTTTTATAGAAAATTAAATGATATTAAACAAAAAATAGATTAATTTTAAGTTAAATAAAAATAGTCCATGTAAAAATTTTTGGGATAGAGGGCAATGTGTAAATACATACACACATTTTGTGTTGCATGAACATGGCACGTATTTATGTAAATTATTACAGCCACAGAGTTAAGCACATGGAAGCAAAAGTTATTAACTCTCATGGGCAAATTATACTTTATATATTTATTTTAAACATACAGAAACATGATGACTGAATGAAGCTGTTTTGACCCTCATGCACTTCAGAGGTTAACATTTTGTGGGAAAGAACAGAAACAGCTGGGGTTTGTGTGAAAGCAGAACGGATAAAACATAAATGAGCTATTTTTGTAACAATAACATAACAAATAGACAACTTAAGTCTCTTCTGAGCTGCAAGTTGTAACCATATGGCGTGAGTAGTGAGAAGGGCAGCTCCCCTGACATTTTGGGGGAGGGTTGTTGCTAAAATATCAATTGCACACCATAAACAATTTCAATTAAACCTACCTTTAAGGGTCTCATTTACTTGCAACATAAATAACACTAGAAAAGAAAATCTTCTCTCTTAGCCCTGACCGCAGAACAACATCCCCTTTGTATTTTTAACCTCAGCAAGCATTCTAAACACCTCAGTGTAAATAGCATCACAACTAGTTATTTTTATATGGAATGACACAAAAAGGGCTGGGGTTGCTGTGTAACGTGACTTTGCAACTGCAATATTCAATATAACAACAAAACCTAAACACACAAAACAAAACAAAGAGTTATTTTAACAATATATATTATAAAATGATCCTTCTTTCAGCCTTGAAGGGTACAGTGGCTCAGTGGTAGAGCGGTCGCCCTATAACCTGACGTTTTGCAGTGTATTCTTGCTCTCACCACAGTTCATACTGTTGTTGTGTCCTTGGGTAAGACAATTAACCCACCTTGCCTCCAGTGACATACCACTGGTGTATGAATGTGTGAGTGTTGCACTGGTGTATGAATGTGTGAGTGCTGCACTGGTGTATGAATGTGTGAGTGTTGCACTGGTGTATGAATGTGTGAGTGTTGCACTGGTGTATGAATGTGTGAGTGCTGCACTGGTGTATGAATGTGTGAGTGTTGCACTGGTGTATGAATGTGTGAGTGTTGCACTGGTGTATGAATGTGTGAGTGTTGCACTGGTGTATGAATGTGTGAGTGTTGCTCTGGTGTATGAATGTGTGAGTGTTGCACTGGTGTATGAATGTGTGAGTGTTGCACTGGTGTATGAACGTGTGAGTGTTGCACTGGTGTATGAATGTGTGAGTGTTGCACTGGTGTATGAACGTGTGAATGTTGCTCTGGTGTATGCATGTGTGAATGTTGCTCTGGTGTATGAATGTGTGAGTGTTGCTCTGGTGTATGAATGTGTAAGTGTTGCACTGGTGTATGAACGTGTGAATGTTGCTCTGGTGTATGAATGTGTGATTGTTGCACTGGTGTATGAATGTGTGAGTGTTGCACTGGTGTATGAATGTGTGAGTGTTGCACTGGTGTATGAATGTGTGAGTGTTGCACTGGTGTATGAATGTGTGAGTGTTACATTGGTGTATGATTGTGTTTATGTTGCATTGGTGTATGAATGTGTGAATGTTTCTCTGGTGTATGAATGTGTTTATGTTGCACTGGTGTATGAATGTGTGAGGGTTACACTCATGTATGAATGTGTGAATGTTGCTCTGGTGTATGAATGTGTTAATGTTGCACTGGTTTATGAATGTGTGAGGTTACACTCATGTATGAATGTGTGAATGTTGCTCTGGTGTATGAATGTGTTAATGTTGCACTGGTTTATGAATGTGTGAGGGTTACACTCATGTATGAATGTGTGAATGTTGCTCTGGTGTATGAATGTGTTAATGTTGCACTGGTTTATGAATGTGTGAGGGTTACACTCGTGTATGAATGTGTGAGAGTGTTGCACTGGTGTATGAATGTGTGAATAATGCACTGGTATATGAATGTGTGAATAATGCACTGGTGTATGAATGTGTGAATGTTGCACTGGTTTATAAATGTGTGAGGGTTACACTCGTGTATGAATGTGTGAGAATGTTTCACTGGTGTATGAATGTGTGAATGTTGCACTGGTTTATAAATGTGTGAGGGTTACACTCGTGTATGAATGTGTGTGAATGTTGCTCTGGTGTATGAATGTGTTAATGTTGCACTGGTTTATGAATGTGTGAGGGTTACACTCATGTATGAATGTGTGAATGTTGCTCTGGTGTATGAATGTGTTAATGTCGCACTGGTTTATGAATGTGTGAGGGTTACACTCGTGTATGAATGTGTGAGAGTGTTGCACTGGTGTATGAATGTGTGAATAATGCACTGGTGTATGAATGTGTGAATAATGCACTGGTGTATGAATGTGTGAATGTTGCACTGGTTTATAAATGTGTGAGGGTTACACTCGTGTATGAATGTGTGAGAATGTTTCACTTGTGTATGAATGTGTGAGTGTTGCACTGGTGTATGAATGTGTGAGTGTTGCACTGGTGTATGAATGTGTGTGTTGCACTGGTGTATGAATGTGTGAATGTTGCTCTGGTGTATGAATGTGTGAGTGTTGCACTGGTGTATGAATGTGTGAATGTTGCACTGGTGTATGAATGTGTGAGTGTTGCACTGGTGTATGAATGTGTGAGTGTTGCACTGGTGTATGAATGTGTGTGTTGCACTGGTGTATGAATGTGTGAATGTTGCTCTGGTGTATGAATGTGTGAGTGTTGCACTGGTGTATGAATGTGTGAATGTTGCACTGGTGTATGCATGTGTGAATGTTGCTCTGGTGTATGAATGTGTGAGTGTTGCACTGGTGTATGAATGTGTGAATGTTGCTCTGGTGTATGAATGTGTGAGTGTTGCTCTGGTGTATGAATGTGTGAGTGTTGCACTGGTGTATGAATGTGTGAATGTTGCTCTGGTGTATGAATGTGTGAGTGTTGCACTGGTGTATGAATGTGTGAATGTTGCTCTGGTGTATGAATGTGTGAGTGTTGCTCTGGTGTATGAATGTGTGAGAATGTTGGGACAATGGATGGAATTTAGCTTAAGGCTACAATCTGACTTGTTTACATTTATGTAGCTGTGTCTCATGTATGTTCATTAACATGCACTGTCCCAATCAAATAATTAAATAATATTATAATATATAATATTAATAATATGATAATATGATATATGATATTATAAATTGATGAAGGTCAGCAATAATTTTTCAATCCATCTTCAAGTGTCAATCCTTTTTGTGATACTTGTAGTGACTTTAACCGTGTTCACATATGCACATACAGTGTCTTGCTTGTTTTAGGATTTGACACAATGCAGATTCTGCTGAACAGTTTAAACCCAGGCCTATCTTAGAGATTACTCAGTAAGCCACCATACGTCTCTTTCCAGAACCACATGTTCTTTGAGTAATCTGTGAACTTCACATTTCAGGCATGCGACTGGAAAAAGACTAAACACATACAAAGTGTTGTAATGGTAGAAAGATTGTTCCCTTTAGCAAAAGCCCTAACAATAATGAATAGAGAAAAATTTAACAATTGTTTTGTTACAAAGTTGAAACCTCTGGGAAGCAACTGTTAAAGCAGTGTCAATCAATAGCCCACTCAAACATGTTTACACAAAACATTTTTAAACAGTAAGAAGTTGTCACAATTCACTGGTGCTGTTAAAACTCTTTAACTCTATTTGCAGCTTGTGTGTCACACTTTGTTTAAAATTAACATTGCAAGGAAAGCAGTTGTGAAGTCAGCTATCTTTAACAAGTGCAGAGCAGGCGGACAGATGCTACAACTACTGCAGCGGTGGCTTTGGGGCCTGGGACGGCTGCCTGTGCACACTCAGTGGGACACCCTCCCAAGCTTTTCCCACATTACTGGGGTCTGGGGGCTGAGGCAAGTGGTGGGTTTCGTGCTCCTCAGCAATCTTCTGGGCTGTGGCTGGGAAAGGCTCCGTCCCACTGTTCTCACCATCTGCCCCTAGTACTTACTCAACAGAAAGCCTGAGCAAGGGAGAGAGCTCACCGGGACGAATGTGTGGCCAACAAACTAGCCAAGTGTGCTGGGTCACATGAGAGCTGATGTGTTTTTAGTAGAGACTTTTTGTCATGTGATAAAAAGTGACACAACACAGAGCAGAATGTGTTGCTTCAAAAAAAAAAAAAAATTGTGGATGTGATTGTGGAGTGTTGATTGTGATTTCATAGATAAAGCGGCTAAATCAGATTGGGGTTTGTAATTTTCTGTTGTTTGTATATTCCCAAATCCTAAACTAAACTGTAATCTTTTTAGTTTGACTCATCAGGCAACAGCAGAGTATTAACAAGCCAGTGCGCCTACGCAACATGTGGACCACATGCTTGGAGCTTGGCAAACACCCTCACTTTTTGAAGTCAAATGCTAAGCTATGCAAATACTGAATGTCCCACTAACATTTTGTCAATTCAGAAATATCATCAAGTAAGAAATATCTCAAAAAATTACTATGATAGATTATGTGATTAATGACCCATGTGTCACTCCAGCAATCATCGCACATAATAAACACAAACAGTTTTGCATACTATTGGTGGAGTAATGAAAGACAATCTAGGCATTTTAGGAACTTGCAAAAATAAGGTTCACTGCACTCTCATGTGTTTTAATAAAATTTTTTTGCATAACTACAGTTGGATCATTAAACTTGATGTTATTATTCTGGCTGTGGTCAAATGAGGTCAGAGGATCCGCAGGTAAAAGACATCTAAAAAAAATAAGCTATAAAATTAATTTGAGTAGGGTTAGATATAGAAATAGCTGCTAAAAAGCTATTGGTACTTTTAGTGTTCAGTCTATCCCTAAGTTTGTTATGTATAAGTGAGAGTGGTCAGCAGTTGCAGCAAAGATAAAGCAGAGTGAGTGCAAGGAGACGGAAAGGCGCTCTGCTTTGAGGGTCATTGACCAGGCAGCCATTAGCAACTTGCTCTACAGCTGTAAACAAAGCGCATTAGAAGTGGGCTTGCACACTCACACATGAGTGAGCAGAAGATACACTCTGCTGATTCAACAATCTTCTACATTTTCTGTTTATTAATTTAAATACTCATTGGAGGACTCAGAACACATTAATGCAAAGCACCTGTGGATGTCATAGGTAGATCTATGTATTTCTGAGCCCAACCATGTTTTTATATTTACCTGTGGATGGATAAAGAGATGATTTATCAACTCCCCTCCTGTGTTCCCTCGCCTTTCCTTTCCTTTCTCTTGTCCAGAGAATTAATCAGCTGTCTGACAGATGCACTGAGGCCGACAGGGAGGCAGACATAGGGAGGGAGATAAGAAAAAAGATGATGGGGTAAAAGAAGAGGGATAAGGGTGGCACAAGTCAAATTGGAAACATATCCTTTCAACATGTCTTATCAGAGCATTTTATCTGTAAAAAGAGGCACAAGGGGGATGACCCTCAAGGTTCAAAGACCTAACTCAATTCAGTAATGAAACCGTGGCAAACTCCTCACCAGCTCTCACTCCAACACCTGCAACTCATTCATGAAGAGTTAGAACGATGTTCCATGCACAGTTTTCTCAAGTTACAGTCATAGTTGGATAAGGCCACTGAATTTAACTATTGTCCCTGTACACATTAGATAGAATTATTGTTGTTAGCAGCCCTGACTATGTTACAATCATGAAACCTTTCCTTTGGGTTTTAGTCTTTTTTTTTGCAAAGATACCAAAACATCTGACAAACAAGTTATCAAAATACACTATGTGTCCCAGAATGTGAGCCTCTTGTATTATGCAATCAGTAGAGCTTGACTTTGAGAGATTTAGAGACCATTTACACAATGTCTTTCACAAATTTTTAAATGTTAATTTAAACAAGATGATGTTATATCTTGATTATCTTGGTTGCTTTAAAATTGCTAATTTGGCTTACTCGGATGTTTACATCCAAAGCTTGGTTTTAAAGTTTAGCAGCGTGGCTCTAAAAATGTAAGTTGTAAAAAAAAGAGTTAGCGGTGGCATTTTTTACAGCACTTCTACTGAGTTGGCAGACCAACGACTCGTTGTTATCAACAGCTGAGCCTATTTGAGTGAACTCGGATTATGCTGCATTTTGGAATTGTTTACACTGCCCCTTGGTGTGATATTTGACCCTTTACATTTTAATTTTGTCTCATTAACAGGCTACCTTGTTAAAGTGCTATCTAAACATACCAAAACATAATCACTGCTTGTTCTATCAGGCAATAATTTTTTGGGACATGGGACTCTGATGGAGGGCCGGGCTAACACGGTGAATACACTTGTACTAAAAAAAAAACACATTTCTTTTGCTTATTGTTTAATGTGTACAATAAACACTATTCAACGCCAATGTCACCGCTGCATGCTCCTCAGTTTTAGATTCACTCTTTAAACTTTGACTCTTGGGTGGCCTATGTGCAGTGTTTAATTATCAATGCACTGCAATTAGTTTGCCCACCACTGATCTAGACATTCATAAGCCATTCTGATATGAGAAAACTAAGAAATCTATTATGACGTTCAGGATCATGGGTAATTTTTGAAGCACAGTAAAACTGGTGTGCTCATGACCCATCACCCTGTCTCTATTTTTATCCTGGCCTAGGTGTGATTGGATCCAGATGGGGGGCCTGATCATCCTCTCTGTGCTCAAATGTAGGAGTTTCATGTACTCATTGTTAACACTTTCTATGCTAGCCACATTTCATCTGAGAATTAAATTTAGGTTAAAGATGTGATGCGTCATGTGTCCATGTGTTTCTGTAATGATAGGGAAATGCAATAACATTGTGACAAGAATGAGCCTGGTCTGTCCACATGATGCATGTGAGACATTAAAGTGCTTGTTTAAATAGGATTGTCTTCATTCACCTTATATATTAACATCAAAGAATAATGCAAGTCACCAAATTAAAATGGGTTTGTGTCTTATGCTTCTGCGGTAAGTTAGAAGACCCCAGACCCAATGGGTTAACCTAACAGGAAACCCAAAGGATACACCCTATTAGGCCTGTACTTCCTGTTACTTCAAGGCATGTACAATTTATGAGCCAAGAGGTACGGTGCACAACTGCAGATCTGATGGATTTCCTCTTTTGTTCTCCAAAAAAAGAAAAACTAAGCTGCAGCATTTTATGAAACAAAAATGAGAGCCAAAAAAAAAAAAAAAAAACAGACAGATAAGGTGAATAAAAAGAACCATCTGCGGGGCACTCCACCAACGTTGTGCCAAACGGTCTGGAAAGAATAACAAGACTTGGCAGTACATCCAATGAAAGGGCTCTGATCCTTACAATTTAAATGGAGGATATTAAATAGATCCTATTGCCTGAAAGCAAGTTTATTGAAGTGCCAGCGGTGCAGGTACAGTTGCTCTCTAGAAACAGAAATAAGTCAAGAAAGACAACGAAATGTACAAAGTGTAGGGTGCTGAAGATATTTATTCTCTCTGTAGTGTCACAATATAGTGACAGGTGTAGGCCACCAAAAGGACATATTTTGTGATAGTTCTCACCCAATAGATAATTTGATTTTTATTCCATTGCAGCTTAAATTAACCCAACGTCTTGTTAGGTAAATTCTACAAGATCTCCTTTATTGAGTAACTTGGCTCCAAAGTTTGTTCTTCTGCTTTGCAGATCCTTTGAGAGCCTATACTGTGTAGGCTCAGAACACTTTCATTGTCCGTAGATTGTAGTATGCAACTTTAAATGTAATTTATCTTTAAAACAAATAATAGACATTATCACGAGTTGCAAAGTGAATAGTGTCACATAGGCTTGAGTGACAAATTTGCAGTTGGCTGATTATCACATTTGATTGACTGTTTTTTTTACAGGTTTTTTGAAGTACAATTTTATAATGTTGGATAAAGAAGCAATCAGTAAACACAATCCTCCCATCTGTAGGTGCTGAAGGCCAGGGCATTGCCTTGTATCAAAAATAACTTGCCTCTCCCACAAGCTGATGATGACATTTGGAATATGATTTAGCTTTGTCGCCAAGTTACTATCAGCATGGGGGCTAAGGTAAACACATTTGATAGGACCCATAGGTCTAGCACTAGCACTGGGCTGGGAGGGCAGGCAAGTGCAGTCTTTCTTGGCCCTGAAAAAAATCAGCAGAAGCCAAGCAGGAAACATCTGGAAGACCCAGTGCAAACAGATGTCGGAATAAGATAACCCACAACATATAGTGCAGTCTCCTATCTCTGTATGATGAGGCTTCGTAAAATCCAGGTGGGCTGTAGCCTTGGCTTCAGCAGCTCAAAGGTCCACATAATGAAATGTTTTTTTCTCACACAGCAGCATCTGTTCATTGCTATAAATGTTGTCAACTTGTGCTCCATTGTTCCCAGTCTCATTTTGATCCATTGTCACCCAGACTCTCATGAGACCCCCTTTACACAATGTGCTTGGCTCTCCAGGTCACCATTGACATCATTTCCAGCCATAGTTTATCAGCATCAATTTGGCTGACAAAGTGCATTAAATTGCCTACTCTTGGCTCATTTTTGTGTGTAGTATTGTTTGATGTTGAATTGTGGTGTCAACTGCAGTGTTCATTTTCAATTGGTCATCTAAATACTTGAGACCCTAGTTTTCAGAAAAAAGACTAAAATACAAAAAAAACAATCAAAACTAAACAATTAAGCACATTTTCCACTTCATCAATACATAAATATATTCACCCTTGCTTCATTTGATTACACTGGAGCATGAAACAATGAAGAAAAGTGAAAAAGATAAGTAATGAAGAAAACACACATGAACATAAATCACTGGGGAGGGTTGGTTCCTGTTAAACTATAAAAAGGTCTCTCTTGGGACATAAGATCTGAAGTGGAACTCACAGATTGTTCTGACTGCACACCACCAGCCTGGATCTCTATAAACTGATAAAAAAGAGTCCTTAGTGGCAAAAGTAAGAAAAAGAAAAGTTACTGAACACTGAAAAATAATTTTATTAATCGGTTATAAAGATTACCAAGGTGTTTGTGTGAGTGTGAAAGATTTTAGTTTACACATTCATGGGCAACATTTTATATAAAAACGTTCATAACAATTTGCAAAGCCAAGATAAAAGCATTTGCAAATACAAAGTCAATCTATTACACTCCTAACAAAAATACTCTTCTTGCTATCTTTTTTAACCCCACGTGGAACCGTTTGTTTGAAAATCTTTTTGTAACATGATGATGCACATACAAGAACACCCTTCAGTTCATCCAGACATAATTTTACTTTCCACAAGAATAATTGAGACTACTGGCCATGCTATCCCTAGGTTGACCAAACTGCAACACAAACAGGAAGTAGAGAAGGGGTCAGTAAATGAAAAGAGGAAGTGCTGGCAAACTGCAACAATACAAGAGGCGGAAGCCCCTTCATTATAAATAGGAACAGCCCCCTGTTGTGTGCTGTGTGGGGTCATGACTGGTGGGATGGGAGACAATAGGGTAGCAAGGCCGCTGGCTGACCAGTGTAGGTGTGATTTGTCTGGAGGGCTGAGATAGTCAATGGGCTGAGGGTCATGGAATAAACACAAGCAATAGGAAATAAAGACCAAAGTGCATGACTGTTTAAAGCTTAAAAATGATATAGAACTTATGTCCTACATTATTTCCAATGGACTGAATAAATTACAAATCAGTTTCAAACATGTAATTAAACAGGCATTTGGTGACAGTGGAGTTGTACAATGTTTGTACAATTTGTCTTAAAAAGTGAGTATAAAAAGATGAATATATTCTATGTGGATAGATATAGTATCAATAAAAGACATATCTCAGTCTAAATCTAATCTAAAATCTAACAGATGCCCCTGTTTTACATTACCCATTCATTTAGCTCCACTTCACTTAACAGTAGCCCCATATCAATTCATGCCATTTACCATTTACAGTAGTTTTTTGTAGACATAGCCTCTTGGGCATTAAAAGCACATCATGCTTCCATTCATCTAATTTACACACGCATTCAGACTGTGGTGGAAGCAGCAACTGAACTTGTTCTAGCGCCTAAGCCACTGCGCCTCTCTGGACTGTAGGGGTGTACAGCTAAGGAAGGAGGGTAGGCAGAGTAGGCTGTTGAATAGCAGTCCCCCACCCAGTTTCAATGGAGCATCATCCATTGAATCATCATCCCACAGCAGCCAGACACTTCCCAAAGGAAATCCTCAGCTCGGCTAGACACATCATACAGTGGATGATTATTATCACAACGTACCATCTGCCCATGTTTTGCACAGGTTTATATGTGTACAAGAGTACAAAAGAACAAATACTATAAAACATTTAGGTGACACTTTATTTTACACTACACTTGTAGTCTACCTCCTTGTGTAACAAACTGTAATAACATGTAACTACATAGTACACACATACTGGAATTATGTGTGCTTATTATGGCAGGTAGGGTAGGGTAGGGTTAGGGTTGTATGTACTATTTACTATTTACTTAATAAAATAGATACAATATATCAAGTGTAGTGTAAAATAAAGTGTTACCAACATTTATTGGGAAAAAACTAAACCAAGAAATATAATTTATTGTATGAAATTAAGTTCTTGTGCATTAATTTTGCAAATCAGGGCAAATTAAATGTGAACTGTAAATCAAATCAGAACTTGTAGATAAGACATATCACATCTCAGAATGAACAACTGTTATTTTGAGAGGCAAGTCCTGAGATGGAAAATGACAAGTGTAATTTTGACAAAAAGAGCACAAGGTCTTTAGGCATGCAATAGATCACACATCACTTACCACATTCAGATTGTTTCTGACAAGTTTTGAATGTGGTACATGAGAGATAATGATTTGAGAGATAATGGAAATGCCGCCTAGCTGAAAACTGCCACACTGTCAAAAAGATTAATTGTGAGGTCAAGGAAAGGGTTAAAAACAAAGCAGAATATTTAGTTGACAAGCATCCGAATATTTGAATGCTTAGAAGTTCACTTTCTCTTGCAATCCATCATCTTGTAAGAGGTGCAATGTTTAAAGCGGTTCTGTGACATGATTTGTCAAAATCAGGTAAACACACTTCCATTGGCAGCCTGCTTATTACAAGAAACATGTTGACTTTACTCAGTTTTTACGTAGCATACTCAGTTTACCATTTAAAGTGATTAACACAGTATAAAATAATATCTTGAACGCTATGGCCCAGTGATGGATTACTTGAGTCCTGGACACAGACTTGAGTCGAGTCATCAGGCTCATTTTTGGGACTCATGACTTGACTCGAGGGGGAGCCTAAATGACTCAACTTGGACTCAAACCTGCCTTTTTACGTCTCGGACTAAAATTTGGACTTGTTTATTCACAGACACAAAAACTCGTGACTCAACTCGAACTTTAGAACTGATGACTCGGACTTGAGCACAAAGGACTCGCATGTTGCATGTGGTCATAGCGGGACAAGATGCTCTCATTTAACTTCCAGCCCCTAAATTTGACCCAGAAGTTAAGAAAAAGATCAAATTAAAAAATATAGGCCTATATAAGCTACAGCCTTAATTGATCTGCCCCTATCAGAACTCCATTCATTAAATGTGTTTAATGAAAAGGTCTACACAAAACTAAAATCCCAATCAATGTGTCGGTTTGGCTCCCATTGTTTTCAGATTTGTAACTTCCTTTGGTGACTTGGACTTGACTTGGGCTCGACCGAAAATTATCTGGATGACATGGACTTGGACTCGGACTCAAACACTGACGACTTGAAAGTGACTTGGACTCAAAAACTGGGAACTCAAATATAACCCTGCTATTGCCGTACAGTTTTACGAAGGAAAATGTTTTGTTCGCTATAGAGTTAGCAAAGCATGGAAGAACATGGAAGACTAAAGAGTGAGGCCTTTCACCTTGGAGCTGTTAACAGTCCGGCCTGTGATCCCAAGGACCCCTTTAAAGACCCCCTTGGGTTTAAGACTGTAACCAGAGAGTAGGAATAACAGAGAAGGCAAGCAACATGCAGTGAGAATTATGTGGCATGATGGACTTGGGTTGGCTTGCTGCTTGGTCTAGAGAGAGGTCACAGGGCAAGAGACCTTCTTACACCTTTGTTTCTTCTGTTCATTTTTTTCTAATTCTTGTTCAGCGATCAGCCAGGCATAAGGTCACAGTGAAGTGGACTCCCAAGAGATGGGGTGGGAAGACAAGATCGAGGGAGCCACTGTATGCTAGCCTTAAAATGGTATAATGAGTGTAGGAAATAGCATTTGATGGGCATTTAAAAAAAAAAATGGGTTCAAAAGACAAAATGACACTCTTTACAAGCCACTCTCACTTAGTAATATCTGATTTGTATACCTTTTGCAAAAAGTTAAAAAGTCAAAATAAGTCTACTTAAAATAATTGTTCTGAAAATATTCAAAAAGTCACTATGTTAATTGTAATAATGTTGATTAAAAGTATTATAATGAGCAGATATCTGCATCTCCAGCTAGACAGAGGCCTGTAAAGTGTTATTAGACTATGTACCTATCGAATGCTCATGCACAAATTAAATGCTACAATGGAAACTCTAAAAGGTCAAGCGAACTGTCAGTTTATCTAGAGCACACCACATTCGTAACCTGATTTTTTTCTCCCCTGACTTATTTGCCTGTGCGTACAAGAAGAGTGGTTTTAGATTTTTTTTTTATCTCACACTCAAGGGAGTTGGTAAACAAATGCTACAGATCCCATGGGTGTGTAGCACGCCGAACCGCAAGGCATTCTTTGCTCTTTCTTGTTTCTGCTTGAGGTATGTATTTCTGTCTTTCTGAAGATGCAAAGGTAGATGATGGGACATGCTACACTGCACACACACACACACACACACACACACACACACACACACACACACACATACACACACACACGAACACACACACTCACACATATGCAGGCAGACAGACAGACGCACACAAACGCACGCACACAAAGCCGTACTTAAACACACTGCAGCTTAGCAGCTTGCAACAAAGCACCAAAAATAACAGACACCTGTTGCTCAAACCACAATGTCTACGATGAAGCCAAATTAGAACAAATTCACAAGCTGCAACTTTGGCCCAGAAAGTAAGTCACAGAAAACAATAAACAATGTTTTGCCATTATATTACTTCTATTTCTATATACATATTTATATACTAAGCATTTTTGACTTGTCCAAAGGTCAAGGCACATCTAATTCATTTATAATCTACTTTAACAAACAACTCACACCATAAGCTAGTTTGACATCAGAGGCTGTGGTGTGGTGTCAAAGGAGCTCCTCTAGTGGCCATAAGCAGAACTTCATAAATCAACAGTGAGAGCAAGCAGCACCACAACAGTAAGGACTCAAATATCTAATTACACATAAGCCTTCCTGTTAAGCTGTGAGGTTAATTATACCTGCTTTCTTAGACAATAAAAAAAAGATTTATTGTATTTGCTTGCATTTCCTTATTGGTCAAGGAAATAAATCTAAACTACTTACATCTAAATCCTCTTTATATTGAACAGGAGGGTTGCAACGGTTGCTGAAGAGAAAATTTAAGCATTCAAACCTCCATAGGATGTGCCAAAGGGGTTGCTACTATGCTCCATGTGTGTGTGTGTGTGTGTAGAGTCATGTAGAGTCATGTGAACTAAAATGTGGTGTGTGAAGGTCTGAGGAACCCCACTTTTTATTTATTTATTTGTTTATTGTTTTTTTTTACGAAAGAAACCCAAATTGGAAGCATATGGTTGCAGTACGCTTCAGGGGAAAGGTTTGGGTGTTGTTGGGGGATATAGGTTGCTTCCATAAATGAGGGTGACATTGTTTGAAGAAAAAAAGAAATGGAGGAGGAAAAAAAATATCTGTTTGTGGAGATGGGTTGGTAGGTGATGGGGGTCTGGTGGTTATGAGGGCATGAGAATGTAAACTAAAGGCAAGTTACTCAGACCAGAGACAGGCCTGGGAACAAAAGTGGGGAGAGGGGAAGGGATGGTGTGAAAAAAACTCACATACTAAACCATATAGACAATTTATATCTATCTCCATTGTTGCCTTGTTTTATTTTTTTACTCAGATCTCTACAAAACAGCATCATCTGTTTTCTTATTTTTTGCTTGTTTAAACAATTCAACCATTCAGAGCACAAGTGGATTTATGTTGTAATTATGTTTCGTAATGATATCTTATCTTGCTCTAATTTTTCTCTTCAACAAATCTACCAACACTCAATGAAATGAAGCTTCTGTAATAAAGTCCATTATTATTTTTCAACCCCCTAATGTGGCAATAAGAGACTAACATAAGAACAAAAGGCCATGGGATGGAGCATCTGGCTCACTCAGATTTATACAGTTTCATAAAAATGGTCCCAAAATGTCTGGCCAGTGGCCCAACATCCCATTCTTGCATTGGAAGGCTGCCAGGAAAATAATGTCTTAAAAAGGGACGACATTTTTATTTTATTTATTACTACAAGAGACAGAAGGGCAGGCAGGTGAAAGAAGAAGAGTGGAAAGGGGTGAGTGATGCAAAACTGTGGGGTGAGGATTTAACGGGGGGGATTTGAAACATAAGGAAAAGAAGAATAAAGCAAGGGAAGTTGAAGAGGAGGTGGCTGCGAGGAGTAAGCAGGACATGGAGGTCTACAAGGTTGAGATAAACACCCAATAAGGCCAGAAAATGAGGGTAATATCTCTCCACCTCCAGTGTTTTGGCCTCCCTTGTACCACACTCCCCTCTGGCAGCACCTGAATTCTGGGTCTCATCAGAGCTACCTGCCAGGGATTAACTAGAACCTGTTAACCCTCAGTGTCAGTTGACTGAGCTCTTATGCCTTGTGTCTCTCACATCTATATGTGCACATTCACACTCAGTCAAACGTGCACACTATGAGGGTCTATAATAGAAACCAGCTGGGCTCTCAAGGCCATGCAGTGGGCCAGACAGGCCCATTCATAACCCTCTTGTGACTTTTAATGAAGGTGGGTTCTGGGGCAGCAGTGGGAGAATGATAAAAGGGGGCGGAGGTAGTGGGCTACTTCTTTCTTACTCAGTACAGTCAAAGTAATGCAATTCTTATACCTACCTCGAAGATTAGGGTTAGACAATCTTTCGTCTTTCCACTGTGCATACTGTGTTTTGTTTCTATGGACCACAATCAAATACAATGAAAAAATAACTGTCTTAGTGGGTCTGCAGTTAAATTAATTTCTGGGTATCAAGTGGGGAAAACAGACTTTTCAGCCGTGTTTACAGAGGTCAGACTTGTCTGAGTTATCTGGTATCAATCTGACAAAATATGAATGTGACAGCAACAAGACACCTAAACTGTTCTTGTAACTCTGGGCATCATAAAAAAGAGTCTGATTTTAGATGTGATCAGGTCTTTATTTATGTCAGCTTTTAAGGCAAAACTAACTTGTGTCTTGCTTTCTGTGGGGAGGAGGGGCAGTGAAACATGAGATGGTGAAGTAACACTGAAGAAACAGCTCATTACACCCTTAGGTCAAACTCTTGTGAACACTAATAAACCAAGCAAGTGCACGCATTCCTTTCCGTCAAAACTGCAACATAAAGACTGAATTTCAGCACAAAAAGGATCGTATTTGATACTTTAAAAAGAAATTACATGAATATCTTACTTAAATCTTAGATACTGCTTGTCTTCCCTGCCACTAAACATGATATACACAAGCTGTAGTAAACCACACATCAATTCAGGATTTTTTCAATGGGCAGTATGATTGGGGTAGGTAAGAGTGATCGGGGTATGTCACAAACCTCCCACGCTCTCCGCTTCAGCTCTGGTGGCCACACGCACTTTGATTTTTCCCACATAATCACTGTGTGGTTTAAGGCTAACCCCAGGAATGTTCATATGAGACAAACACAGTAGTGAGTATGATGCTAGTGTGTAATGATGCAGGAAATATTTCACTCATGTTGTGGCTTGATTTAATCTTTCTTAACCTTTATTTGAGGACTTCAAGTGTGTATGAGCATTAGCTGGGCTTATTTACAAACCATAAGCTGTCATAATGCTTGTGATGCTGCAAAAAGGACACATAACTAGCATAGATGATTCTCCTATTGTGTGATCAACATTACAGCTAAGTCATTGGGTGCGGTGATGCATTTTTGTCATATACATTATACATTAGAGCTCATTTCACATGTCACAATAGCAAGCTGAATAAAAAAGTGAAATATTTTATTGTTTGTTGTCTGCTAGGTATAGGATTAACAATATATGTTACACTTACTCTGTCCAGTCGCAAAACTTTGGTATTTGACAGTCTGTGCATGTGAACAGATAATGCAGATCTAGGGATCTAACTTGCATCTAACTTTCTCACTCACAGTCAACGTGTTTTTTTAAATGATCCCAATGAATATCGAGCCACCGACAAATAGCACACTAATCTAAAAGTCACTTCTCATTTCTGTCAGAAGTAGTTCTCACTTAGTAGGTTTAGTACTGTGGTCGACTTTACTTCCATAGCCAAATTATAGTTGATATTGAGGTTTCTGACCGTCCTATGCATACAACCTGAATCATCAACAGTGTTTAGTTGGTCAGGCCCAGGGCCAAGAATGCATAAACTGCTGGGTGGCGTGCTGGGTGATTTCCTGTCTGAGGGGTCTTCTCATCGTGGTAACGTGATCCAGCTTCAGTCCAAAAATAACCAATGTCCCTGTAGGAGATGGCGTTGTGAAGCTTGTGGGGCATTAATGCAGACTGGCCCTGCTTCCTTCCTCAGAGGATGCTGAGAGGATGGAGCTGATAGCACCTCAAACTCTATTGTCAGCAACTGGCAATGCACATCCAAGGCCATTGCATTAGTGTAGAGTGGATGATAGCTTTCAAAGGAATATGCAAGCAAAAAAAAATAAATAAAAAAAACAAGTTCTAGCATTGGGAATGTCTGCACACATTTACTTTCAAAAGTTATCAAAATTTGGGCACAGTGGTTTCACACTTGCTCAGCTCTGTGACCTCAGTGTGCATCTGCACTTTTATCTTTGCACAATGTAGCAACACCAGAGAAAAAAAGTCAACAGACAACAGAGGTAGACTTTACATCAAAGTGGATACATGAGGCCATAAGTGAAAAGAGATTCAACAGTTTGATATATCTGCTGTACAAGGTTTATCATTTAAATGTTGCCCCATATACTTATCAATTGTTGTGCAGATTTGCCTGATTCAGAGAGCAAAGTCTACTTTAGTTGGGACATTTGAGCTGCAGCATTTAGGATGGCTGTGCAAACATTTTTAACTGAAAACACCCAGCACGCCAGAGTGCAAGAAGGTGGGTGTTTAAAACCATAAGAGGATTCTCTTTGCAGAGGATCCATGGTGAAACATGACAGTGGCTCAGTTAGATTTCAAAAGGAATATGATTGGATTACCTTAAAAAGTCCTTAAAAGTTCTTGTATGTGGAGAGACCAGGAAGATAAAAGGGAAACAGTTAAGTGAATGCACAAAAAATGAAAGAGACCTTATAATGAAATAAATCTGCCCACAGCTTTTTTGTTTAATGAACATGGAGCTGATTTATTTTCCGTATGGCTCTGCAGATTTGTCTGGTGCAGAACAGAGCAGACTCTGTTCATTGCCACGCTCTGCGACCAGGTGTGGGACAGACGGACTGAAACAGTTAAAAGTAAACTTAGTGCAGTGGAAATTGATCTGACTTCAAATTTTGTGGGCTATTTCTTCCTTTTATAGGTCTGCCAGGGGAAATAGATTTTCTGCTACAATAACAACACTCTGGCGCTTGTCTTTGTTCACTTGACACAACAGCCAGCTATGTTTTTGTAAAATGCCTGAACTTTGAACTAACAGTTACTCTTTTACGGTAAATGTGTCCTGATAACTTGACTTAAGTGTTTCATAAGAGAAGAATACCACAAACTGTCAACAAATTGTGACCACTAGATAAAACAAAAGCAAACATACAGTAAGATGGTAAATATTGTAAACTAATATGCCAAAAATGCTCAGTTCAAGCAGAAATGACCCGACCAGTGCATTAGTATTGTTTATGAAGTCAACAGAAAACAGGTTCATGACAAGGCCTTTAGGGACACCAACAAGAACGGTCAGTTCTTGGAGTATTTTAATGGTCTGCCCTCCCTCTATCCCACTTGACCTGTCCATCATCCATCTCTCTCTGAAGAAGCACTCTGTTCCCTCACACTGG
Organism: Perccottus glenii; assembly: GCA_024416835.2. Classification (NCBI taxonomy): domain Eukaryota; kingdom Metazoa; phylum Chordata; class Actinopteri; order Gobiiformes; family Odontobutidae; genus Perccottus; species Perccottus glenii. The sequence continues at coordinate 13,063,574 of CM044550.2, forward strand.
CGAATATTTCCTTAACACTTATCTATGGATATAATAATTATCATGGCAGCGCAACAAAAACACTTTTTTGGTTACCTATAATTTGTCATATTTGAGTTTGAATGAATAAACAATATTACATTTCTTCAACAATAGATTATCATTGACTCTGTAGTGAGATTATCTTTTTTGCTCAAAAAATCTAAGTCTAGTAAATGTATATGTGCAATATGCCTATGGTTTCTATGGTCAGCACCAAACTGTGAGGTTTACATGTTAAGCCCTTAAGACTATATCTTGTATGAGACTCTTGTTTTGAAATGCCTCCAGAGGCCAGCCAAACTTAAACTATAACAGTAAACCACATGTCAGAAGGTTTTTACCCTGTTACTCCCCTTCCCATTTGATTTATTACACAACTGCAAAATAGCTTTATTAAACATATTTGTTTGTTGCTTGAATTAAGTCATGCACACAACTGACATATTGTTTCACTGCACAAGTGTGCATGCAACCCCAAATATGGCTGGCAGACTTTCAAGTATGCTTCAGAGATAGAGCAATGGTGGTTTGGCTCTCCTTAGACTGACACTTTTCAATTGATAAATCAAACAAGTTCAAATTAGACAAATTAGGCAGAGTGTGATCAACCTAAGTTCATGGCTTGTCTTTGGCATGAGGTTCTGGTCTGAGACCAAACATTGCATGCCTCTTTATCAGTGGCTTACTGCTGCCCTCTGGCACAGAAAAATAGTCACTGCAGCAAAAAAAAAACAAAAAAACAGTAGCAATGTTTCCTAAGAATTTAAAAAAAAAGTAATAAAACCATAACCATGAGGTGTCTGTCAAATAATTCCCAGAACACCATTTCAACTGCGACAGTCAACCTACTTTGAGCCTTAAAGTCTGCTTCCAGGAATGCAGTTGCAGACACAGCAATTCTGCGTCCCAATGTGTGTTTGATTTGGGCTTTGGGTCTCAAACACACATGTGGCTCAAATATGTGGCCCAGTGATCCAACAGAAACAGTGAGCACTCCAGTGAGCTCCTAATGTGCACCTCACTTGAACGTGCCACACTGACACCAAACTTAGTCAGACAGGGCCACGTGTTCTAAAATTTAATGCACATTCTTCAGAAGTGCTGTCACAGCCCTCTAGAGACGAGTACACTCTGATTCATGGTGGTTGTCAAACACAGTAAACAGTCTAATTAACACAAAAGATTTTTTTTTTCCTAACTGCCTGAAACTAAACTATGAAACTGAAACAGCCCACACGCCCAAAACCAGAAAATGTCACGTTAGACTGTTTTTCTGTATGTATTCTCTATTTACTAAATGTCAAGTGTTTTAATTCTAAATGGCATGCTGTACCTATTTTTCTGTTTAAAAATTGTCATGTTTTTTTTTTTTTCAAGAAGAGCCATATGGGGATTGGTAATCTACAGATATTAGGTGAAATGAGTCTTTCAAGCCACACACATTTGTGTGTTTGTGTTAAACAGTCCAGTATATAGTGTAAACTTTTTATTTTGGGAACCTTGAATGTTTTACAGGAGTTGTTTGGTTCTGCTCAGGGTGAGGACAGCAAAGTATGTATATATGGGTGATGTCTTCAACAAACTATGCAAGCAACAATTACAGACTAAATCCACAAACACAGCAAGGGGTTTAACCAAGTGTAACGGCAAACAGCCACCCAGCAGAACCGTCTTTGAACAAAAAAGGAACCAAATCTAGCAGTGCTGTTTCAGCTGACATCCACTGAGACATTGATGGGAATGATGCACATGGCACATTAGTCATTCTTGTGGTTTTGAGAAATGATGCTGCCAATAGATAAATACACAAAACTCAATCTTATTCAGACTTTGGATGAATCACTTTAAGAATGGAAGTGTCAGATAGTCTGCCAGAGACTATTTAGTGGTCCACACTCAACTGCCTACCAGAGATTAAACTTTCTAACCTTTGCATGGAATTTTATTGTAAGTGATTCTCTCATATGAAAACATAAAAAGACTGGCTATTTACAACTTTTTACAGTGTTTGCTTGTTCTAGGACTCATTCAAGAGTCTAAATATAATCAACATTAAATAATAATAATAATAATCCCAAAATAATTGAACATTATCTTGGGAAAAATATATATTGTTTAAATAAAGATTAAGTTTCTAGTGACAGAATCTTAATGAGTGCTGTTTCAGCGGTAGAACAGATGACCATCAAAATGAAAACTACACCTAATCTATGATGGACAGACCAAGAAAGGGAGACTTTTACTCCCAAGTTCTAACGTGCCGTTTGTCTCCTCAGCTGGGTCACAGATTTTTCTAAAAATACCACCACTACTATATATTTACATACTGTCAGATAATTATTAAAAATGTTTAAATTGGACTGATTAAGATTTTCTTACCTACCGCTCAACAACAACAACATGGGTTTGCTTTAGCTCACACAGCCAGTTAACCTCTACACCAGGGGCCAAGAGATATTATGTCCCAAAGGGTGGAAAGGAGTACTCTCTCGGGACAGCACTTTTGTTTGTCTGGTGTCTTTCTGATTGCATTAGTTCTGTAATGTTTTACAAAAATATGTTGAGGTCATGAATGTGGGGAGTGACAGCATCTTTCACTGGTCTACCCACTAGCTCCATCGGTCAATCCCGTGGGAGCTTCTCTTGTTACCTGCTAATGTCTCCCAGCCTCCTCTCTACATCCAGACTTGGCGTGAACATATTTTAAGATGCTTTTTTTCCAACCCCTTCACATCCATCACGTGTGCTCCTGCATGCCACCGTACAACATGTAAATGCAAGTTAATATGAGCCTTCAAGAGGTCATGAGTTAAAAGACAAAGTGTTCAATACCATCCAATTTAAATACAAATGTACTAAAGGTATACTTTAAGTAGTTTCTAGTTCGAAAAATAAGAACCATCTGAGCCAATAGTGATTATGGCCTTACTGAATTAACTCTAAATGCTGACATTACCCACAGGCTTGAAGTGTCACTTTTCACTTTTGACTGACAGAGCTGACAACTTACTCATGGGACAAGCACTGGCTACAGGTAAGGCCTGACAAAACACAAGAATACAAATTATTATTTTATATAAGAGCACTTCAGGGATCCCATTTCTTTTCTTTTGTTCAAAAGTACTATTGCTGTCATTCTTCCATGTAGTTTTATTCTGAGATGTATAAGTGTACTCACCATGTAATTAATCACTTTACATCATGATGATATTAAATTAGTGGCAGACATGTTAACTGTCAAGGCCAGAAAGCCACAGAGAAGCCACCCATTTAAATGTGGTGATGTGGCCGCTCGGGCAAGGGGTGTGACAATTTTATGTAAGTGACACGTCCTCATTGCAAGCCGTGAAGCTTAAAATATTCCAATGTCCTCATCTCACTCAAGCTCCCATTTGTCTTTGACTTTTACAGCTCATCTGCTTGACATTTCAGTTATGGTACATGCCAAATTCTCTCTGAGGAACAGATATAAATCTATTTTAAAAAAATCATGAAAGACTGCCCTTAAAAACATATTTTAACAGTCTTTTTACATCAGACTTGGTGGCCACGTATTGTCAGCGTGACTGAAAGTGTCCTCTGTCAATGTGCTAACATGATGTGGTTTTTGATGTCAGTAAAAGTCCAGCTTTATGTATTTTGATTGATACTGGCAAGCCATGTTGTATAACCCTCAAACGGCTGTGTGCAGACTTTTACCCCTGCCTCTCTCTTCACAGCTGTTTCCTGCCCCAAACTGCTGAAACAGTGGTGCAGCAGGACCAGAGGAAGGCCAACAAAAACCCAAATTCTCCATTAAAGCATCTCCACCTCCCTGTAGACTGCTACTGGTCACCTTGCAGCACTTCCTGTTTGAGTTGGGTCATTTCCTGTTTCTGCTAACAGAAGGAGGGTTGTGGCTGAGCTGAGGTTCAAACACAAGACAAGAGAAAACATTACACCTACTCCCCTTAATCACCTGCTTTCTTTTAGTAAATGGCATTGATTTGATTTTTTGATTTATTTTATTTTTTATATATTATTATTATTATTATTATTATTATTATTATTATTATTATTATTATTATTATTATTATTACAATAACATTTTGTAACAATATAGACTTTAAATTTAGATCTGGATCCCATGTGGTTATTTGGTTGAATTAACATCTGGCCAAAATAAAAGTCTAGTCTAAAGTCTAAAGTCTAAAGTCTCAACTATAATTGAAAATAGGGAATCACAGAGGTTTACAGGCTTGAGCAACCAGCTTGTGACAGGAAGGTTTATACAATCATGTTATGATAAGCTGTGCGGCGGTTTAGTGGCAATGTATTTTAGTATAGTGTGCTATTTATTACTAACATCAGCTTGAACTTCCAGTAAAGAACATAATAATAAAATAATATACATATAGTGTATATAGTTTGAGTGGTGTGATGACAAATACAAACAACACTAAAAGGAGGTTGTTTAGAGAGACAAGGATAACTGTTTAGACCCAATTCCCACAATTCCCAAACATTTTCTTGAGAAACACTGTAGAACACTTCAAAGTGGTCCCAAATGAGCAGACTCATGAACGGTTTGCCCCTCAAGTGTGTTCAGTGCAATCACTTTCTGGTTGCAAGGGTAAAGAAATGAGGCAGATTGTTTGTGACAATTAGGCTGATGCCAGATACTGGCCGTTAAAGCCTTTACAATCACTTGTTCCCATCAGCCAACTCTGTTTATCAGTAATTGTAATTTTGCCCAAAAAAAAAAAAAAAAAAAAACCTTTGGCGATTAGATTAGGGAGTGGTCAGACACTAAGTTTGTGCCCAGCCCTAAACAAGAGAACTCTGTTTGGATAGATTCTGCACGAGGTCCCACTGAGAGGAAAGCAGGGGCAAAAGAAAGTGTGAAAGGAAGGAAGGAAAGAAGGGTAAGGATCAAAGAATAAAGGAAGGAAGAAGAAAAGGAAGGAACACATTTTTTAGTTGTGTTCAAAAGTTTATATTACATTTATAAATACATTTAATTGTACACATATTTTTTAAACTGTGCATAGCTGGCTGCATTTAAACCAACAGTTTTATTATATAAGAATTTTTTAGAGAACAATTTATTTATTTGTTTATTTATTTGTTTTTAACATTGTCATTATTGATTTTACACAACTTAATGAAGACAATGTGAGGATCTACTACGACATCTAGTGGAGGCCTTTGGTTATCGCACGTTCAAGCCTTTTCCCTTTGTGGCTTTTTTTGACACTTAAAAGTTATTGTGGCACGAATTGCCAAAACAATTCTTGTCTCAGTGATAATGAACTCAACTAATTTTTATTAAACTGGCCATTCAAAGCCAGTAGGCACCCTAAATGACCAGAAAACCTGTTTATTTGTCACTTTATACAAGATTTGCCACATTGACTCAAGCCAATACTTTTATTTAAACAATACATCCTGGCCTTTAGCCTTGGAATTGCTGTGCCTCCCCACACCTCATTCCCAGCCCTTCATCCTGTATGCAGGCTGCCAGGCAAAGATAAGGTGTCTTGGCACAGAGCTAGAGTGTTGTCCTTTGCAGCCTTGAGAAAGAATCCATGTGTTATGTTATGTCATTGGAGCAACAAAACTAAAAGAGGAAACAACATGAGATGAAAGGAAGAAATGACTGTGCTATAAAAGAATGTGATGGAAAAGTAACAATCAAATATTCTATAAAAAGAAAATAATAGAACAGTCTGTCAGATAAAATGATGTCTCATTTCATTGTCCTTTTTTGTACGTGCACAGTGTACAGTGGCCAACCTCTGAACCTTCATGTGTGTTGCTACATACACTGTCAACACAAGTTCCTCTGCTTGATTTACAGTCACCTTGTTCAAAGATTCAGTTGTGATGTGCACACAAACTTGCACAACCATAACAGACACATTAGCTCACCCCAAATATTATATTACATTCACTGTGTTTTAAAATGTCAGATTTGGTATGTACATGACACACAGAGTCTCTTGCTCAATTGTGAATCACTGTGCAAGCTTTCAGACCTGAAATGCTCCTTAAGCCAGTTGTCTCTACGCTCTTTGCTCCAATTAGCAAATAAATAAAGCTATGCTGTTGGTTATCTAAAAGATCGAGACTAACTGACTGTGGGGCCTCAGCTGCCTCATCAGCTGTCTATAGTGTTAAAAAGGAGGATGTGGCTGCTTTCACTGAACCCAGCCAAAACTGACCACACATTTCAAAACCTGAATATGAGTCTGTATGTCTAGGTTTATGAGCTGTAGCTTTCCTTTTTTCACTTATCCAAAACTGGTATACCAGAATATTTGCATGTGCTGAGACTATTGTTGAATTTGTACGATGTTGCTGGACTAAGTTGAAATCTGCTTGATTTTGTTGGTATTAATTAATGGTTGGAAAACATTGAGTTACCTGAAAGTTATGGTGTCACATTTGAGAAAGAATCTTTAACTTTGAGATGTTGGTATTTGAGCCCCAGTCTTTTGATTGGTGGCACCCTCTAGCACTCTCTAGGCTACTATGGGCACACAGTTAACCACTAGTCAGTGAGTGAGTCTGATGCTTCTCTTCTGTGTACTGTGGAACTAGTGCCTGCCTGATCAGAGTTGTCTGGAAGTATGTTGTAAATACAGATTTTTTAAATTTATATAAAATTTAATAGTTATTGTTGTAAATTCAAAATCCCCTTTGGATTTCTGAAAATGATTTTAATATGTTGAAATTTGTTGGAGTTATAAATAGTTGAAGAAGGTAAAAGGTGGAAAAAAGGGTTAATGTTAACTGATGCTCAAATGTAAGCCTGTGGTGAGAATTAGAACATTGAAGTTAGAGTCCAAATTCTGGCAGAATAATAATAATAAATCCACAAGAGAATGAGCTGCGGAACCCTCAGCATCTGACATTTCTCCAAAAAGGAAATTGTTATATTTGCAGTTATGAAAGTACTTCCTGAAGAGGGAGAAATGCACTACATTTTAGGCATGTGTCTTGATCTTAGAAAAACAGACATACTGGCAGAAAGACATCTGCCTGTCACAATCTGAACCACAGCTCTTTTTTGTGTGATTAACTGCATCACAAAGGATAATAGTAACTAAACAAACATAATAAATAAATAAATAAATACATCATCTTTAAAGTAAGAGAACGCAGATCTTCATAAACAGTTATATCTTTAAGAAACTGAATCTTTCTGACTGAATGTTGTGACAGTGCACATGTATCTCTTTAATCTGCAAAGTGATGTTCCCCTCCATGCACCAGCCACAGCTCCACAGAGGTGGAATGCTGAAAGATGCCCCCGTTCCTGCAGTGTTCAGAGATGTTAGAGGGTGGGCACGTCTCCCACTGGCTTCTCTGTGATCACCAAGATAATCACTTGATTACCTTGCAGAGCAAATCTTGCCAAGCATCAAATGTTTATTTGCCCCAAACTTAGACATACAGTACATGTATTAAAAATCTGTTCACTATCCAGCAAGTTCACCTATTAATTGAGGTTACATGTTTAGGCAACCCCCTTTGTCAGTGCCACATGCAGGTTATGCTAGCAACAAGCGAGGAAGCAAAAGCAGAAATTGTAAGCAGTGATTTTTGAAGCTCATACACGATCAAATATATTCTTAAACATAGTTTTCTGGGTATTGAAAAGTAAAATATATTCCTGTATGATATGTAGATCCACATGTTTATCCACAGACACAAACTGTGTATTGGATTTTGTGGCCTTCTGACACTGATAACTACAAACCTGGTAAAATATTGAAACTAATGAGTCAATGCTGTATAAACCAGTGTAAACTTTCTATTATTATGTTTTTCTTTTTACATAAATCCAATTACAAACTTATACTTTGCAAAATGTTTTGTAAATCTAAATTACAATTCCCTTTTCTATTCTTTTATAACAATGACAAAGTCTTTTCCTTGTTTTAGATGAGGTTAGCAATTGTTTGGTCAGTAGCTTAACTCTATCTAGTGGTGCAAAGTGGTATAACAGGCATTACAGTTGCTGTATTTTATATTCCCTCTAATTCAACATTTTACCACCAACAAACATATACCCACCCACATCCCTCTTTTCTTCCAATACACATAAGCTGTTAGGAAATAATAATAATTGATCAAATTATGGCATGGTATTAATGTCAAGATATTTAAATTCTCTCTAAAGATGAGAGCATTTGAAGCACCCAGAACCAGGCCAAGGGACACTTTCTTGTCTATCTCTTATAACTGTATACTGTGTACTGCCTCCTAGCCTTTCATTTTCCCTCCATCTTACTTGCCTACATGTCATACCTCTTTAAAACCCTTAGATCTGCCCCACCATTCTAGCTACTTCATTTTATCTCTGCCAATAATCCTATGATTTTGATTGACACCTGTCACATTACCACTGTGGGGTAAAAAAATCTAAGATATCTACCCATCTATTCACTTAGTTTCATGCCATTTATTTTACATTTACTCCCTGCTTTTGCTTTTTTTTGTCTGCCTCCTCCAGAGCAGTTTTGCATCCCAGCAGTTTCCTTTCCTCGGGTTATAATAGTTAGACTGTGAAATCACCAAGCCCTCTACCCCTCCCTTCACCTCTATGTCCTTCTTTCCCCTTTCACTCCCCAACATCTCTGATCCCCTCCTTCCACTTACTGCGTATATAGCCAATCTTTAATATTTATGGCCTGAAAGCTTGGGAAATGGGTGGGGGCATCTCTCGTATGATTACTCGCCAACTGTCAGGAACCAAATGAAGTAAGGTGAGGGTTGCTACAAGGTTGAAGCAGTGGAGATGCAGCCCTGCAGTGCAGAACAGAGGCCACCTGATCTCCTCGAAGCCCCCATACTGAAGTGATTAGGCTCCAGGAAGCTAAAGCTGACATTGCTGACACTAGCCCCCTCCACTTCGTACCACATCCTGCCTCAACATTCACCCACACCACACGACACCACCTTTCTAAGCTGACACCCGACTCGCTGCCGAGAAACCACAGGTTGATTTACATCTTCTGATATGGTAAAAGGAGGATGGGAGAGCGGATGGAAGCAGAGGGATATCCAGGGAACAAAAATCTGAAGAAAGCTGAGATCAGAAAACATCAGACTTGTTCTTTGCCTGTCGGTGTAGTTGCAGAAAAGTAAATTGGAACAATGGAGCCAGCCATATTCAATCCTACACCTGCAAGGGGCCAATCTTTTGCAGGTACTTTATTTGGGCAGGTAAAATGAAGACATACTGGTGGTATTCTCATAAAAAAGCATTACATTTCCCATTTTCATTCAGCGCGTTAGTGATACCATTCCCCATGTACTTCTATTATAAATGTATTACTTGAAGAGCAGCACCTCCCTCTAGTGTTCTGGAGTGGAAATTACAATGCATTGTCAGTGTGAGAATAAGGCTGTTTCTCTAGTGTTGATGCTGTTAAATGTCTGATTCATTCACACGTTATAATTTTGCATAAATGAAGTTGCTTTATTGGTTATAGGCATTTGAGAACTTAGTTTGCGGCATCATGTACACAATGATTCATTTTACAACACTTTTACAACACTTAGAAATGAATATTACAATAAATTGTCACAGTTAATTATAGAATTTGAACTCAATCTTATACGGCATAGGATAAATGCAAATCTGTAAAATGTGAAACCCAGTCTCTGCTCCTGTTTTAGCTGTCATCGTTTGTCTCTATTCTTCCTGTCTTTTGCTCACTTCCAATCAAAATGTGAATATTTTTTACGTTGTGATTGCTCTCAGTTTGACTCCTGTCTCCGGTGAAAGTGTTTCATTTCACTAATGCAGAAGTGAAACCAACTCCATTTAAAAAGCAGCCTGGCTGAATCCTCTAGGGGCCATGGGAATAATCAAAACACCGCCAGTGCGGAATACAAACTCCAGTTAAGAACAAAGGGAATGGAAATCAATGGTAGGATATGCAGATTTTCTTGACAGCTCAACATGCAAATAATCTTTTGTGGATATGCCCTGTGTTGCCTTTGCTAGGTTAAAATAACAACAGAGCTGAAAAATATAAATGCAGTATGTTAAAGAAAGGGCACAGCATTACACCTACTTAGTTTTGTCTGAAGGTGTTCCAAAGCAATCAATAAAGAATGTATTGCACTGCAAGCAAGGCTGAACAGCCTAAGGCATGGTCATGTCGGCACAGTGCAAGCCAACCAACCGTAGGAATTCATTTAATGCTAAAGACTGTATTATTTAAAAGATGCAGTTGAAGCTTCATGCACAGTTGTTAGTTTGCCGACATTTTAGAAGCTTGAGGAAGGTTTCAATTTTATGGGCATCTTTCTTGAAGCAGTTGAATAAAGTGTAGTCTTTCATGATTGATTCCAACATTTCTAGTTGCGTGTCATATTGGAATAAGACCTGCTCTCTGTAGGATGTGGACACAATCCCCTCATTTAACATCTGCACAGAGTAAAACATTAAATTAATACAGAACTTTTATGGTTTTATGTAAACCAGACATTTTCTTGCACATGAGCAAAATGAAAGATACATGGAAAGCTTAAATGTGCAGACCTTGGTGATCAGGACCAGGACTCCTTGCTCAAGACTTAGGAGTTTCTCCGACAACCACCTGGTTTTGTTGATAAGCAGATCTGGAGCATCGTCATAACGATCCAAAGTGGTCTGCAGGTAGACCAAAGGGTCGATCCAAGACTGGATCAACATCAGGACTGAGTGCAGCAGCCACTGGTCCTGTAAATCACACATATAAAACAAGAATGTGTGGATTTTTACTCAACATGGAACATAGAGAGAATTAACCATGTGTACAATGTTATATGATTCATTTCTTTCATATTGACTAAACCAAAATCTCCACAGAACATGATGATACATACTTTGCAGAAGTACAAAAGCATTTAAAGTACACATTCAAAGGACATCCAGCTATAAATGGACTCTCACAGGTAAAGCATTGTCTAAAACAAAGCACAAAGGACATTGTACAGTTAGCCAAGAAACAAAAAAGAAGTTAATATTTCAACAAAAAGCACAAGATAAAGCATTGGCATAAAAAAGACAGTACAGTTACAGCTTCATAGACCACATTAAGTATGATTTGGATGACGTTTTATAGTTAACCAGCAGTTTTAGAGCTTGTTTAAATAGGTTTTATACAGAATTACTTATTTGCTTGGGAAAGGGACCAAAAAAATAATTCCCATCAATTTAATCATGTATGACTACACGTTACACGTTATACTACACATATAAAAATATGTCTAAATTATAAGTAATGATTCTGCCATGCAAGTGAAAAGATTCAGACTGTCCATTTCAGCTTGAAGCAAAGAAACGTATGTTTCTGTAGTAGGCTATAGCAAAAAATGATTTACAGGCAGAAGTGCACAAACAGCCACACATTACCACCACATAAATGTTGACACTCAGCACATATAACAGCTCTGAAAAAAAAAAATAGACAGAAAGCAAATACTTTGACCATGAATCAATATGTGCTTACAGATATTTGCTGTATTTCACTTTTGGAGCTGGGAATGGGTAAATCTTTGGTGATGCATGCGTAGCTCGCCTGGTTCCTCTGAAGCCGCAGTGGAAAGGGAACAAACATCTCCTCCTACAGCCCACACACATAACAAATTCAGATATGATTAACACTGGGTTTTGTAAAATTTGAAATCCTTGTGTTAGTAAAACATCTTTAGTATAGTTTAGAATAGCCATTTTCACAAAACTTTACATCAACATAAGAGGACGAATGTGATAAGTAATGAACAATAAGGTCTTGCTCAGGTTAAGGTATAGAGCAACAGCAACAAAACCAGAAAAACAATGACAAAAGCGCTAACAATGTGACCACTGGAGGCGTTTGTTCTTCAGCATGTTCTCATCCATAGACCCCATGCAGCGTATTCTCTGTAACAAGCCCAACATCATTCCATTTCAAAGACCATTTTGGATCCCGAACCTCAGAGAAAATGTGGGGATTCAACAGGCTGCAAAAACCTGAACTCCCACTGCTGTGGTATATCATTATCACATCCGTAATACTCCACTGCTGGCCTGCTTCTTCAATAAAACATCTACGACTCAGAAGAGAGATAGGAGATTACTTTGAAGCCTGGCAGTGAGGCGATGATCCTGTCAGAATCAAAAGCCAATAACGTCGAGTATGTAACTGAAAGTGCTAGTACTTGTGGTCCAGCATAGTATAAAAAGGCCCCAAACTAAAACCATTCCAAAATAGTTTTTCGTACATCATTAAATAATTAATACAGGCCTTTTTGCATTGAAATGTAAGGAAACTACAAAAGATCCCATCTTCTACTCAACGTTGGATGACTCAACGTTTATGTAACAAGGTCATTTTTTTTTTTATTTGAAGGCTTTTAAACTTATTTATACTGGTTTGATGCTATAATCACACTGAGCAGCAAGTTACCCTCATAGGTTTTGATATTTATTCGATACCTGTTTTGAGCCTCCCTGTTTTCATTTTCAAGTCATTTTAAACTCTCGTGTAATGCTCAAGTGTATAGTGTAACTTATTCAGAATGCCTTGAGGCTCTGTTGTCAGTCTGTGGAGACAGCAGTTTGAATATAATTTTACCTTTCAATTCACTGGTGCAAAGACCTGTTTTGGGGCAATAATGTATTACTCACAAACAAAGACCTGGATTCTTCAGAGACGCGGTAGATAAGCTCGGCGTGCTGGATGACTCGATCTAGAAGTTTCTCCTGAGAGATTGACGGACAGCGAGACAGACTGCCCTGCTCATCCTGACAGTCCAGTGGGACACATTTGGTAAGCAGAAAAGGCCAGAGCAGCATAGCCAAAGCCCCGGACTGTATGACTACAAATACAAATGTTTAGTCTATAGACAGAACTAGTATTTCTACAACTATGTGTAGTACAATTGTTAAAAAAGCCTGTTTATTTGTATTGTGGTGTGTGCAGCATTACCTGTCATCCTCTGCATTTTGTCAAGTTCCTTCAAGCCTCTTGAGCTTTGCTGCTTTGAGTTCTGTCTGGATGTCTTTTTAAAGGCCATACAGGTCATGAATGTGAAAAAGGTCATTTTGGACTTGCGTGTGTTCTTGTAAAATGAGACTGATCTTGCTAAAGAAGTCTTCTTCCTTTCTCATGAATAATACCAACATGGCACCTCACTGAAAACTACATATTTATTTGAATGTCCCTAGAAAACAAACGTCTTAGAAATGTTTACAATTTGATGGCATTGAGCAAGGTTTGAGACTGGTAGGTTTGAAATGTAGGTTAAAACATTCATAATTGACATGGCTGCCAAACAGACAGCATATATAACTATAATAGTATAAAAAGAGGATGTGACTCACAAGATCACTGGCATATATCAAAACCCCTTAAACCTTTCTTTTATTTCTGCATTTGTATTCAATTGAACTCATAAAAGCACTGCTGTGTGAGAGCGACTCTCCCCAGAAGCAATGCTGTAATGACTGTATTTAGCTGTCACAGAAGGAGGAACAGGCTTCATAGTAATCCAGCTTGTAACTGTGCCAGCCTAGGTAGGCGTACAGGACGTCAGTAATTGCTCCATTTTTTTGTCTTTATGTCTTGAATAATTACAAACTGAAATACAATGTTTTAACAAATCTTTAACACAAGATGTTGGTGGTGAATAAAGAGTAAGGCAGGGTTTCAGAAAGTAGCCGCTCATGTTACAGAACTTAGTGCCACCAAGTGTTTACTATTCAAACCTGCTGCATGTCACGTATTCCACTGTGATTAATATGGAACATGTTCCCTTCTATTTTTTTAACATGTTATACAAATTAAGCTTTATATTATGTTAGCCTATAATCTTTGTAAATATTAATTTCAGAAACTATGTAAGCGTTCAGTATAGCCTTCTGCATTATTATTATTATTAGCAACAACAATGCAAAAATAATGTAGCAATATCAAAAGTTAAACATACATTGCTTCCATTGTTGTGACGTGGTGTCCAACTGGATAAAAAAAAAATATTACTTTATATTTACATTAAATACCTTAATTAAACACTTTTAAAATTATTTTGAGAATTGTCACAATCAACTTCAAGATCGTGTTTTTTTTTCTGACTCTCCCCCCGAAAAGGTCAAGCAACTATAGTCTTGGAACTATAAGTATTGTCTTTGAAAACATTTTTGAACAGCAGATAACAACCTTCTGATCAGACTACTGTATGTCTGTTTTCTTGGATGTGCTCTTATGAGTTGTTATTATTACACTAGCTACTCTCATTCCCTCAGCACATCCCATCTTGGTCTCACTTAGAGGTGAGATCGAGAAAGTCCTGGTGGATGAAAGAGGACTTACTTAAGTTAGTGGCTTAATCAGCTTAATTACCTATTGACAAATTTCTCTGATGTGCAACATACAGAAAAGACTTATATCTGCTTTTTCCCTGTTTTTTACAGCCAGATCTGAAACAATAGTTATGCTTATTTTAGGTTTGCAGTGCTGACTTGGATTTTTGAGTTTGCAAATGAGGCTATTTGGTTCATCAGAGGCATTTTTTCTCTCAGCTCGGATAATGTCATGTGTTCTATTGTTCACCTTTTCTGCTGCGATTGACCCAAATATCCAAAACGTGCATATTCAACTTCACGCTACCATTTGTTGTGTTCATTTGATGAATACAAGTTTCATGGGCACAGTAGCGCTGCTTTTTTTGGAACCTCATTTGATTTTGGGAGCAATTCCCTGCGTAGAATCTAAGGTGAAAATTGTCTCACTTGCCAAGACACACATTAATCAAAATACATGAATCGGTGTTAGATGTTTTGTTGGCATCAAACTATTGTCTCGAGTGATAAGAGCGAGTCCCTATGTAATATCATGTCTGGCACCTATGTAGCTTGTTTTCTTAATTTCAAAGGAAATCATCTGGGAAACACAGGGAGCTGCTACATGATTAGAAAAGAAACACGTTTAAAAGAATAAGCTCCCATAACTCTGACAATGACAAAAAACACATCTTCTATTGTACTTCAACTTGTCCTGATACAAGAAATTCTGTAGCATTCACATTGTGTCATGTAAGACTCCAAAGTTTAATCAATAAACTCAAGCAATGTTCACTTAAAACTACTACATTTCTGCTCATATTTTAAACGCAAAATCATCTAAATACAAGCAACTGTCTTGACTCAGTAGACAACCTTTTTTTATTCGCAAACTCAAACCTCACATTGGATGCAACTACACATTTGATTGACATTCAAAAATGACTCTTTACTCCAATATGTGACAGATACAATATCTTAATCTTACTTGTTTATTTATTAATGAACATATGCTAGCATTTTGCACAATGGTCTCAAGTAAGACAGTTTTGTAGGGTGGACTGGAAAATCCAACACAATTGTCAGCTCTTGTTAATATTGCTCTTTAGTTTGTTTGATTCTACAGTATATTTGGTATGTGGGTGGAGGAGGAGCTATTTATTTATTTATTCATTTATTAAGAAATACTCTCAGTGAGCAGAAGTCTGGGGAGTTAGGGCATAGAGATGATCTCTGTCAGGCTTACTCAGATTTGTTTCCCGACATCACATGATATTTGCAACTCCCTGCCAAAAGCATGCTGTGTTTACATAGTGTTGGGTAATTCTTTGTAGAGGGTTTTAACAAGTCAGGACTGTGCATCAAGACTTTTACATTTATTTTATTCATTTTACGTATTGTAAAGAAAAAAACACAAAAACTTTACATTATTGCATCATTAAGACAAAGTAGACAAACATATTACTAATGGCTACAAACAATACCAATTTTAGGTCAAGCTTTGAACAATCAAGAAAAAGTAATTAAGACTAAAATTAGTTTTTACATATGGTCATATAGTTCTGGTGAGGCAGTTTTCTAAATGGTCAGATGGGGGTTCCATTTGACTTTGTTTCATGGTGGTTGATGAAGGCACCTGACATAGCTTTGTGCATGATGTTTGGATGTGACAGTTTTAGGCTGATCCATTTTAACTTTGCCACAAGCGTAATTACCAACTCCCTCCTGTAGCATGCAACACACTCTCTTTTGAATGCAATCCTACTTTAACTTCTCGAGTTGCAGAAGACGTAGTACTTGTGCTTCATCTGCATTTACATACCTCTCCTCCCTAAGGGCTTCCAGTGGAACACACCTGCATGTGAAAAAAACAGCAATTAGAGAGCTATCATGATCAGAGAGTGATGAATTCAGGTTTGGAGCTGTTCATTTCCCAGCAGGATTCAGTAGATGTCGTGTTATAACAGCAGACGCATGCCAGTCTTGCCATCATGCCATGCACGTGTTGTTTTTGTCAAGTCTCACGGATAAAGGAAAAAAAAAGACATATGGTTTTAAATCAAATTGGTCACAGCGCCTTTGCCAATCACTGAGGACAACATATGCAGGCTCACAACCAAGGTGAAGCTGCTCTTATGTGTCTAGGCAGTGAGTGATCTTGGTGTGCTCCCAACTGGAAATTAGACTCTTACACAGTCACAGCTATTGAGGAGGGGATTTGTGTGGGCTGAGGTACAAATAAAACCTGATCGCCACTGTGAAAGAAGCTTTAGCTTTGCCCCTCTTCAAAGTGGGGTTTTCAAAAAGGAAATGCTTGCCTGGGTTTATTATTGTTCATTTAGCTGCTGATATTTCTCTCTATTTAGGTTTAAATTAATTTAACTTCTTTTCTTAGTCTGTTGTTCTTTTAACTCTGTGTTATGTGTCTCTTAGTCCTTCTCTGATCAGCTCTCATCCTTAAGTGTGTCCTGTTTCTGTTTGTTTTCCTATTGCTGTCTGTCTCTAACCATGTGCTGGTTAGCTCAAAGCAAAGTCTCTATTAACAGAAGCCCAGGCCAGATGGCAACTCAGAGATGGATCCTATCTCTCTGAAATCCACTAGTTAGTTACTTTTTTTCTTTTTTCTTTCCATATGAATATAACCTAGTATTAAATGATCCATCCAAAATATTTTTGTAATATAGTCTTTCTGATGCTATCTACTGTTCATTTTAAACCATTTAAATAGATGAGAACCTCTGCTCAGGAACGAAACAATTTGACAAATCAAAACTTGCAAAATCACATGCTCAGAAAAGGAGCACTCCCATTGGTCTACACTAGCTTGTCATATGACGCTCCAGAAAGTTTAAAAGCTGCAGAAGTGAATTCTTAGCGCTCAGTATGTTTTTTAACACAGAAACAGCTCAAAAAAGAAAAGCATCAACAGAGAAAAGGGAGGCAATGTAAAACACGAACAAATACTGTCAATTTATTCACATAATAAACGAGGCGGAGATAATTGCTGTCCTCACAGGTAATGCTAAACTAACACTAAACTTCAGTTTGGGGTAATGAATGAAGTATTTTGTGGAGGGAAAATTGCTCAGATTAATTTTTTTTTAACAAAAGAAAAGCATAGAAAGGTTCCTATGGGTGTTTTTGGGGGAGAGTGGAATCTGAGACAGGGACGGCAAAAAAAAGAAAATCAGGTAGTGGAGCTTTACATATGAGTGGTAGAAATAATACAAAATCTGTTAAAACAAAATATGCTTCAATCAACTTAAACAAAAATAATAATGTGCAGTAATAAATGGTATTCAATGTTAGGTATGAATAGAAGGTGATTCATTAGTCATTATTCATTATTCAATATAATACTTTCTGTGTGAAGCTTCAGCTTGAGATGTGTCACAAACTTCAAATCCCCTGGAGATGGTATTTATTCCCCAGGGGGAAATGGTGCTTGTAAAGTGAGAAAAGCAAACTAATGGAAGCAGGTAGACTACAATGTATCCACAGGCAGTTTGTCTAATGAGGCATAGCTATACAAGACTCTTTGGTCAGTTGAAGAGATGAGCGTGAAATTGGCCATTAAATAATGTGACTCTCACATTAAGAGGCCCTCCTAAGGTAAAATGTTCATGTGTCATTGGGATGACAAACCCAATAGATTTGCAGGCTCTGAAAGTTTTTACTCTAGATGAGGACTTGTTTAAGGTTAATTCAACTTGTCTCTGTGTTGTCACTCAGGGTTTGAGTTTAATTCAGTGTCAGTAAACTCTTCCATTCTCAACAACTGGTGGCTTAGTCTTGACTTATTAACAAGCCATTCACTTCCTGTATGCTTGTCTATGTGGCTGGGATTGTCAGGTAACATTTGATATGCCCCACCTCTATGTGCTCACAATACTAAAGCCTCAGTTTTACTATGTTTCTTATGTCCTTTCCTTTCGGCGGAGAAACAAGTTCATTGCAATTTGGAATTCAGTTCCACGGCTCAGTGCGTTCTATTTGAAATGAGATTTGAGAGGCTGAGCATAAGCTAGAAAGGCAGAGAACCTACAGCCACCTGGCACCTTGATGAATAAAAGATGGTGGAGCTAGTGTCTTATAAACAACAACAGAGCATAATTAGTTCAGTTTCTTTTATTTAGAACACTTTATGTGACATTTCCCTCGTGAGACTGCTTTCATCTGGCATGCCATCCCTGTTTCAGATGGGTTGTGGGCTTTCTCACTTGTTTCATAAATCAACAAGATAGCAGGAATAATGCTTATGTTGCATGCAAATATGTGTGAGTGTAGACCATTGATCTGATGTGGCAGTCCAACAGTAGCCCACAGTAAAGGCTTGTTACTGCAATGAACTGTCTCTAAAAATCAAATTATATAGTAGCTTATAAACTGTAAGAGTATTGTGGAAATTAATAGATTTTTTCCGTCCTTAATAATATTTATTCATCATTATATTACTATGCATTTGTAGACATATTCATGAGTTACTGCAAGTCTTAGCACTGATCTTAATTTGCATTGGGATCAGTTGTAACATCTTTAATTAGTGTGAAGGTCTGCAAATAAAGTGTTGAATATTTTATATACCAGAGACATTTAAAAGTGCCTGAATTACATGTCTTATTCTGAATATTTTGATTTGACAATCTTCTAAACATTAAAAACTAGTTAATGATTGTTTTCAATCCCCATCTGTCAGGTTATAATAATCTATATGATAGCAGATTACAAATAAACTGTTAGCACATTAGTTTGACATTAAGTAGGGATTATTCTGTGGCAGTGTGGTGGTAATTTTGCATTTACATAGGTGCTGCAAACATCAGCAT
Source organism: Perccottus glenii (assembly GCA_024416835.2). Taxonomy (NCBI): domain Eukaryota; kingdom Metazoa; phylum Chordata; class Actinopteri; order Gobiiformes; family Odontobutidae; genus Perccottus; species Perccottus glenii. The sequence continues at coordinate 13,082,726 of CM044550.2, forward strand.
CAGGATATCGGACTGTGACACAACTTACCTGTCACCTTCAAATCAAATCCCACATATTTTAACACAAGGAATACAATTGCCCAGACTCCCAAATAGTTCTGACTCAGGCCTATTCTTATGTTTGCTGTCTGCTCTGAGGTCTCTGTTCAGATCTTTTTTTTTTTTCTGCTTGCCCAGTAATGGCATCTGTGATATCCCTGGAGCGCTCTAAGAGAGGCAAATGACAGCATGTGTTTGTCTTCCCTGCTTTTGCTTAGCCTTTAGCACACACACACACACACACACGCACACGCACACACATACGCACACACACACACACACACACACACACACACACACACACACACACACACACACACACACACACACACACACACACACACACACACACACACACACACACACACACACACACACACACACACACACACACACCGACAAACAAACACAGAAAACAAGCACACTGCAATATCTTTGGTCTCAATTCCGCTTCCCCGCCTACTCTGTGTGCTTTTGAGTGAGAGCCCTGTAAAGTCTTTAGCCCCAGGTGCCACCTCAGGGCCTGAACATTGGTGAGGACAGGCACAGGGTAGCACAATCAAAGGGAAGCTGTGGCAAACATACACGCTTCTACGGGGGTTACCTTCTAATACTACAATGTCTTTCCAATCTGGCAGCATTTAACCTAAAATAAAGAAAAAAACAGGGCAAAAAAATGAAGAAACAACAGTAGAATCAGCTTTTGTACACAGCTTTTAAAACAAAAAAAGAAGTAGGAGGCAATGAATGTGCAAAGCCACAGAGCCTTTGTTGATTGCAATTAATAAGATTCTGTCCAAACCAAAATTTGCTGTTAGTGCTCTTACATTGTGGCTAGCCTTGAGTCTTTCTCACTGTCTACTCTGACTGACAGCTGAGGTCCATTATGGCCATTTATAATGTAGACAGGCTTGGGCAAAGACAAGCAAGTGTGGACAGGCCTATGGGCAGCATGACACATGACAACCTTGTAGTCAAGGCTTTGTTTGGCAAGCACAGACCCACTCACTGCTATACACTGCTCTATTTTTATACTCCCTCTGTATCTTGCTTTATAAAAGACATCAACAAGTGCTCTTTCTGTATCCATGGATTTGCTCTAATGAACAGCTTTAGTGGTACCAGCGGTTTTTGAATGTCTTATTCCAAGAAGCAATGGAGGTTATAAGACAGACAGAACAGCCACAGTTAGAGATATGCCTTGGATGAAAAAGGGCAAAGAGCAGTTTGTGTTTTGATCTATGAATATCCATCTGTCAGTGGAGGTGCTCACTCTAGACATAAAGCAACCAGTTGACTGGCTTTAGATAGTGTGAAACCAGAGATCAAAATGGTTAAAGTTCAAATAGAAAGAAAGGTATACGCCATGCATGTGGTGCAGAACTTTGTCTGAAAGAGGCTACCACTGTCAAAACATATCCTTTAATCTCTTTTCCATGGACACAACCCCCCGACTTTCACTGAAAATCTAGGACATTCTTTTTTTCATAACCAGTGAGTTCTCCAGTCTCAATGGTGCATCCTCAGTTCCAGTGCCAAAATAAAATTTCATAGTTAAGTAGTCTGTTTCTTTTTTGCCACCATATTTGGTCACAGCCACTGGAAAAGGTGGTGTTTGTATGTGGTTCTGTTTGCCTTCTATGCATCACATATGCAGAGAGAAATCACATATGAAAGATGAAGTGGAATTGTGAGAAAATAAAGGCTAGAAGATAAAAGAGTGGCATGTTTATCAAAAAGACTCTTCATTACAAACTAATCTGATTAAGACACACAATAAGGACTGTTTGTGGTGGCTTTAGTTTTCTTTGCATTTACAAAATAATCACTGAGCATGTGCTAAATATACATGAAAAAATAAAGCTGCATGGGGGTTTTGTCTTTGTTTGATGACATACCCTGGGGAAATGGGACAGACATAAAAAAAACTCCGCTATTGTTTTATGTTAACATTTTTATTGCCCATTGGCTTTTCTTACAATCATTTCTCTAATGGACACTTTCATGTCACACCATTTGGCTTATGAGCCATTGTGGGGTTTTGCTAATGTCTCAAATAGCATTGGCAAATAGAATTTCCTCTATGCATTGGAGCCACTACCTCTAATGAGGATCTTTACAGTAAAGGCTGTATTACCTCAGTGATCATGCAAATTGTGTGCTGACAGCAGAGAAAACAATACATGCTTGGGAAAGTCTTCTGTATTTTGCATTATGTTAAAGAAATGCTTTATGAGATGAAGTCTAAACCTTATTCATATAGTCCTTTCTATGGTTGCCACTAGGTGGTGCTGATATCATGCCCTCCTTTTCATGATGTTTCTCAATGTCCTGACTATGTAGCTGATTGAGTTTGAGAAACACAAAGCAGAAATAGATTAATTGAATTTAAAAAGAAAAATAAGTTAGAAATATAAATACCGAGCACAACTTGGTACAGAAACTTGAAGGTAGAAGGGCTAGGGAGTGTTTTGTTAGCACAGCTTTGGATTCAGGCTTGTAATCCATTATTCATTCTGCTGATTCTTCTTATTGTAGTTGGTTAACATAAAACTCACAGCATTATTAAATAAAAGAATTGATTAGCTACACATGCGTTGACTAAGACTATCAAATATTTAGAATCAAAAGTCAGTTTTTGCCTGTAGTTTTTAGGTAAGTTTGTTGAGGAACTGAAATGAAGATAAAGCAGAGAGGCTGCAGTTGGGTAGCATGTGCAGAGGGCTGGTTTCATCCAATGTATCGGTTTCTCTATTCAGCTTGAAGGACAAATGTTAAAGTTAGTACGTGCTGGTAGAATAAGAAACCCCCTAAAGGAAGGTATGAGGTTAAAAATTAGGTTTATCAATGATTTCTCAATGAGTTTTTTTGCATTTATCCTGTGTTGTACATCAGCATTTTCATTAAGTTCATCAGAACTCATGTTTTTTCCTAAGAAATAATATCAATTATAGTTTAGACTCAGAAAAGAAGAAAACTAGAAGCTACTGAGATATTGACCTAACAAAAACCTCTTTGGATTAATGGTTGAAAGCTGTGCCTATGGTTTACACACGCACGCACGCACGCACGCACAAACACACACACACACACACACACACACACACACACACACACACACACACACACACACACACACACACACACACACACACACACACACACACACTGCTCAAACACAAACACCATGAACAATAACACACCAAAATGGAAAACCTTGAAAATGAATGTGCCTCAGCTTACAGTAGCAGCTATGTGGGTGAGAAAAAGAACCAGACAGATTGCATTTGGCAGGGGGCTATGATCTATAAAAACGAGCTGTGAAAGGGATAGACACATCTCACTGCTAAAGCAAACAGATATATTGGTCTCCAATAGTACACTTCACCTAAGGCTGGGTGTCAGCGGTATTTGCCAGTGGTACCAACCCTTTGTGATGTGCTTTGGAGGGATTCCCAGGGATCTCTCAGTGGGTTGAAGTTAGAGTCTCACATGACTGCCAACAAAAAAATTAAATAGTAAATAGGACAAGGTTACAGACACATAATGAATGTTATTGGCCGTGTCACTACACCTTTTTCCCAGCCCTCTTATTATACCCTATCAGGTTAGTCATCCATGAAATGGGGGTTTCATGTGATGCAAGTGGAGCACAATTGTGCCACTACACCTTTTCCGCCAACACCTCCCATTCCAATCTCCCAAAAGGTTTGCTCTTGAATGAAAGCCACTTAGAGCAATGTGAATGGAGCTGGGTGATGAGGAGAAATTGGTAGTATTAACCCATTATTCCACATTATTATGTTCCATTTAGGGATCATTTTATCAACTAGCAGCTTTCACAACCTGTTCCAGCTTTGTATTGAAACCACATTCAGCCTAGGTCAGAATATTCCAAGTCATTGTACTTGATCCTACAATTTAGCTCAGAAGTACCAGCTTTTTTGTGTTTGCCTTTTTTGTCTACCTTAATATTGTTTTTTTTTGTGCTTTGAAATGAGACAAACTTGACTTACCTTGATTGAAACTTGATGAACCTCACAATAGTGTGGCTTAAAATGGTTTATCACAGTTTATTTTTAGTTGAATCATGTCTGGGGAAAGCAGTGTATGTCCAGTGACAGTGAGTAACTCTGTTAAAGCTGAGGAAGGAACATGTCCAACTTATTTTGAGATTAAAAAGGGAAGTACAAGTTGAAAACAATGTTTTGACATTGAACAAAAAGCTTTACCTGTATTGTTCCTACTGTGAAGAATGTTGTTCATTAGTGAGAAGCCTTGAGAAGTTCTTGGAACACAATGTAAGAACATAATAACAGACAACTCAGCCTGCCAAGTCACATCAACATCCTATTTGCTTTTTTTCACTTTTGATGTGAAATGCATGAAAACAGATCTGTTCATCCAAAATGCACAATTCAGAGTGCTAGATAAAGAAAGAGAAAGACAATAGGATATCAGAGCAAAAACACAAGGATAAAGCAGTTAAAGTGAAATGACTGCATGGACAATTTCTAAAGTTTCAGTATAGTCTACTTGTTTTGCTTTTACTGGCATTTTTATATAAGCTCTCTTTTGGATAGGGGCCATCCATCACATAGGCATTTCAGACATCAGCACGGTTCCCCAAATCAATGGCTCATTGACTGCCCCGGCAGCAGACATGGACACACGTCTGTCTCTGACAGTTACAAAAAAGAAACAGGAATACAAATTGGGCTTCACTGTCTGACTGAGAGGCCAAGAGAATAGATCATTGACAATCATGTCACAAATCCATCTCGGATAAAAAAAAACACACACTTTTTTCTGTTACCCCTGGTTCCTTCAAGCCCCCATTGCATTGTATCCATCGATAGAGACATGCTTGAAATTGGCTTTTTGTTAGCTATGTTTAACTATGCCTTAGAGGCATATTTCTTTTTACAATAGGAGATGGACATGCCAGTTGCTTTTCTGGTTATTGATTGCAAATGTTGCGAGAGCTTAATTAATTTACAATTATCAGAAAGATTATCTGGTAAGAAGCAGGATAAAACAACATAACATAAATAAAGTGTCTACATATTTAAATTTTTTTTAAGTTTACTTGGTTATCCTGTCAGACCATACCATTTTATTTCAGGTATTTTATGTATTTATATTTGAAGTAAAGGACCAGTGCTGTGTGGCTTCTGGTGACTTTAGAGCAAGACATATTTTTCTTTCTTTTTTTTTCACCAGTTCACAGCGCTTCTCCACCTGTCTCCACTTTTGTGACGTCAAACCTCTCCAAGTTCATACACTGTGCAATTCCTTTTGATTTCACCTAACCAATCAATTTAACACTCATCAGCATCCACCCACAAGCTTGCAGTTCCCATCTTTTACAATCAAAGCTCATTGACTGTGCTTTCCTGAGAACGGAAGTCTACAAACAAGCAATTGTGTTTGAGAAATGTGCTGTTGTGCCAATGCTTTATACACCATAGATTAAAGTAATAACACATAAGATCCATGGTCCAAATTGTCCATATTGTTGGATAACACCTTATCAATCTTTTATTCAGTCTGTTCAGAAATTGAGTGTGGCCCAATTAAACTGTAAAGTGTAATTCCAATATCAAAAATCAAAAAGGGTTTTTCTTTTTATCTCTGAAATCTAATAGTCAGCAGCCTCCTTCATCATCAGGACTACCCAAGGTAAAGCTTTGAGTGTGGGAAATGGCTGATGGGACAGCTGCAGGAGCCAGAGGCTGTGAGGCCAGGCAGACTATGAAATAAGAACATGGAGAGTTTGTCAAAATGAACCTGCCACCTCCACTGGTGTCTGGGGCTTGAGGTGGAAAAAGCAGGATGGATTGTGTGACCACAGCCATTTCTCTGTGCAGATGAAAGAGGTCTGTTCAAGCACAGCGGGAGAAAGCAGGTTGCATGGCCAGAAGGATTTATGACTTTGTGTTTGTGGCCAGACACTTGTATGACCATGTGGGTCTATGTCTGAGCCTAATAGTCCCTAGAATTAGGAGTAGAAACAAGCTAAAAACTTTGTAAGAGGATCAAACTTATATGTAGGCCAGATTTTGATGGGTCATAGATACCAAAATGTTTGTACTATAATAGAATCTAGTCACCCAGAAGTGTTTGATGAAGTCTCAAGGCTAAAGAAAAATAAAGCTGGTGGGTTAGATAACATAACTGCTGAACACTTTAAACTGTCTGGTAGAAAGCTGTATTCTTGACTGGCTTTTTGTTTTACTGTTCTTTTGGTACATGGTATATTGTCAGAGTTCATTCTTTCTATTGTATTAGTGCCTGTTATTAAAGAGCTTTGAACTGGTCAAAAGCTTTGGCCAGTTCTCTGTTTAAAGACTCTTTCTGGTTAGGCTTTAACCTTTTATGTTGACCATTGCTGATAATTTTTAGAACTATTTATGCCCTAAAATAAATTTTTTATTCAGATATAATGCAAAACTCAACAATGTTTATTGGATTTTTATACGCACCTAAGGCATTTGCTAGAAAAAAACATGCAAAATTATTTTGAAAATGATATGAACATGGGGTGCCTGGATACCTTGTTAGACATCTGAAAATGAAGGTCAGATCAGCTAAGTGATTGTGACACAGGATGGTTATTGGTGATTATTTAATTAATCACCTTATGCATGCAGAGGATTTGGTCATCTTTAGTCCCTTCAGCGCAGGCCTTCAGGACCGAAAATTAACATTTCCTGATTTCTACTTGTCTCTGGCAGTGTTTTTAACTTCAGTCATGAGACTACAGTATATACCTTGGTCATAATATCAGCAGTGACCTCTCTGACAATGTGCATTATATGGACAAGCCAACATGTTAGCTTGTAGGTTTGCATTTATTCATTTAGCTGACGCTTTTATCCAAAGAGACTTACATTGTTCTAATGTAATTACCAGTGTTACAGTCACTGGGGGCAAGGTGGGTTAAGTGTCTTGCCCAAGGACACAACGACAGTATGAACTGTGGGGAGAGTGGGAATCGAACCGCCTACCTTCCAGTTGAAAGACGACCACTCTACCCACTGAGCTACTGCCGCCTTGGTTAGTGTTCTGTTAATGTGAAGACCTCACTGTCTACTCCTCTGTACGCAGGCTGTCTCACACCTGGGTCGCTGTTCTAAGGAAGTCAGACTACAGGGGGCGTCGTCCTACCGTTTCAGGTAGGATAAAAAAACCTGTATAAATCAGCTGACATGTCACAGTAACATACACATAACACAGTAACAAGACTCTTTAGAGGAACACTGCAGGAAGTTTAGCAGTGAGGTAAACACTTACAAACTTTAATCTGAATATAAGAAAACAAACAAGTTATGGACCTTGTATATTTGTTTACCTAATAAAGATAAATAATATTCTAGCCAAAATAGAGTCTTCAAAGATTGTTTGTCTTAAAGTGTTTGACGCTTAAGTATAACCTTCTTAGTACAATAACATGATCAAAGCAGCTTAAATGCTGAGTTCAAAACGTCTATATTTTCTAAGAAAGCTATGGTCTTTAATAAACTGATGTTTTATCAGGCGGTAATGGCTACATCTGTTTTATGGAGAGAGCTGGTTCAGCTATAGGTGTTAGTTTCGAGACTCTGGTTGAGGTAATGGAGCAACAGACACACAACAGGTCAGATTCTATACTGAACAACTTGGATCATCCCCTGCATTCTGCAGCCAGTGGACGTGTGAGATCAGTGAGCTGCAGGACAGAACGCCACAAGAACTCCTTTTTCCCGAATGCCATAAGACTCTACAATCAATGAGTCTATGGCAGATGAAGAATTTAGACTCATTTGAAGAGAGCTAACAACTGAATTTTTGCTTGGGGATTTTTAAAGACATTTTAAATTTGAATAGACCTATGATTGTTCTATTTAGTGGAGTATAAAGATGGTAAAAACATTTATCTTCCTGGGAGCTAAAATCTGAACTTTAGACAAACTTTCTCTATTCTCAGAAAGCAAAGTAATGTCTGAAAAAAGGATACTTTGCTGAGTTTAAAGTCTGCTTTCCTCAACCAAATTTTTGTCATTTTTTCCAATTCTTGCACGTTATTGCCGTTCTTCAGTCAGGCAAAAGTAACATGTTAGCCTAAGGTAAGACATGACTGCATGCCTCTTCTTTGCATGCAACTGGGACTGTAGCGCAAAGTCTTTCTGGTGGCTACAAGTACAACAAGCCTCAGCTGCACTATTACAGCGAGTCCACTGCCAAAATGCATTAAGCATTTCCAAACCCTAAATAATTCAATGTGGAGGTGACATGGCATGAACTTAACAGTGCATGATTAAAATTGTATGTCTAAACACTGTGGGAAGTTTCTCAACAATTTATTCGCAGGGTATTATTTGCAGCCCATGTTATGTAAAACAATATAAACATTAACATGGACAAATACATAAATAAATCAACATTGGTCTTCTTTTTGTATCGCTACCACAGTGGAGAGTGATGGGTTTGGCATTGATTTCAATATATTTAAATTTAATATTGAAATATTTACCTATTATTTCACTTGTTCAACTTCTTTTTTCCTCTTAGATTTTACCCAAAAGACATGAATGTGCAAGAGAGTGTTTTTAAGAGTATGCTGTAGAATGCAGAGAGACCTTTCAGTGGCAGCTGTCGAGCAGTTTTTGCATTCATTGCATCTTTGCATGCCCTCTCCGCTCTCATACTTACTGTCCTTTTTATTAAATAAAACAGCATCAGCATAGACTGTGAAAAGAGCTTTTAATATACCTGACCTCTACCTATCTGACAAGCCGGCCCCAAGGCTTCCTCCGCATTCAAATACCAAGACCGGAGCATTGCAATGTGTACAGTACAGTGTACAGGTTGTCACAACAATGTTCATGTTCAAAAAAATAATTTCCAGCCACTTATCCACACAAAAGAACTCTTGACTATAACAATGCACATACAAAGAGACTTGTGGATGGTCACTGCTGCTGAGAGCTTCAGTGCTATTTCAGAGGCTAGAGAAAGAAGGCATTATTCATGTAACAATCACCTACACTTCTTTCAAGCTCTGGAGAAACAAAGCTGCTCACTTACTGTATTTTTATTGCACATCTTTGTCATTCAGAATACTGCAGCTCTCAATCTGTGAATCTTTGCATAAACGCATTACCACTATTTATGCTTGTTCCCTTTTCCTTTTCTTTTTTCTATTCCTGATTTCTGGCTTTTTGCTGCCATTGACTCAATGTTGACAAGCCATTCAAGACCAACTAGCTAACTGGGTTTGCTCCTTGGAGTACCCCCCCCTAATGTGAGCTGGTGATTGTCTATAACTTGTTATCATGCGCTGAACATTCTCATCTAATACAATCCTTGATAACAAAGCCTAGATGTAAAAACATGCTATTAGGCTATTATACAGTTTCCCTCAATTTAAAGAAAAAGGTCACACACTGCACTATTTGTACTTTCATTCATTTGAGCAATTACTATATGATGCACTTGTTATGCATTAAAATCATAAAAAGCCAAAGTAGACCATACAACAGTCCAGTCCTGCTGCTTTTGTATGTGTTGACCTTTGTTAACTTGTGTTGACCTTTGTTGACCTTTGTTTATTTAGTGAGTTTAAGCAGAGAGTGGGTAATCATAAAAACATATGAACAAATGATCTTACTTTATACTCTTTTAGATTTTAAACACACTATGCGTGTGTGCGCATTTACATGTGTTTATCCATGGTTGCTTATGAGAATATGATATTTATGAGACTGTAGAAGAGACCAGAAGGCCAATTTTCTGTACTCAGTGAGCCAGGGATTCCTCAGGACAAAAGGACCGGGGAACGGCAGCCACATAGATTACAAGCTTGAACAGGAGTGATGAGGGGACGCTGTTCATGGACTGTTACACAACCACCAACCTCCCCAGTCCCACAAATACACACAGACACATACAGCATCCTTTTTACAGCCTCACAAAATCCAACTTTGCCTCAGTGGCCTCCCTTACCCTCTATTCTCAAATTGCTTGTCAAAAGGACAAAATCGGAAAATTAAACAGTGCAGCTGACAAACATGATTACATGCTGTTTGCACCTGGACCTGGCAATTAAAGCTGTTGATAAGCAGGTCGGCCTCCTAATGTCCAAGGCATCCAGGCATTTAAAAAAAAAAAATCTTGTTTTACACTTGGTACCAGGGCAACTCAGTCTGTGTAGACTTACAATGAAACTGGTGTGGAGGTTTGTGAAGGAACCTAAGGGTTTTTCTTCATGTTTCAAAAGATTCATGAAGCTGGGACACTTTCCATAGTAACCCTAATCAAAGCTGCAACAACTTAAAACTGCCTCCTTCGCCCTCTCAACCCCCTACCCCCACAACAACAGAGTGGACTCCTTGCTTTTATGTTATTTAAAAAGGTCAAACTAACCAATTTGCCATGTTACATCAATCAGAATTTTAGAGCTCACCTTAAATTAGCTCCAAGTTCAACTTTAGATAGCTGCAGTCTTGCAGTTTTTTATCATGTTTTTGAGAATTCATTGCCAATATTTACTGTAGGCTTTGTGTTTCACTTTGCTTTGCTTTCATTTTATTTGCTTTGGTTTATTTAAAATGTGTTTTCTGCTGGAGGCCTTTTAGTGTGCCCTTCATTCTGTTTTTGGGGCTAGTTAATTGAATTCAGAGGTTTGGTTTTGTCTTTATAATGAGTCAGTTACTGATTTTGTGATACCGCTCATCCACAGCTGTTGAGTTGTTTAACTTTTTGTGTGTGCTGCTCTGAGGAAAATGCCTGCATATAGATTAGATTAGATTAGATTAGATTCAACTTTATTGTCATTACACAAGTACAGGTACAAGGCAACGAAATGCAGTATGCAATATGCAATACATGCAAACCTATTGTAAAATACATAACCAGACAGAAAATATTGAGACAAATGCATATAATAAATTGTGCATGAATAAATCCATTTATTTGGCAAACCATTTGGCAAACAATCCAGACCAACAGACTAGTAGTAGACGCAGTCAAAAAATTGTTCACCTCCGCAGAACACCTGGGAGATGCCGTCTTGCCCATAAAATTGGAAGCCAATTAGTCAATTTATAGTTTATTGCCACACAGTAGCTGGAGGCTTAAACGTAAAAAAAAAAAAAAAAAAAGTAAAATGGCTCCAACAATAGCACTTACCAAAGATGATTGCTTTCTTTTTTTTATTTGTGCCACAATAATAACCCTTTGCATAAACAGATGCTACATCACTATTTTATAAGTTTCCTCGGTTGAGTGCAGTAAATTATGTACTCTTTGCTTTCTGGTGGAATACATCTCTTCACATTAAGCTGTATACTTAGGGTCTTAAGGCATATGTCCTGTCTTAGTAGTATTTACTCCTCCTCCCGCACTCCTTAGTCTTCTGGTGAATACCTTCTAATGGTCCCCAAAACCCGCTTTAAAACTTGGGGAGACCGGTCCTTCCAGGCAGTCGCCCCCAGACTCTGGAACGCCCTGCCCCTGTCACTGCCAGTGGACGTTTCTGTTGATTCTTTAAAAAGCAACTGAACTTTTATTCAAAGAAGCTTTTAGTTAATTGGGCTTTTGTTTTACTATTTAGTGGATTTCATTTTAATTTATCATAGTTTTATTGTTCTTTTATTAAATTTGTTGCACTTTGTAAAGCGCGTTGTGATTTACATATATCTGTGAAAGGTGCTATATAAATAAAATTGACTTACTCACTGTCTGTGAAGGGTAAATAAATAATGTGTTTATTTTTAACTGTGGTTGTTATATGTTGGTTAACCAATAAACAGTCTTTTCATTTAGTCACTAATTCTTCTAAGTGATCATTTAATTTAACATCAACTTTGTTAAATCCTAAAATGAATATTTCTGGTTTTGGTTATAATGGGTTAGTTTACAAAGTCTTGTTGTTGTGGCTCAATATTTGAATGATAATGCTGGTTCCTTGGCTACTTGTTTTTTTTTTTTCACTTTGTTTTTTAAGGTCTTTCATTGACTGTGACTGGCCTGTAATGACTATAACTGTGCTCATTAGCAGTCACCCTCCTGTTATGTTGGCTCTGCATTGTACCTCTCCCTTTAGTTCTTTCCAGTGTTTCTCTGTCTGCATGTGGATGGGTATCGCAGGGCTCAGGGGCTTGGGAGTGACAGATGGAAGCTGCTTTGTGACCCTTAGAGATTGGAAAGCCCTTCTGTCCCCTCCTGATTGAGTGTCTAACTACCGGTCGCTCGCCTCACGTCAAACAACCCTACTTTATGTTATCTCAAGCCGCTCCCACTTGGCTCACTTGGCGAGATAGTAATGTCAGATCCTGACAGCTATTGTCATTTGCTCTAGCACTAATGCCACTGAGACATGGTGAATGACACTTTTATCAAGGCAGTTAGATCATCATGGAGCAGGTTTGAATGCCAATTTAAAAATGCAAATTAGGGTAAAAGTGGTATGGTTGAATAAACATGTAAATCATACCTGAACCAGCAGATGTTTCACTCACATTTGAAAAACATCAACTACTACTACTTTTTGACAATGTAGTTTAAAGCCAAATATAATGAGAACTGATAAAGGATAATGAAAGAAATGAAAGTGCTAACCGGAAACCAAATTTATTGTGTGTCCAAAGACTTGGCCAATGTAGTTTCTGTTATATATATGTACTCTAAACTTTTAGGAGAGAAAGGTTTTGAAATCCTAATGCATATTCTTTGGAAATGCTAATACTTTGTGACAGATTATTCATCCTCACATAGTGTGACACATTTCTCTTTTAAGATGATTTTGATGCAATGATGAGAAGCCTCAGTCCCTGTAAACAGTACTTGAAGTGGAAGAGAGGCCGGTTTAATCAGACTAAACAGGCACAAACAGATAAGTGCCGTACCAGGTGCAGAGCAACACAATACCTTCAAAAACAAAGCAATGGTTGTACTCCAACTGCATTTATGGCTTCCCCCTTCATGCTACACTAAACACATGTATAATTCACAAGAGTAAAACACTAGGTAAGAAAAGGCAGAGGAGAGGTTCTAAGTATAAATCAGGATCCACGCCATTTATGGCCTTGCCAGCTTGTTTATAGCTCTGCTGATGGCACCATGCCCTCTTGTGTTTTTACTCTAATATGTTATGAAGGAGCACTCACAAGAAATGGATAGGTGGTACTTCGGTTCAGTCGTACCAGGACTCTCTTTTTCTCAATATTAAACCTCTTCCAAAGTAGATGCTCTAAAACCTTTGAACATTATATGTGTTAGAAAGCAGCAGAACATACAGTAAATTAGTATATGAAGCAATATTTTAACTCTCTATGTGTATTCAGAGTCCAATGGGGTTGTAACCAAAGCTTCAAAGATAAAACAAACAAACAAGAAAAGAAAGAAAAACATAAATTGTACACGGTAAATATTGAACGACTGAGCAAAGCAATGGTGAGCAAACAATTTGACAATATCTAATACATCAAGGGAATTAATTTACTTAAAACTGCCCTGCATGTTTCTTAAACTTATTTGGCATTAATTTAAGTCTCCCTCTTGCCTTCTGACAAACACAAGGCCAGCTGTCACATGGTTTTCTCTTGACAGCCAAGAAGCTCTGACTTGTGAATCACTCAGTGTCCCCTGTCTCTCCCATGGAACCATGCCCGCTCAAAAAACAAATATTGTTTGGCACTGAATTACTAAAACTTGTTCTACATGTATAATAAGTAATATGTATCATGTGGGCTCACACTAGTACACATGTCCACTTTAAAAATGTTTAAAAATACTTCTAATGTCCTCGTTAAAAGCCTACCTTTCCAATGTGAGTCATAAAGTGATCAGCAGGAAGTGTGAATGGTAACACTGATAAAGGTCACACCATCTCCTCAAATGACGAGCATCATTACAGACTTGACGTGCTTAAAAAACATGGGATGTGGCATTTATGTGGCTCAAAAATATTAACTTTGTGAATGAAATGAAAAGGAGATACTTGATGATAACATTGTATCACATGCCACTAATTAATCATAGACAAATTGTATCATTCAAAAACATCAAGCAAGGGTTACATTTCCATGCTTTAATGCTTTAATGTTATGACGACATCTTAAACATGGATTATTTTATTCTATAGCTGAGTGAATTACTTTGCCCTTGAGTGGGCCCATTTTACATAAGCTTAAGTCCTGGCCTTGAAATACTATTAACAATCATAATGGATTTATTTTCTTTGATGCAGTTTGTACATTCTGTAAAATTTAAGCAATTACATTTTCAGAGAACAAATGAATTGGCAATTACCTATTAATACATTTATAATGTTACTACAACAATTCTACAAGAACAATATTTTTTTTCAGTTTTTATTAATAATAATTTACTTCAATGGCACAGCTCAATGTCAATGATAATGTTGAAAAGCACTAAAAATCATTAATGGTTTACAATTAAAGAGACCGGTCACCTCACTTTAGTCACAGTTGCTCATAATTCTATAATTTACCCAATTCAAGAAAAAAAAGTGAAATGAAAGCACAAAAGAGAGATAAAAGGAGACAGAGCGATTATCCCCGGTTGCTCATTGGCTCTCTGTGTTGTCTGGTCCAGGAGGAGCTCTGTCACATGGATGCCTAAGAAGGCAAGTGCTCCCGTAGCTCTCTCATGGGTTTTCAACCCCATTCCTCTCTTTGAAGACAGTCTTTTTTTGCAGCATCTGCTTTTTCCCTTTCCTCCAGCCCACTGCTCTGTTGCCTCCCTGCCTCTTTTCACACTTTGATTGCATGTATCTCTCATCGGAGTCCTCTGGCTAATTGCATCATTCTAATGGTCTTTTTCATGAACTTACTCTGTGGTACATTGACGTTTCATGCTGCTTATTAATTAGAATTAGCAAGTATAGGACAGAAAGAGGAATGAAAGTGCTGATGTGGAGTTTGACTGTTGCCATTGTCTTGGGTTTAGGGTTTGGGGACCATTGGGAAATTGGGAAATGAGGCTACCAACTAAAAAGTTTACATCATTATAGGCTAAAACCTTTATTTTAATACCATGACAAACCCAGCATGAATGTGCTCCCATTTTGTGTTCGCGAGTATTTTTCTGTTGGAATATTATCTGACTTGGCCACAGTCATTATCAGCAGTATCCACACTGCTTTGGGACTTGGCTTGGTGCTGTAGAGAGTAGGTGTCTTTGTCATCCTCTTTTGGCCCACGTACATGCAAATGGCTCACATACATGTATGTGTGTTTACCAATAAGAGTGTTGGTCGTCTCCTCCTCTCGCTGCAGGGCTTGCAGCTCTCTCTCTCCACTCAACTCTCCGTCACTGCGAGATGCTGCCACGTCAGTGCAATTTAACAGTTCTTTGATCCATGTCCTGAGAGTGAATGGCAACAAATTAAGCAAATTATTTGAACCACCCACGCCCTCCAGGAGAGAGGTGGAGGGAAGGAGGAATTATTAAAAGAAGGGTCGAGTGTGACTGAACAAAACAATGAAATAAATAGAAATGTATAGTACAGAAATATATAACCAAAGAATGGCCTGAACTAGAAAAGATTTGTTTTGCCTCAGTGACTTTCACTTCTTTCCAGCAAGTTGTTCACTTAGCAGAGGGCAGAGGTATTTTTTTAAGCTTTGGCACCTGAATTATTGCAAAACTATTGTCTCTTTTCTATTTATTTATTTATTTTTCATCATGTGAGCAAAACAATGTCTGCTATTTACTCCCTGATGTCCCCTTCTGATTCATTAATAGGTTGCATTTACAAACCTACCAGGATGCTAAAGTAACAAGAAAAAATAAACAAAAAAGAAAATCAGAAAATGTTTTAAGATTCAGTTAAAATATTCAATACATGTAAGCGTATCAACATTAAATTCAAGGCGTTTTTCCATTTAACTCAATAAATGGTGGGCTTCTCACCTATGTTCTCAGCTCACTCAGTCAGCAATGTGTTGTGTGGAGCTGTTGAACTGCTTTGGTCTAGGGCACAGCTGGGGTTCACACAGTAAACTGTGAGAATTAAGGTGACATAAAACAACAAAGCATGCACTGTAGGTTTGTAATCAAGGCAGAACCAAGTGACATAGTTGGGCATGAATGGTGTGAACTTAAAGAAAACCAAGGAGAAGGTTTGCTCAGAGCACTGTTCAGTATCTGTAGCTCCACATGTCTATTCCATATTCAACAGAGCACTCAGCTTTAGGGTTAAATCAGCTGTTGATGCATTAAGCCAGAAGAACAGAGCCTTGTCAAACCATGCTCAACATACAGTAGACACACTCTTTGTTTACTCTGCAAATTAACTCTTTCAGTAAAGTAGTATAGCCAGTGCACTGACCAAAGATAAACAATAACTGGAAATCTCAGATAATAAAATATTGCAAGAGTTGTCCTTCATGTCACCAATCGACAGCTCCATCTGACTTTAAGACATGAAAAAGAAATAAATTAGTGTGACAGACGTAACTTGGACCCCATCAGCCGAGGTCATGGATGGAGTCTCAGGTGTAAGTTCTGTCATTTCAGAGCAGACTTCACACTGTCCTCTTGTTCCCCTCATGCCAGCTGCTGACAGATACTCTGCTGCAACAGTTACAAACTTGTTTCTTGTAGGTAGGTAAAATAATGAAGGTGATGTAAATCCAAGACAATTTTTTCATCGACCATTTTTCAGGGAGGCTGCATACTCCCCGCAATATGTCAATCATTTGCTGCCATTACCTCTTTCCGGGTGCTCCTTCTCTTAAAATAACTGTGCTCAACAATATTAACCATTCAAGCCATCAT
Source organism: Perccottus glenii (assembly GCA_024416835.2). Taxonomy (NCBI): domain Eukaryota; kingdom Metazoa; phylum Chordata; class Actinopteri; order Gobiiformes; family Odontobutidae; genus Perccottus; species Perccottus glenii. Next base: position 13,099,553 of record CM044550.2, read on the forward strand.
GATGGTGTCTCTCTCTGCGGTGAAATCTCTGAGAACCTCCTGCACCATGTCGCTCTCAACCCAGTCATCAGAATTGAAGTGAGATAAGTTCTCCTCATCATCGGTGTCCTCTGCTCACTTTCCTGAAGTTAACAAGAGAAACTGGGCACAGTGGAGCCCTGGCTTTTTTATTCATAATGTAATTTCACAGCTCATTATAGTCCAAGAACAGTCACTGGTGGCACCAGATACATGTTGCATGGCAGATCTGGGTCATCTGTAAATCAGTCCTAGCTTATTTCAGTTGTATGTCTTAAAGTTAATATTCCATATTAAAAGGTTAAAACCAGATCAGCAACATATTTGGTTGAGATTTCTTTAGAAAAGGATGAAAACAGTAATTATTTCTGTGTTTCCCATTCTTTTTGAAAGATTTGTTTAGGCTTTTTTTCCCCGTTTTATAGACTCAGTTTAGATAGTGTGAGAAAGAGGGGAATGACAATGGCCGGTAGTAGCTCAGGGCAGCAGTAGCTCAGTGGTAGAGCAGCGTCCTTCGACCGGCGGATGGGTGGTTTGATCTCTGCTTGAAACATTCCAAAACATCCCGCTCTCCCCCACAGTTCATACTGTTGTTGTGTCCTTGGGCAAGACACTTAACCCACCTTGCCTCCAGTGGTGTCAGCTGTAATACTGGTAAAGCGCTTTGAGTGCCTACTAGGTGGAAAAGTGCTATATAAATAAATAAAAATAAATAAATAAAAAAACATTGGTCAAACATTGACCTGATCAATCAATTGTAGGCACTCTACCAGTTGAGCCACTAATGCGCCCCCACCTCTAAAATAATATTTCAAATCATAGTTCTCTGTTGGCTCTCCACTAAAACCCACACAAAACCCAATCTGGTTGTACAACAAACCCCACTTTAAGTGTAAATCAAACTACTCATAGTATCAATTGGTATCCATACAGTATATTATTGGCTTGAGGGCATGAAGCCATGCAGTATTATACATGACTTTACCTGTGTTTGTTCACACTGATGCAGGCTTGGAGATCTATTTGTCTGCCTGTATCTTCACATTAATCTCAAATGTTTACTTAAAGCAGACAGTCTTTCTTGGATTACTAAGACAGTGGTTTGTTTGAAGCTGCACAAATGAAATGATTACATAGTTTATGATCAAGTGCAAGTCATATTGAATGTGTCTAAAATAAAACTCTGATGGTCTATGGATATCATTAATGTCTTGTTTATTTATACACAGAGCATTTAGTTTACACCTGAAAGTAAAACTGACAATCGACAATGGTAAACTAATTAATGCTGCACATTATTGTAATGAGTTTTAATGATGCATTTTCCCAGCGCTATTGAGATAAAGATCATAATGGATTCAGCACAGAGGTGTGTTAACATTTATCTTCAGATCAATGGATTCCCACTGCCTAAGCTGTAATTAGACTGCCAGACTCTGATAAGGGTCATGGTAAACTTGAAGTGCTCAGCAAATGCATATTTGTGTGCGTGAATGTATATCCACTGCTAGCTCAGCTAAAGTGCAATCCAGCAGAGGCGCTTCTGCTAAAGGCTTGTTATAAATTATCTGATTAACCTTGTGAGGCTGAGAGCAACTCCTGATTTTTGCTCAAGGTGCAATTACTTTATTAGACCGTATAACAATAATAGAAGCAAAACACCACACAAGCTCATAAAATTTAGAGGGGGTTATGTCCGCGGCTGTGTGGCTAGCACCTTGTATTTTCTATGCTGCTATGCTTGAGGAAAGAAAGAAAAAGCTGCAAAGTCCTGATTGATGTATTGATCTGGAGCATGGTGTTATTACGTAGCGTAGAAAACAAAAACACATGGTTGTCTCGTGGCAAGGTTCTGTCAAAACGCAGATCAGAAAACAGTGTTAAGGTTTACAGTAAACCCAGTGACAGATCAGATTTATATTGGTCACAATATTTATCCGTAATTCAAATATTAGTACATTGGTGTTCATTAAAAGCTGATCAGTATTTAATGAAAATAGTTGCCAGTAAAATCAAAAACAGTTTGATGGTTAGTTGAGTAATTGTTAATTAGTAGATATTTGTAACAAGCAGAGAGGAATCTATAGCCATTAAAATATATAATAATAATAAAAATACTTTATTCAAGGATCTAAGGATTGTTCTGTTAATGCACAGGTTAATGATAAAGAGGCCATAAGTTTACACTGTAAACATATAATCTGCATTGTAACTAATATATAATCTTTTTCATTTATTTATTGTGCAATGCCTGGTACAATTTATTGCATAGTATGTGCTAAAAATGTGACATAGGTTATTTATTCTATTTTCAAATATTCAAAAAAAGTTACATATTTTGCTGTGTAAGGACAAAAAACAACATGAAAAGGATGGATCAAAAACTGTGATGAGTTGTTTATTTCTCATTAAATCAATAAACGGTTTCCTTCTCGGCTGCATCACCACAGGCAAGATAGGAGTTCATTAAAGTGGGACGACTCTCAAGAAATCAAATCTAGCTTTGAAGGTGCAGGAGTACAACTTCTCTGAGATTAATTTTAGAAGGGTTTTTAAAGAAAGAGTGAATTATAGATTGATTGTATAGGTATCACGCTAATCAAAGTTCCTAAACCGTTTGGACCATTTCAATAATGTGTTTATGTTTAGATGGAAGTGCATTCACTCTTTGACTGCCCCTCACTTTCCCCACTGAGACCAAATCAAACCTAATAAAAAAGCTACACACCTCCATAAAGAAGATGTTGTAAAATATTCACTGAAATTCACAGGGTTGGTGTGACCGACAACTCTACTTATCCATGCAGGGTTAACCACTCTAGTTTAGTCCCCTGACTGACAATAGCCACAGGTACAACTGCCTCATGCCTGCAAGCAGAGTCATAGAGTCATAGAGCATTTCTAATTGGTCATGACAGGAGCTTCTGGCTGCCAGTTTTGAATTACACAACTTCCAGAAGATGTATTGTTATTTCCAACTTGCACTGTCTCTAAAAATACCTTACAAGAAAATCCACAGTCCAGAGGCACAAAGTGTCCATCATCTATGCACATGTATTTTTTTTATCAAGGCACATTGCTGAGTACATTTAGTAAAATAAATTTCAACAACTCCAATCAGATAAAAAATTGATGAATGGACATTTACATTTGACACTCATTTAGTTTGAATTCTATGTTTTTGATACTTAGGTACTAGGTAAAAATTCTGGATAGATGTACATACAAAAGTACCACTGCAAAACTTTTAGCCCAAAAATAAAAAATTCTCAAAATCATTTTGATGGTTCTTATGACACTGGAAGAATCACGACGATCTCACTAACACAGTTCTCTCAGCTGGACAGAAATCTCCAATGTAACTTTTCTGTCCCGGGACACAGATTCATTGCAAGACATTACGTGAGTGACATGCTTTACGCTTTAAAAAGAAGGAGCAGAAATAGGCCAATAATCTAACCCTAGCAGAGTCTTATTTGTATAAAATACAATTCTGTTTCAGAAGACATGTTTTTTTTCCTAACTTGCCGGCTTGGATAGTCTTTTTTTGGAAACAAAAGACGTCTGTCGTAACAACACAGTGAGTCTCCAGAGGGGTCTGTGCCCTCTACTGGTTACACAGGGCTGCTTTAATTCATTCAATGTATTGAATGTAGTAAATTAAACTGCAGAAACACAATACGGTAATGGGTTTGGACATTAAAGGCTATGAGCACACACCATAAAATACACAATTAGGTGTATTTGTATTGGTGTATTCATAATAACCTATCACTTTGACTAAACAGAAAATAGGTATGGTAATAAATGGTTTAGAAAATGCTTAGAGGCAACACCAGAGAATTATGCAAATTATTCCAATGGAAATAAAAAATAACATTTGACAGAAGCAGACAGTATTAGATTGTTAGCTGTGAAGGCTTTATTAGCTCACAACAGTCCTTTGTGCTATAATCCAAGGGAAAATGCCCATAGAGATGCCCAATCAAATTATCCAGTGTTTTGTTCCACAACAATATCAGAGTTAATGTCTATTATTTCATTTCTCATCTCATCAAACTAATTCTAAAATCAAAGACCAGCTGAAGCTTAACAATACTTTTGACATCTGGCCACTCTCTAATTAGTCCTCACAGATTAACACCAATGAATTATATAAAAAAAAAGGCATTTAAACATGGAAATGTGACATTAGCAGAAAAGATGGCATTTGGCAGACTCAAAGCGAATAGGAAGTTAGTTCATTGTTAGAAAAGTCAAAGTATGGCCCTGTGTGAGACAGGTTTGTGGGTCTGAAATAAAGTCAGCTCCCATAATGTAATGTCAGAATATCCCTCATTAGCTCGGATGAGCTGATTTTCTGTCCAGACTTTACCTTGTGTCATAGTTTGAGTGACAGAAACAGTGTTACGCTGTGCCAATGGTTCAGTAAAGGACCAGATTTTATACTTTTAAAATTAGAAATAGAGTTTATCAAGATACGAGCAATCACCGTTATTTTAAGTATGTTGTTAAACTTGTAACTTGTTGAAATGCAGCGACTGTAAATCTATACAATTTATATGTACATCCTTAGCTTAGAAAGTAAATTTAGATTTTTCTAATAGTTTGTCTAATGTCAGCATTTTCCTTCCCTCAAGCACTTAAAAGCACCATGCATATCCAAAGCAGAGAGAGGGTAAAGCCTCCTTCAATTCCCAAGCTGTAAAGAGATGTAGCAATGTAGCTCTTGCAAACTGATGACTAGCAAAGATCACTGACAACTTCAAAGCCTTGTGGATCCAGGTCACCTACGAGATGGTTTATGCATTACTGTGCCCCTATTAAAGAAGGAACTTGCATCGATCCACATGCACCCAGTTAGTGAGAAAATACCCTTTAGAAATAAAACATCCAATCATCTAATTAAGCACTATTCCTATAACAGAAGTTAAGAACCAGTCTAATGAGACAGTAATTTGTTTCCCAAATTCACAGGGCCTGGGCTTCTCCATGTAATCTTTGCTTGCTTCTTTTGCATAACTGATGCAAATGTATTTGTTTGCATAATGCATGACTGACTTTGAATGTCCTGTGATCCGTCCATTGCACTGGACCAAGAGGCTTATATTGCGTCTTAGCCAGGATCCAGACCACTGGCATTCTTCACATGATACAGATCAGGAGCAGTTGTCATCATTCTGAAGTAGCATACAAGTGCAGCAGTGCGATTAGTTTGACAGGACACATCATTCCCAGGCTTTATAGAGTAGTCAGTCTAAGTATGACAGAAGTTTAAAGCTTTTCTCCCATCATCTGTCTCCTCTACCAAAACTCCAATTCATTTCACATAAACACAGAATGGCATTGTGTTTCAGTGCAGTGTTGCATTTCAATGGATACACATTTTAGAATAAGAGAGTGGGAGCTTAGATTGTTAGATAGCACTGTAGATCTGTATTTTCTTGGTTTATTGTCTTCATATTTGAACCAATACATGCATCTCTTCTCTAACACCCCTTTAAAAAAAATAATAAATAAATAGAAATACGCTTTTACTTTTTAATCTCTTCAGTCAAAAAGTACTAAAGTTTAACGGACAAAAGCTAAATAATGACAACATGGTGAGCTATAGGGACTGTGCATTAGATTGAATACATTTGAAATAGATGTTGCAGCAGCACTATAAGAGTGCAGCCCCATTAGCAAGTTTAACAAAACATTAACTATTCACTACAACATTGTTTAAATGATTGCACACATCTGCAGACTGGCTGCAGATGTGGGTTGAAGAGATACACAGTGATGAAAGTTACAGTTGAGATGGCAGTTGTTGAGCTAATTCCAGGACACAGACTGAGAACAAAGGCAGCCCCAGTACACATTCTGCATTTGGGAGTTCACTCTGAAAAATAAAAGGATGGCTAGTGTTTCCTTTCTCCTTCATTACCCAGAGGTCTTAATTAGTCTAGGTTAATCATGCAATGCTGTAAATGACTACATTTTTTTAAAACTCTTTTCATCTGTCATTTTATTGCCTGGAACAAACCTGTAGTGGGGCACCCTCATTTAACATAACAGCATTGCAACACCCCAACTCCCTAATATGATTGTTGTACTTTCCTTCCTCTGTTTCCTCTACATCTGCCTTGTACACACATACAACACATGATGCTAACACTGTTACATTTTTACAGGCACGTGTTTATACTTGTTTACTCTTGTTTTAATAGAAGCAATAGTCAAGAAAAGTAATTTAGAGACTGTTGGCTCAGATTGGCTCAGGTTATGCTGAAACTGCCAATACTGGAAGATTCACCTGTTTTATTCTTCAGACGTGGACCATTTAGGAATCTCCTTGTGCCATTTGGTTAGACTATGACCTTAAAAAAAGGTTAAATCATGCTGGTAATCACAGGGACCATCCATCAATACCGTTCAGGTTAAGGTCATGTGGTATTTGCCCCAAGGTTAAGGTCATACCAAACAAATGAAAATGATTTGTTTACTCTGTCCTAGACATAACAATTGGGTTAAGATGCCACCGTTCTGATCACCAGTTTTAATGTATCGACAGTTTTTTTTAAGAGGTTATGCTTAAACAAATGGAGTATGTTTTTGTTTACCTATACAGAAGATATAACGTGTTCTGACATTGAGTGAGGAAACACATTAAAAAACAAGACATATTGAAAGTATAAGAAATATATAAGAAAGTAGTTTTTTGGAGGTGGATGTCCATGATTTTTAAACCAGGATTATGTACATCGAGCTGTCTGACTATCTAGTCATGAGCATATCACAGTGAGAGGCTGTCAGGTGACACTGGAGAGATAATGGTTTCTGCGTGAGCATACAGCATTCAGGCATTCTGACAGCACTTCATACAGTGTCTGTCATGGCTGTCTAACTTGGAAGTAGAAGTATTGCCAAAAGTCTTTTTATGGTAAATAATGATCAAAAATAGGAACATTTATTGTCACTACAATGGAATATATTTGCCTTTTACTTATAAACATATCTGGCCAATTCCTCTATCTCTGAAACCTGCACATGTCTTGCACCTGTTTTGTGTTTTAAAATAAAACAGAAATGATCACAGAACACGTCTGCACACTCTGAGTTCACCTGGAACTGATATCAAATAAAGACATTCCTGCCAACCGTGCAAAACAAATGTGTCTGTTTTCTTGCTGTCGTGTTTTAACAGTCCCTGTCCCTTCAGGGGAGTCCTGCTTCATGCAGCCAATTTGGATATTCCCCTTCCACGATGCCCTTAAATTGTCCGTGCCTAATTTTAGTGTGCCACTTTCTGTGTTTATCCTGGGCTAACAGCTAGTATTGGATTGGATGAAAAACCAATGAGTCAGACTGACATCGGGCTGTTACAGTGATGCCAAGCCATCTGCTCTTCTAAAACTCAAGTGGGAGTGAGGTGAGCAAGAGGAAAAAGAGGAAAAATAAGTAGCTAAAACTAACCATAAGACAAAAAGATGTACATCTGATAACTCAGAAAAGTATGCTACGATAGAAGTAAGAAAAAAATAACTAAATTATAAAAAATATTATCAAGCAAGTTATTGGTAGCTCATTTTGGAAAATGTTTTCAGGGCACCATGGGGAGCATCCCAGATGGCATCACCTCAGCAGTCCACTGTCATCTGGACCATGTGCATCAAAGGTCACATGACCAGAAAAAGAACACAGACATTTCCTATTTAAACATAGAAACATGATTAGTCCCTAAATCAATACCAATCACTGTTGAGACATTGCTAATTATTATAAATTGTCACCCACTGGTAACTAACATCTGTATGTGTAAGTAATAAGTGTAAGTAACTGTGGAGTTCTTTGTGTGCTTGATATGCTAAACTGAGAAATAAAAAAGCAGAATAAAAATATTTTGGAAAGATGGAAAAGTAGTATGATTTGCAAAGTGGTATGCTTTTCAGGTATTTGTCATGTGGGTTTTAACACATTTTCAGTCTTTGTGGATGTAGAACAAGATGTTGTGTTTTTGTTTTTCTCAAGAATGTTATATATCTATATATATAGATATATAGATATTTACATATCTATATATATCTATAGCTATATGTGTGTGTGTGTGTGTATATGTGTGTATAACAATATAACAATAATACCTCAAATAACGCTTGCAAAGAAACAACAGTGTATGCAGCCATCCTTGGCATCGAGGCACAAACAAGTCTTGCAGAAGAGTGCCTATGTTGTGGTTCTATTTCGGTTTCCTATTTGTTAATGTGCACAAAAGGTATTCAGTTCCTTAATGTCCCGAAAACCACAGCATGCAAAAGTGCTATCAATTACCAGCTTGGCATCTATCTTTCCTCTCAGTTTCTTGTCTCTAAGAGGGAACAAACAATGACTTGCAGCCAACTGAAGTCCTAGTTCAGTGTGACAGAGTGGATGACAAGCAATAGCAGCAATAAAACAAATGTGCCACATAGAACAATAACACGTAAGAGAAGGAGAGCAGACCAGGAACTTTTCTCATTGTTAAATGATCAGTCTCTCCTCTGCGTGCTCAGGAGATCCCAGTGGAATGGCTTTTATAACTTTGCAAATTCAGGAACAAGAATAGAAAGTGATCTATTCAACAAAAATGATTGCCTTATAAAAGTTTTACAAAATGTATAGCTATCTTTCCCATATGGTATCTCCTCTATGTAAGCCCTGGCATCTGAACAAATTTTCTGTGAACATTTTTGGGGGTGCTGTAATTGATAGACAATGACTATCTTTCTTTACACAATAGGAACTAGTGAGCATTGGGCTTGCACACAAACAGTTCCTACGTTCCTTCAGGGATTTCTCCCCCCAAAAAATAGCAAAACAGACACTATTGTCATTAGATACCTAGCTGAAAAAGAGAACTGCCATCTTTAATGAATTCCAACTGAAGTTGCCAATGTAGTAAATATTTTACAATAGATATTTTGATTGTAACAAATACATTTTGAGCTTCCTTTTTCACATTTGAGTGTGTGTCCACTGTTATAACTACCTGATTACACCTTTTGCCTTAGGCCACTCCTATGCAAATTTAAGGTGTGTACCAACATTAATTCATAAACTTATAAAAAAGTGTATTCCTCCAGGTTTGAATAATTCACAAATGTCCATAAGATTCTTTCATTGTACTTGACACACTATTACATTCTACAAAGCATTTAATAAAAAAGAAGCTAGAATAAAAAGATTCTGGAAGTATCAAGGATGAATTGGCCATTTTTTCTGCCATTTGAAAGAAGTACAGCAAAATGAGAACAATGTCAACGAGAACAGAAAGGAGTGCACCACAGTTACGTTTTAGGTAAATGAGCAAACCTTTCATTTTCTGTAAAAATAAAAATAAATAAATGATAAAAATATCAGCTTTGAAAAAGTTTTTCCTTTGTGATGTAATGGTCTTAATAGGTTTTACTCATCTAATGCCTTGTAACTCAATAAAATGCCTCTGCTCACAGCCAGTGACATTTACAATGAAGCATCAACAAACTTAGCTGGAGTCACAATATTTTTTCTCCTGGTAGCTTTGTGCATGGTATCATAGAAAGACATGGATTCTAGCAGAGTGAGCATTGTGTACTCATCCCTCCTTCCTAGGCTTTGTCTCACAAACAAACGCACACCCACAACTCAAAAGCATCCACATCCAACTTTGCTTTTAAGTCTTGTGGCTTGACACAAAGGGGATCCTTCTTTCCCCGCGCATCATCTGAAGAGAAGGCAAATCAAAACGACACAAAGAGCCGTCTCGCTATTCAATTGGGAGAAAACTCATTCTGTCACTGCTGCCATTCTGTTTGAGATTACAGTGGGGACTCATAGCCTGTGTTGCCTTCGCATCCCTTCTGCATCGTGCCATTGATGTTTTCCCTTGTCTGCCTAATGATTGTCTTTCTTTAGGAGGAGTCACCATATAGTTGTTGTGTCTAAGCTAGGATATTAGCATATTGTATTGAAAGGTAAAGTGAATCTACGTACCAATGTGTTTTAATGATTTAAATCTATATGTGGTTGATTTATCCACGTGTGTTGGCTTTTCCACTCTCAATGTGCATACAGCTTAATGATACCCCTCATTATGTGTAAGAAAGCCACCATATAATGACGCAAATAAAAAAAAAGAAATGTAATCTGCATTGTGAGAGGCAAGTAGAGATTTGTACAGGAAGTAAACAAGCAAATTATGGGGACAGTAAAAAAGGCTGGGATAATTAGTTTTGTTTCAACTAATTAAAATCTGTTGAGCTCTTCTGTTGTTGCAACACAAATTGTTGAGGTACGGTTTCTGGGAAACATGGCGTACATGTTTATATGTTGATAGTAAAATAAAAATGTTTAGTTGTTTACTGCTTAATAAAATATAATACAATACATACAGGAAATTGTTAATCAGTTTTAATCAAATTGCCATAAAGCTATTTATGTCAATTATAGGACAATATAAAAAGAATATCAAAAACATAACTTTGGCAGCTCTAATCCGCTGATCACGGTTGAGTAGTGTCTGCAAAGTTTTGTAAATTGATTTTGCTATTAGCTTGTTTTTGATCAGATGCAGGCCATGGATAGTTCTCATTGGGGACAAATAAATCATGTGAGAATGGCGTAACTGCTTTGAATAACTATTGCAGTAAACAATTTTGGTATTAACAACCAAACACAAATGGACCAGTGGGATTAAGCAGTTCAAAAAGTCAAATGAGATGAAAGGAAACAATTTAATGGTGAGCCTAGACAATAATTCTCTGAAACGATTCATCAAATAAATCGAGTAATTCGATTAGCAAAATGCCTTGATTATTTTTATGTTGCCTCGATGAATCGAGAGGGCTCGTCAATCCATGCCTGTGGCAGCTTAAGCCACTATAACACGTCCACTGAGATCTGCACTGTGCGTGGATTCTATCTGCGGGCCCTGGTTGTATGAACAAAATCCCCCCAACTTTCACACCTGTACTTGATCCTCCAGGGACCCTAGTGTTAGGCCCGGAGTGTCCCGTTGTGCAAACATTTACAGTGTGTGTTCTTTAGTGTTGGTGAGCTGGTGATGAGAACACTGTGCGTCTGGACCTCATTCTCTCTGCAGCTGCTTGAACTTTAAACTGTTTGGTTAAGGTCCTCACATGTTCCAAACTGTTTAAATATTCACTGTCTCCATGAATGAGCTGGCTCCTTTGTTTGTTTGTCGCTGTCAAGCTAGGTTAGCGTCAACCCGTTCCTCTCTCCTCACACTCCTCAGGACAGCCACTATTCAACTAATCATATAAGAACCAGTTAAAGAATTATTCTATTGTTTATCTTATGCAAATGGCAGTGTTTGTCACTAAATGCACTGTAAACTTTAAAACGGCAGCTTTTAACCTTTTATTTATTTTATATTAAATGTGTATTTAATGATTTAATGCCATGCTTTAGGCTGAGCCTGAAATATTTTTAAGGCATTTGAAATGCATTCAAACATACAAAAGTAAATTTCAATGATAATGGATGTGCATTATAATGCATTGTCATACGCAATTAGACAGCATTTTTTAAAAAATATTTTCAAATTATAGCCTTTTAGTCTCAGGTATTACATTTTTTTGCACATATAATGTGAAATGGAAATGTCATCAGTCAAGAATTAAAACATGTTAATGTTGATAAAGTCTTTTGGAATTAGAGACAAAACGTCTTCCAGATGCTTTTGCTTTAACCTTTTCTTTAAGTTGACCTGGATGACTGAGAACCTTCACAGACACATGCTAATGTTATTTTAAACTAAAACTCTTATGTATTATATCTGTTTATTTGAACTGTGTTGCTGAAAATATGCAGTTACGCTACCAAATTTTTAATTAATGCAACAAATAATTGATAGGTTACTCGATTACTAAAATAATCAATAGCTGCAGCACTAAGAGTTCATATGAAACATTGCTTTTTAGAATGTTTAATTCCCAATACCTGTGAGGTCCAAAGAGCAGCTGCTTTTATTTATTTTTACCAATAGTCTTTAACTGAATTTGAAAACATACATCTTTTGGATATTGACTTATCACAACAAAATTAAAGACTATGGGATGAATACTTGGGTAGGATAAGTCACTTATGTGTGTCTGTTTAGTAGTTTCATGTTCCCAGAACAAAAAAACAAAATATAGCAGCAACTCAGCAAAGGGATTCACTTTCTAATCCTCTTTCAGAATGACAATAAATGCTTTGGCACAGCTGACAGTGGTCATGTATGTCTAATCTATACAAAACTCCTGCTGCATGTTTTACAGGGCTTGCCCCATTCTTCTTGACTGCCCCCACTGCAATGCTTCCTCACTGGTAATCCCAGAAACTGTACCAGTTTGACCATGCTGTCAAAGCATAACCTGGACCTTGATGCACTTATCAACTCACACCACATTGTACTCTGCCTTCAAATAAAACCACATCACTGTAGCTACATGCAAACGACAAGGCCTTTAAAACAAACTGTCTCATGTGCAGGTCATACTAGTAATGTTTGATTTATTAAATCTAGTTTAGTTAGATTAGAAGAAATTGAGGAGAAGTAATGTATGTTTCAAGACGATCCACCATCATTAGAATATGTTCCTCTGTCGATTTACATTTTTACAACACAATATCCTGACAACAAATACACACACACTTCTCCCAAGACATGTGTTAATTTGGGTCACTGTGTGATTTCAGAGGAGACTGAGGTCTTCTCATTACAGCTATGTTATAAACTATAATGCATCAAAGTCCAGACGCTTAACATCGGGAAAAAGAACAGTGCAAGTAAGTAGCAAATATAATTGGTTAATGCAATTATGAGCAACTTTAATCTGGATGATGATATAGAGGAATTGTCATATTTTATGGCTTTCATTATGCCTGTGAATAGGGCACAGGAGGCTAGAGAAGACTGTTCTTAGATACTGAGGGAGAACCATCAGTGATTTTCTTTTTACAGCCTGCTGAACACATTCACAGTGGTCATGATGAGGACAGGAAGACAGTGTCAAAGGGTCAGTAACACTCATCCTAAATGGGTGACCCTCTTTAGCCTTTGTTCATTTAAATTATTCTATAGTATGTATTGCATCACTGTTTTATTATTACATCAAAAAGATATAGAATATATTCCTACTTTATAAATCTGCCCTTAACTCAATTAGTACCTTGCACAAGTAATGTGTGCTATCTTTGTTGTGTATTATCAACAAGCCTCTCCCATGGTACCTCTTAAATGGTCGTCATGTAAGGGCGCCGCCATACGGCGATTTTACAGCGAAATACAGCGATATACATTCGTCCACCAGAGGGCAGGCTCCAAAAGCGGAAATATAAGGAGAAACCCAATGGCGACTTTACAAGTGTAAAAATCATGTTTACAGCCTGGTACAAAAGATGGCTCCGGTCTCTAGAGCTAAGTTTTTGATTATTTAGTTGGTTTATGCTATCTAAAAACTATTGTTTTACTATGGAGTAAAAGCCGAAAAGCCCGGATGTAACTGCCGTTTTATTGCCCATTCGTAATGACAATATTGGTAAATAGGGGACCAATGGGCGGATATCATCCATATTTATACTATCTATGATTATCAATATTGTTAAAATACAAAACAACTTTTTCCACTAATATAACCTGGTCACACATGACTGCTCACTTGCTAACAATGAATTTCCCAGGGACCCTTTAACCCTAATAGCAGTAAAGTATGAATTTTTCAACCAACAACAAACACTACACAAGTAAAGTGTTGTTTAGCTGATATCTGAGGTCCAAAGAATTTGCGGTCCCACCAGGCTGGTTTGCAGTTATCTGCTGTTTACCCTGCTTAATTAACCAAATTCCCCTGCCTTACCCTTGTGAACAGCCACCTGTACAACACACCTAAGAACAGACGCAGATTATGTGAGTGGGTCCCAGGAGCCACCCAAATCAACAGCCTGTAATGCTTTCTCAGCTGGGACCTTCTGATATTTGTTTTGCAGACAGAAAGAAACGACAGCAAACATCCACTTATGGCCGTGGGGCCACAGATGCCTCACAGGCATAAATTGATGACCACAGAGCAGAGTGCCCACATGTAAACCGGTCGATCTTTCTTTGACAAAATGCAGTTTGCAATTATAATCTTGTCATTCAAAGTAATTCCATATTTATATAATAGACTACATTATGGGCAGTCACTGCCTCATAAAAACATGAATATAAATGGAGACAGGCTAAAACATGTGATGGATAATGCTGTACTTAGTGCTTGGAAGAGGGTGCTCTAATTTAGTGAGATTACCATCTGTTTATTTGATTTTCTTTACTCCATAAACTGGGGGCAAGCAGAAGCAGATTAAAAAGTGGATAAGCAGCCTAACCCGCAGTATGTCAAGAAGTCCATTAATGTGCAAGAAGGGCGTTTGGGGGAGAGTTGAATACTCAAATGTTTAGAACCCACCTAATGCATCAGTGTTGTGCAGTCATTCTGCAGTAACTCCCTGCATTTGGTGATGATTGCACTGCCACAGGAGATGAGCATTTTTATAATCAAATCAAATAAATAAACACAGTGGGTGAATGAAAGCCTCTTATACCAATATTACTGTCATGTATATGCTGTGAAATTCAATAGCAAAAGCCATATGCATCTTGATTGCTTAATGATTTGGTTAACTCATATGTACAAGAAATGCAAATATTACAATACATCATAATAAACAGATTATTAATAAATAGATGTGCGTATAACAATCCACATTTTTTACATTGTAGTTTCTTTGGCCCAAAACAGAAAATGATCTTAATGATCCAACTAATCCAGTATTACAAAACATTCACAATTTCTTTTCTACATAGACAAAATTCACGTCAGACTCAAGTGCTATAAGCCAAGGGTAAGGCCAGAAAAATAAAACTGAACAACTTTTTAGGTTTGATAACATTGAGACTGACACAGGACAACTGACCGTTTTTCTATTTGTAATGATTTTAATTATGACCAAAACAAAAATGGAAAGAGTTCAACAAAGTGCATTTTATATTACATATGTTAAGCATTATATAATACTTATCAGTTATTTTCACAAACATAAACTCAAATATATCATGTATTACCAAATCATGTCACTTTGCATTATTTAGAACAATACTATACTATCAAATTAGTTTGGCTGTGCATACTAACAACCATTGCATATACAGGTCTCTCTTTTTCATCAAAGCTTGTGCTCCTCTTGCACTGGTTTGATATTACATATTGTTCGCAGCACAATCTCAAACAAACACCTATATTTGTGGCTTTAATGCTTGTTTTTGGTGAGAGTCATTTAGCATGGAAATAATGTTTTTTTGCTGTTTAACAGTTCAAGCTGTTAAAATACCCAACAAGTTCAAAAACTAGTTCAGTTATGGTCTTCTTTTATTTTTTTTTTACTGTTGCGTGCAAATAAAAGGATCTGATAGATGCAGTAGAATAAAATATGACCCTGTGAAAACTATAGCAACATGTGTCTTTAGTCCTTGTTTAGTACAATTGTATGTTCTATCTGTGTAGCTAAATGCCCTCTAAAAACTTTAGTGAAATTCTGGCCAGCAAATCAGGGACAAATGTGGTTGACTTAAACAAATAAACATTGACATTTTGTTAAATCCATGTTAACCACTCAAACAGTTTGTACAGGAGGACAAGCCTTGTGCAAACAGCTCAATACAACTTCATCTCATCAGACTGTGGCGCAACACCTTCCCAAGATGCACAGGGGACATCACAATGTTGCCAACAATTGTAGGCCAAAGCTAGCAGGAGGGAGTGTTTGCCTTGTAAGGACCACACACAGCAACTCCCATGAAGTCATTTGTTCTTTTTGCCACCTAATCAATGCCCCCAGAGCTGCAGATAAACCTAGGGCTCCCTCCCAAAAAAGGTCACTACAGCCATCAAGGATCTGAGTGTTTACTGAATTAAAGACCAAAGCTGTCTATTTGCTGTTTTGCTTTAAATTCCTAATTGAAACACATGAAGATACTCGAACATTACTCAACCTTATACTTTATCAGATGTGCGAATGAGCAACCCTGCCTCCAAGGAGTTGTATCAGTGCCGGCATCTATCTTGTTAAAGGTGGAATGGGCATAGCAGGCAGTGTGCTGTCACCTTATTTTTCTGAAATCATAAATTCAGTGCATAAAACTCGCTGGGGTAAAACTCTCAAAGGGAAAAGTACATTTTCTTTGCGCCCAGGAGATTATGCTCTGGCAGACATCAAGATTTAAAGTGTCAATAAATGCTCAAAACAAAGCTTTTTGTTGCAGTCGTTTACTGCCACGACTGAAATATTAATCTAAATTTACCATTCACTGCATTGCAAGGAACAACATAAATATAAATATATAATGTACACTTACTTTTATTCACTTTAAAATTCTCATTCTTACTATTTTCTTTCTTTTTCCCCTCCTTTTTCCCTATCGTTGTGGAGGGGTTTGAGTGCCCGAATGATCCTAGGAGCTATGTTGTCGGGGGCTATATGCCCCTGGTAGGGTCTCCCAAGGCAAACAGGTCCTAGGTGACGGGCCAGACAAAGAGCCCCCTTATAGGGGGCGGCAGTGGCTCAGTGGTAGAGCGGCTTTCCTTCAACCGGAAGGTAGTAGGTTCATTGTCAGTTCATACTGTCGTTGTGTCCTTGGGCAAGACTCGTAACCCACCTTGCCTTGTATGATTGTGTGAGAATGTGAATGTATGTGGTGATGGTTGGAGAGTTCGTAGGCATGGAATGGCTGCCACGTCTCTGTCAGTCTGCCCCAGGGCAAATGTGGTTACAGATGCAGCTTACTACCACCAATGTGTGACTGTGGAGTGAATGAATAATTGATATGTAAAGCGTCTTTGCATCCCCAGAAAAGCGCTATATAAAATTGATATAATAATAATAATAATAATAATAATAATAATATAGATAGGACAATATCAAGGATGCATGCGAGCATCTGGTGAACGGGTCTTTCCCCACGGCGCCTGGCCGGGCTCAGCCCGAAGGAGCGACGTGGGGCCGACCTCACGTGAGGTGTTTCGGGCATGTCCCACTGGGAGGAGACCCCAGGGAAGACCTGGAGGGACTATGTCTCTCGGCTGGCCTGGGAACGCCTCGGTTCTGGGGAGTGGGAAGTCTGGGTGTCTCTGCTTAGACTGCTGCCCCCGCAACCCGGCTCCGGATAAGCGGTAGAAGATGGATGGATGGATGGATGAATGGACTATTTCTTTTTTTCATGATAAAATTTCAAGGTCACTCTGAGGCAATAAAAAAAACTTTTTATTTGCTTGGACTTGGAAAGGGGCCTTATCTATCTCTCTCTGCTTATCCGGGGCCAGGTCACGGGGGCAACAGTCTAAGCAGAGACACCCAGACCTCCCTCTCCCTGGACACTTCTTCAAGCTCATCTGGGGAAATAATGAGGTGTTCCTAGACCAGCCGAGAGACTCCTTACGGTGGGACACGCCCGACACACCTCCATGGGGCGTCCAGGAAGTATCAGTAACAGATGCCCAAGCCACCTCAGCTGGCTGCTCTCGATGTGGAGGAACAGTGGCTCTACTCTGAGCTCCTCCTGAGTGACCGAGCTCCTCATCCTATTCTCTAAAGGAGCGCCCAGCCACCCTGCGGAGAAAGCTGCCTGTGTCTTGTCGTTTCAGTCATGACCCACAGCTCATGACCATAGGTGAGGGTAGGGACGTAGATTGACCGGTAAACCGAGAGCTTTGCAGCTCAGCTCCTTCACCACAACATACCGGTAAATCGAATGCATCACTGCACAAGCTGTGCGGATCCGCCTGTCAATCTCCTACTTCATCCTTCCCTCACTTGTAAACAAGACGCCAAAATACTTGAACTCCTCCACTTGAGACAGGAGCTCTCCACCAACCTTGATGGTAACAAGCCACCCGGTTCTGAATGAGAACCATGGCCTCGGACTTGGAGGTGCTGATTCACATCCCAGCCACTTCATGCCCAATTTACACCAAATCTCTTTGAGGCCAACTGATCTTTCTCTATTATTTTCCAAACTCCTCCCAGACCCAAAGTTTTTTTCTCTACAACCACTCGAGCTGCAGCCCACTTGGTTTGCTGGTACCTGTCAGCTGCCTCAGGAATCCAGTAAGCCAGCCAGGCCTGATTGGACTTCTTCAGCTTGACGGTATCACTTACTTCCAGTGTCCACCACCATGTTTGGGGATTGCTGCCTTGACAAGCACCAGAGACTTAACAGACATAGCTCTGGGCGGCCGTGTCAACAATGGAGGCGGAGATCATGGTCCACTCGGACTCAATGCCTCCAGCCTCCCTTGGGATCTGGTTGAAGCTCTGCCGGAGGTGGGAGTTGAAGTATAAATTAGTAAGTTAAGTAAGTTAAGTTCAATAAAACAACCACAAAGTTGATTATCGACCACTGGCCTAGGGTGCCCTGGTGCCACATGAACTCATGGACACCCTTAAGCCTTATCCATTGGAGGTAATTGTCATGAGCTCAAATAATTTTGTAGTGGATGACAAGCACTGTGATGTAAGCTCCTGTAGTGATAGAGTGTTAATTTTTTTCCCTAACCTGTGATCAATCAAAGCATTTCATTTGAAGCAGATGGCTCAGAAGGGATCCATGAGCCACTGATGAGACCAGGTAAATTTAGGACTCTCTTCCCTGTTGGGTGAATACAGTTGACCTTGAGAGGATATTTAAATCAATGTTTATATAACAATTATGAATTGTTTCTGTTATTAAGAAGGGACATGAGTGAGCATTTCCTGGATGTGTTATTCAGAAGTAAAAAAGTGTAGTCTCACAAAAGTGAAATGCCGGGTGGTTTCTGTTCCCATGGCAGACAACCACTTTTCACATTTAGGATTCAATTACATTCACAGGTTAAAGAAGTGAGGCATGTTTTTATGACAAGCACTGATGCTTTGCAGTTTAGGGACGTTTTGTATTCTAGACCATATGTTAATTAAGGAGGCGCAGATTCACCAGTTTTATTTGCACAAAGCTTAGCGTTTGTTGCCACAAAGAGCAATTAAAACCATGTAACAACCATTTCCAGTTAATTAACTCTGTTACTTTATGATCATTGGCCAATGTTATTAATTAAATGTATTTTAGGATAAATTAGATGTTTACGTTAGAATGAACAATTGTTATGTAGTGTCTTCTCAGTTAGCTTTTTATTTAAGATCAGTAAAAAGTTTGAGTAGCTGTAAAGCTCATTTATCTTATGTTAATATACTGTTTTGTTGCACTCTTGTCAGCCATTTATAAAAGAGTAATAGATCTGACCATGGCATAATGGTCATTATCTATAATATACGGTTTCTAATCAGGCCTGTATGCATTTGCACTTATCAGTGTGGTCAGAAAATATGTGTATATGTACACTTACTAAGTACTAAATGGTGATTATCCAAATGTGCGCAACACAATTAGTATGAGACGTAATGGAAGGCAAGGTCGGAAACAGGAAGATGGAGTGCTAATAACAGACCCACAGGGCTTGGTCTACCACATGACATCCATCACAATCTCCCTCTCTCCCAACTTTTCCTTTTTTGCCTTCCCTTCCTATTTTTTTTTTTGCTTGATGGTTCTTGTCCTCTCCAGCCGAGTATAGTGTAATCTCCCACTCCCCTGTGGGTGCATGGAGTAAATCAGCGCAGCTGGATCACAGGCATCAATCTCAGCCAGCCCTGAGGATGGGCCACTTGTGAGCCCACAGGGAGGCATTTCCTCTTCATTCCAAATGAGAGACAAATGTTGCAAGGAGAGAGTGGAGCGGCACAGTGGGAGGGAGTGCGCCGATGGGGGGGGGCGGCCAGACAGGCGATGTAGGTGGCGGTGTTGGAGGGGGTAAGATTGGCAGTGGGTAAAAGTGATAGATTCTTAAAAAGGTGACAAGTGGGTAAGATTGAAGAGAAAATAGTCACTGAGCAAAAATGTGTAGTCAGCATTAAAATCAGACTCTTTGTCTTTAAAAAGTAATCAAAAGTGCCAGTGGAGAGAAGAGATTTAACTTTACTTCCAGCTGTGGACTTTCTTGAGATTATATATTATACAGTCAATGACTAATACTGGGCTGGTTTTGTTTCATCGAAATCATAGTTTTGGATTGTGTTTTTAGTAAAATGGGGCAAAGCATTCAACTTTTTTTGACAATAGTGTAGTATTTATTAAATGTGTAAATTTATGCATTGTAGAGTATACTAAGTAATTCACTTAGTAGAGTAAACCCCTTGTAAATGTCTATATTATTGTTTAGACATTTATTTTGGTGATGTATCCAAATAATTAGGATAAAGCACTGTCACCATCTGTGTCAACAGTTAAGATGCAAATATGTAAATTACAGTATGAAAATATCACTAGATATTTCCCACTATGCCTGTGAGCATGGCAGAAAACTTTTAATTGAATTATTGCCAAGGATCGAAAAATCCAATTGTGCTGACCAAACTTGTGGGTAATATGATTTTTATGTTTGTTTTCTTGCCATTAGGGTGTAAGAGCTCTGGTTTTATTTCCCAGTTGTCTGTAGTAAATGAACAATTTCCAGGCACAAAAGATACATCAATGTAAAGTTAATTCCAATATAAAGTTCTAAGAAACAAACAAAACAAAACTACAAATATATATATTAACAGTGTTACCAAGTATTTTTATATCCCTTTAGAAGGTTAGTGTTAGAATAGCATTAGAAAAGTTAGGTCATAAATGTATAAAAGCTTGAAAGAAACATGATTTTGAGGACACATGAAAAAGACCAACACAGCAGTCTTTCCTCGCCTGCCTGCTTTAGGAGTTGTGCACTTACACTGAGGTACAACGCATGACAAATGCTGAGAGGAGGTCCATTCGAGATGGGCAGGTTTAAAGATATTAAACTGGTAAATACACATCTGTTGTCTAAAAGTCCTGAATTGGCAGTCAAGCGCTGCTCCACTGGCTGAGTAAGAGGCTCAATTTGATAGATTGGCACAGCAAAGTGTAAATGTACTGGGTGTCGTCATTCACGGATTGAATGTGTACACTGGAAAGATTTAGTGATCTACTTTGGGTACATTTTCATGTATAATATATCTACTTCAGTGGGTTTTGACCACAGTGGTATTTACCGCTCCTGCAAAGCTAGCAATTCCTTTATGTTTTCAATTTCTTCTGATTAAACTGATTGTATGAAGATTTGTTTTTTTATTCTTTCATGTTTTGTTATAAATCCATTGTCAGTCTTTATCTGTTTATAGAAATAAGCTTAACTAAAACATTCACTAAAACTGGCCAAAACCCAGAGTGAGTCCGTTTCAGTGAATTCAATTCCTGCAGTGAATAATTCTAAAGCCCCTTCAATCCATTTTATGATCCTTTTATTCATTCTATTCTAAAGCCACCAGTGTTTACTCTTTAAACATTCAAATATAGCTGCAAAGTGAATCAGCAAATAATCCTCCTTTAACAAGGAGCCAAATACATATTCACACCAACTATCTCATTAAACAAGATATATATTTAGCAAAAAAAAGTGTTTTTTTTACATTCATATGTGCAGAGTTGCTTTTTTTTTTACAAAGTCTACAATAAAGGGGCAGCTCTGGTCCTCACAATCCCTGGATACAGAATAGAGCTTTGCTGTGATATCTACAGATTTCTTTATTCCACATCAAAGCAGCCTTTAGCCTTGGGTTATGCTTGTAAATCAGCCAAATGACACTTGTGCAGGGATGTCTACACTCATCAGAGATCAGGCTCTGTAAAGTCTATTTTCGAATGTCAAGTTCACTCTTTGTGTTTTAAAGGTGTCTCAAAAAAGATGGAGTGTTTCAGCACAAACAGGGTTTATTGACAAATCATACTTTACCTGTATGTATGAGATGAGACTTCTCAAACCCACATGAACACCAACATAGGTTACTTCTTATGCCCATTCTAATTCTTTGTAGAAACTCATGTACTTAATTTATTCAATTTCAGTTGCAAGGAAGCCAAGCTTCTCCAATTGGCCTTGGTTTGGCAGCTTATTAAAAACATGAGACTACGTAGACATTGAATTAATTAAATTGTTAATAAATATTGAGTTGGAGGAGGTGTAAGGCTTGCACTACCATTTCTATCACCTACCATGTTCTTGACATGATATTGCAAACAATATTTAAGTAAACAAATCTAAATAAAGTCCAGTAAAATACAGATGTATCAAAAATCTAAATAGCGTATAATAGCAGCATTGATTATGACATTAGATGTGATTTAATGCAACCAACTAAACACTACTCAAACTCCAAACTCATGAACTCAGTATTTGGTGAAGAAGTGAGATATTGTATCTAAATTACATTTTTCATTGCAAGAATTATGTGTTCAAATAAAACAGTAGTGGGTTTGGCAGTTCTTGATTTTAAATCCCAAAACTATGTGTGACACTGACACAAGACAAAGACCTTTAAATGGTTTAAAAAAAAAATGTTGCTGAGAAATGGCCAAAATCTTATTTTAGCCACATTGAGGTGCTTGTACTGCTGTTGCGTTTTTACTGGCTTTATTGTGTAATACGTTGTAAGTTAACTATACCACTTTTAGAAAATACTGGACCACCCATGTCTGGTCTCAAGACAAAGATCTTGAGTACTCTAGTCAGTAATTTTCTTAAAATGCCTTTGGTTAAAGTTATGGCAATGTGTTTTCAAAGGCTGCCAATGTACCAACACTGTTTCCCCACAAGCCTTGCAAACTGAAATCAAGTGAGTAGATAGTGTGTTATGCAGTGCAATGCTTTGAGCGCCCTCAGAGGAATCACAACAGGCAAGCTGTAGGTTCTATACACTGAATTAATCTGCAGCTGCAATCTGTGAAGGAATTGGTTAGGAGGGGCTCAAACAGAAAAGGAAACCCATTAAGAAACATTATATTTCTGTTTTGTAGGTACATTTTAATCTTTAAGCTGTATCTCAAAAAAACTCCTTCATAAAACCAGTTTCCTGAGTGATCCAACTCTGCCGCTATGAGTGATATTTACCAGTCTGTCCAATTATTTTTAGCAGGCGCTACTACGCCCACATACAGGAAGACGGGCTGGTGGAGGGTGTTTGATTGAGGCCTTTATACAGGAACCTTTGCGTCAGATGCAACAGCTGTCAAAGGAGCAGCTCCCTTCATTAGCAGTCCTACCAGAGTGTTCCAGCAGCTCAACACCAAAAGCCAAGAGTTGTGCTGGAAAACACTCTAATCTTACAGCAAGGAACGATCGGGAGGGAGAGAGAAATAGAAGATTTGGAAAGGATTTAGGCAGGGAAAAGATTAGAAACCCATATCGGCCTTATCGTGCAGCCTCCACACTAGGGACTTGAATGAAGCAGCTGTCAAATTTGAAACATACAAAAGCAGTAATCCTACAGTAAACAGAATGCTGGGTTGAAAAAAAAATCAAGTGAGAGAGCGACAGAGCGAGAAAGACAGAGCAAAGAATCTATCAGTGTCTAAACAGGCTGCCCATGGAGAGAGCTTTCTGCTAGGGTCGTTGAGTGTGATGGCCTGACTGTCAGTGCAGGCACAGGAGCGTTGGCCACATGGGGAATGGGTGAAAGCTAGAGCGTGCGAAGATGCTGACAAAGTCTCCCCCTGAACAGACATTTGGAGTGTACATGTGTGTTATATTGAAAGGCTGAGTTGTCTGTGGTCAAGTGATGAGGAGGATTTTACAAGGCTCTACAGTAGAGATTAAGATGGCCAGTGCTCTGGCTGAAAAGCGTGGCTGCTTTCTGCTAAAAAAAAAAAAAGTCTGTCTTGTAAAACAATGTATTTACAAATCTTTGACAAGAGATTGCACTTAAAAATGTTAGGATTAGAATAACGTGGGGGCGCTCCTAGCTCTGTCGGAAGAGCAGGGAGACCCGGGTTCGATTCTCACTCAGGTCATTTGCCCAATGCCATTCCCCTTTCTCTCACCCTGATGCCTGTCAATGTACATATAATCTCTGTCAAATATAGGCAAAAATAACAAAAAACGATTATAACTTGATAAATTAACAATGCCACTTCAATTTAACATTTCACACTCAGATAATACAACGTATTATGTATAACGTAAATGTAGGTCTCATTGTATCCACATTACAGTAATGCTATACTGATGTCTACTTCCACACTCAAATATAAAGAATATCTTAAAATTGAAAACCTTATTCATAGAAAGACCAATGGTTAAATGACATAGCTAGGAACCTTTGGTGCTTGACTGGCCCTTTCTCATTGAATCTGTAATTTCCTAAAAATGGGCCTTCTGTCTGTCTGCTAATTGCTTGTCAAATAGGATAAATTGTAAGTGGCAGGAACATCATGCTCTGTGACCACTGATTATTAGGAACATGGGACAAGGGAAGTCTAACTTTTTAGCTAATTTATGAAATTAGAATGTTTGAAATGAAAGTATTATTTTAACATAAGACAATAAACCTACATATTTTTTCCTCCTATGTTACAGGTTTCTCTGTAAATTTTACAATGCTTTATGTTATGGCTTAAAAGGTGTGGACCCTGAAAAAGAGACACAAGACTTGACAAAAGGTAAGCTTTGTAATGTCAAAAGTGGCAGAACCCAGAGTAAAACAGGCAGTGCAAAAAAAAAAAAAGAACCAAAATTACTACAAAGGTACATTGCAGGCCAAAAACCACCCTCAAACCAGCACAGCCAAAGCTCCCCATCTAGTACACCCAGTGACCTTCTACCATCAATTAGTACACCGAACAATCTGGCAATGGGCTGAAGCAGGAAATTGAAGCCAGGTGAGTCTCGTCAGCTGCAGCTCCCAGGAAATCTCTGCCCACTCACACGCGCACACGCATGCACACACGCACACATGCACACACGCACACAGGGAGAGGGGAGTGAAAAAAGCCAAAGGCACAGCCAGGGGTGTGACCCCTTAAATATAACACAGAAGTACACATAGATCAGTTTAGAAATGAACTCATTGCCTCTAATCATTCCACATGCTAAATGCCAAAGGGCCAATATTGAAGTATGAAAGGGAGAATGTGCAAGTAGAATTCAGAGTTGTTTGCCCTTTGAAGACAACACACTGTACCTCATGCATACACAGCAATTAAAGCATTGTGCTCAAAGGGACAGTCTGAGTTTGCTATATATTACAGAATGCCTCTAAAGCAGTGATTTGAAAGACATACTTGTGAGACTAATGGGGTTTTTGCCCAACTGTGTCAAAACAGCCCCAAGAAAAGCTGCTGTGTGGTTGTTCATGATTACTGAACAGGTCATTTATATATGCATATTCAGCAACCCGCTTGATACCCCTCTCAACTTCTTTGGCCGTTTGCTTTTAAAGCAGTCGTACACTGTTTGGTATGCAACCCACATAGGCTCTCCTTCAGGGCATCATCAGTAGAAGCTGAAGACTGATGAGGAAAAGGGGTGGGAGAAGGAAAACGAGAGAGAATTATTTACACTGTGTACCAGAAAAGGCACAGAATTTCCAAGATGCATCAATGTTTTGACCAGTTATTCTGATTTGATGAACCCTGGCTCAAAGGCTGCAACTAAGTCACTAGAGCTGTGCAAGTTCACTCACAAGCTCAAAGAGCTTCACACAGAAAACACAAAGTTAATGTTTGTGTTTCACAATTTTATCATCTTGATTTTACAATGTATTTGTCAATAAATAGCTCAAAATGTTTTTTTGTTTTTTTTGTCAACCAAATTCAAGTATGGTTACTTACTTTAACAAAACATTGTATCACACATTTTGTGAGGTGTTTGTTATCATGCATGTCATAACAAAGTAATAATATAAATAAGATAAATAATAAAGATGTGAGGACTGAAGAATCATCATTCAGTCTTTTTTATGAAAGCTCACTATGGGACAACGCCTAAACATGAGCACCTTGGTTTTCTTATTCTTCGTAGCATCTCCTCATAACTCTTTTGGGAAATAAAGCAAGTTGATTTGCCATTCCTGAGCCAGAACCTTAATTACGTACTAAGTCTTGCCTGGCACCAAATTCTCATCTCCTTCTGCACTATTTGGCCGACACTGTGTGCTCTGCCTGCAGATTGAGGATTGCATGCAGTGTGGGTGCACTTGGTCCCTCATGGTTCCTTACTCTCATTGGCTTCAGATGGAAACCTGAGGTCAGTGTAATGCATGTTTGTCCCTACGCAATGTGCACCTTTACACACAATGGGACTATGTATGGCTTCTAATGACTCACTGACCCTATAAAGAGAGTGTTTGAACTCCACTTGTGCTGTTTAAGAAATGAAGCAAAACCAGAGTGAAGGAATGGAGAAAGATGGAAAAAAACAAAATAAAAATAAAATTGCCTTTCATTGCCAGAAGCCTCCCCTCAGCTTGTTGGTATCTTATTAGATATGTCTCTGCCATACAAACTTATTGTGCTGGGAGTCTTTTCAAGGCTCAAATCCCAGTAAAGCCTATAATAATCTGTCAGATGAGGGAGATGCCCCTCCAGACAAGAGCCTCCTAATCCACAAAGATCAATAGCACGCTCGCTGGCCAGCATCCGAGCTCCTTGTACCACTGTCCACCTAGTGATAGCCTGTTCTTTGTAGTTTTGTTTCCTTCCCACTTTGCCACCAATCATATTCTCAAAGTCCCATGGTCTGTCATGAGGTTAATGAGTAGGATGATAGGCACATATTAGAGTTAATATGTGACCTTTGGATATGGGTCAGTAAGACCAATAAGAGTGCCAGTCCACGCAACAAACCAATCAGCAAAAGAAGAACTAAAAGGTCCTTGGACTACAGACGTTCCAATTACCCAACATGCCACAACACACATCTGGGTACAGATTGCCTTGCTTGTCAAAACATGAGCAATTTAGTATTTTTTTTTTGTGACGAAAGAGAAAAAGGCCTGTATCTAAGATCAATTTTATATATATATATATATATATATATATATATATTTATATATATATATATATATATATATATAACCCGACAAGTCTCTAGGTTGACAGATTTGCATCACAGTGAGATTTAAATGAAGCAATATGAAGAGTGTCCTCTATCTACCCCTCTTACTATCATAGTTAAAATACTTTGCCTTACAGTCTCAGTCCCTCTATCCTCTGCCTGTCCTTCTCCCTTCATTTTATTCAGCTTGAGGGCAGAACAGTAGATGCCATAAGCAATGGACTTGACTGGGATTTGATTCATTGGATTGGTTGAGATTACAGATAGATTATAAACTCAGACAACCGGCTGTCATCTTGGAGACAGGAGACCATTGGTGATTCAGTTTCTAACACAGCTCTCTCCAAGGATGTCCAGGCCAATCATGGGTCTAATGAGCGAGCCAGAAGTGAGGAGCAGTACAGGATATTGTTCCTTCAGGGTGCTTAGCCTATTTCATAAATCGGATGCTCGGAGAAAGACGGCATATGTCATGAACTCACTATGGTTAAAATCCCCAGCGACATAAGTCTTTTCTCTGTTACCTCTAGCTGTACACAAATAGATTTCATTGCAAGTCCAGCGCTCCACTATGAATGCTTATGAGTGCAATTTTTCTGTGATTTTTTTATCTTAAAGTCAGAATTTTTCATTTGTCATCCTTATCATCATTTGTGACTCTGCCCCCTGCATTTATGTATACATTGTAAGTTCAAGTGTCAGGCTGAATAGCTTTGCAAAGGTCAGAGCTACCATCATTACATCTATTTTCTCACATGCACATGGTTTTTAAAGTGATGAGAACGCAGCTAGAATACTGCTGCACCTCTCAAGGGATGACTTTAACATTGCAAATGGGAGTGAAGTGGAAGTGTATCTTGCCTTAAGTGTATCTCAACTGAACTAACCTGCTGTAAGGACACCTGGGGACGGTGTCTGCTCGGGGACAGATTGTCTCTGTCTGCCTGAATCAGAATGTCTGTGTGAATATGTAAGTTATGATATTATCTGAAGCACAAGGGAATATTTACTGGATGATTTTGCTGCCCACCTTTCAATTACTCCTTTTGGCAATACATTGCAACTTGGTGTAGAAGCACATTTGTAAAAATGTTGACACTGTGAATTTTAATTTGTAGCTAAGGGCAATAGATTTTATATGCAAGTCTAACTGATTATTTTAGAATAATCCATTACATGAACATGTCTGCAAGCTATGGTATGTATAACATGTGGGCATGAAAAAATACAAATATTTTGTCTCAAAGCAACAGTTCCACAGAAGACTGCATTGTAAAATATTTTACTGAACATAGATAAAAGATTAACTAAAATTCTAATTTTGGACACTGACATGGTATTTTTTTATTAACATACTTAACTTACAACTTTTTACAAATAAAAATACAGCAGCTAGGTTATTGAAACATTATAATACTGATTAACAGGTTTGGCTAAAGCACAGAAAGGGCTGTGAAAAAAATCGATCTTATCTGCTTAGCAGAGTAAAATTTTAGCAAAACATTTTTTTTTTTACATGCCTTGCCTACACTAAAATATACAGGCGACTCTTTCCAGGGGTATGGTCTGTGGGTGGCATGTGGGGGGTCTGAGCAGAGCTCTATTATGGCTCGGCATTACTGGTTCTCACTGCTTTGAACCAGATTGGAAGTCTCTGGGGACAACCACAGAGACAGAACAAATCACAATCACATAATTATGGGAAGAAGGCAACGCAAGATTTGACTTGAAAGTGACTGCCCACTCTGCAGGTATCTAAAATATGCTCAGGCCCCACTGAGAGCAAGCAAAGAATAGCTTTCATTTTGCACATATTTACTGTGGACACTAACCACCAATGGCAAGCCATATATAAATGAATAAATAAATGGGGTTTATAATACTACCAAGTATCTACGAATACGAATATATATATATATATATATATATATATATATATATATATATATATATATATATATATACACAGTCTTTAGACTTTATATATTAGTAGAGAAATTAACAGCACCTACTGTATACTACACTGGCCTGTCCAGCTTGGACGCTATGTGACTAAGGCAATGACGACTGTCCAAGTGTGAGTGTACAACAGACACATTGTTTATGGACAATCAACCCTCACAGAAACGTCTAAGGCAATGATGTGTTAGCACATCCTCCTGAGATGAGTCACTCTGATGCTTTCTGACAGGCCTCATTCCAGTAGTGAGAGAGGCTAACCAGTAGTGGAGTTTCACCCCAGACGCATGCTACAGGGCAGACTCCATCTGGCCCAAATGAGACCAAGCAAAGGAGGTTAAAAATAACCAACAGGGAACGGTATGGCAGCAATACAGGAATGAGATAAAAGTCTATGAAAGTAGTAGGCTGCCACTGAGGCAGAACTGTACACTACCTGGATGGGCAAACAAGCTTTATTGATTTTTTGTTCTTTTAAAATAAAGTTGGAATAAAAACATAACAGCTGAGCTTGTTCTTTTCCATATTAATTCATTACTAACAATAGCATATACTGTAGGAATATTTTATTATAATTATTTTTTTTTTATGAGCCAGGTTTGACAACTTTGTCATGTTGGATGGACATTTAAATTACACATCCATATACAAAGCCAGATTAATATCTTTGCACTGATGGTTCAAATACTGCCTTTTGAAGCATTTTCATGTGAAAGAAAAAAATGAAATAGTGGATTGGTATCTGGATGTCTGATGTTAAGAACTGAACAGTAAATCACTAGTATCAGATTTATCAGAAATCCCTGGGTTAGTTTATTATTTATTAAAGGGAAGATGTTTGTTGTTGGGATCAGTTGAGACTCTGACTGAATCAGATAAAATTTAACATAGATAAAACTGTATTTTTTTTTTCCATTTCTGTCTTTATTCTTCCCTTCTTGTATGAAAATACTTTTTAAAGAACCAAATCATTGCTCCTCCCTAACCTATTCTCTCCCCTATTCGTTCTTATCACCTCAACAGACTCTAGGCAGAAAACGAACATCAGTCAGAGTCCTTGTTTGAAGACCTGCTCTCTGTTGTCACGGTTCATTGTGGAAAGATATCTGTTCATTTCCCACATTACAAAAGCGTCATGGTTCAGCTGAACGTGTGGCTGGGTGCCTCTAGCCTGGCATTACTGCCACAATGTTGTGCCTTTTTGCCCCCCCCCCCCATGCATTTTTCCTGCATTCCGGTATCTGTGTGGATGGTTAGCGGGGCTTGGATGTGTACTAGTAGGAGGGCTGGTGGTAAAAGGAGGGTTGGCTGGGGATGAGGCTGACAGGTTATTACTGGCTTTGTGGGGGATTAGTCCATAAAAGCCCCCTCAGCCCCCATGGCTGCCATAGCTAGAACCCCAGCAAATATGATAAAATATTTCTGTAAAAATGGACTGAGGGACAGGAAGCGACGCAAGTGCTAAATCAAATATACCCAAAGAGTTGATTGGAAAAGAAAAATATTGTTCTCAACCCATTCTGATTTCATTGTTTCTGATTCCCTCCTGGAAACAGAGCCTGGGGATATGTCAGTTGGAATGAGATTAAGCTCCCACAGTGTAAAGATAGGAAGCCAGAATGAAACACATCTAAAATGCTTGGAGCTTGTATTTGAAGGGCCATGTTCTTGGTTTGGTTCAATAGATGATGATCTGACTCATGTGGGTAGTTGCATAAGCAGGTACTATCATTATCTGGGACACAGATTTAGCTGGAAAAGCTATGTTCTGTTTAAACCAAATATAAAATTGCTTCCTTGAAGAAATAATTATGTTCTCCAGTTTTCTGAGCAAAAGGTCCATGGAGTGATAAAGCATTCATCAGATTATCAAATGTGAAATGTAGGATATTATTATGTTATCCATTGCTAGCCCTGTTTGAGATTGCCAGAGGCGACTACCCATTGGATGACTGACAGGCAATTTAATTTTCCACTAAACAGAAATCCAAATTCAACTTTAATCACATCTGCAGGTGATAAGACCAAATAGAGGGCAAGTACAAAAATAAAATCAGGAACACCATTGCTTCCATTGGGAAAACAACTATTATCTATAACACAATTTGGCCAACACAAGTTACCAAGTTAGAAGGACAAAGTGTTTTTAAGAACTGATAACATTAAAACAATAAATACAAAAATACTCAAGAGGTATAACAGGTCATTGTTGTAGGATAAACTGAAAATCACAACATGCACAAAGCAGAGATAAACTAATTCATCATTTTTTTCTTTTATTTTGAAAAAAAGCAAAGTTAGTTAGTTGCACACATATAGTAAGATAACTTGTTTTTACACTCCCTGTATCATTATTTTCAACAATAATGAAGATGGAAGATTTATTTATTTATTTGGCCACACAGCTTGAAAAACTTTTATTCTATGGCCAATGAAAAAAATTGCCTATTTTCCTTTTGGACCCCATTAAAACCACGTTAAAGCAGCACTTTATGGTTATGTTAAATACATTGACATACAGTAAGAGGCTTTTAAGATTGTGTGTGGGCAGTTGCTGAGAGTGACAACGTTTATCATTTCTTTTCTTCAACTTAATAAATGACTTAATCCAGAAGTGGTAAACAGAGTGGCTCAAGTTTAAATGAAATTGATTTTGGGATACAACAATAACATGGATTTGCCTTGTGCAAGCATTTTAATCTGGTGGTAGGAACTCATTGTTTAAATTTAATTGCATACACAAATGCAGTAGGAGTTGTGTGATTTTTAATGTTAATTACGTTTTGGTTGACGGCTCAAATGACAAAACACTGTAAGAATAATTTGTTAACTTGGTTTTATGGCTAGATATTTATGTTTGATAAACTATGGAGGCCATTTATATTTCAGACTAATATACAGATAATCTATAATAGTCCTTAAATTAAATGAGTATCGTTTATATCAAACTCTTATCATTTACTCAATGGAGATAAATTCAAATTGTATTAATATGTATTGATACAATGTTGTTATCTCATGTGATTCTTTTATAAGACTTATGATGTATTTTATGAGGCGCAATCCCCGGCAATCTGCCTTCTAGTTATCAATCTGACAGAGAAAAGAAAAAAGGATGAAGCTTGATTAAATATCCTTGAAGCGACTGTCACTTTATAGGTATGCATCATTATTACAACCCATTAATCTTGATCATAAAGATGATGATAAGACTGTTCATTAAAGAGCGCAGTCTAGCAGCTAATTTCAGGAGAGTGACCACTCTGTGTCCTCAGATCACCAACAGAGACTCACATTATTGTCCAGCTTTAAAGGTGGCTCCATTATCTTTGAATATAATAGAAGTTTCTTATAGTGTTTTTGTGCTTGTGTTTAAAATGAATTACAGTATATAAAGACTGTGGAGATTAAAGTCTTAACTCATTAAGACCTCAATATCTCCTGGTACATTGTAAATTAGGATAAAAGAGGAAAACTGTCTCCATTTCATTAACCATGCTTCAGGTTCCACTGGTTTAAAAAACACATAAAAGAGCAAGATGATCCCTATTAGGGGTGCTTTCAAAGTGACTAATGCATTAGGAATAATTTCTTTCATACTGAGTACTTAATAGCATTTGCCTCAATGTCAAAAAGTAAAATAATAATCAAAAATAAAAAAAATCAAAGCATTTGTTTACCAGTCATACCTCATTACAGTGCCAGGTAGGTCTTCACTCAAATTATTAGCTATATAACCAGTAATATCTCTTTTTTCATTTTTGTACACCCAAGACAATTTCTATTTAATGTGATATTTGCCACAAAAAAGAACCATCACCAACACTGGTAAGAGAAAATATAACCCTAAGCACCAAACTCACATAAATACCTTAAACGTAATGTGGTACTGTATGTATGAGCCATGTGTATTAAATTACTTACTACAAGTTATTGGGTGCTAGTTTTATTTTTCTATCCAATATAAAGTTTTGTGTGACCTTTGGATTTGACCACAGGGCAGGAAAATGTGGCAAATTATCTCACCTTCTGCCATCTGAATGACTGACAGAGTTATCAAAGAAACAAAACAAAGCTGCCTGCAGAAACGATGGAAGCACTTATTGAAAGGCTGCTGGTGAGGTCTGATGTCTGTGACATGCCTGAAATAGCACCACCATTGTCAAACTTCTCTGTCTACGACACAGTGCCCTAGAATAGGTGACATTTCCAGGCAATTTCCTGTTCCTGGCAAAGTTCATGCAACACAATACAAATCGGAGTAGCCGCCTTAGGCTGATGGTCACCTCTGTAGGTCCTTGCAAAAAATCATATAACAACACAAAATGGTATTGGCTGGTGAAAAGGCTTCTATGTCTTTGTTTTTGACAACAATGCAGCAGATGTATTGTGTGTTTATTTGAGGTAAAGGGTCATATTTATAAAAGAGAAGGGCAAATATATATTTATTTAAAAACCTAAAGTTTGTCATCAACACAAACATCTTTGAATAAAAAGCATCTGTGGAAAAAAATGCTATTTAAGATGGTAAAACTAAGATAGCTTGTGATTATTGTGTAAACATAAACTTAATTGACATTTGTGAATGCAGACCATTATCTGTTAATTAGGCCAGTGAATTAAAATAAAAATTTGAACTGTCCTTTGATGGTTTCCCAGCATTGGGATGAGCATTGATGGATGTGTGATGCAAACTATTACAAACTTGAATTGACAATGGGTGGAAATGTGAAGGCAGCATATTGAATCAGGTCTTGTAACCCTTCAGTTTAATCTTCTGTTCTTATACTAAAGACCATCTTATGTTTAAAAACATAGCACTGTCTTATACAGTATGTAACTCTTTAAATAATTAGAAAACTTTTTACTTTTTCAGCAGTAAAAGCATTACAATGAGAAGGTGTTGCTCTGCAAGCACTCGAGTGCAGGTGTACTGGGGTACACACAGTGCATCCACACCCCCAGCTTGTTCAATGAGGAGAATGAAACAAAAATGCTACATACTCAATAACTTTACACAAGACTGCTTATATATGTATATATCTGGTAATATAGCAGGTAATTTAACAATGACACAATTTGATTCTAGCTCTCCCCAGTTCATACTGTCGTTGTGTCCTTGGGCAAGACACTTCACCTTTGCCTCCAGTGTCTGTAGAACTGATGTATGAATATGTTTGGTGGAGGTCAGAGAGGCCGTAAAATGGCTGCCACGTCTGTCTGTCTGCCCCAGGGCGGCTGTGGCTACGGAAGTAGTTCACCACCACCAGTGTGTGACCGTGGGGTGAATGAATAATGGCCTGTGAGTGCTTTGAAAAGCGCTATTATAATATTATTATTATTATTATTGATAATAATAATAGACTAGTTTTAAATTATATAAATGCTACATTAGCTAATATTTGTTACACTTTGTGCTGTTACTACCAAGAAGAAACAATGCTTTAACCGAAAATATCAATTTGTTCCTTCAAATTAGACTTGTTTGAAAGGGTAAATTCCTATAATATTTTACCTTGAAATTCTTATTGTTTGATAGCACAAATTTTAACATAACTTAGAAAATCATATCTACTTGTAAAATGAAAATAACTGCTGCCCAACTGTTTTCACACCTCTGACAGAGTCCCATTATATGGAGTTCATTCTCCAGCTTGCCTTGAGAGTGGGGTAAAGTAAGCGCAAGCCCCCTATTGGTTCAGTGTGGATCCTGAGGCTAACACGCCCTGCCAGTTTCTCTCCAACACAGCACTTTCAGCTCTGTCAGTTTAATTGGCTCACCTCCCATCAGTGCGATCTCCCAACACTGTGGTAATTGGCTCCCTTTTAGTCATCCGACCAATGCTATTGTTCAGGTACACAGTGTGTCACTATGGATGCACACATCAATCCTGGGACAAAAGGTCCACGGGCTGTCTTTCAACCAGTTTTCTGAAACACAACTATTTTTCTGCAAACAACTAACACTGTGCACTGGAGCCTGCTTTGCAAAACGTAATTTAGTGACTCTCCAGAGTTCCTCCACATGATGTAGGACCGGTGTGATGTTTACATACGAAGATCACATTGTACTGTCAAATGCCAGTCAACGCACTGAGACAGAGTGAGGCGTAATTATTGAGATAATGAACAAGACAGCATAAGTGTAAGTCTGTGCAAGAAGAGAGAAAAGAAGTAAAAAACATCCCACTGACAGCATGGAATGAAACCAAGTCTGGCTCTTTCTTTGTAAAAGTAGTCACTGTTACCCTGATGAGTGCCACTTTGGCCCAGACTGGGTCAGTTTCTTGCCAGTGTGTAATGAGGCCCAATGAGGGTGAACTCCTTGTTCCCTGGTGCCCCGGCCTGTCTCTACTAATGAGCCTCTGAATAAATCAGTGTTGGGACCCTCCCTACCTGCCGGTCTAGGCTCTCCCTTTTCAGTTCCCTTATCCCCCATGTCTCTCTGAACAGGTACCTGTCACCTGGCCTTGTCACCTTACCCCATAATGAGCCCTCCACAGCATGCTACACCCTACTCCTACTTCATTGTCTCTCCTAATTGTAAGTATTTGTTTTGAGGACGGACTACTAGTGTGTACCCCATGTATATTATTAGGATACTAATGAGTAGTTCCTCAAATAAACCATTCACCAAAGACCAATTATGATCAAATCTGGTGAGGGTTACAGCACCAGTGAATATATTTAAAAGGTGAAAATAAATATCCCTATTTATCACAAACCAGCCTACTCTCCTCTATAGACAGTCTAAAGCACTTGAGAAAAGAACCAGGGGACAGTTCACATGCAGAGTTGGTTAAAATAGGCCACAAGCTACTGGTTCTGGTGATAAGGTCATCTATGGTGGGGTGACTCAAAAAATAAACTTGGGATTTTGATTTAGACCAGAGCAAACACATGAAAAGCACTTGTTTATGTATCTCAACTTGAATTGTTGTGTTGCCTTGCCATACTTCTATACATTAAAGCAAATAGAATTACCAAAGTTTGCTTTTTGTTGTTCTATTAAGATATCTATTTAAAAGTAAGCTTGGTTTTTACTTTACAGATGTCAGTCCTGTTAATAGTCACAGATAATAGCCATTCCTCAGTGATCGACTCAAGATCAAATGTTACAAGTCAAAGAATTGAGTCAAAGACTGCAATACATCAGGTTCAAACGTTGTTTTTCTTTGACCTTAACTTATCCATTTTTCACAGATTGTATATGCCCCCAGATTGTATATATCAGCTGGCTATGATGGAATCAACCGTTGAGTGACACTATTCCACACCACAGTGTTGTCTGTGAATCTGTTTTCTGTGATGTCTGCGAAACACTGACTATGATTGCCAAGGCTCTCCATTTGCTGGTTTTGGAGTTATTTTCTCTGTAGGGCTTTTTGGCTTTGATACTCCCTCCCCCTTTTTCTGCTCTTTCTGCAGCATTTTCTCTTTCACTCTTACATTTATGCCTCTCAATACAAACCTTGGAGAGTATTGATGTGAGGAGAGCCAGTGCTGTTTTTGGAGCTGCTAACAAAAAAGCTTGCCCCACAGAGGTGACTGCCAAGCAGGGATTAATGTAAAACAGAAAATATTACTTGCTCTCAGCCAGATCCAGGCAGAGAAACAGAGCCTAGTCAAACACTCCTTACCCCCAGTCAAGTGATTCATCTCTCTTTTCCCTTTCCTACACAGTACCAAGCCATTCATGAGATTCCTGGGCCATTCTCTGTGTATTTTACTGCATTTAAAGTTTCTGATTCAGGCTACAATGCATTAAACACATTGACTTTTGTTTTCATAATACATGTCCAAGCTAATGTGTTTTATTTTTATTTTAATGGCTGGCTGGGCTGGAGTTTATCTCTATAGAGTGACACAGAGTATACTGAACGCTAACCATAATAAATAGTCTCAGCACTTACCAGACCATTAAAAAAACAAACACAGGTAAGATACATTTTCCTAGCCTGGCAAGCCAGACTCCTCCTATCAAGTCTGGGATAGCTCAATGCCAGCTCGTTTTCCTCAAGGCGGGGCAAAGTTACTCGGGGCCAACCAATCGAAATTGCAACGTCCACGACGTTAGCTATGCGAAAATATATGAAGAATTAAACAAACAAACATGGCGTGCAAAAACATCTTCTTTCAAAAGGAGCGTTCAGCGTAACAGCAGACAGACTCATCTGTCTGCTGTTAAGGTTTTAAACACGTTATGTTGTCTTGATTATTTAAAAGGGACTTGGGTCGCCTAAGAGTGACGTAAGACAACACTCCGGCTGCATTCGAATGTGATTGGTCGGTACAGAACATATCTGAGGAACTGACTGGCTTACGGAGCTTTGCCAGACTGAGTTCCTGTTTATAGAATATACAGAGAACTCGCGTCAGGCTACATTTTCCCCACCAGCTCACCAGCCATTCCTGTACTGTTTGAGTCCATACCACAAGAATAAAGCTATTCAAATCTCCTTAAGTGTACGTATATTGCAAGTAAAAGCCAGTTTAAGATTCACTAGGCTACTTTACCCAATGGAAGGAAATACAGAGGGTTATCTTTGTGCAAATAGACTAATTTAAGGCCATATTATATTATTAATGCCCTGTCATGTAAGTATTATTGTTAACTTTTGAAATGTTGGCATCACTTCTAAAACACTAAGGTGTGGCTGACATAAAATAGTGCTCTATCTTAAAAATCAAACATGCCTTAGATTACTGCCCTTAAACACAGTTTTTTTTAATATACAGGGTGATGAAAAGAAATTTCCTCTTGGATGAAAATAACGCTTTATCTGTATCTTAAGATTTTTCAAAGACTGTCTTGGTCAAATAATAACAATCCATTGTCCAAGAAAAGAAAGGGGGTGCTGATTAGCAAAACAGCACACACACTCACTAAATAGTAATATCAGTGTCCATGATATACAACAGCTTACTTACTGATACTGACACTTAATTAAAAAGCAGTTGATATGTGACTTAGTGTTATTATTATGAGCCTGTGCATTAGCATATTATCTCCTTGCCAACTAACATCTGATAAGAAACAACAGATACAAAAGAAGCTTGGTTGCATAGTGTCCATCATACAAAGATTAGCTTATTGTTTCCAATTTAGTGACAGCTTGGCATAAATCCAGCTCAGAGGTCTATTCAATGAAGGGAAATTAGTGACAACATTTACCGTTTTCACATTATGTTGCATTGGCTCTTAACAAGAAATGTTATGTTTCCTCACCTTTACAATAAGATAAGATTTAAAATATTAAATCTATGTTGCTTAAGTAAAGCAAATAATGTGTTAATTTCGCTCATCTTTAACATAATAATCATTTGTTCCCATATTTGCTTTTACAGTAGACTCACTAATACAGTTTGGGTTTAGTAGTCCTATACCAGCATTTCTACACATTGTTATTGGGACACTGTTTAACTCGAAAGACGTACTTGTGCAGCAGTTTGCAAGTCTGAGTGTTTGTGTAGAGGCTGCCACAGACATAAGTTTCACTCCAGCAATTTTGCCTCAGGCCACATATGTTGTTTATTCAATCCAGGAATGGTATTGAGTCCCCTATGCATGCATACTGTAAGTGTAGAAAAATATGCAGTCTATTTGCATTTTCTATTTGCCTTGTCTATTTTTTTTTCTCCATTTATTAGTGTTGCGTTTCGATGAACTGTACAATTGTCTCATTTACCCATTGGATTGAAATAAAATCTGTTCAGCTCAGCTGTTTTGGCATATGAAAACACCACAGAGTCAGTTAGTTTATGTTGCCCCTAATCTGAACCAAACCAGCTATCTTTAAAGGCCCTGTATTGTTTTTATGTCCTAATCCTTAATTTTATTGTATGCAATGGTCTAGTACTTAATAATAATCTACCTATAATCGAACAACTTGGTTGAAAAGGGGGAAGCATATTATTGACCACAATTTTAAACAGTGGGGTCACCAAAACCATTACTGAGTAAGAATCCATCAAATATAGTGCTTATTTTCTTTCAAAAGATTAATTGGAAAATGTTTGCTGAACTGCACAATGTGCAAGGGCTTGAGTATTTACTCTCAGACAAGGATAAATGTAATGGGCTACAACTCAGCTGACTGGCCACATGGACAGCCCTTGCTGAGGGTGACTCATTCCTACTTTTCAGTACTCCTATTGCTGCCACTGCTTGCTTCTCTCGTCCTCTACACTCCACCTACCCTGACTGTCGTCTCTACCACTGCTGCTTCCACCTTTTGGATTGCTATATTTGTGACTGAGGCTATTGATGTGGAAAAAGCTATCATCTGGGCCAGTAGATCTGGAAATAGAGTACTTGTTGGGGTGGGTCAAAGACAAGCCTTGAGAGCTCACCCGGTCAAGGGTGTAGGGGGCAATGGAAAAGCTGGAGGTCTCTGCCGGCTATTTTCTCTGCATTCACTCAGGGGGCTGTATGTTCTAAAGCTAAGAAAACTCTTCCCACTGGGAAGCGGCCTGTAATACTAGAATGCAGTCAAACATGCAGTTTGTTTGATGCTACCTTCTGCCTGAAAATGTAAATGTATAAATGATTAGGTACAGTAAAAGCTGGAGGCATGAACTTTATGAAGGTAGCTTTGGAGAGCAGCCCAGTTAGGCGGAAACTCTGTGTTTTTGACACACAAGTTCTAGGCTTATGAAGACAAATAAAATAATATGCATTGCTGGCGTTTATGTTTTTTCAGCAGCTCTCACTTAAGTGATAGATAAGCCTGACTAAAACCATACTGCTGATGCTATATAATATATTACATGCCATTGCTCTGTTAACTTTTTTTTTCCATTTTCATAATCACAGTTACATTTTAACCCAAGAGATTCATGGGATCACAGCACTTAGCTCATCAGGGAGTGAGCTAACCTCTCTCCTCCATCCCACTCTAAAATGGCCCTAAGGCCAATGCTGTGGCATAGTTAATGGAGTACGCCTACATGAATTATTAACAGTGCTTACATTCCCTTTATAGTTGCCATCCTATCGATATTCAACCCTTTGCCTACCCATGGGTATGTGGGCGAATTTTTACACATCAAGTAAATTGCCCTTTTCACATTGTATGTTGGTCCCAACAAACAGTGTGGTTTATAATGTAGTTTTGTATAAAGTCAAATAAAACACTGTACATTCAATGTATAGGTCATTTCTGTTCATTTGCATTCAGCACATCTGGATTCAAGTCTCGATGACACTGGTGAGTTGTGTTTATGCATCACCATGTCCTCAAATGTTTCAGTTCACACTGCAGGGACACCTTGAGGTGTTTATTAAAGCATGCTAGAATTTATAACACCAACAACTTCCATGGGGAGGTAAAATAAAAATATAAAAAAGCATCCAAACACCATAAAAGAGGTCCTCTTCTGCAAAGTGCTTGTAAACATTCTTTTTGTGCCATCATTGCTGGACTTGGAAAGATATCTCTGGGGAGATTCATATCAAGCAAAAGGAAAATAGGGAACTGTCTTGAATCCTTAAAAGGGACAGAGGGGTGTCGTTGGGGAGCTATTAAATTGACTTTCTCTCTTGGTATGGCGAGACTCATATCAGGATTGTTCCCATCAAATATAAAATACACTGGGATTTAGAAACAAATTCTGGTAGCATCCTTCAGGTTAATCATCTTGGTACCTCCATTATGGATGAAAATTGTGTGTGTGGGTGGGGGGTATACAGTATAGAAACTCCAAAGCATTTATTAGGCAACAACAGACAATGCTTTTAGGCCATCCAATGTAAACAGTGATGCATTAGAGGGTTTAAAGGGCTGCCATAGACCCACAATACATATTAAGAAATTATAGAAAAGGTATTGCTGGAGTTTTAGTCATTCCACTATTTTCAGGTTTTACTCTAATTTCAATTCTCATTTTGTTTTCTAAACACTAGGACTACAAAAGATAATGCAAACCAAAATAAAACAAATACAGACACTCACATAAATTTGTGATAAACTTCAAAGGAAGCATAATGTAATGAGCATACATGTGTTCTTTAACGCTGGAGAATAAAAGGTACATTTACTGTATTTTCCTCTTGTGTAACATTGTGATTGCATGGACTTTTTAATTTATTGGTAAAATGGCAAATTGACAAGGAATATTAACAGTTATTAGCTTCTCCAAACCGATATTTGAAACTGATTTAATTTTAAGGCACATCTTTTTAACCTCAATCATTACATTTTTTTGTCTTTTGTGCATTTCAGTTGCCTTTACAAACTGTCCTCTTTGTGCTGCCAGCCAGGGTTTCCACCTTTTCTGACTCAGTCGGTTCAGAGCTCTGAAAATGCTGGTCTGTGGTGTCTTTTAGCCTCCTCGGTCTCCTTTCTGACTGTTTGAGAAAAACCTTTCATGGATTGTGAAATGACTGCCCACTCTGATACTGACCACTCTCTGCCATCATCAGGCCAGTGTAGTCATTGGTCTTTTCAGGGTTCAGTGAGTTGTTCGCGCTGCCGCTATTAGAATAAAGTTATTTTTCCAGTAAGACATCCAGAAATGAAGTCTTGTCCTCTGCATTAAACACACTAAAGAAATTATGCTCTCACTATAAAATGAGTTAAATCATTGTCAATACAGTAAAAGTATATCAAATGTATACCAGTTATACCATATAGGATAGATTTCTATGCATCTTTTAGCTTTTTTATCTTTGAGGGCATAGATCCCTCTAATTGCAACGGTACAGTAACCACTGTCATCTTTGTTAACAAGTAGAAACTATCCAAGCGGCAAGTTTGGAACAAAGAACATGTCTCCTGAAACTGTAGGGTAATTTTAGTGTATTTTGAACAAATATGATTCTGCTAGGGTCCAGTGTTTAGGCCTATTTTCTTTATTATATTTGTAATGTGGTAGAGCCCTGTCATTCAGAGTTATAGAGTTGAACTAGGGCTTAGTCTTCCTGTTTCATGTCAAAAGAATCAAAATGAAAATAAATGAGGGTATCTTAATGAATAGCAGGCTCCATATTTGGTGATAAACATTAAATAGGAGTGCACTAAGTTTGTGAAGTGGCTATTTCTAGTTCCAATAACTACCACCAGTAAATGGCAATGAAAGGCACTGTAAAAAGAAAGTTGGGCAAACACTGTATTTCTTAATGATGTGATATTTAAAACGAGGAAAAGGGGCTCGTTCCACTTTCCAAAATTGTACAATTGCAATTATATTCCTTTTTATTAGAAGTCAGTGTGTGTGGCAAAGAGATTTGGGTCCAAACTATTCTTAACTCACAGCAGGGCATATTTGAGCTATTTCTGTTTTTTATGCTAATTTCCCAGTAATTGTTAACGCCATACACCGACATGGTAATTTGAGTGGCCATTTTAATTTGGCCTTACAGTTATAATTTCCAGCATGTCAGCACCTCTTTGCTGAGATGGTATATTTAAAAAGAACTTTTCATCCTCATTATACCACACAGTGGTGAAAATAGAACATTTTGTCTGCAATGGACACACTGAAAGCAATTCACGACAGAATCCATGGGTAGAAATGTGCAGTTGAATGTCTAAATGTATGTCCTGGCAAAGGATAAAGTTATATAATCAACATTTTGTGCTTCTTTTCACCAACCTATAGTTTTACAATCTTATTCATGGTAGGAAAACATTTAAAGTAAATATACACTTACTTTGTACAAGTGTATATTTGCATATTACCTAGAACTATTTCTGTAATCATTTATTTCTGTAATCATTTATCTAAAATGGGGAAGGCTTTATTCTATGCTTCTTTCTGTGGTGGCTCTATATTTTTTCAAATTGCATCAGTACTGCCACTAGTTATTTAGTTTCTTGCAAAGAAACACGGTCAAATCAAAAATTATTATCATCGTTCCAAAATCAAAAAGAAAGAAAAAATGCAAGAAATCTTGGCGTCTTTGATTCAGATCACCCAGACAAAGAAATCCTCTTATATTACACCTGTTCTAAAGTTGCAGCACTGGCTTCCAGCTCATTTCAGAATTGACTTCAAAATTCTTCTAATAGTCTACAAAGCTCTTAATGGCCACGCTCCTCTCTAGCGCTCTACTGACTCCATACGAGCCAACAAGAGCTCTCCGTTCCTCAGCAGCTGGTCTCCTTGTCGTACCTTGTGTTCAGTCTAAAGCTGGTGAAGCTGCATTCGCTCATTATGCTCCAAAAAAATGGAATCTCACTTCTGTAATTCAACTTGAATAAACACAGACCAGGCTAATTATTTGTAAAGAACAGAAAAATGTGTGGCTGGTCAGGCTATCGCACTACAGTTTTCTTGGGAGTTTGCTCCAGCTTAATTGTTTTAATAATTTTATGTAATTTTAAAGTAAAAACAGCAATAAATACTGTCAATTCAATCAAGTAATGTTTAATAGAGATAATTTCTAAACTCTAAACTTCAGTTTGAAATGCAGGTATTTCTGTTGCTTTTCTGTCTACTACTGGTGAAGGATACAGTGCATTATCTACTGGCACCACTTCCCAATTTTCTACTCAAGCATTCATTAAAAATCATTCACTTGAGAGTTGGTTCTTTTAAGTTTTTAAGTACTTTTAAGTATTATGATATCTTTGATTTTGATCAAACTGAAAGATTGTGATTATAATACTACAACAAATGAATGATTAAAACCTCCACAGGGTACTTTGCAATTTTGTCACGTGGCAAAAAAATCAACAGCAGAGACAACTCATACGATCATAAGAGCTTATGATCTAAACTTACATGAAATAAAGCTATAATCAGAATCTTGTAAAGTGTAAATGCCCATGCATACATCAATTTACAACAATAATTCATAAAAGATGCAGCCATAAAAAGGGGTATATTTTTAATCAGTATGCCCCCCCTGGACTTGTACCTGCAGAAATCTTATTACTTTATTTGGAGCCCATTATTCTCCGTCACCTCTATGGAATAGACCAGATTTAAAGTGGAGCTTAATTACTTCCATATTTCTACTTTGCAACTGAAAGACATTGATGAGGGACTCATAGCAGATCTCATA
Organism: Perccottus glenii; assembly: GCA_024416835.2. Taxonomy (NCBI): domain Eukaryota; kingdom Metazoa; phylum Chordata; class Actinopteri; order Gobiiformes; family Odontobutidae; genus Perccottus; species Perccottus glenii. The sequence goes on from CM044550.2 coordinate 13,143,524, forward strand.
ATAGAAGTTTCCTCTGTGCTGTCATTTGTAAAAATTAACAGGCACATTAGATACATTCATTGCTCTCTGCTCTGTAACACTTTACCTGTTGCCGTTTTTTCCATGACAGCCTCACAGACAGGTCTTTGGATGCAACTGAAAACATTTAACAGGGGGAATTGATGCTGTAAGTAGAGTCAGTGCTGCCAGATGGCAATATGGGAATGAAAAGCAGGTAGTAAATGCCTCAGGTCATTATTAAGCAGACGACTGCATAAAGGGCACAGCATGCTGCATAGTGATATCAACAAATACCAGCCACCAGAGGAAGCATCAGTTTCTCCCCATCATGTTTGAGGTTAGAATGTGTTACCTGAATACATGTACCAAATAATCCCTGCAAGCTAAAAGACCTGAAGAAAAAGAAACATGCAATAAAGTATTGTGTATAAACATGCCAGGAATCTCTACCTTTGACCAATGTGTTGATAGCTGCTAGATATCTACCTACAATGGCAAACTAGAGCCATCCACTCCAAAGACAAAGCTTGTATTTCTGATATCTTCACAAATCAAGAACCTATTTCAGGGGATGAATGACTGAGCCCAAATGCATGAAGACAGATTCAGAAACAAATACAGCTTTCCTCAGGCGATAAATCATACAGGTCAGCTTAGGTTGACTTATATTACAATTGGTGCCAAGAAAGAAATATGATGTTTTGCTCCCATTAAAAGAAGATACTCTTGTAGAAAAAGCAGCAATACTCAAGGGAAAATGGTTGGGCATTTTAATTAATACAGAAATCATAAATGATTACAAATACTTGTCTTTATCTTCATAATGTATGTGCAATCTTGAGCCTGCAAGTTTCACCATGAGTTGAAATTGACCAAAAAATTTATTAAAAAAAGCAACCTGCTTGTCTCCTCCCATTCATGCCCTCCCTGCCCACTCCAGCCCCCTGAGGAGGTGATCGGGTGCGTCTGTTTCCCGGAGATAAAGGCTCACCACATCCTCAGAGATGGGAGAAGTTGGCACAAGCTTGCTGGCAGTGTGCTCATGTAACAGACCCAGTCAGTGACACAGAGAGAGACACGGTGTAGGAAGACAGAGAAGAGTTGTCCAAATGGGACAAAATAGACTAGACGGGCTAGGTAAGATGTCTGGCCCCAGATAATATGTACTAATGGACAAAATTAGGGAATCAAGTATGACACTGTGGAATTGCTTCAACAATGCCTTTTTACAGAAAATGATTTTGTGCCCACAACTTGACATTACAATTAAAGATCTATACTTTTACACACAGTATAGCCATCTGGGGCAGAATCAATGTGGCCCAAGGGCCCACTGAAGTGTAAACGTCTAAATCACCTTTTACTCGCTCTACATGTACTGTATATACAGTTGTGCTCATAAGTTAATTTACCCTGGCAGAATTTGGGATTTATTATGTGTTACTGTTACAATTACTCTTTATAAATCATAATGACAACATAAACTACCAAAATGACTCTGATAAAAAGCTCCCGTTGTTCCCATAAAAGCGTGGCTCTTTAAACAGGCTTGGTCGTGACCGACCCACCACTGTTGCAGGTCCTATGGCTGAGAGAGAGCCTACTTGAAAACCACTTCAGTGAGCTTAATAATAATAACGCTGCATTTTATTGTCAGTAACGGTAACAGTGTCGTAACGGAGGAAACAGTAATTTGTTAGATTATTCATTACTAAAAAAAGTAAAGCGGTTAGTGATGCAATTTATTTATAATGTTAGTCCCATCACTGGTGAAAACACATGAGTGGACTCGTTCCCAAAGAAAAGCTCATTTAAAAAAATCTACAAAAAATAGGCCAACGTATAATCTATATGGAACTATCATTATTTTTAATCAGCATTTAAATAAAGGTTACCAAGATGACAGGGCAAACTGTCATTATTTACATTAACAGTTCCCACCAAATACATCTGCTTTGAAGCTCTTGGGAATATTTTCAAAATTGCGGTCCCTCGGTCACTCCTAAATCATCTTCACTTTGAATGGTGTCAAGACCATAGAAAAGTGCCCATGGGACTATCTTCAATCAATTTCAAAGCAAGAGCTTTTTTACTCTAGATATAATCTGTGCTGGAAACTCAATGCACTTTTGAACATTTGGTAATGGGACCATAATTTTTGTTTATTATAAATTAGTCTATATATTCTTTCTTCCTCCTGAATTTTTCAATAGTTGAGAAAACAATTCTCTGATGAGCCCTTATATGCACAATCATCTGGACATGCTCCTGACTTAATCTAAAAAAACTGTGTGTAAACCTGTGCTTACTATTTTTACTCACAACCCCAAAGTCAAAATGAGATTCCCCTGACATCTTTTGGAGAAGTGTATCTGTTTTTCCCATTATGATTCAGCAACTGTCACAGATCAACTTATTTATATGATTAAGTTGTACATTTGTATGTAGTGGGCAGTTGAACAACAAAACAAATTACCTTACATAACAAGGCTGACATCTGTTTGAAGAGTGTACATACAGTATGTTTGCTCTGCAGCTATATTATTAATACTGCAGAGTATTTTGGAACTGTTGTTGAATAAGAAATGTTCCTGAAACTAATCAGTTCAAATCAAAGTGATTGCTCTTAGCAGAAAATTAATCAAATTTTCTGTCAAAGCAGCTGCCAGTTACTTAAGATCTGATCTCTTTCATTCTTCAATCAGTCTCCACCCACTCCTTCCCCCATGTTTACGCTCCATCTTAAGGCCTTGCTTAATTAAAATGGAAGGGGAAAGATTGGCGGTCACTAATTTAGTGCATCTTCATGCAAGTTCATTTCAAAACCCAACTTTTCACATTAAAGTCAGGAGTCTAACTCTATATTCTACTTTTTTTCAATAGGATATTATTTAATTCTGTAGAATAGAAACCCAATAATACATATTGCATTTCTTCCTCTGTATATTCACCCCACATGTTCTATCAACATGTGTTTTTCTTCTTATTGTTTAGTTAACTGCCCTTTGAGTGCATTACATATGGCCTCTCTTTATTCCTTAATTGTACATTCAACAGTGTTTTCATGCCTGTATTTTTTATTAAAGTATGAGTCAAACATGACACTATGAGTTAATATTTCATTTGTCAGTTCAAAATTTACATAATTTGTTGCTTCACCATCATGTCACTTGCACTGCTTTATTTTCCAATTATCACAGCAAGCCTAAAAAGGGTTGAAAAATCTGAAACAAAAATTATATTAAATGTTAGTTACGTACTAAAAAATTACCACATAATTCCTGCTGTTGGTAATAAAGCCCACTATGCAGCAAGAGCACCAACACAAATGAGTAGAATAATACACACTATTAGAGGTTTAATGAATTTCCTCTTTATTACAGCATGCCACTCTTTCAACTTTTTTGGACCTTTATTATTTATGCTGCTGAAGTTATTGAAAGCATTGTGTGTACATTTATATGCAACAGAAACATTCAAATATGGCTTCATTCAATTGTAGAGTAAGGCATGCTCTGTTTCCTCTGCTATGAAGTGCTCATACAAAAAAACAACTGTGTTCAATGTTGGATGTCAAGAATGTAAGACAAGCAGATGTGTTCTTTTCAAGTAGAGGAGATATAGTAAATGTAAAATCCGTCTAACATCCGTTCAGCCATTTCAGAAGATAGATAAGCGCCTGGTTCAATGGGATGACATATTTTTATTGATTCCTTGTACTGCTGGATGCGGTCAGGGTCCATTAACTGGATACTTTTTTTCCCAGGATGTTCATTGTGTGGACCATTATTAAACTCCAGCGGCTGCACAAAAACCATATTAGCTGAACAGAGATGACACACTCCTATATCCCAGCACAGTGAGAGCACAACGAAACAAGCTGCCATTGGAAGTCATTTGGTTAACCATTAAATAGGTTTTATAGATTTTAATGAAGTCTCCACAGTAAATATGTCCAATTTAGGAAACCATCGCATAGAAAATATATTTCTCTACATATCTCTCTTCTCCATTAAAATATATTTTAAATAGATTGTACCATTACCCCAAGAAGTGCATATCTGTTGTCAAATGGCATTGAGGCCTCTGACGAAACAGTAAAGCTAATGAAATGATTTTAGTTGCATTATGTTAAGTTGCTTTTTACTATAAGTACAATTGCTTTATTTAGTAATTTTAATTTAATCACAATAATAAGTTTAATTTGTGATTGAAATTGTACCAGTCACAGAGTGGAAAAGGGAAAGTCATTCTAAAATTCTGTAAACCAAAAAAAAGAAACTGGGTAAAAGTCTTTTAGAAGGAAGGCAAAGATGAATCTGAGTTTGCGCGGTTGCCTCTGTAAAGCCTGTACAGTCAATTAAATGAGAAGGTTTCAGGGTTGAAACTCCTGCACAGGTTCAGCAGGTGTGACGTAATGCACATGTGTGCTCGTTTACCTGGTTCTCACTTCCTGATTTGCCGCCGTAAGTAAACTAAACAATGCTAGCGACAAAGTCTTGTGAACACAAGGAAAAGACAGCCCTCCGGCGCACTCGAAAACCGGCATATTCTTCTTCGGTTTTCCATGCTTATATCATATCAAGCATGCGCACAGTGAACTCACACAACACTGGATGTAATACCGCTAACGCCAGAGGTGGCCCACTAGTACAAAAACTCTGGATCTTCCGTAGTGCATCTTTAAAGTTATGGTTTAATTTTCTAAAATGATGTGGAACTGGGCAGAGTTGGGAAGGCAACTGCCTGAGTGGGTTGTCTTTAAACAGAGAAGTATAAAAGCTAGTAAATTTGTAGAAATTTGAGGATAACTGAATGCAGTTATGGAAAATGCATGTCTTATAATCTCTTAACATTTTATATATTAATAATATTATATTTATGTGTTTACTCTAGCATTATTTCAAACTGTTTCACCACAAATATAAATGATTATACATTGTTTTATTATTATTATTTTTTTCACTATGCCCATATGCACAGATGCCACCTTGCAAGCTCTTCACATTTGCCATTTTTGCTGCTGTGGCCACAACCTCCTACTCACGCTCCCAACCTCCACCCCCAACACAACAACAGCAACCCACCTGCTTTTATTTTATTACCAAATTTAAACTGACAATTTACCTCTGGCTTATGTAATTTTAATTTGTCTTGTTAATCACTGCATGTCGCCAATATTAATGCACGTTTCAGTTTGCTGCAGTTTTGCCACAAAAACAGACAAAGCCAGCGCTGGTACAGCCACTCTTATAGAAAATGCTGTCATTGATGTAGTGTTGACAGGCCAACCAGCCAATGGGAGCATCTCTTATTCAAGACCCCCTTCTATGGGACCATGTGATGGGACAAAGCTTGCCAGTATGCCCTTTTTACAGAAACTAGCAGGCTTTTCATGAGAAGGGGGCTAGATCTGAGGTTGCAGACTGTATTTTTTCTTCACTCGATGTCAAATTCTGAAAAAAGGCAATATTTCAACTACCAGCCAATATGTGCAATGATCTATATATCCAGCAATCTTGCCAGCAGAGAGAAAAAGGAGAAGTGAAAAATCAATATTATCATGGCAGTATTGTGTTATCACAGCACATGTAAGGCCAAACTCTCTATCTTATGGTTTATTTTATTGTGGGGCACACAATGAATCTGCCTGCAGTAACTAATATGGTATTTTTCTCATTACAGGCTTTGTGATCACAAGACAGATGTGGGGGCTATGAGTGTAAAATGAAGAAAACAAATGCAAACCTTAGAAGCAGATAAGGAGCAACATATCGATAGCTTTAAGTTTTAATAAAACTAACCCCTGTGGTAACCCTCATGGATCTAAAAAATAATAGATGAAAAGAAAGAAAGAGATTTTCTTCTCACTTTTTACGTACTTGCTATGTATATTATTGTATGAGAGATGCATATTACATTAATTCTTTTTATTGTATTACACAGGACAAAACGTTACTTCTATTATACTTCTGTAAAAATGGGTTTGAAAATACACCCACCCCAACACAGGGGCTGTATATACAGTACTGTATATGCTGACTTTTCACATGGTTTATATGCAAAACAAAACAAAAGTGCATATGTCTAAACTGTGTAATGCAAAACACACAGTACATATCCATAAATACTGTATATGCATGCACTCTATATATATTTCGAGGACACATCCCAGTTTTCTTAAATATATAGGATAAAAAAATAGTTATCTCCTTATCACCATGTGATGCATGTATTGTTAAGATGCTACTCCAGCTTCATCATATTTAGTACTTCCATATAAACTAATCTTTAACCATGCACAATACATTACCCTCTCTAAACTCAAAGAATGTGTCATTGTTTTTTGTTTTTTAGATTGGTTGGATGTCTGTCCAAATGTATCTCGAGACATGTGTTGGCTGCAAAGGTTTAGCACAGGAAAATATTCTGGATGGTTGGCCAGGCTCGGCTTCCACATAGACAAATAGTGATTGTTTACACTGAGTAAACTGTCTAGCTTATTTATGTAAAGACTTCTGGAATGCCTTAAGTAACTATGTAATGTAACACAACATCAATATTGTAAAATATAAATCATGTTGTTGGAGCAACTACTACAAGAAAAACAAAACAAAACATTAAAACATACAGCTCTTTGGCTCATTTTAGAGTCCTCTCCTAAAAGTTCTTCAAGTGTTGTGTGTCATAAACAATGACCAATATTTGAGTAATAAGAAAGGGTGGCATAAAAACACCAAGGACTAGTGGCTGTGCATACTTGGCTCATTAATGTATTTCAGTATAGGAGAAAGCCCCTGGGAGCAGAATGTTTTAGAAATTCATGATTAATGAAACATTAATCATGAATTTTGTAGAAGAACAGGAAGAGTTGTCACTCTCTATTTGGGCCCATTAGGACTTAGATGGAAAGAGGAGACAGGCAAAGGGAATAGGAGCGTGTGCTGGAAGCAGATGATTCAGGCAGATGTCAAAGAAGAGGGGTGGGGGATGGAATATCTGAAGGCCAAATGAAAGTGATGGGAAAAATAATATTTGCACTATTTAGCCCATGACGTAGAATAATTTAACCCTTTAAAAGCTGCTTAAGTCACATGGGCGACAGGTCTTTAATTATGGCATTTTTGTTTCTACTGAACACATTTTCAAATTAGAACAACAGCTAACACAGCAGCTCAGACAGTTTAGTTCTCTAAAAAAATAGTGCATTTTCTTTGCAACATTCTCAAGAACACTTTAAAAATGCAGAAAAATTAAGTTTAACATCAAATTACCATCAATACCAAAGAACATTTTAGATGGCTGTGACATGTAAGCAATTTACTGTTGTATATAAGATAATCTAATATTTTTTTCAATGTAACTCAATTTCACCAGACCACTTCTCACATATTTCCAATCACCTGTAATAATAATTTTTATATAGCGCTTTTCCACCTTCTGTAGTAGGCACTCAAAGCGCTTTACATCCGTTAAGGTATTTACCAGTGTTACAGAACACCACTGGAGGCAATGTAGGTTAAGTGTCTTGCCCAAGGACACAACGACAGTATGTGGGGGAGAGCGGGATGTTTTGATGTTTTGGGATGTTTCGAGCGGGGATCGAACCGCCCACCCGCCGGTCGAAGGACGGCCGCTCTACCCACTGAACTACTGCCGTTGTGTCTGTACCGGTCACAGTAGCAGTAGGAGCAGATCCTCAGATTCTAAGATGTGACCAGTAGTCTTGTGTTTGCAGTAGTAAAACATGAATCTTCTGTTTTGTATTAAGATAAAAAGTTGGGTTCCTTGTAGGTATATAATGTTATCGTAAACTAACTCTAATTACATAAAACAAGAGCTGAGTTGTTTGTGATCATTTGAACAGCATGTGTGACTTTATTTGTGGTTCTGAGTTAGATTTTTGAATGCATATGCATTTGTTATGGTAAAAATAAAATCCACACACAACAAACCTAACAACATGATCACCATCTGCTCAGACAGGACAGTTTGATTTGGGTTACATCTCAGCTAGACTGCTTCTCTCATTGGTCTAACTGAGACGTAAGCCAAATCTTCTGTTAACTTCTTGTTGCTTGTCTATGCCAGTAACACATCCATAAAAGAATTTGTGAGCCATTGTGAACAAGCTCTAATCTATCAAAGACTACCATTCACGTATCAACATGCACTTATTAAATATAACACAAACTGTTGAAAATATGCATTAAAAAATAAACTTACACGACACAATCCTTTCTGTCATCCGCTCCATAAAATTGATTTAATTTGGAAACCAGACTTTGCTCTAAAATATATCTTCCCATGAGTATGCAAATCATGAGGCTTATTTAACTACAATAGCACTTGTCAATATTTGTGCCAAGTACGACAATCCCCTCACGCTCCCAACTTAGTACTGAATGCTAAATGCCGGCAACTGAAGTGAGAGACAGCTAAAACAGGACACTTTTCAACAGTGATGCCTTTGAGGCAAATACTTCTGAGCAGAATAGATGAGTAAGGAGTGAAATGAAGGAATACAATGAAATAAACACGGCAGCCTTCTCTGTTGTGAACTTTCTAGTGATTTTATAGCTTTTGGAATTTGACAGTGGCAACATCATTGAATAAATAAATATGTTTGAACACACACACCCACATATATAGATATAAAAATATAAATTATATTAAACTTAGTATATAAGTATACTAAGTATATAGTATATAGCACGATTCAGTCTTTTAAAAAAATGACGTTATTTACAGCATTTTTATGGACGACCGCTCTACCACTGAGCCACTGAGCAGAAAGGTTACGCCAGAAAGAGGCCTGTTTATATTCATTCATTTTCTACTGCTTGGTGCCGTTAGAGGTCACAGGTGACTGGAGCCTATCCTAGCAGCTTTGGGCCTTAGGCAAGGTACACACTGGACAGAGGCCAGTTAGTCGCAGGATGTTTATATTGTAAAAGAAAAATAACAAGGCCCTTCAATATAAAATAAACATAATAATACCATTGCCACATTATCCACACAGCTGTTTTATGACATTGAATGTCAAATAGCTACTATAGCTATATAGTAGATGTTTATTCACATAAACTATTCCAGTTTTTCTGCTGTAGTTTTGTCTATTCAGGTAATGGTTGCTTGAGAACAAAACTCTTTACCAGATTCTTAATCAATAACAGAATCAAATAATGAAACATTATTGAAATCCATTTCAATTTTGCCATTCAAAATTCTAGGGCAGCTGTAACACTAAGGATCATGTGCATAAACCCACGCACAATCTTAAACACTCTATATTCTTAACATATGTGCAGTTTCACCCTGAAAATGTGTTGTTTAAGGCATGCATCTCATATCTAGTGTGAAATTCAAATCTGTAAAAGTAGTCCTGATCTTGTAAATGAAAATGGAATATGGTCTGATTCATTACTTTGCTCTTGACAAGCACAGCAGTGGTGTGGGGTGAAAGCAAGCACATGCCAGGCAACAGCGCAGATGGAACTAAAGGTGATCTAATGGTCTTGGGCAGCAATCAAGTGGTGCAGAGTCTAGTGGTGGACCAGATGCAGGGCTGGTTGGTGGCATGCACTGGAGGAGAGATTTTTGCCTTTCTGTATTCCTGCCATCACTTGCCCTAGGGGGCGGGTACAAAGGAGTACTGGGGCCAGCAGAGTCAAGTCATTTCCTCCCTTTTGCACCACTCCAGCCCTTTGGCATAGCTCGCATCTGACACTGATCCCACATCTGTCAGAGGTTAAAACCAGCCAAGCTTGTGATAGCAAACCTCTCAGACTCTTTGACCTACACTCCCAAATAGACATGTGGCCATCCCCATGAACCACACCATGCTAGGAGACATCAAAGACATGAGCAGATTACGGATTTTGCAAAGTCAAATTCATATTTTTTTTATAAGAGGAGTGTAATTATTATTGATTTTAAGTTGGCACTGATGCTAAAGACAAATATTTTGGACAACTGTAGAGTGTTTGATCCAGAATATACTGTATTCATCTTTTATTAGTGTAGTTTACTGTCTGATGTATGCCACTTACACCCACTAGTGCCCCCTCCTCTATATTGTTGCTCTATCTCTCAAAGCAGAAACAATGTTGCAGGGATTTATAATCGTATTCAGCAGCCAGGGTTCATTTGCACAAGAGCCCACAATGCCCGATCTGGCATTGATTTCTTTTGATTTATATGGAATGTGTTGTGTTAGGAGTACATGTTCACTGAGCCTGGTGCCCTGTAGTCCTCTTTGTTTACATTGGCACTAATACAACCTATGATAAAAGCAGGTCACATAACACTATTTTATTTTTTTCTAACAATACATCCTATATGTATTCAACATACTATTAGAAATTAGTCTATATTTGCCTTCGTTTCAGACTTTTTGTATTGTATTAATTTATTTAAACAAGCAGACAATACCATATTAAGATACAGTGTGTCTCTCAGTGCATTTTGTGTACATCAAAGGTAAGCTGTGGATCTCTGAATACTTCTCCAAACCATTGTTTATGTTTAATGAAGTTATATACCAAGCGTCTCCCATGGAACCTCCTAAATGATCCTCGTGTAAGGGCGCCGCCATACGGCGAAATACAGCAATATACATCGATATACAGCCGTCCACCAGAGGGCAGGCTCCAAAAGCGGCAATATAAGGAGAAACCCAATGGCGACTTTACAAGTGTAAAAATCATGTTTACAGCCTGGTACAAAAGATGGCTCCGGTCTCTAGAGCTAAGTTTTTAGAATTTTTGATTATTACGTCCGTTTATGCTATCTGAAAACTATTGTTTTTCTATGGAGTAAAAGCCGAAAAGCCCGGATGTAACCGCCATTTTATTGCCCTTTCGTAATGACAATTATCGGTGAATAGGGGACCAATGGGCAGATAACATCCATATTTTTACATGATGCACAGGAAAGCCCATGGCCAATTACTGTCATGGAGGAGGGTCAAAGAAATGGAACACATTTAACTTTTCATGTTTCATGATTCATGTTAATACTGAGAGATGTTAAAAGACTTGTTTCCAGCTGTGAGCCTTTTGCTGCTTGTTGAAATGGAAATATGTGTGAGCGACTGCACTCAACAGTATATTTGTAAGTTTTAGGTTTATGAAACCAATAATGAGAGAAAAAAAACAATCTAATAAAGTTTTAATAAGTGTTATCAAGTGCTGCTGTTACCAGTTTGTGTTTGTTAGTTTAGTTTACTTATTAATTTAATATATCCCCAACTGATGTATTTGCTTCCATTAGTTCTTGCTCTGCCATACCCCCACCTCCCCAAACCTTATTACATCCAACAAGCTGTTTACACAACAAGAACATAATCTTTCTATAATCTACATCACTGTGCAAGAACAAACCTCCTCCCATTTGGGTCTGGGAGTTGTTCATTGTTCACCAGGGGAGTTGAGTGTTGAAGTGAGTGGTACCCTTCATTAACTGGCCCTCTCCTCAGGGTCTGGGGCCAGCTGTCACGGATAGTGCCCCCCATCTCCACCACCCATTATTTAGACCAATCTCAGATTTTATTCCTTTTCCTTCTTCCCATCCCAATTGACTCTGCTCGCTTCCACATTTCTACAATAAAACAGTCTCCATCTACATTTGTCTTCATGATTATAAAATAATAACACCTTTTATTACTGCTTTATTGCCTTGTTTCAACATTTATTTTTCCTTTTTATTGTCCTTAGTCTCAGGCCTGTTGTATGTTGTTTGTGCTTTGTTTGTACTTTTGTTATATATGTTTGTATAAGCACACTTGTCTTATTAAGACTTAATAAGACTCATGTTTTTCCTATTTCCTGTACTGCTTTGTTGTTTGTATCTTGGAGCTGCAAATTAGTAATGATTTCTTTATTTCTTTAACAAAAATAATTCTCCACCATTACTCTTTGTATCTAAAATCAGCTGCAAATTAAAACACCCATGCACTGAATACTGCCACTAGGCTTGACATTTGCAACTCCTCCTTATCTCTGCGGCACACACAACAGATAAAAGAAGGTATTAAATCTACTGTGTCTCACAATGTGAAAGCCAACCTAAAGGAAATTGTATGAACTCACTGCCACACCCTCCCAATTCTGTTTCTCCCTCCCCTACTATCTTCAAAGCAGGAAAAGAACTCACAAGAACCGAGAGAAGGTCCCATGAGACACTCAAAGAATGGGATCCTCTGACTACCGCATGCTAATATTTCACAATTTAACCTTCTTGGATTGTAGTTGAAGGTGGATTAGAGCACATCGTTATTAGAAAGCAACTGGTTTTCAATTTAAATGCAAATCATTTTTTATTTTTCAATTATTAGGAGCGGCATAACTTTAGGTACAGAAGCAAAGGTAGATAGAAGTCAGAAATGCAATATGTTAAACCACATGTTAAGTATTCACTTACAGCTTGTGCTGTTTTATGAATTGAGATTCTTTGTGTTGGAACACTATAAAGGGACAAGGGCCTTGGAGAGCTACATTGTGCTCACCTTTTATTATAACACTGAAAAGTTACATACCTTTGTTAAAACACTTAGCTTAGAATAATATTTTCACCTGTTGCCAGGGTTTCAGTCTAATTTTATGTTTGGCAGTTTAAGTGGTTAAATGTTTATGTCAATATTTATGTATGAAATAAAAATAATAATGATGTTTTAAGTGCTCATGATATCTTATATTAAATAATTGAATTACTCTAAAATGTGATTTTTGCTCAGAGAAAAATTATATAATTGATACTACATGTAATGCATAATACATAATAACAACATGGCTTTATAATTAATGCACAGCTTAAAATAACCTGTTAATGTAACTGATGTAATGTTTACCTTCCCGTTAAAGCATAACACACACATTTGATCCATTTCACTCCAATGACTGCAACAAGTGTCTTATCACAGATCAGGCTTAATAGGCCTAATTATCTACTGCTGTCTCACTTACATCAGCCTGCACAACTGCATCTAAGAGCATCCACAAACTGCCACATCAGAACTGTATACACCTTTTTGGTCACGTACAGTACATTACTAAAGCCACTTGAATCATTCTTTGTTTATGTAACTGACAAGTGTATAGGGAAGATGCATTGTTAGAAAATATTTGACAGTTTTGTTTCTTAAATGCTGTTATAGTTCATTTTATAGTAGTATTCTGAGCTCCATTTTACCACACAATAGCGCCAATGCTTCTTCGTTTATGCAAATACAAAGGAAGTGGCTGGCAGAGTGTTGCACCGATGATTTGGAAGGCCTTAAATAAAGATAATGGAACAATAACTGTTGGTCTGTTCACACTAGCCAACAAGACAAAGGGGGGCAGTGCAAATGAAGACAAGTGATCAAACACAGCCTGGTTCTGTCAATCAAAGTCATTTTACAATTGTTAAAGAATAGGGCATTGTATTAAACAAAAGAGTACCTCTCTTGCTGCCTTGAACATTCACATTCAGATAAGTCAAACTTAAGCAATAATTTACCTACTACATAAAACCTTGTGGGGGCTCATACATTTTTAGTTGACTGCGTCCAAGTTGTGAACAAATGTAAAGAGTGTTGAATCAAAAGTACTGTGTCTGACAATACACTGAACAAATGTACAGATAAAGCTTTGAATTCAGGAAAAAACGGGATAATTCATGTATCTACAGAAGAGTGTGTGTGGTGCCATCATATAGGACAGATATTTTTTAGTTCTGCCAGAACTGCTACAAGATTTTAACAAATCTGTGCCGGTCTGATTACAATGTCATAACACTGTGTCTTGGATATTTGGATATGCAGCAACAGGGCACTGAAGAGCACTGAATGGGAAAGATGAGGGCTCCTGTGACAAGCCTAGCAATTGAAGAAAGAGCTAAACAAAATTAGAGGGCACATAAAGTGTTTCTGACATGGGTGAATCAGTTTCCTCAGCAATTTCATCAAGATAGTTTTTATTTCATCTGAAGCAAGGAAAAAATGGTTGTCAGCATATTTCAGAATCTACAACCTAAGTAAATCTTGTGAGTATTTGAAGATATTTTAATGGCCTGCCTTGTCCTTTACACAGCTCGCAATCTGATTATTAGCAGTGGAGGACGAGAGGCTAATTGAAGTGTCACTCACCAGACAAGGGTTTCCTTTCTCATTTGGTGTGGAGCGAGAAAAATCATCTGTTAGAATAGGTCATGTGAAATAAAGAGGTGGCGATTGATCATTTCCTGATTGTGCACTGAAATGGAACAGCAATACACACTACTGTGTTAGGTTAACACACTGTTGCCAAGACTGTATTTGCCGCATCTTAACCTTGTTACAAAATTGTTCATGTGTTTTAAATTTCTTTATTGAAAATTCTGAAATTGAAATGAACTGTGAACAACATACAGTCAACACAAGAGCATTTGAGGGCAGTTCCAGTGCAGCCTTTTCTTTTATAAAAGCATATAAATTTAAATCTCATTGGCAGAAGAAAAGCTTTAGTGGGAAGCTGTACAAACAAAAAGTAGATTTACTGGTAAAAAAAAAATACATTAAGGTTTAACAAAAACACCATCGCTAACAGGATTATCTACACCTGCCAGATAAACCTTTGGCAGAGAAAAGCCTCTTTTCTGAAAATTATGATTAGCCACACCATCAGAAATCATCATCTTTGATAGAAGAAATGTAAGTTTAAAGGCAACACACGGAACTAAACCCTGCAACGGTGTGTATGTAATAGAAGTAGTATCTGTATGACGTTTACTATGAACTTTACTGTGTGGGCTGGTGGTGTAGAGGAAACTTGTTTTATTGATCTTTATTGTTTGTATTTGTGTAATGTATATTGGCATTATCTTTTATGTAGAATAAAGCCTAACCAGGGACTAGCGGATAAGACTTTTAACATACATATTTTTTTTCTGGTAGAATACATGTGTAATACTGAAGAAATGAAATGTTGGATCAGATGGTCTCATTAGAGGTGTATCTGTAATGATCTGAAGTGTCTGGTGTTAATTGAACACATTGACTGGGAGCTGTTAACACTCCCACAAGTGGTTCAGCACCCCAGGAATCCCACTGGATTGTGACTCAGGCACCATTGTTTTCCTGATCATTATTAGATGGAAGCATTTAATTGATTATGTACATGCAAAGTGAAATTACCAATTTAATAATAAAAAAAATATGTGTGTTTTAGATTTCTCTGCTTTAAAAGCTTGTGGATGTCCAGATGTAATGGCACTCTCTCCATGGGAATTATTGATAAACAAAATGGCATTCTTGCACTATTTCCACAAATCCATCGTTTGGAATGCCCTTGTCATTAAAGTAGCAGCAAGGCTAATGCATGCAATGAAGCTGTCAAAGAACAACATGCGCATGTTTACCTATCGAGAAGGCAGCAGCTTCACTAATTCAAAGCTCTGTGACCCTTGACCAGCTTCCTTAAGGTGCGTAGTGCTGACAAGTGCTCTCTACCTAAATCAGCAAACAAATCTATAGTGTGCATTTACATATGATGTAAAAGCGAACTTCCACGGACCAATGGAAATAAAATTCAAATTGGTAGTCAAATAAACCCTAAACCAGACTGTTCAAAGTCAAATAATAAACTAAATTGTCAACCATGTGTTTTCTAATGAAAATGTAATATTCTTTTCGAATGTGCACTTCTATAGGATGTGCGTGTTTTCAACTAAGACACAAGATTCTCAGCATGTGTTATTATTAGTATTATTATTAGTTCGGTTGACAGATGGGTAATAGTTTTATGTTTTTTTTATTACATTTGATGTTATTTTGACTTGGGTAATCATGCTCCTGATGGTAATATTATATTAAAAGTTGCATTGGACATCCGTGTTGTCATCCTCTTTTTTGGGCACCAGACATTAATAGTAACCCATTAACCACACATTGCAACAGATTATGCACACCCCCCTTGGTTTCCTTCAAGAGAGATGCAACCCTGAAAGTAAAGAGCAAAACTGAGGGATCAAATATTTGAAACCAGATAGCATCAGATGTCATGTGCACACACAATAGGAGCCAATACATTGTTTAAGATATCTAGTGTGGTTCCAGACTGAGCACTTTTAATTAGTGCTGATAGCAACTCTTCTGAGAAAGCATTCTCAGAAGACTGTTGGAAGATAATCTGAAGAGGACAAAAAACTGCCAATGGTAAATCTCAGTTGTCGTTTCAATTATAAATACAGTACAGAATAATATTATGTCTTTGTCCACCCCAAAAGTGTGTTTATCCTACAAAGTAATCTGTAAAAAATGAGGCGTTGACAGTTTTTCAGTTTCCATTTCACACCTTGCCATATAGTGTTTAATTCCTTTCATTTATTCCTCTGCTCTGGCCATTTACAGAGTTGATTGAAATGAGAATCTGATGAATAGAGGCTCAGAGAGATAACATCTCTGGGGGATGACTGACAAAGATTGAGTGGATGTCCTTCCTTGAAAGACAACTTGGTGATTTGCTAATTTCAAAATACAAATTGATGGTAACACACTTACACACTAGAAAGCACACATTTCTATAGACTGCAGTGTTGCAGAATTTTCAAAGTCTCGGTGGCAGATACTAAGGCCCATGAGAAATAAACTGATATGTCACTTTCTATTTAGCTCAAACACCAAGGGCCCGTCCATCAACTAAGAACTTGAGAATCCTTTTACAGTTTATCCTGTGTGAGGTGACAACACATTGCCTGTGTGGCGAAAAACAAAAAGAACAGGAGGACCTTAAAATGCTGTCTTTGAATGTATTTGTTTCAAACATCACATCTCACCATAAACAATTTGATTAAATTGGTTGGGTACTCCAATTTTGCTTTATGATGCCATCTACTGTTTATTTTAAGTTATTTAATTATTTAAGATGAGAACCTCTACGCAGGAATGGAAGACCTTGGCCAATCACATGCTTACAAAACCCCATGCTCGAAAAAGGAGCACTCCCATTGGTCTACACTTGCTTGTCATATAAGGCTCCAGGAAGTTGTATTTTCAATGCTATGTCTTGAAACACAGAAAAGCACCATTAGAGAAAAGGGAGGTAACGTAAAACTCCCATAAATACTGTCAACTCAATTACATAATGTTTAACGAGGCAGAGATAATTGCCATCCTCAACGCTAAGCTCTAAACTTTACTTTGGTGTAATGTATGAGTATTCTGGAGAGGTCCCTCTGCTGCTGTTGGTGGAAAGTACGGCAAAAAGAAAATCAGGTAGTGGAGCTTAAATTATTGCAATTACTCAATAAATAAATTCAGTGTAAATTTGGATGTAGATAAAAGGAACAATAGCTGCAAAGTCAATTATTTAGAATAATAATTATGACACAATGATAAGGGAAAAATTTTCCTTTATGATTTTGCGGAGCCGTTTGTCTGCAGCAAGGTGTGGTTTGCTGGCCACGTCATACACAAGTGATTCGGCTCGTGCGGCTAGTCCAAAACATTCAACATGGCGGATGCTGCTGCCGAGAGGCCATTTATGTCTGCTCTTCAGTTTTGAATAACCAGCAAAATATAAAAACAATAAAACTGGTGTCCGCTCTACTGCTGGCCATGTTAACTAGCAGCGCTAAGGTGGCTTCCTTGTTGTTCCTTTTGTCTTTTTTCGATGTTTTTCTGATTGGTTAACATTACGGCCATAAACCCCGCCCTTGAACTTGAATGCCAGACTAACTGTTTTGTATAGAATAGGAAAAGAGGTACAGTAGTTGCTGCTGGCCAGGCTAATGACACATAGGCAGACACTTCCAACCTTTGGAAACTCCAGTTGTAAAAGTTTACATTAAGAGTAAAGGGCTTGAATGAAGACTATTATGATTATTTAGGTTGCAGGTTGCTTCTGGTGTCAGTTGCCTCTTTAAGTTTCACAGTTTCTCTTCAGTGTGTGTACACAGAATACAGCAATAGTGAAGGTATGGGTAAAGTTATCACATTTGTAGAAACATTCAATTTGTATTGTGTCTGTTTAACCCTTCTAGTGTAAAGTTTATTGTACTTTTTCCTAGAAATCAACTAGTTTACAACATCTACCTTTGAGGCTGCTTTAAACATATAGGCTTTATTGTGCTTTCCTAAATGCATTGTGTTTTTTCAGGCATAATAAAAATCTGTTATCTTTTGGTTTTTGGAGATGTTTTGAGTGAAGCTGTCAGTTGCACTGATGAAAAGACCACCTGTCACCCACTGGTCTTTTGATTGAATTAAGAGGTCAAAAGGATGGATTAGATTAATATGAAGTACACTGCTTCTGTTATTATCAGGAGCACTAGAAAAAAACTGTTTCATCCTGCCAGACCACATTCAGTATTAATGTCAATCTCACTACTGCAAAAATACAACCAAAAAGAAAGGGTTTATTTATTTGATTACTTCGGAACTAAAATGGTGTTTTTATAAGAGCATTAGTCCTCATTTAAAAGTTTTTTTTTATTTGATTTAGAGCACTTTATAAAGCAGTGAGCTTACTCTGGCTCGGAACATAAGAGAACAAGGAAAAGCCTGCTTTTAAATATTTATCAGTCCTAACCTGTTAGTGCATTTGGACATTTTATGACATCCTGCATCATGGCTCTCATTCCTATTGATTCCTTATTGATACTAATGAATACCAAGGCTTTGGTCTTGAATACTAATGTGCGTTTTTCAGAGCAAGCTGCTGAAAGATTAGAGAATTCAGTGGTTTCTTAAGAATCTAAAAAAGAAAAAAAAAAAGGCAGGGGTCGAGCAGGAGAAGGGAGGGGTGAAAGTTTTGTTTTGTGTTTGTCTGTTATTTGTGGCAATAGAAGCCAAGCCCCTCTATTCTCATTCTAATTGGTAGTTCACCCCATTTTCTCCCCTGGCACCCCCGGTTCCCAGAGTGAAGACTACAGCCTCCCAGGCTCACAGTCAGTCACAGCCACCCAGACAGGCAGCCAAAGAGACAGAGAGAGGGAGGGAGGAGTCTGTGCCCTGAGTGTGTGTCTGCTCTGTGAGTGGTGGAGCATGTGAGAGAGAGCCAAAGAGGAGGAGGGGGGGGGGGACGAGGCTGAGAATGGATGGTCGACGAGAAGCGGTACAAGCGAGAGAGAAGCATGTGAATGCTCAGAGTCGGCAGCACGGACTCAAAGTCTACACATCAACAAGAGAGCGCGACCACCGGCAACTCCAAAAACTGACACTACGCAAGACACAAGACTAGGACTGAAGACTGACTATAGCAGCTTTCCACTAGTAGAAGAGGACACCACTGAGGGACTGTAGCCTCTGTCCCTCCCAGCAGCACAGAGACGCACTGTCTCATCTCGTGCCTGCCAACTTCAATTTCACAATCGCCCACTGTTTTCTCTAGGTTGTGCCCCGTCTGCACCCCAGTCATGCTCCCCTGGGTCCTTTTGCTCCTGTGGATCTCCGGACATGGTAAGTTTTCCACATTAAGTTGTTTATTCATCCTGTCTTTGCTTGAGTTTGTGATCGGTATGTTGTTGGCTGGCTGGGAACTCTTGCATTTCATCTTTGGCTTTGTTTGTCTGAGCTGGTGCTTTCGTTGTTTTATTTATTTATAGGTAATATCACCTGTTTATAAAATAATGCTCCTAATATTTTATTAACTGCGATGACAGAATGTGGAAAAAGAAAGTATGAGTAACTGTCAAGAGATGTCCCAGATGGAATGAGTCGTTGTGTTACACTGTCACTGCTTTGTTTAGGCATGTTAAATACTTTTTACATTCCTGTCACACACTGAGACACAGAAACAAAGCCCACTAAACCCAGACCAGTTCAGTCAAGCGTTCACTCCAGAGTCACATTGTTTTTAACTAACTGCTATTTTCCACTGAGTCCAGCTATGGGTGTCTCATTAAAAGGAACACAATTTAAAGTTAATAGGGATTTGCTTTGGACGGCATGACCTTGGTCCTTTAGATAACGTCTTGTTACTTTTTATTTTTAAGAGTTAAATTGTGGACAGAATAAAAATGTATTAGCTGTTTCCTCAGGTTACCACCAGGTGGTTGTCTTTGGAAAACAGTAAGTGATTAAAGAGACTCTCTAAGCAGTCTATGTTGTTGGTTGTGGACAGAGAGTTTATTCAGCCAGAGGATATTTGTCAGTGCTGAGCACATTTGCGAACACACAATAAGCACCCTGCTTTATGCTTCTCAGGGTCAGGGTCACAGACACGCTGGCTTTACTAAGTTTGACCCTGTCATGCTACACAAAAGTCCAAAAAAGGGTCTGACTGAATAAATGTGGATGTGCATTTATTTTTATTTTTGTGAGTTCTGTTGTTTCCCATTGTGCAAGAGTTTGTAACATTTTCTGAAAAGTAAAACAAGCTAAATATCTTCATTCATACATTAAATCAGTTAGAAGGTTTTGGAGAAAAAGACAATTTAAACATTGAAGACAAACGAAGATAACCAAATAATTTGCTAGGATTCAGCTGTTTCTTGTGTCGACTTTCACTAAAATGTATAAATGAGAAAGATGGCCATAGAGTAGACTTTTCCTGTTTAAAGGACTGACCCATGAGTGGACAATTTTCTACTTGATGATCTGTTGTTAATGGCCAGTTAAAGCATAAAAAATCTGTATTCTATGATTTTATGTTTTTCTTCTTCCATATATTAAGTCCTTGAGTGTTTGGTTCTTATACTGTTTCCACATTTTGTAAAACATTGCATTGCACATACAACCTCGATGTTCACTATGTATTTAGCTGAGGGTATTTTTTTAAACCCAGTTCTAACGTTTCATATTGTAGATGGCTAAAGTATTTCAAGGCAAATGAGTTAGAATTGAATTTTAGCACAGTGTCCCTAAAATACAGCCACCTCAGCCAGGTAAACAGAGGATAACAACCTACCCTGTCTATGCATACCTCTAGGGAAAAAAGTGCTTACTGTTGTTGTACAAATTATGTCTCTGTTTATATTCTCTGCCGAGGTAGTGTCAGCAGAAAACTGCAGAAAACAATCTTGTTTTTATGAACACGGGACAGAGGGGAGTTGGTCATTGCACTTGTAGACAAAGAAACACAAGAACATGCAAATGAAAAAGAGAAAATCAAAATGAGTCATTTTTTGCACAGCCACTGGATAAAAAAAGGTAATCTAAGACTGAGTAAAAATGAGAGTTGAATTCAGCACTAAGACCCACGCCATCCTAAATGTTCTGTTACTGCATGTAGGGCACCTTTTCTTTGGCTGTCAACTCTGCTGCCAATGACAGATGACACAGCATCAGCCAGAACAATCTGGAAACAGTCTCCAGGAACACATTCACCTCAGGCCAAAGTTGTGCAGGACGTCGTCCATCTCCTACACACATCCTTTCCATTCTCCCTTCCATCTCATCTATAAAGTGTCCAACATTCTTCCCATTCTTCACTCTGCTTGTGGTCTTGTGATTTCACCTGCAACGGCACATTTTCCCTTCTTGAATAACGGTCCCTTCAGCACATCCTTTGCCCTCTCATCTCTTTCTTTCTGTTGTGAAATGCACTATGATTGAAAACTCTAGCATGTGTGTAGCCGGTGTGTAGAGAGGGGTGAAATATGTGAGAGCACACTGTCCCTCTGGAGTGGTTTTAGAATAGACTTGTTCTGGATGTGCCAGACACTGAAGCAAATGTGCTGAGGAAACTCACACATTGTCAACGTAAAGTCCTGAGCATTCCCTCAACATCTTCCCTCTGTGTCTTGCTATCTCCTTTCACTCTTTTCTCACTGAATAGAGCCCTGTAAAATTAATTTGTAAACTCTTTTGGTCCTTTTTTGTTTTGTTCACTCTCCTATGGATGTTAAACGGCAGCTTAATTCAGGTTTGCCCACTAGGGGCAGTGCTGCAGCACAAGAATGAGTTCCAAATCGACTTAAAATCTCCTGCTCTTTCCCTCCCCCAGCGCCCCTCCATCCTCCCCCACACCCTCATATATCTCATGTCAGAACTCCTGAATTCACCACCCAGCCAGACTAAGCTGTTTCTTAGTCCTGGAAAGCATGTCTTAGTACCTCAACATCCCTTATTTCATTTACTGCTGTCTATGAACTGCTGTCAGATGTTTCTAAATCCGCTTTCATGGGCGGCAGGCTTTGATACATATTTCTCAAACTGAAATATAATTAAATGTCTTTCCAATGTCATATTTGGATGTTTACAATTTTTTGGAGACAGAAATAATTCTTGCAACTCCGAGGAAAACAGATAGGAAGAAATATAGCCTACATTGCAAAGTATTGCTCAAAAAGACAATTTTCTTCCTCATCATTATTTGTACATAACACACACAGATTATAACCTTAAGAACTTTAACGTAATTACATGAAGTATTGCTTTTTTTTATCTCAAAACCAAACATACATACTTCAGTGGTAGGTAATATTTCACAATGAGCGAAGAACAGAAAGACTGTGTTCTGAGCAGCTCTCATTCAGTAACCTGCGACAGTCGCTATTTATGATCAGCTTGCATAAGGCCGTCTCTGGATCATGTCACCCTGACACAGTGAGTGACAGATGATGTCACCCGTTCATGATGGGGCCCAGTGGCATGCAGTTTGTTTTCTTGTTTGTGCTGCATGTTCCATCAACGCTATCCAGATTAAGTCACCTCAGCTGCTGTGACCCCTGCTCATTTCTGTGCCAGGATAGATTAAGCCCACTGTAATCCCCTTGAGCTGGGCGCCCTGTTGGATTTTTATGGTAATAAGTAAACATATGAATAAATAATCGGAGGCAGACTTTGGACAGCTGCAAGTCCTAATGTTTGGCAGGCTACTGTAGCGTTAAAAATGATGTTGTTTCCAAGAATGCTCCAAAGATTTATATATATATAGTTTTTTAATTAAATTATTCAATAATTAATTACTAATACATTTTATTATTTATTAATATTGTCATTGCAAATTCATTTTATAATTTTGGCATAACTAAATATAAATACTGACATTAGGTTTCACCCAGCGACTGCAGTTTTGTTGTAATCCTCATTCTGGTCTGACAGAATCCAGGTCAGCCAGAGAAGGGAGTGTGATTAGTTTGGCGCCTTCTTGGAAAACCAGGCAGTGCTCTGCTTTCTCTCAAGAAGCCCTTCCACCAGTCAACAAAATCAAGCTGTTTACCGAAGGCTTCATTATCCATCTAGAAACAGCTCTATAGCATCAACAGTTTTCTTTAGCTCTAACCAATCAACCCCTCGACCCCACTTCCCCCTGTTTCTCCCACTCAGATACTCTGCTGCTGGATCTCATTCCCCGGGGTTGAATTTATCCAGATTGGAGCACTCAGCAAAAGGGCATTATCCCAGATTACATGTCTGTTGGGCGGCAGTGTTAAGTAATTCAACCAGATGCTGTTGTGATCACTGGGTCACCTGCAAAGTCAGTCTTAACAGCTGCACTTCTTCATTTCTTCTCATATCTTCATTTGACTCAGACGGTACACTTGATAGCCACAGACACAGTCTGTTGGTCGGTCTTTGAAAGAGTCCTATGTGTGGATGTTGAAAACAGAAGGTTGCCTTTACAAACACTGCCAGGATTTTATTTGGTGACAGATTATGGGATGGATTAATGGCTTCTAAATTGCGGTCCAGTGCAAAGGAAACAACAGTCCATGTTTTTGCTCTTTAAAGCAAAAAGGAAATGTTACACAGTAAGCACATTGATAAAAGGTTCTGGTATTTTTCTTTAAAAGGGACAAAGCTTTGGCACAGCCACTTTGAAAGAAAAAAAATGTTGCTTTTTGTGAAGTCATTTTTAGTTATTGAAGTATGTTCAACACAAGTTCACAAACAGACATTCAAGACTTCCAACAATGAATGTATGTTACTTTTCTAAACTATCAGTTTCTATTAAAAATGACGTTGTTTTAGACACATTTTAAGATAAAAAATAAATAGATTAAAAATGACTAAAGAAGATTTAAATAACTTTTTAAGCAAGATTTTATGGCTGCATTTAAATTAAACATTTAAAGATAAATAAAAATAGATCATAATGTATTTGATTGATGTATTTGTGCCTTTTATTCTCCACAGCAGAGCTAAATAGTTTGCAGAGGGCCTTTTTTTTTTAATAAGGCCACTTATTTCCTAACATCTACTAAGAGTTTGATGCATAGATGCAGAATGTTTTCTATGACCTACAGTATCTTGGGAAATGTAACAGGCAAGCTAATTTATAAATCTTCACATTTTTTCTTAAGAATTGTGGTATCTGCTCAGATTGTGACCATAGGCTGAGTAAATCACTTGCACCTTACGGCAGCCTATGCATGCAACATTTGTTAGGTAAATTTGTAAACAGTGAGGAAATGCAATGAAGCGATAGGAAGCAGCCTAAAAGATGCATGTGGTGCTTCAACACAGAAGGCACTTGAGGAATTGGGCTTGCTGATCTGATAATTACTTTTTACTGTTTGGCGGGAAGTTTCTGGGACAGCTCAATATTCCACCTGGATAAACTTTCCCTTCTCTCGTCTCCTGTTATTTATTCATCTGCTATTCTTACTTAATCCTGCCCCTCCTAACTCCTATGCCAAATGCTGTTAGATTATACCATTTCCATCCTCTGTGTCTGTTTGTTTTTTTGCACTGCATGGAAGTATGTGCAGTGTCTGTGCATTTACTAGTGTATTACAACAATTACAGCTGCAAGCCTTGAATGGCAATATAAATGCTAATCAGCCTTTTAACTTGTGCAAGCAGATTCTGGAGCTTCTCACCTGTGGATGCCACCACAATTGCTGTATATGTGTGGGAAACAGCAATTGCCAGAGATGGGTACAGTGCTGCAATTTGTAAGCAAATTGAGAGCCTGTTAAATGTGTTTAAGCTAAGGTTACTTTTAAGTTGATCCACTTTAAAGAACAGAACAGTGTCTTCAAGTCTGCATGCCTAGACTTCCATTAAGCTAGATATTAAGTGAGCTCAATAGGTTGTATTAAATAAATAAAAATAAACTTAGAGAAAGGGACTATATACCAGTCCTGTGAAGCATGGCCTGTTCAAAGGTAATTTGATCTGGCACTTATACTAAAATATGTTTATTAAGCAAAGTGTTTCAAAAACAATAGCAATAATAACTTTTATATACTAAACCTTTGGGATGCAGCGTATATACTGAGTGCCACTGTCCCCCAGAATCACTCTGTGTAAATGTGTTAAAGTTGTTGGCACATGAT
Organism: Perccottus glenii; assembly: GCA_024416835.2. Taxonomy (NCBI): domain Eukaryota; kingdom Metazoa; phylum Chordata; class Actinopteri; order Gobiiformes; family Odontobutidae; genus Perccottus; species Perccottus glenii. Next base: position 13,168,709 of record CM044550.2, read on the forward strand.
ACCAAATGAGTCTTTGAGCCACCTGCTTGTCCCACTGAGACAATTAAGAAATTGTGTAGAAAGGGCCATTCACAACTATGGGTGCCCGAAACAGCCATTATACAACCCCTTACCCAACAAAAACTCTTTCAGTGCCACTAACTTTGGCACTGTGCCAACCTCTACCATTCCTGTCCAATCGAAATCCTAGAAAGCTTTGACACAAGCTGCTTGATTTGCATATTGATGGAAGCGTCCAGAAAAACTGTCTTTTCTCTTGTTTTAGATTTAGAAGAATAAAGCCATTTGACACCAGCAGAATGCCATCCACTACATTGAAATTGTGAAGAAACATTTGCATTCATCACTAGTATTACCACCAAGCTATATGCCACTGTACAATAACCCCCAAGAATGAACACTAGTCCATAAATCTGTAAATAAGATTGGATTCTGAAACATTAATATATCATATATGAAAGTAGCAGTTTTGATTGTAAGCATCAGCTTCTGCTGTTTCTTTATGTGGGACTGCTGGGATTCACTCTGCCCACTTTGATATGCTATTTTTATATGCAATAATAATGTGGTGTCACAAGCAGGATCAGCTAATGCAATCCTTATATACAAATATATCTCACCAGTCTGACTAGAACAGTGTGAAGACAAATGTTGTTTCTTTTAATCCAGATAGATTTTCTTAGAACAAACAAAATTAAGCTTTCATAGATATAAACAGAGCGATTATAGCTTAAATTAAAGTTCTAACCAATTTACGAGTGGTGTTGGCGCCATCCCTTGACAATAATAGTGCAAGAAGTATTCACTTTTTTCATATACCTTTGGCCACTGTTCAGTGCTAAGTAGAGGCCTAAATCTCAGTACTGTGGGGCAACCCCAGTGTCGACTTTCATCCCTAACCTTTAAACCTGATGTAATCAAATCAAAACACCACTGTGCATTGAGACAACCTGAAGACAAACAGCTGGAAAAGGACCAGAAGGCCTTGGGGTGTACCAAGGGCAAGGCCATCCATTTCTTTCTATGTAACGTAGAGCACAGGGACATGGAAAATGCCTGCGGTGCACAATGATGAACAGACTTCGCATCAGAGATTGGATTAGAGTGGCATGAGCAAGAGCCCTAAAAGCCATGCACAGTTTACTGCAGCCTTATCTGAAGCAATATTGTTACTAGAGAAAAGTCTATATAATTATATATATGTGGACAGCACCCTATGAAAAATATCTTTCTTTGATTGTCATGCCATCTGCTTTTATGAGCAAAAGGTCTGTATGGCTGTTTACTGACTCCAGCACCTTGGTTACCATACAGGGCAGGTTTACTGCAATTTAGACTCCATTGCATCACAGATGCCCAAGAGGCCTTTTGTAGATTATGATGTTTGCAGCTGAAAGGTCTTCTTAAAAGGATGGATTTGTACAATATGTACATATCTGAATATGAAAAAAAAAATACATTTTCTTAATGAACACAATACAACAACGCACAATTTTTGGACCAGAACACATTCATTCTACAACTATGTAAGTAATGATCATTATTGCTTGCATTGCATATATATATATATATATATATATATATATATATAATTATTTTCCTTCAGTTTTTAAATTCAAATTATTTAAAGCTCTTCAAGATTGAATTGAAAAAAATGCTCAAATGCTGTTTAAATACATCAACATATTGAGTTTTGTGTTAAAGACTTGGAGTCTACCTATAAACTTTTTTTTTCTTCTGAAGGACTGTCATTAAAACAGAATCCCACATGAGTACACAGTTTGGCCCTTTGTAGTTGTTTACTCCAAGCACACTACTTTTAGTTACTCCCCCTGTCCTCTCTGATCCTTTTGATCATCACCTCCATATTGGATATAAGACGGCAAATGAACAGCTCTGTGGTACAAGTGACTTTCAGAGTTCTATGACTCTTTGAAGGCTGCCAAACAAGTGTCTTTCATCTCAAAACCAGCAGCTGCTCCACACAAAGGAAGAACAGGACCAAATAAGAGAGAAAGGTGGAATCCAGGGGTTGGAATGAAAATGGGTAAAGTTTTTTATGTTTTGGTTAAATGCAACATCACAACCCGGCTTCACCAATATTTTCTTACTCATATGGTAACCTGTTATTTTACATTTTCCCCATTAATTTTTACTGTTTGAATTAATAAGAACTGTAATATTATTGTAATATGAGTTTTGTGTCAGACCTGGTCACAAAAAGGAAAAAAAAACAAGATTTTGTTATCCTTGAATTAATAATAGAAAAGTAGCAGTGGTGTTCCCCCACTGAGACATGAACCAGATTTCAACCCAGGGCTCCCTTGAGGTGAAGGCCGCATCTCTTTGACAGGACATCTGGTCCCTGAGCTTGGACACCAGGGGGTCGATGTCGCCACCTTAATTGTAATGTCTCCTTCTTCCTCCTGGAAAAATGTAGGCCAGCTTTCCATAAAAGGAGAAAAGCTAAGGGGGAGCAGCTATTTCCTGGGCCACGTTGGCACGCCACATCATTTAAGTTGACAGCTCTAATAAATTACAGCAACAGATTGTGGTGAACAAACAAAGCTTATTGGAAAGATGGTGAAAATTAGCCAAGGGAGAAGAGGAGCACTTCATAAAATTTGTGGAATAATGAGCTTTTGAATGGATGTCAGGGCCACATAAAACAAGCATTAACTAGGTGAAATGACATTTTAATTCTTATAGCAGTTCTCTGTTATAGTACATAATGAGAGAATCTTTAACTTATCTTACTTATCTGATTCTTATTGTCAAACTCTCTACAGTATTACATCTTTCCCCTCCAGACAAGAAAGGTCTACCAATTGTTCTGCTTCACAAGACCCCTTTTCTATTCTTTCAGCCGGCCTGCAAGCCTATGTTATTGAAATGCCTAGGCATGTGGAAGAAAACAACAAGAGGATGTTTGTCAGGTGGTATCAGGGTGATATGTGTCGATCTTCAGAAAAATCTGACGAATTTTTTGAGAATCAAAATATAAAATGTAAGAGAAATAGTCAACTACTGTATAAACCAACAGATTTTAAGTATTTATGCTTAATTAGATAGTGAAGCATCTGAGCCCTAAGGGAAAGTCCTAAACCACACGCTCAAGTTTTCTCTAGCCCATTTTATTGATTGCAAGATTGTGTTGGGTCCATGCCAAGGTTAAGAGGAATAGTTGGTTCCCATTTATTTTATAAAGAGGTCTAAAATAAGAATTTAAGAGGTCACACACAACAAGACTCCTACAGAAACAAACTTATCACTCAACAATACTTAACCAATATTGTGAATGGCTTAGGCTATATTCTGCATGGGAAGCTGTTTGAGTAAGCGCTGAAAGTGGAACAGAGAGGACACTTTGGGGAGATCGGTGTGAGGCTTGGGGATACTATACATTTATGTACATTGTGGTCCTATTTATGTCCTTTAATGCAGTATTTGTGATGCAGTGTGTACCTGTGTGTATTCTTGCATGCTAGGAGTAATGCATGTGCGTTATAAGCTTTGTCCTCTTTTTTATTTGTGTACTGTATATGTCTCCATAAGTGTACAAGTGTGAAATAACCATAAGGGGCAGCCAACAAAGAGCAGTACATTTTGAAGGGTGCCACAATGTGTTTGTCACAGAGAGCTAAACTTGAGAAGAAAGGGGACTGTGCGGAGAGAAAGACTTTCCAGAGGCACCCAGAGACTGTCAGGCTGATTAAGTCACATGGCTGGAGTTAGAGTTGGTAAAATAAGCTAGAGGAGCATAGTATGACAGGGAAAAAAATAAAGAATGAAATATTAACAAGTTAGTTTTAACATGACTGCATGTGAACTTCCTTATACATGACCCTAGAGATCCCTGCCATGACACAATGTAGCAGCATGCATCCATTCATCCTCCCCACAGCGTTTTTACCCTCTGGTGACACAGTGCAGGTCAGGGGCATATTAAAGTTCACAAAATGAAACATGACAGGACCAACATATGCCAGTGTGACAGTAAGGCAAATAGATGAATGATGGCACATGACCATGTCATAAGAGAAACAATAAATAAGGAATCTGAACACTATAGTCAATTATTAAAATTACTATTTTAAGGACAACATATTAAAGGTTAGCTAAATTTGTTTGAATTAAGATGTATAGATCTAGTATATCTATTTCTTAGAAAAATACAAATAAATTCAAAAGCACAGTTCACTTTTACCTAATGCCCTTGTATTGTAATCTTTTCGAAAAACAGACCCCTAGAAAAGAAAGGTAAGCAAAAAGTCTGTCCACTATTATTTTATTTATTGTTTTCAATTATTGATTACACAGAGCTTAGCAACTGTCATGTGCCCTAGTTCATCTTAATCCTTCTCGTCCTGAGTCATACTGCAGATTTGCTGGTATATAACAAAAGGGCAACATCTTTAACAATAATGACAGCTACCCACACCAAAACCTTTGGCAAGAGTGCAAACAAGACAAGATACAGTATATTAAATTGCTTCTAGTTTTACCTTTACTGAAGCCAGGTACATGGTTGATATTACTCACTAGCTGGAAATTTAAAATAAGCCTGCTAACCCATCATTGTCCTCCCACAACTATCCACCCCCATACTGGAATTAACATCACTTATTTTGTCCTCCACAGGCTCTTCAGTCCCACTGCTAAGCCAAAGCACAATCTATAACACTTCTAGTGTTTAATGCTAAATGCTTTAATCCAAAAGTATAAAAAGACCCCCTGAGTGAAGAGTCATTTAGCTTACAAGCTCCTTTATCTGTTAGAGGTCTTAAATTGTATCCACTCCAGATTCTATGCAAATTCTAATCTTTACTAATTGAGTAGAAGAGTAATTGATATTGAACAAAAAAGCACTATTAATGGGTTCCAAACACCAATGTGAAAAATAATGTGTTATAATCAAGGTCCAACATCACTAAAGAGGACTTTAGTAAATTGTACTAAAAGGACATAAGTTGCACAGGAGTTGAAACAACACATTTCTTAGAGGAGGAGGACAACAGGAAGTTGTACACCTTTTCTATCCCAGATGCACCAATGGGGCCAGAGTGCCTTTGATCAAGGGCACCTCTACCCTATGTTTATGACAATGAACTATCTGCAGCCCGCCCCAAGTGTATTGTGCCTAACCTTCAAAGTACAACATGTTTCCTCCTCAACATCATCTTCTTGTTTGTCTTTTTATTTTATTTTTTTCATTGCTTTGTTGACTGGAGAGCTTGTGTTTGTTGAGATCAGTCAGCTGCACTAACAAAGCCTCAAAGGCTTGACTTGAACATCTAATTAGTAACTGTAGCATGCAATGTAAAACTGATAGAGAAACAAATGAGCATGAAATCAGATCTACGTTTAATAAAAATTACACACATACTAATTCAACATTGTAGGTAAATGTCAAAAGAAGTATATATTTCATACTGTCGTTGTGATGGTTGGATTTGTAGAGAGTTGTTCCTTTTCTCACTGAATTTCTTCAGGCCATCCTCCGTGTCCTCATTGTGACCTTTATGAACACTGTACCAGCAAGACAGGCACAAAGAGTAAGCCTTTCTGACTTAGACTGACCTGAGCGCAATGACTGGGTCACAGCCTGGGCCAGTGGCACCAGCTGGGTCTCTCTGCCACTTGCAAGATTTACTTGTATGGCGACTGTGTTATGGTCATACTTACTTTCTTTGTGTCTACTTAAGCCAATAACGCAACAGTCTTGATTGTGGAAGATGTGTTAAATTAAAAATAAAATCTTATATATCTCTTTTGTAAATTATTTTACTTTGTGTGGTATCAATTCTAAAATGCATGTGTAAAGTGGTCTGGAAAAGAGATATAATCCCATTTGCAGCATTAGTGTACATGACATGTAGACGTAATGGTAATCTGCCAACACAATACTACAAAATAATCATTCATGCAGAACTCAAATATCTTAGGGACATCAAAAACATTAGAGGGCTTGCATTATGTGCAGCCGTTTAACAAGCAAACAAAACAGATATGTGTAGTCAAAACAATAAGAGTAAATACATATTATGATGACAATCTCCTAATTGTGTGCTTTATGACTAATTAGATTGATCAGGTCTAATCTCTAATTTGCATTCTGATGTTGACTACCGGAAATTATTTTCAATTTAAGATTCAAAGAGCATGCCAAAATAGTAAAAATAAAAAAAAACCTTTGCCACCTTTGCTGTGTTTGTGTTTGATCTCACTGTCAGCTGGTCAATAAAACAATAAAACACAAGACTGTAATGAAAAGAATATGCCCACTGAGCCAGACATGGAGTTACAGAGCCAGTTCAGACTCTTTAATCCAGGCACCCCTCTTTCTTTCGCTTCTCCTTGCAGAGTGCTCTGAACCTGCTGCGAAATTGAATTTTCCACCTCTGTGTGTTCGTGAACCAGCCAAGCACTGCATTGTCAGAGTACTCAATTAGCTCCCAAGGCGGAAGCCAAAATGTTTTCCAACAGCAAATGTATTCATCACAGGGCAAGCTCTCATTAGCATAACGCTTTTATTCCTATGGTACAGTCAGAATGCCTTCCCAAGGTTGACAACAAAAATGGCAAACACAGCCTTTGGTGTAAATCTATGTCCCTTTATTGTACTTAAAGCTATAGTGTTGCATGGAGAAGAGGGATGTTTAACCTCCTGCCTAAAAAGTCTCATTACCATTAATAAATAGCCTTCTGGGTTATTATACATATAAGTGCATTAAGAGTCTGTGACATATTTCAAACATTAAAATAAATGTTGAAGTGTTCATGGCCTTTAGTCTACAATTTCCTCTATAATACATATATACATATATAATATAGAAGCTTTTAGTCTTTAGTAGATTTCCTAAAACTGATCAGCGTCTACACAATGTGCTGACATTGAAACAGTTGGCTGAAACATTAGAAATAATTTGCACTGACAAGTCGCTAAACAATTCTCAGACAATGTGCCATTCAAGTCACACAGCTACACAAATTGTTCATCTTTTTTTTTCCAGCTGAACAACTAAAAAGCGGCAATCGCACGACAAAAGCTCAGCAGAAGTGGCAACTGTCCTAAGTTGGAACCCATGCTGCAGATTTTGTTTGACTAAAGTGGTGCTTTGGCAGTAAAGCAGGCGATGTGGCACAGACAGCCACACAGTCAGGGGTCATGATCCCGCCTGCCATGTCCTATCCTGCCCGCTAACTCTCATTATTAAGGTGCCACAGAGTGCAAATATACAGCTCCTGTTTTTGTCAGATGCCCTTGGCCTTGTATATAGCCAAGACATAGACACAAACACTGCGAGGCAATCTTTAAATATGGATTTTGGTGATGGTTGTAGTAGGGGGTCTCAGTTTTACCCCATACTGGTGTAATTATGGCACCAGGCTATTCTCACAGGGAGCTTGTCACAAAGATTAAGCCCAGATCAATCATTCATTTTCACACTGTAGTGTCACCCTGTCAATGTAATTAACACTTAGAGCAACTTTTAGCATCTGAGGATTTCCTACTTTCAAAATTATTATTTTTTTCATACATTTTTAAGATACATTTTATTTATTTTAGTATAAATTATAGTGCATGTTTGTATAAGTGTGGTTTATTAAAACAATTACAACAAATGGAGAATTGTTGCATTGTTAAGTCCAACAATTAGATCTACTGTATATCCCTTGCTGTTAACAATCTGCAAAAGCAAAGAGTGAATTTGTGTAGGCATGTCTTTCTCGAGTGGCCATTTCTGTGTATTTTCAAGCTTTTAAATTAACCTTCCTGAGGTTTTTAATGGAGCACTCAGATTAGTGCGCCCTCTATAAGGCAGAGATGCCACCAGGATTAACCTTGTTTTAAATGTGCCATGTGAGAAAGATTGGTTGACCTCTTGCGACCTACACTTTGGACAAACCATTGCACTTGATAGAAACTGGCTGTTAATGGACTCTGCAGTGCCAAGAAACACCCTGATGACATATGCTCATGTTTGAGATTAATATTGTTTCCCTTCTTTGTATAGCTTCAGATTAATTTCCCTTTTTGGCAAGTCCTTTTGGCCCGTCTCTTGGCAGTCCTTATCAAACAAATATATAAAAATAAAATAAAAATAAAACATTAAAAAACATAGAAGACGAAATTCAGAGTGACAAATTTTCTGATGCATTGTTTGTATCTGTCTTAGCCAGTTAAGATAAAAATCTTGAATCTTAAATTTTTATTTCAGTTTGCAGACATTATTGAAATGATGTGTGCATACTTTATTTTTCAAACAACAACTTGGAGACCTATGTATAACTCTGAAACCTCTTCATGTGTACAAAAAATCAATAGCTAACATTATTTAATTCTACTCAAATGTCTCAAAACATAAACAGTGTTGTTCCTTTTTGTTATTGAATAAACACAGGGCGATAATGCAATTCTTGTATTGACAGACAAAATCCAATAGAAAATTTCATGGTCCCATTCTGAGCTCAAAGCTACCTACCTGACAGAAAAGAAGAGCTTTGTATGTCTGCCAAGCTTTTGTTGAAACTTTAAACTGACGGCAATAGATAAATGTAAATAATTAAAAATATCTAGAATTGATCATTGTCAGAACAATGTTAAGCTAAACGTTACATACCAAAAAAGAGAAAAAAATAAATAAACTAAAATTGGCAAAACGTCTATGGATTATTGACCTTGGATGTTTGTGTACCGCATAATTAATACCAGCTGCAAGAATCAAACAATAAATGTGATTTTTCTTACTTATTTCTGGAATGCCTATGTCTATTTGAGCAGCACAAATTGTGCAAAAGGTAACTTTAATCCTCCCCATTAATGGAGTCCATTGCCTTGGATTTGGGTATTTCTGTCTGAGATGAGCCGCACTGAAAATGAAATGGGATGATGAAGATCAGTGACAATAACAGCTGGATAATCGTGCCCAAATCACAGCCATCTGCTCTCAATCGCCACTACCATCGACACGCACTGCCATCAATCCCTCTCTACCAAATCCTTAAATCCCAACAATCTGTAGCACTCAGCTTAGGATGACCATTAATCCACCTAGCAAGTCCACATTACTGGACAGGAAGGTACAAAAACCCGTTTGTCTTGACAGAAACCCCAGATTTTCCCCTTTGCTACTTTTCATCAGCAAAAATGTACATAATAGTGGCAATAGTTAAATGGGTGTAAAATCTGCTAAAAGCAGAAGGTAACAGTTATAATAAATGTAATAATGTAAAATTGCTGAGATATGTGAGGAAGAGGATTTGTACAGAAAATATACTATATGTTCCTTTGCAAAGAAATGCTTAGCTTAAGGGTACGTTCAAGGACCTGAAATACCAATTAATTTATGGTTTAGTTCAACGGGATAAGGACTCTTGAATAATGAAATGCACTTTGACTTTTCTTGATGAACCCAATCAGCTGCAAACCTCAACTTGTTTCCTTATCCTTAGATAGAATCCTTGTAATAGTAAAAGATGGCTCTGACCATCTCAAAAAAGTCAGAAACCAATATTTTCTATTTAACATTAATACAATGCACATACTGTCAAATCTCTGTTAAGTTTTTTTAGAGTTCTGTGTAGTTGTTATCATTTTTATAAACACCATCACCATACTTTCTTTATGTTTACTTTAAAATAAAATATGAGAAAAAAAGATTGACTTATTAGACTTAAGAAAAATGATAAATTATTCAGAAGTATTTTGATGACTGGTTGAAAGTTTACATTATCTGGTTGTTAATTCAAGGGTATACCAGGGTATCTGCAGGTTTCTGAGATTTAGATTTAAGACTTTTTAAGACCTTTTTAATACCATCTAGAATTAAATTTAAAACCAGCAAAAAATTTGCGAACAACAGGTAATGTACAGTCCACGCACCTAACGGACCCGCTGCGAACATGTAATTTGTTAGTTGGTTCCACCTATTTTGTTCTGCTAGACAAATACGTAACGTTACATTAAAATGTTCTTTACGTACGACCCTTGAAACATGGATTTAAGACATTTTAATGCTAATTAAGGCCTTATTTTTACATTATGGAATTTAATACCTTTTAAGACTTTTTAAGGATCCGCGGATACCCTAGGTATACTCTTCTCAGTAAAAACATGATTGACACATTCAAAATACTGAAAAATTTCAGTTTACACTACTTCATATTGTGTATTGCTTGCATTTCATTCTGATTACAATACCCTTAAATGACTGGCTGTAGATTAGTCAATACATTTTGTAATGGGTAATACAGTAAACTGATTGGAAAATGCTGTGATTGTAACAGCAGATTTGCAAAGCCTTTTGTGAACACGTCTTTGCCATGTCCGTTTTGTTGTCTGATGCCTATTTCTATATAATATAAAGGACCATGCCCATAATTATCCTAAATTTACTGAGTGCTGTCTTGTTAGGCACACAGCTTGAAGTTCAGCAGCACTAACTTAAGATGACAATCCAAGTTGCTTTGTATATTTAGTCAGTGTGCCCCAGAGTGTTAGCTGTGTCTTTTGATCACTGGGAGGTTTCAGTCAAAAATCTGTCATAAAGTGTACCCAAAAATACCATCTGCAGCATCTGCTCCATATGTAGTCTAAACAAACCGCAGCTGCCAACAACTGTGGTGGATTAGCCCTGGGAACACCCAAAAAGCTGCACAATATAATACTGATCATAAACTGGGTTTCTTCTAAACTTTAATCTCTGTATTATCAATACAAATCTTAAGAAGCATAGTAGTAATTGTTAATAACGGACTGTAAATATGCTAATAAAAACATTTTACTTGTTAAATGAAGTTAAACCATGATTCTAAGGGAATCCTATGAGGTTTGAGATGTAGTCAATCTGAAAATGGCGTCTGGCAAATATAATATATTTAGGAGACAAGTTGGAATTACTTATTAGACATATTTATTTATTATTTATATTTATTTATTTATTTATTATTCACTATTAAAACTTGAGTATTTGAGTTTTGTTGTATGTTTGGATGTCCACTGAGAGTTGGAAAGGATGGAAAGCTCTTCTTTGCTTCTTACACCAACAAGCATTGCAGTGGTGTACAGTTGAAGTGACCATTTCATCAGTGTCTGTTCTCCTTTATGGGCTATGGAGCTGAGGAACTAATGTCACTTGACAGATACTGGTGTGAGATAGTATGCTTATCTATACATGATGTGAAATGAAAGCATTTTCCACATTGCAGCGTGTGGGGAAATCAAGGGTGGTGGTTTTTGTGGTGAGTAGTTATTAGTAGGGAGTTTGTGGAGGGGGCTTGGAGTGATTGGGCTATAATATAGTCTGAAACTGTCACACTAAAATGTATAATTGTGTAATGGCTCCATGAATGTTATCGGATTTTAAAAGACAATGCGTCTTTTAAAATCCGATAACATTCATGGAGCCGAAATGCGATTATGGATAAAAATCCTTGTATATTAATTGAAAACACCATTATTACTTTTGCATTACGCCAATTTAGTAACATTTATTTGGTTGCAAAGGTCAGCAGAGGAAGTCCAGCAAATAAAAACATTGTCTCTATTTAATTCTGCTTCAGGCATCACATAAGGAGGCGATAAATGAACTTGACCTTTTGAATGACAGTATGGTTCAATGGTAGATGTACTACACTGAATGAGGGGGGTTGTTCCACTCCATGATGGATAATTACAATTAGTTATGAGTCAATTACACAAGGTCACTGACTAAATCTATCTGCCTGCCATGCTATTGACTGAAAGGAAACTGCTCAGCATTGACAGACCTGTAATTTTTCTCATTATCTGACTCAGAATATGAACATACAACTGCTATGAACACAGTTCTGTAAAGAAGACTGTAATAAGGATTTTTTTCTCTCTGATTTGAAAACAAAAGCATGCAGCACTGAAGATTGCATACCTCCCCATTGGCTGTTTACAAAGCCTAACTGATAAGAAAAATGACTTGGTAAATAACTAAGTGCCTGTCCTCTGTGGTGTGTGTGTGTGTGTGTGAGGCTCATTTTCTAAACTGAACTCAATTAACTGGGTGATTGTTTTCACCGGATTGGCGGTAGTACTTACTGAGTCCCAAACCCAAGTGGATTTTGTGTCATTGTAGGTGTCTTTAAAAAGGTTTGAAGGTTGCTCAGATTAGAGATAGCTATTTTTATTAAAATTAGATTGTGAAAATGTGACATGTGGACAGTGACCTTATCTATAAACTTTGTAGTGGGCCTGTGATAATATATTTTATAAACTGTTTACTGAGATAGGTTGAGCCAAGCTGGAAATTGCTAATATTACACAAAATAGATATAGGGCTAAAGATTATGAGCCTTTAACTGTTCAGTGAATAATACACTATCCAACAAGCATAAACACACCGGATCAAAATCAAGACCATTTGAAAAATTGCAAGAATTTGCATTTGGCACTGTTGGAAGGTTCTATGTAGAGATTCAAAATACAAAAAGAAGAAATGGGAGCAAGAACCAAAAATAAATGAGGCAATTTAGTGAAAACTACATTTAAACTCAAACATGCTTTTGTCAGCTGATCAAAAGTTTAAAAATGCAAAAATTTGGTTTCAATGTCATTTTCTATCAGGTATTCACACTGTCATGACCTCCTGATGGCAAAGGCAGAAAAGCGTTCTGTTTTTGAATATGGTAGGACTGTTGAGCTGCATAAGCAAGGCCACAACGCGCCATTTCTGCTGATGTAGGACGCAATAAGATCATCATACATACATACTGGTGCTGACTCCAGCCTGATAACCATCAGATGGCATCTGCGAGGGAAGGGCTTAAAAAGGAGATACCATTTGAGATGTTTTCTGCGCTGCACTGTGGTGAAGGCGCCATCATGATCTGGGGTGCTTTTTTCTTTAATGGAACAATAGAGCTTTAGGTTGTGCTGGGGCGTCAAGTGGAGATGTAGCAGCAGACATCCCTCATGATTGAGGTTTTGAGTTTTTTTTTTAGCTATGGTTTTAAACTTTTGATCAGCTGATGAACCAGATTCAACAGTGCAAAATGCAAATTCTTGCAATTTTTCAACAGGTCTTAAGATTTTGAGCAGGTGTGAATTGCTTCAAATTACAGCTACTGCAGTTAGCGAAGGTCATCACTGTGTAGCTCATTATGTACTAGAACATGTTTAAGTTATTGTCATATGTTGAATGTATTGTAATGTAACAAATAATAATGTAAATATAATATGAATAAAATGTTATCAATTCTTGCTTTAAAGACAGAGGTCTCACCCATCACTTTCCTATGCCGTATCCCAATTGAGTATTTTAAAGCAGTGCAGTAAAAAAAAACAAAATCAAACCACAGTTCTCTGCTGCACAGATTAATCTGAGGCACTCAGCATGAAATTAAGAATTGATTATTGTAAGATGTTTCTGCTTGGTTAAGTCGATTCAGTGGCATTTGTCAGAGTAACTTGACACACCATCCTGTCCCCCTGGCTCTGGCATTCATTCGGTTAAATCTGCCGCAGGTGACCTCTTTGTTTAAAGATTTACATTAGATAGATGTTGTTCAGTATCCATGCCAATGAGGGCCCCAGAGCACTCAAACGGGGACCACAGCTCTTTGTTGACAAGAATAACAGATAAAGCAGCCATCTTGACACTTTTACCACAATAACAGTTGTGCTCCCGAAATGAACTATTCATTGTCTATTACATCACGGACAATTAAGTGGCAAAAATAAGCAGCTTCAATGGGGTAAGCTTGTCAGTGACAGGTTTGACAGTGTTCTCACAGGTAAAATCATCAGCACAAAGCTTTTGTATCTGATGAATTATTGTTCCACCTCTACTGCAATAGCTTTAGTCCAGAATGTCTCTATAAAATGAATGGTAAATGCAACATACAGTAGTGCTTATAAGTTTTCATACCCTGGCAAAATTTGTGATTTTTCTGGCCATTTTTCAGAGAATAGGAATGATAACACAATTTTTTTTTACTAATAGTTAGTGGTTGGGTGAAGCTATTTGTTGTCAAACAACTGTGTTTACTCTTTTTAAATCATAATGACCACAGAAACTACCCAAATGACCCTGATCAAAAGTTTACATACCCCAGTTCTTAATACTGTGTATTGCCACCTTTAACATCAATGACAGCTTGATGTATTTTGTGGTAGTTGTGGATGAGGCTCTTTATTTTCTAAGATGGTAAAGCTGCCCATTCTTCTTGAAAAAGCCTCCGGTTCCTGTAAATTCTTGAGCTGTCTTGTATGAAACTGCATGTTTGAGATCTCCCCAGAGTGTCTCAATGTAATTAAGGTCAGGAGACTGAGATGGCCAGTCCAGAACCTTCACTTTTATGCTGCTGTAGCCAATGACAGGTTGACTTGTCATGTTGGAACATCTAAGTATGTCCCATGCGCAGCTTCCGGGCTGATGAGTGCAAATATTCCACCTGTATTTTCTAATAACATGCTGCATACATCTTTTCCTGTGCTTTCCTGTTTCCTTGTAGCTCACACATCCCCAAAACATCAGCGATCCACCTCCGTGTTTCACAGTAGGAATGGTTTACCTTTCATCATGGGCCTTGTTGACTCTACAAATGCAATGTTTATAGTTGAGTCCAAAAAGTTCAATTTTAGATTCATCACTCAAAATGACTTTGTTACAGAAGTTCTGAGGCTTGTGTCTGTGCTTGTTTTGGTCTATTGTAAGCGGGATGCTTTTGTGGCATTAATGTAGTAATGGATTTCTTCTGACAACTCAACCATGCAGCCCATTTTTCTTCAAGTGCCTCCTTATTGTGCATCTTGAAACAGCCACAACACTTGTGATATACAAAGTCTGTGAACGTTCTCAGTCATCCAGGTCATCGTGAAGAAAAGGTTCAAGCAAAAGGTTCAGTTTTGTCTTTTCTCCAAGAGACTTTGTCAATTCTGAGTTCAACTGGGTGTCTGGGGTGTAAAGGAAACCATTTTTGTTTAAATGGAAAATCCCTCTCTAAACAGAGGAGGTGGCCTCAGATTCATGTTGCCTAGTATTTATAACAGTGTTTTGAAACCTAAAACAAAAGAGTTTCACTCTAGAACAACAAGATCACCTGAATGGAACAGTGACACTAATGACTCACCTGAGCCTTTAATGACTCTCCCATCAGGAGTCACACTTCCCTTTCAAAGCTAAGGGACTATGAGACCAGAACAGCCGGGTCCAATCAGATTTAGTTTCAAGTCAAAACTCCTTCCTCTAATGATAAAGCTCTTACCAGTTGATCTCAGAATTGACAAGTCTTTTGGAGAAGAGACAAAACGTCTTTGCCTTGAAAACTAAGTCCAGATGCTTTTGCTTCAACCTTTTCTTCATATAGCCATAAAGTAGAGATCAATTCAAGTCAGTGTGTGTCTGCAGTATTTTTGTCACTGAAATATCTCCTTTTTAATACAAATGAAAATGTCTCAGTCTAAGTTTGAAAAGAATTAGTTAAATAGACACAGATTAAAACACCTCTGTATGTAATTTGACAGACACAACCCATCAGAAAGCAGAGGATAATTGCTTTAGGACAGATGCAATTTGAAAAACATACAACCAATCAAAGAAACAAATCCTGGCATAAAGCCTATCCCATTTTAGATAAACAGTTATGATTAGATCGGTATTGATGAATTCATCAACTGAGTTCGAGTTTAAGTGGTGTTTTTATTATAACCCTTTTTCAAACCAGAACAATGTAAGAGAAAAAACATATTAGAGTCTGCAGTATTTGTGACATGATGATTTTTTTACCACTCAAAGTTTTCTACAGGTAATACAAGTTATCACATTGTTCACCTATTTCCTTTAACCGGTATCCAGCAGGAAAAAAAGGAAATAAAAATGCTGGCACTTTGGGCTATGTGTAAGCTATGGCTTGCAGGATTTAAGGCAGATTCAACCCACAACTCTCTTTTGTTCCTTCCATTTTTTAAGGTGCATAGTGGGTGGTGGGCTCCCAGAGGAGACTCAGATAATCAATAGCAGCTACAAGTGGGTAGCTGGTTGTTGCTTTGTCGACTCTATGCTGTCTTTTAGCGCCACATGATGTAAACCTCTCCTGATCCCTTTTTATCCATTCCCTGTCTGAATACCTATTTATTATTTTATTTTTTGCATTGCCCATTCTTGCATCTATTTCAGTGGTGCCCTGTTTTCATCTCCTGTGGCGTCTTAGGTGTTCACTACTCGTACAAGTAGAATACACTTAGGTAGAACTTTGCCTGAAGCCAAATGACCACCTGCTCACACTTACTTCCTGATATAATAATTCTAACATAGATTCTTGTCTGATATTTTTCAGCTTAAGGGCTGTGTGCTCTTATGGGGTTCTGTCTGTCACTTAGTGTGACAGCGGTGCATACTTATTTGCCTTTCTATTTTGAGGCTTGATTGGCAGCCCGGCAGCCTTGACATTCTTGCAAGCATTGTGGAGCCTGTTATTATGCATACATTAACATTCTGATAAACACATGGTTGGCCATTGAGGAAATAATTACATGCCATCACTCTTCTGTCTGGAAAGGAGGTGCTTTGTTTTGTGTGTGTATAAGTGCACACATTTCTCTCAAGAGTAGCATCCTGTAAATATTATCTCTGTTCTGTTTGTTCCATTCTTGACGTGTATAGACCCATAGACGCTAGTGGGTTTGAGATTCAGTGGGATAACCCTCCAGAAGATACTGGACTATGGGATAAAAAGCTGTGGTCGGACTCACAAAGGTCTAGATCCAAATGGCTACATCAAGACCTAATGCTAGAATGCGGATCTGGTTGAAAGGCTGGGAAACTGGAGTCACAAATTAACCACAGACTCTATTGAGACAGGAAAACAATGTATAGTATTTGAATTTTGCTGTCTGGATTTTTATCTGTAACTGTTCAAATGTTTGAAGACATTTATGAAAATACAATTTGCATGGTTTCCCCATTAATATGACAAAACTCTCTTGTAACTCTTTTGTAATCTTAATCATACACTCATACAATTATCATGTTTCAAAGTTTGCATTTATATGACTGTACATTCAACTTGCAATGTTACCTTGCCAGGGCAAAGAAGTCCCATTGGGCTAATTATAGTTTGGCAAGGACATATTGACTTCCCAGAGGCTTTCAGTCACCACCTAAATCGAACTCTGTTTACAGCACAATGACACATAGTATCAATCAAGAGCCTGTATCTCCCCAACACCCGAGAACAGATTGATGGCTTATGGCAGTGAGTGATCATCAAAATGTCAGCAGGCTGTCCGGCCAAATCTGGGGAAAACTGATATGAAGTTCTGCATATAAGCACCACAAAGTTAATTTTATAATAATACAGTTATATGTGTATTAGTCAAACGACCAATAGAGTCCCTTAGCTTGATCTGCAGCCCTGACAGTTTGCAAAATATACATATGTCAGCAAATGGAGTATATGCAGCTCCCTAAGCACTCCTAAAATATCTTTATAAAATCATGAATCAGACAATAAAAAAGCAAAGAGCTGCAAGTCTGGCAGAAGCTGTCAGATAATGCTATAGTCAGCTAAGGCTTATTTAGAGTAAACTTTGTTTTTCTTGCACCTATTCCCTTGTGTGATAGTTAGTGTATTTACATAGACCCTGGTACAGTGTGTGTGAAATCGGGGTGTGATCGGGACATGTTGACCCTACATTTGTATCAACATGCAGCACACTTGACTTTTCACTCTGATTCTGTCTACAAGGAGAGCCCCCTGGAGGCCCCACTGGGAGGAAACCCCTCGGTAAAAGTGCAAATGGCAACATGAAGTATGTCAGGCTGACAAGAAGGGGAATCTTGTCTGTAAACTCCTGTCTACTAAGCAGACAATTTGGTGCAGTTTGACTCCCAATCTTCTTTTACCTTGTGGTATACTCATTGGTAAATCAAAGACTGCAATTGCTCTATCTCCTTCATACCTTGAATGAGGCTTAGGCACTCATGGGACCAACAGAGGTTATGGAAAAAAAACGTAATTCTTGTGTGCCGACAGGGGCTGCCCGGCACTTGAGTGGAAACCGAGTGGAAAAGTGAAAGAAATGTGATGTGATTGCCAGGCTCTCTTAACACATAGTCCTAGTGAGAGTGGGGCTTTCAATTATTCAACCCTTTTTTCTTTGTCCTTGAAGTGTACATAAGTCTTGTTTCATTCTCCATGTGTTAACAAGCAATGTCTGGCATGCTTTGGCAAGGATGTGGCTGTCACCACCATTTCTCTTCACTGTGTTTTTGGGAGGAGTGGATAAAAGGCTAAAGCAGAGCATTGTCTTCAGATACGGGTAAAAGCAGCTGCAGTGACAAATACATGTAAGTGTTTTTCTTAGGGTTCCTACTTTGTTCTTTTTATCAACAGTGTTTCCCATTATAACCGTGAACTACTGCTGAGGTCATAGATGCTGCTAACTGTAATTAACATAAATGCTATAATGGATATCTATAATAAAAAAACAGCTATGAGATAATGGTAGAAGCAATTTTACTGTATATATGCTGAAATCACACTTTAAGTTATCTGATGTTAGGCCTTTTAATGCAATGTTTATATATACAAGACACAGCTCATAACTACACCACATAAGCTTATGACCTGGATTTCAACATTGTCTCAAGATTGGGTCTTTAACGTGTGCCAGCCAGCACAGCTTGAGTGCTTATATTTAGACAAGACTGCCGTCTGCCCCAAAATTACTCATGCTGTGCGACTCCCCTGGGATTCCTGTTAGCTCATCTATTGGTCCTTTCTTCAAAAAGGCAAAGGGTCTGTGACCTTTCTCTGCTCTCTGTGGTGGTTGTCCTTTGCATGGAACCATACCTTGACCTTTTTAGTACTTTTAGATTCCAGCAGGTAATCAATTAGCTGCTACTTAGATTATCAGAGTCAGGGGAGAAAAAGACTGCCGAGCACAGCTTGTATGCAATGTTGTTTTTAATGATTTCTTTTCCTGCCTTGTCCCATGGGTATGTTGGATGAACTGAAGTATGAACAATGTGCCTCTAACTTACTGTTTGTGTTTGGGGAGTAAGGATGTTGTTGTGATAGGATTTGTCCTTCAAGATTATGGAAGGGCAAGAGAAAAAAAATAAAAAATGAAAACCTGGATGTTTTCACACTAGCAACAAAAACATTGTTTCCCTTTAAAAAAATAAAGTCAAAGAACATACTAAGTAAAGCTGTACCTTGCACTAATTTGGAAAAGCACAGTGGAGCACCATGAATAAATGTGGCTTGAGTGTTTCTTAATCTTGACAGTGTAATAACAATATTATTCAAAAATAACTTAATCTGTGGTAATAAAGATTTCCCTCTAAGTATGGAAGAAGTATCTCAAAGCATGTTTGATAGATTGCTGACCTTTAACCTGTAAAAGAGCTGTGTGATCCTTTGGGACAGCAAAGCAGATGCTCATGGCTGTCTCTTCCAGAGTGGGTGGGCTGGGTTAAGGATTTACTTGTGTTTGTACGAAAGAACGAAAGTTTTTGGCATGGATAATGTGTGCGCACTTAGTGTGGAGCTGGAGTAGGCGGAAGCTCTTAGTCTGTCAGAAAGAGAGGGTAACACAAAAGCAATGCTCGAGTCAATTTAACATGACAGGTAAGTGGTAACTCTGGAGAAAAGTAACCTGTTGTTGTCTTAAATAATAGGAGTAACGCAGGACGCTTGTTTAGCCAAAAGCTTGTTGAGAAGCAGGACAACAGCAGAGGTGCTAAATATAAGTGCAAACATTTAAATGAGATTAAAGACCTGTGTTAACTATTGATTAATGGGTCACAATAATTTGATACGGTTTGAATCCTGCTGTTAGACAAAAACAGATGCCACATGAGTCAAATTGCCATTGGTCAGAAAGTATACAAAGCCTCGTTTCCAATGGGACGGTATGGTGCGTGCCTGTTCTGACACAAATCTTTTGCCAAAATTTGTTCGAAGGGTCTCCAAAAAGCAAACCGTACTACTTTGGGGTTGCCTCAGCAAGGGGTCACAAGTGGGTCCTGCTTTTGAGAGGTCAACACTAAAGTCAGCTGATCGGACAATAGAGTTAAAACGAGATGCTGAAGTTATAACAGTAAGCAGAAATGTTTTTCAGATAAGTTACACCTGAACGATGAATGATGAATGGTCACAGTCCAACAGAAAACATGCTACATACTATGTTTTTACCGACAAAAAATCTAGCTGGCAGCTAACAGTGTTTCAAAAACTCTGCTTCAAATACATTTAATAGAGAGACACAACCCTAGTGGCATTTCAATGACATCATTGTTTATGTAGCAGACTCCACTCTCAGGACTTCAGGCTCAGTCTCTACAGACACACAAGCAACCATATGTGGATATGTTAGGTTTGGCTTGTCACAAAAAAAAAAAAAAAATTCAAACCTTCAATTTTCCTTTTTAACGGAAACTTGCATTTGTTCCATTTGAATTATTTTATTTGTGCTGTCTTTCACACACCCTCCATCTCACTTTTTCTAACCTCCCCTCTCTATCTCAAGGCTTCATTTCAAGAGTACATGCACCACTTTATCACATTGATGAATCTGGTGGGCTTCTCAAGGAGAGGCTGTCCGCCTTTAATGCAAAGACAAATGCCCCCTGTCCTCCCTTAGTCGCTTCTTATGTTTAAGGTGATGCACAAAGACAGGTTGATTAAAAGAAGGTTAAGAGATGCGCCGGGGCCGTCACTCAGCCATCATGACGGATTGGTGACAAACGGGTCAAGGGTGTTGCAGTCCACAGATGGTGCTAGAAGAATTGAAATGGTGCCTCAAGAACACATCTATACTACACACATACATTTACAGACATCCACAGTGTCCTTTTGGTGCTCTCGTAAGCTACGTATGTCCTGGTCATCATGTTGTAATTTAGTCAGACATTCACTGGTGGTGGCAAAGTCACATGATGATAAGATCCTCATTTAGTTTGTCTTATTAAATTATTCAAATTCACTCTTATATAATTCATGTAGCATCAAGAAGGACCAATCAAAAAAAAACTGGCAAGGATTTATTAAAAAATTTAAGCATCTTTTGTTCGTTCAGCTAAGAACTATGACTGTTTTCTCAGGTGGTTTGTTTGACCTTGAACATAGTGGAGAAATGAAAAATAACCACAGTAAGAGTGAACAGGGGTGGATGTGTCTCCCAGCAGCCGTTCATCCGTATCAAGACCAGAAATCCACACTGTCACAGCAGAATTACAGCTCTGACACTCACACACAGCTGTTATATCTGTGTGTGTTCATAGACGGCAAAAACAAGAGGATCACGACTGTTTGATGATACGTCACATTAAAAAAAAAATCATCCTGAAAGAAATTAATTGGTATGTGTCATTAAATTTCTGATCAAATTATTCTTACTTGAATGAATGTAAAGAAAATGAATGCATATCTCAAATAAATGTTTAAATGTTTTTTAGGGTGTTTTTTTGTAAGGTATGTATTTTCAATTCCAATTTTTGCACACTTCAAACACTTTCTAGCGCCAAAGTTTGTTGAAGATTCTTAAAAGAATACATTTCTGAGTTGTTACTTTCATGACGAAAATATAATGGCGGTACCAACGGCTTAAAATGTGTTATTGCCTCTATAAAGTCACAAACTTAGTGCACTCAAGAAAAGCAGATAAAAGATGAAAGGCATTGTACCTGGGCAGGCATGTGAACAAGTACCCTATACAAGTAACAAGTATATTAACAGGAAAAATATCTCCAGCCTAAAATATGCACTTAAGTGTGGATTTGAACTGCTGCAAAGGTCTACTATTGCAAACCTCCATGAACCGGGCCCAAGAAGCAGTTTGTGCATTTCTGTGTATCAGAGAGTTTGTCTCTTCATGTTAAGTAGAAATAGGAAAACATGAAGTATTCCTTTATATATATTTTTCTGCTCCCCACTGGCATCTGAGGCATGCTTATCAAATATACCAGATGTGCTGAGCTCATGGGACTTCATCAGAAAGGCTCTGCGAAGGCATACCTGCTGCCAGTGTACCATCATACATCCTCTGTCCTCTTGAGATCCCTAACCTAGGCCCTGCAGGGTGAGGGAACTGGCACACCAATTACTTAAAGCAGGAAGCAGGAGCTAATGTCACATGTGGAGTAAAACTTGTCTTGCATAGAAAAGCCCAGTTCAATAAGTTTTTTTCTAACTTTTTTTACTGAAGAGGAAATGCCACTGGTTACCTCAAGAGAGAGGTGACAGAAAAGTATTCTGTCAAAGAATTAGTGACAATAAATTGGGAAATAGCTGCATCTGGTATTGATGTCTTGTTGTATTATTTTGAATGCTGTTGTAGAGGGACAAAATTATTATCAAGGCTTTAAACAAGATTCAATAGTGATGATATTTTGTGTCGTACATCAAACATACAACTTGTTTCAGCTACAAGTTAGCCTAAGAAATTAGAAATGAATAATGCTATTTTCATTCCACGTTGTTCAAGAAACTAGAGAGTGGCCAACATAGCTCCATTTTAAGTGTTTATTCAATAAACACAGGACGTGATGATGTGTATTTTTCTATAAAATACACTATACTGTAATTTTTGTGCCAGTTATAGAAATAAAAATAATATCTAGCATGTGCATAATAACAAGTTTTAATTACTATGTTTAATTTCTGAATTAGGTTGGCCTTCTATGTATATAACTCTTCATATAAACCCCCTTCAAAAGCTGTGGTAGCTCATCACTTCACCTTGCTGTGAGTTTCCATTTTTAATTATCACATCAAATAGTTTATGATATCACAGCAGCAGGTTTAGTGGAGATAGGTAGTGTTTTTCCTTTATACTATTATCACTCTGGGAGCTGTTGTGTTGTGAGTACATCTGTAAAATCTCCCTTCCCTTTATCTGGAAACTGCAGGTATTGAGTTCATGCAGTATGTCAGCACAGGATAGAGTCTACTAATGCTCGGGGTAACAACAATGTGTTGGCTGTAATTATCCAGTGTTGGTGCACAACATGTCTGCTCTCAACTCTACTAACAGCTTCTGTGGTGCAATACATGGGAATTTAGTAGGAAAACGTTTTTTAAACTGTCTGAAAATGATCATACTTCACAGATTTTTTCAAAAATACATTGCACATATACAGTACTTTTGGTATCTTTCAATATTCGGATAAAGCTTCACATTGGCATGGAGTGGTTGTGTGTTAAATGCAAGAGTGAGAAATTAGTACTAAGTAGACGATAAAGTGCAAATGAGTCAATGCTAGAGCTGCTTTCCAACCTTTAGAAATGTGATTAGAATTGATTGTATTTGAAACATTTACATTAATATGTGTGTTACTCTTCTCAATAAGCACTTGCCATTTACATAAATGCAAGGATATTCATTTCCAGACATATGCTTGATTTTTTGATTTTATAGATTTGATGGCCTGGTAGAATAAACCAAACTGTGTATTTAATTGATACTTAATTTATTTTTAATTAGTTGATTCCTTGCTAATATGATATAACTGCTTCCATTATCATTGTAGAACCATAAATTAATTCAGACGCCTAAGCCCATTTAATTCTGGTCAGAATGATTCGAATGAACTTATGGGTTACATGATTCTACAAACTTTTGTCTCTGGCATGCATCTTTCTATGCCAATATTTACTACAAGATGGAGTTAAAAACACTCCAGGGAATAAGAAATCTAGTTGCCATAAAGCCGTTGGAAGGTGGACAGTAGTGGAGTTTGTATCTGCAGAAGGAGAAGCTTAATGGAAGCTAGGGAAGGGGGAGTGGGAAAGAGGGAAAGCTGTACTTGAGATAGGACCAAGGAGGAGTTGTCAGCTTTGATTTATTAAGTGCAGCTCCTGCTCTGACTGCTGGTAACTTGTCAGTTCCCACATAATGGATGGGGCTCACAGCTCACTGCTCCGTGATTGGCTTTTTTTTCCCCAAACCCTGTCCGTTGGGTCTCTCATCCATCGCTATCTTGCTCTTATTTCTAATTAATTTGTTATTCACAACCTACTACTTTTCCTATCTGGCCAAGTACAAAGGATGCAGCAGGTTGCTCTTCCCATCTTTCATCTCTCCATATTCCTCATTCAGT
Source organism: Perccottus glenii (assembly GCA_024416835.2). Taxonomy (NCBI): domain Eukaryota; kingdom Metazoa; phylum Chordata; class Actinopteri; order Gobiiformes; family Odontobutidae; genus Perccottus; species Perccottus glenii. Next base: position 13,192,789 of record CM044550.2, read on the forward strand.
ATTCTCACTTGTGTTTGACCATGTTCCCCGTGGTGTCAAAGTTGGTGAATGACTTCTTACCCGATCCCATTCTTTAACATGGTGTTGGTCTGTAGCAACGCTCATCATTCACTTCCTGGAGCTACCTGAAAGGCTTTTCTCTATTCTTCAAAATAAGAGGGAAGATTTGTTGAAAGCTATCCTGAGCTCTTTGTCAACTAATATGATTACTATATAAAATCACACGTGTGATGCTTTTCAGAGGTCTAGAAATTTATTGTATTTTTTTTTTTTCATTTAGTCCCTCTACATTTTTAAACATAAATGCTAAAATAAGGTTAAGCAAAGCTATGCAGCATCAGCAGTGATATCTGTGAATAATGGTGTTTGTTGTAAACAGTAAACAGTAGCTACAGCTACTGAAAATGGTATGTTTGACAAAGTAACCCATAAAAGGTGTAGTTTTAGCTTCCAATACAATAATAAAGTCTATAGCATCCAAAACACAGCACAAACAGGCCATATCCGCAGAAAAAAATTGAAGTAAGTTGCTGTGATATTTGTGCTATGACCCTCACACTGAGCTTGGATCGAAGCTGCGCACACACACATTTCTACACATAAACATCACACCCAGCATGAGCCTAGCTGCCCCGCGGTGGAGCAATCCACAGTGATCCTTCACATTGCCGTCGTCCATGATTAGCTTTGTTTTTGGACAGATGCAGTGTAGCGGGCCTGGAGGATCTAACGCTGTGTGTGCAGCTATTACTCAAAAAACATTTGTCACAACCCACTCTGATTTCTTTATATATTATTTTTACTCTTTACTTGCTTTTGTGTTGGAAAATCTGAGCACAGTGTGATTGTTTTCCTTTCAATTTACCAATGTGCATTTTATTGTTTTCAACATAAAACACCTTTTTTTTTTTATTTGACACAGTTCTTTTTTCAATTAGGCTTTTGCATTGCTAAGAATCAGCTGTTTAAGAGTCTTTTTACTTTAGGATGACCAGATTAACACTGCACTCAAATGACAAATAAACTTTCAAACAGTTTAGCACTAAAATGCTAGGTGAACAATAAAAGGTTGTAGTCATACCCAAAAAACAACTAACGACTAACAGAGATTTTTGCCTATTGAAACCAACTCAAGACAAGCGCAGAAAACTTTAAAAGGTAGAGCCAATGTTTAATTAGCTTCCCTTGTCTTATTCAGCTTTACTGTACTGTCCAAGGGTGCTCCAATCAGGATCTTTGAGGCCTATCACCGATCACTGAATTATTGACCAATACTGATCACCAAATATATAATTTCTGTGATGAAACATGCTTTCCGTTCCCATAGGCCCAATGTATTTTGATTTTCCAGTGGTTACCAATGTACGGAAGCGTTGTTTTTCTGACTTTTTTTTTTTTTGGGGAATTGTTTTTCTGACTTAATTATCACGTTATTTCGTGATACTATCACGTTATTTCATGATACTATCACGTTATTTCATGATAATTTTCACGTTATTTCGTGATACTATCACGTTATTTCATGATAATTATTATGTTATTTCGTGATAACTTTTCTTTTTTCAATGCTTTACTACGCTTCCGTAGCAACGCAAGGATGCAAAGAGGAAGCATGACAAAGCCAGCCTGGGTACAGTTGAGATGATGTAATTTATATCCGTACATTTTTTTGTGTCCATCCAGTTGATCAATAAGAAATGCTGCTACATCCAACGGCTCTGACTGATTCTTCCGCCTATACAATCTCATTTGTTTCAAAAAACGGTGCTCACACTCATCACAATATTGTCTACAGTGTTCAGTAACATTAATATCTCGCCATGTTTCAGACCAAGGCTGAAGTAAAACTTGATCAGACGCGACGCCATGCTTCCTCTTTGCTTCCTCACGTTGCTACAATAAAGCATTGGGAAAAAAAAAAAATTAGCATGAAATAACGTAATAGTATCACGAAATAACGTGAAAATTATCATGAAATAACGTGATTGTATCACAAAATAATGTGATAGTATCACGAAATAAGGTGAAAATTATTATGAAATAACGTGATAGTATCACGAAAAACAATTCTCCCCCCCCAAAAAAGCCAGAAAAACTATCAAAAAAAAAAAAAGTCAGAAAAACAACATTGACAGTACTACGCTTCTGTACCAATGAGCGATTTTTCCCCAAAAACTTTCTGGGGACTTTAATAAAAATTAAATTTTCACCGGGCATGAATTTTTGGTTAAATAAAATTGACTTTTCACGGATATTCAGGTGGTCAAATGTGTGATCATTTTGCAGAAGAAAATTTATAATACTGAGCAGATGCAATAGTAATACTAAGAAATTCCACTTGTTACCGATGACATATCAAAGTGTATTCTTCATGCTCTTTTGTTTGCAAAAAAACAGAACATACAGCATATTCCACCATGTATTGCTGTTTATTGTTCATGAATTAATAAAGCTGCCATATATTTCCTGTCACTCAGAACCTGTAATATACTTGATATGGAGTATGATTTCAGTGTGACAAGGTAAACAAATAGAGGTGTCATTATCTGACATCTGAAGACCTCGAGGGAAAGAGGTAGATTCCCTTTACAAGGCATGGTTATTGATTTGAATAACTCAACCATATACCTAATGTGGTGTGTCATTTAGCAGTACCCCGAGGCTTTAGCATCTATCTCATTGCTGTCAAAATGTGCCATGGGGGTGAGCATTGTTATTTGTGTGATTTATGATAAACTACACTGAACGGGCAGTTTGTCATTCAAGCATACAGGATTTTAGAAAACTATATGAAACAAAAATAGAGAGGGAGTAGGAGGAATGGGAATTTGAATCAGTGAAAGTTTAAGCCTGGATAATCAATATCTTTAATGGTGTCAGAGAAAAGGGCAAGTTGAAAAGTAATAATTTTAAGATAGTCAGCCACTGAAACTATCCACATTACAATTTCTCTACTAAAAAAAATCCTTATATAAGTGGCATCTTTGCTTCTCTTACTCCTAATGACTAATTTATTCATTTTTGTCTGTATGTGTGTGTTTTAAACCTGACTATCTTTTCTCACACACTTTTTGTGTAAAAGACTACCAAGACCATTTTTATGCATGTACTGTAGGCCTACAGTATTTCATATGTGAAAGTCAATACATGAATTGCCAGTTCACTCAGCTTTAATTTTAGATTGAACCCTCAGTGCATCAGTTAGAGAAATAGGTGGCCCAAACTTGTATTCTTGCTGACATAATTGTTTTTCTTGGTTTACCATAAATAGGGAAATTGCCTTGAAACAAATTAGTTGAGTGGTAATGATTTCTTGACTTGTTTAAATGCATTAATGCTAAATGCATAGTTTTTCATATCTAACCCTATGCAGGAATAGCCATTTAGTCAGTTCCATTTGACATTTAGCCACTTATGGTCTATTACTAAGAACTCCTGGGGGGATAATATAAGTGTGTTGAATTCTCTGTGTACTGAAATCATCACACCCCTAACATTTAAGTTGGAATTCTGTATCACTGTCATTAACTATAGCTGCACATTCTTTGCCCGGATGCCAGCTGCACTCCCAGCCCATGTAGTTTGAACATCAAAGATCGAGTGATTAATGCTGAATGTGGCAGAGGATGTAGCAGTTAAAATGATATCTGCTATGTATCTGATATGAGGACTGCTTTTAAGCAGAATGCAATGGGGGACACAGGTAATCATTGTGATACAATGTCTTTTCAAAAGAAATGAATAATGATCCTAAATCTTCCTTTTGGTTTTGCCATGCTTTTACAAATTGGGCTCTTGGTTAAAGGCATCTTGTTACAGTACACTGCAGCATATACAAATAAAGACTTTTCTTCAAACTTCCATTAATTTCTTTTGACTTCAACCACCCATTGATTTACTTAGGAGCCCTACATTCAATGAGCACACGCCAGACTTACTTCACAGAATATAACTTCTCTTCAGTGGCTTTGAGGCAAGTTATCTTAAGGACCACTTGAAATTCACAATTTGTCTGCTTTAATAAAATGACTTAATTTCCAAGTAGTTGTTTCTCTCTTATATAAGACATTAAAAACACATTTTGTTTTTGCATGTAACATTTTCCATGGTGTTCAGTTCGGTCAATGTCATGGTTATGACAAACAGCAAACAGACATCTCCACTGGTCAATAATTTAATCAATAGTCCCTTTCATTTTAACATTTTTTTTGTGTGTAGTAAATTTCCCATTTACATAAGCTGATGACACAGTATCTAGACCTGAATTAATCTACAGTGAGATAAAAGATTGCTCCATATGCCATCACTTGCTGCATGTCCTTGACTAGACTTTTTTTCTCTTACTGATTGCCTTATATTTTTCTTTAGCCACTTCTCTTTTTTATCACAGTAATTCAGTCGCATTTTCCCTATACAGTTAGCAACTATCAGCACCTTAGTGGTGAACAGCAAATTAGGTCCACGTCCTCCACAGTTTGTGTTTTGCTATGTTTCACTGTTATCTCAAATATTGTTAATCCAGTCTTGGGAATTTATCAGGAAATGTTAAGAAAAGGAAAATAATTTGCAGAAACTAGCTGAAAGCAGACTCTGACCTGAGAGCGGCTGTGGGGCACAATTATAGTTATTGGATTTGTAGTACCTACCATGAAATCTTGTAGCGAATGGAATATTCACTTCATCACCTAATTTTCTCCTTTTTCTAAACTGCGCATGATCTTGGTGGCTACAAAGTCCTCCAGAATGTTAATAATTAGCCTGTTTTAGAAACAATATAGACTATACAGTATACCCTACATTTGATCTAGGAGACTGGATTGGTGAACAGTGAGAATTTAAGAACTACAAGCCTTGCTTGTCTTTTTTACTTCACACTGGTCTTCTTTGATCTTCTTTCTCATCTTGTCCTTTTCCTGCTCTCTTATTTGCCAACCTTCATTTATCTCAACAATCCAATAATTTATACTTTGAAGCAACTGGGCCAAGGGAGGCAGTGAAGGGTGAGCCAAAAGAGCTAGCGATAGTTGCTAATTAGCTGCAGCTGCTGATGGGACTGCTCCTTGTTGGCTGCCAGAGAACCTCTGACAAAATTGTTATCAAATGTAAACAGGAAAGGCAGCTATTTTTGTTACAGCATTAGATTCTGAGGATGACAGTGATAGCCACAGAAGGAGGGTGTCTTGCATTAAAATGTATGTTATTGTGAATAACTCAGCTATTTAGGTTTCAGATCAGAAGCAGGAGACAGTGTCTGCAAATTCTGTGTGATTTGGTTATGTATGCCATCCAAAGTATTGTCTATATGGCAGAATGATTTGTGCCACTATACATCAGAACAATTCTCATTAAACATAAAAAAAGAGAAAAATACATTTGTGCTACTATTGAACAGAATAGTTTCTGTGAAGCCATTGTTTTTTACTACATAAGGCTACAATGCTGGACAGCAGTAGGCACCCAGGGCAGCACTTTAATAAGAATCTCTACACTGGTTGTTTGAAAATTTACTACTGTAGAGAGATCTTATTTTGTACTTTGTTGTGGCTTACTCATCTGCACATTGTAAGAATAAGTGCTTTTGAGATAACCCAGTAAACCTGCTGCTCTGAAGAGAATGGAAAGGAGACTCTATAGACATTCTGTATATGTGACTGTAATGAGGCCTAAAAAAGGCTTCTGGTGTGACAGGACTAGAGAACCGCTAACCTGTCAGCCATAATGACAGACAGCCACACATCTTTTTTATTTCAGGCATGTCTTTCCATGAGCACAAACAATTAGAAGTGTAAGATATTCATTTGTAAGTGTTAGTAAATAGAAAACTTATTCTGTATGGGTGTGTACACAATCTCAACTTGTATGTGAATGATACTGCATGTGTTTCCCAGGTGTTTAGCATGAGGTTGTCTTGGTCTGGGGAGGGTTTTGGTGGCCAGTCCCTTGGCAGCAGCTGGAGAGTGTCAGCAGATGTGAATTGTCAAGCATTCAGTCTGGTTCATTAGCTGCTCTTCCACTTGCACCAATCACAGCTGTTGCCTGGCCCACAGAGCAAAGGGGAATGTATATTCATGTGTGTCGATGTGCATGTGCAGTTCAAGTTCATCTAGTGCCAAGACGTAGATGAAGTGCTTCTGAGATAGAAAGTCATGTTGTTTTGTTTACCACTTTCAATCATCTCAGTATGCTATTGGATGCTGCATTACTTGCTTTATATTGCTTCAGTATTTTCTGCCAACTGTTCACCAGATCTGCCAACAAACCAGCTAAAGCATCGATTCTGTGGGATCCATCTGTCAGAAAACTTTTGTAACACAACATTTTGCTTTATCTGGCATTAAGCTATGATTTTTTTTCTATAATTTACTACTGAAAAAAATGACTATACAGTAAAATAACCATCAAGCAAAATCTCATTAATGTTGATAATTTATGCATGACTTATTCATGCATATTTAACTTTTTTCTTCTGTTACTTACTGCACGACTTGTTCTTGCCGGCCATGTCTAGGTAGGGTAAAATATGCATCCTACATACGCCAAATAAACATTTATTCAGTGCCAGGGTCGGCTGTAATTAACAGGAAGCAATTCTATTATCTCTCTCCTGGAGTCACAAGCAGCTCTGCAGCTCTCAGGTCAGCTGGTCCGGTTACGGAGACGTGTCTTAACAGTGTCTGCCTAGTGCGTGAAATGTTGGCAGCCACCAAATACAACACAAACAAATGTTTTAACTGTGTTACTGTAGTGACTCCCTGCCAAGAGTCAATTTAAATGGTAAATTGTTGCTGCTTTGAGTTGAGATGTCTTAGACACTCTAGAAAAGCAATTATGAATATTTTCTGACAGTGTGTAAAATGTAAAATAACACTGTAGACATGTTAGATATTATGTCATGCTTTGCAATTAATTTTGCCCTGATGAAGACAAACATGTAAGAGAAGCACAAAAGTTGTCTTAAAAGTAAAAACTTTAAGACATATTGGTCCCAGTGGCTCTAACCACAAACAGATCATGGGGCTTCTGACAAGAAGAACAAGAAAGTCACAAGCTTTAGAACAAAGCAAGTGAAAATAAAAGAGAACATAAGAGCAGTAGAGCAGAGTCAGGGTGGCATTTATGGCACTAGGTTCTGCAGTGCTGCCGATGCAAGAAGAGAGACCCCCATGGTCTGTATTTTAGTGAAATCCCACCAGCCTAATTAGGCAAAAAAGCACAAGATGTTTATGAAGCATTCTCGCAGCTGGTGACAGCCGCTAAAGAGTCATTGACTGCAGAAGTGGTGACAGGGTGGATCGACGTAGCCACAGAAGAATATGCTCTGGGTATTTACCCTGAACCTGCAGAGCTTGCACAGAAGACATCTTAATAAGCAGAGCACTATGATACATTTAAAGAGAGTCAGTCAGTCTCTGTGGAGTCGCCTGCACCAGTGCCCACAACTAATTGGGTTTTCTGGTACTTCAGCACCATTGTAGGATTCCATTATTGTTGAATATTGTTACATCCCAAGTATTTTAGTGAGGACTGACCACCCATGACACATTTTTGTGTTTGTTTAGTGTACTTGTGTAATTTTATTATATGTTCTGATCAGACATAAATAAATATGCTGCATCATTAATACCATTATTGCAGTATTTTTATTACAAAGAAAATTTGACCAGAAATGTTTAAGTGCTTTTTTAGTTTAATGAGATAAATAGTTGGATGTCCTTCATAAAGGAATTGTTTTCAACTACAATATGATTCACAAAGGGCTGAGCCTTTAAGAAAATTAACTGTAACACTCAAACTTCTCTTCACTTGTCACACTTATCTCTCACCTTGTGAGTCACAATGAGAATGCTGTGATGTTTTTTTTTTATTCACACAGTTTTTGTTTACATGTTCACAAGACACTGCTGCGGCAGGCAGCATCAAACACAGTCTAGGTCAATGGTACAGGCAGCCAAGCAAAGGCAAAAATATATTTTATTATGTGCTTACTATGAGAATAGGCAGTGAAATGGTTCTCTCCACAAATTGCTCACCTCATGAAGCCACTTTGTGGGAATAGTATCTCTGGAGGCCTGGTGGTTAAGACAGAGAGTGGGAACCATGTTCAGCCTGTATAAGCTGCCAGCGAATCTGTTAATTAACCATGCTAATGGTTGTAATTGTCACTGGTGGTGAACCCAGCTGCTGAGGTAAATGTGAGGTTCAGCCTACTGGTTGTCAGGGTTAGACACTCTGTGTGTGTGTGCTCACATTAGGTGCGCAACCATGTATTTTTATGCAATAGTGGAGAAATAAAGCAGGCATCCAAACAGTCAGGTCTGTCTGCAGAGTAGGTATAGGTAAGGAGTGAGGGAAGCTTAGGAGAAGTACAATTTAAAATGGCAATGATGAAATTTTTTTTACCTCTTCTTTGTTCCACCAGCCATTATTTTTGCAGCTGCTCCTGGCAAAATACCCAACATGCACTTGCCCTCTGTCCAGGGATTAGGGTACAGAGACCGGGGTAACGGCAGGCTAATGCCGATCTCAACCAAGTCAGCAGCAGGTGCAGCGTCACAGCAAAACACAGGATTAATCGCATACAGTAGGAGGCTGCTGTCAAATGCTTTTGTTTTATTTCTAATCAAGGGGCATTCATGTTGCAGTCACTGACTTAACCGGTGGCATATCATTGCAAGTTTTATAATTATAAAACTAGTCGTAGTTGTTTTGAAACATTCATGAAGGGGCTATTTCACAAGGCAAATTAGCTTTGTATCAATCAAATTGGAGTAAAAGGGAAGGTAGAAACAAGACTGTAATTTGTAATTTTTCTTCATGACCAAGTGGGATGAGAGCCTTAAAATACTGTGTTTTATTTTGTCAGCATAAGGAATTTAATTTTCTGTTGTGTCAATGTTCAAAGCTGTTATTTTTATCTAAATGTTTACTTAGTTAATGCTCTAATTACTTTGTATAGCAAAATATAAGAGAGCTTGCTCCAAATTAATTATTTTAATTCAGATTAGGATAATACTATCAAAAAATGGTCACCACAAACTGGTGCAAGTTCAGATGAGAGTCCTGTTGGTCAAGTTAGAAGGCCCACAATCCTTTCAGAGGGCTAAATCAAGGCATACTGAGACGTAGACAAAAAAAAGTTTAGCTTTATTTGATTTTTCTTATGATTATTTAAGTATTGGGGTTGAAATGATCATGTTGCAATGTGTGTGTTTTTTCAAACACATTTTCTTTTTTATCAACTGCCCTGTAATGGACATCAGGTTTTGTTTGATACAGAAAGTAATGATGCAATGTTATGATATTGAATTTATTTTCATATGGATTTCAAAATATATTTTTTTTATTTCAGGAACATTAAAGCAGATGAAAACAGACAACACACTTTCCAAAATAAACATTTTAACAAGAATTTTAACTTTAACAAAAATGTTTTGCATACAGCATCATAAATAACGCATAAAGCACATAAATCTAAATTTCCCTCCACAATTTTCTGCCTCATTTAGCCCACTGCCTTCTAATGTATTAAAAATGGGGGTTAGTATGTCCTGATTTCCACTACAAAGGACATTGAATAAATGTTTTTTGAAAGGGTTAAAAATGATGTTTCTTTTAAAAACATTTACTAAGTTGGAGTCAAAACTTTGATATTAAAAGAAAAAGTGCATGTTATGTGTTGACCTCTCCCCAACAATGGGGGCATCAAAAGAAAGCTCATGATGTCTACTTCAAGGACAGTAGATTCTATATAAATGATGCTTGACTTAGAGGTCTTAGACTCATGTCCCCCACAGAGGACAAAAATAAAATGTCGGGTCTCAAGAGGGGTAAAAGATTGAGTAATCTGATATGATGTGGCCAAATTAATGAAAATGTGTAAGAGTTTACCTGATTGTGTCCTGAGAGATCAGATCTGAGGACACATTTGGAGGTTGCCCGGGTGCATTCGACTCTATAAGGAGATGTGAGTGAAGGAATCTAATAAAGTCTGTTGCTCTATAACAAAAGGTGTTGTTACATCAAAATGTATTTGGATACCTTGCCAAAATGCCTCAATAATCTTATGCAAATGTGTTCCATTGTCTTTAATCTTTATCTTGTCCTTTAAACTTTATTCTTATTGGCAAGCAATTGTGTTATGTATATGCAAATGAAAAATAATACAACAGGCTTTCTTTTGTTCCAAACACCTGTGCACAGGATGAAGCATCAGCCTGTCACAAAGATGCTGTACATGAAAGCCAGAGGGGATTTAGACAGTGATGAAATAACTTTCACTCTTCAAGTCCATGAGCTATTTTACATCACTCATCACAAACATGCAGAAAAGCAGTGTCCAGGTGTGTGTACAGAGCAGGCGTCATGTTACCTACAGAGAGTGATACAAAGATAGAAAAGTACTTGACTAACTCAAACACACCTTGTCCTTCCTCTGTCCTGTTGTCGACGAGCCTCTTAGGTCTAATCCTTTTTATCTGTCTGCTCTGTGTTGGTGGGTCTTTGTTTGCCGGCCCATGTGTGTGGGAGAATGTGTGTTGGGTCCGTTGTGATGAAGATGTCAGAGGGAGCTGATTAGCCGCCTGTTACCTTCTCTCTCAGGAGATGGGGTCTTGCCATAAGCAGAGAGTGACAGATGCGGACCAATATCATTACCACAAGAAAATGACCCCTGTGTAGAATTCCACACACTTCCAAAGAAAGTGCGTGGGGGCATATGTCTGCCTCAATATACTGGATGTATTTGTGTGCTAAATCTATCTAAATTTCAGCTTATGCCTTAAAAAAAATAAAAAAAATAAAAAGTGAAAACACCATGCGATGTTGCTCAGCTCTGTACAGTGATGTAAAATATCAGTGAACTCATGACCTTGGAAGTGCTATAAACCAAAGGTAGTTTATGTGCAGGAGAGTCTCAGAGGTACTTAGACCGAAGCAGAGTGCCGGAGGACACACAGCAACAGTATGAGATTAGAATCTGTTTTCTAAGCTTCAGGATAGATTCTGATATTGAGCTTGGAATTACTTTCATGTAATCCATTCATACTCATAGCTGATTCCTGGTGGACCAACATTTTGATGATTACTCTGGTAATCTCTTTTCTGAAGCTTTGGTATATATGTCAACAGTGTAAAGTTGTTTGGACACCTTCAATAGGATGAGATATTTTGAAATGATTTCAAGTATAAACATTTGATATCAGACAGAACGAGTGAAAAAAATGAATGCAGGGACTAGAACATGTCTAAATGTTTTCAATGGCTAGTAATGTATTCATAAAGAAGAAAGGAATGGGCAGTGTGTCAGAAGCAGGTTGCATGTCTGACCCCAAAGACATTTCCCTATTACATCGATTAGTGCCATTACTTCTTTTGGCACATGGTTCCATGTGACTAGATGGCCTACAGGCTGGACAAAGAATGGGAGCAGCAGATACAAATGACCCCCCTCTGGGTAATCCTTTCAACCTGTAGAAGAGAAAAACAGAGCAGCCACACAGAGGTTCAATAGTGTTATATTTTTGTAACTATAGTACAGCTGGTAAAGGCATGACAGAGGTGGAAGCCAAGTTAAAGCATTAGGATTTACTTAAAACTCTACCTGATTAATAGAATTTAGGAAAAAATTGAGTAAATTAAGCTAGTGCAATGTGTGTGCAGGGACTATATGATATCCAGGAACCATCACTGCAAGCACAATGTTATAGCAAGACAGCTTTTTGCTTGCTATAACATTGTGCATTGCCCTCAAGTACTTTAGCCAGAACATGAAAAGAAAAAAAGGTAACATGATGCCAACATTAGCGATGCACATATTCCTGAGCATAATTAACATCTCCTTGTGGTGGAAGACATAACTTGTTAAAAAGCACAGAGTAACCTGTACAACAACACAGGTGCAGAACTTGAGTAGTGGGCTTTCAAGTGATGTCTGAGCTATGTCACACGTGTCTCTAAAAAGGTTTGAGTGGCCATTTTGCTTCTTGTATCCAGCAACAAAAAGTAATTTGCTGACTTTTTTGCAGGATGTAGTTTGTGCAAAGGCAGGCTCTTCACTGTACTGTACATTTTGCAAACAAAATCAATATTGAGAGAAAATATGAGGAGCCCATTAGAACAGGAGTCAGATGCATTTTGTTCAGTTATGATGGGCCTAGTGTAATAGAAAACCAAATAGTAACCTGAAGCATGGCAACAAAAATGTTAATTTGGCTAACTCAATAAAATTATTATTATTATTAAATTTTATTTTGGCAAAACAGTTTGAATGGTTGAGCGATAAAAGCATGTTTCAATTTCCTGGCTTTTTGAGTAGGACGCTGGAATGTTTCTGTCTTGCTGACAAAGCAGCATTGCTGATCAAAGTTGATTACAATGAGACAAAGGCATCAGCTGTAGTCAACACATTAGTTTACACATCAATCATGCAATCATTAGAGCACTCTGATCACTCTTCAGACAGTGAGGGGAAACTGATAGTTACTGTATGTCTGTCTCTTTGTAAAGTTATATATACAGTATATATGTGTATTTATTTATATTGAGCTTGAAATTAATATGTTATGAGGACAGATGAAATTTAAAACAACTCTGTTAGTGATTAGCCAAAATGCCAATGAATGAATATAGAGACATAAGGATAAAGACAGAAGAGGATTTTGGTGCTTAGTAAGGATGGGTGATTTAGGAAAGATGAAGGCGTTTTAATCCAGTATGTCGCCACTTAAATCCCAGTCACTTAATTTAACCTTCTTTTGTTTAATTAATCTCAGATTTCAGAGCTAATTAGGTTCAGGTATTACATGGAGATTTTTTTTTCTGTCTCTCTGATGCTCCTGGCAGCAGTGTGAATGTGGTCTCATACTGCGTCAGTTAAGTACAGATCTGCCATCAGATTAAGCCTCACAGCAAGATTGAATCCAGTGAAGAAGAAGAAGCACGCCACTGCAAATTGTAAAAGAGAGTTAGAGTTTGAAGAGTTCAAGTGTTGTCACAAATCCTTCAAACAATGCATTTGTTGCACCTTGAAACCCACCCACAATCAACACTAGCAACTTCAATATCAGAACAATGCTGTGTCAAACAGAACAAAAAATATATAGTTGTCTATTTTTTGTGTAGAAAACTATTTAAAATGATGAAAGGATCAAGGTTGCATATTCTGTTCTGACTGTGACTGTGCTACCCCCCTCCTTCATGTAGCCACACATAAAAGAAACATGCACATATACACAACCTTCAAAAACACTGTCCCCTGCTGTGGATGGAGAACATAGGCGCTTTATTTATTGATGCTTTATTTCTATGAACATTAACTTGAAGCTGCTGGAAATATGATTGCTTTCAATGGTTTTCAGCGAGAAGCTATAAACGAACAAGAGAGGGGAATGGCACCATGTACAGTTTTGTGACAGAACATGCCACAAACAGTGTCCTCTGCTCACCCAATCACCAAAGCTGTCACATTGTGCCTCATTAGTTTGATGGGAGATCTATGGCATGCGGCCCCAGCGCTAACCTCCTGTAACCCATAAATCAATATGTCCACAGGAGGGTGTTAGAGGCGGGTGCTGTGTGGTGGGAGTAGGTGCCCTATCTGTTGCTCCATAATGCATCAAATTAATTATTGAGATGCTGATTGCACACGGTCAGATCACTTGTACGAATGGAGAATAAACAAAAGCAAATTAGAAACAGGTATTACAAAGCATCCATATTACCACTCCCAGAGGATTTGTCTGATTACAACAATCACTGCATGTGTCTTGAACCAAGATAAGAGAGCACATGAAGTGGTTTTAAAGCACAGGTCTGCACATCTCTCCCACAATCCATATCCATCCGTTGCCCGAGCCTGATCCTCTACTGCCACTTAGCCATATTTGGAATTACAAAAGTGTCTCTTGTGGTTGGCTTGCCACCCATGTAATGACAAAGTTCAAATGTGAATCCATCCGCACAGCTCAAAAAGCCATTGAAATCCTCTCTGAAAGGTACAAAAACTACTTTACTAAGTTACAAAGTATTAAAAAAATATGCAGTTAGATTGCAAAAGGAATTTAATATCATGTCAGACAGAAGAACTACGTTTATTTTTATATTAAGGCATCCTAAAAGTCTTAAATCTCTTTAGACCTTTGGTTATAATATCCTTTTCAGAACATTCTGTATAGGTGTCTTTTCGAATAACTTTTTCATTTGGCTGCACCATTCATCATCACACTATCAATTTATGTTTGCATCTTTTACATTTTACAGTACAAATTGTTAAGTACATACTGTATGTGCTCCTAGATTTTTGAAAAAGCTGAGTACCACAGATTTTTTCCATTGGCATTTAAGCCAACCAAAACATTCTTTTAAACCTGCATCAAGAAGAGACATCTGTGCATATTTTTGATTGAAGGTGTTTTCATTTCTAAGTTAGCCAATAGGACTCTCTCTACAAACGCAATCCCACACTCCTTGATATCCCTTTACTGCCAAAACCCTTGAATAAATACTTTGTAGCTATCTCACTGAAGAATATTTAACATTTGGTGATTCTTAATGTAGGACACTGCTGTGGTATTGATGTATCCAAGCTCTAAACCACCTGGGCAATGGGACACATGCACACACATTCCTTCCACAGCTAACCACAGAGCAACAGAAACGCAAAGAAGGGCCTCTCATTCCGAGCCTCGGTATAATTAACTGGAGAGGCTGGGTTTAGGGATTACTCCAGGCGGGGCGGCGAATTAAAGCTCAGCTAATGAGTTGAAGTTCCTTAATTTGTTCTCCCCCGTAATTTCAGAATGGATTAGCACTAGCTTTAGTCGCCTCTTCCCACCGATTAGCGCGGCCCGCTTGGTTTAGCATTTAACAGTGGGGAGGAGAGGAACAGTAGGGATAGTTACACAGCCTAGGAGTCACCTTGTTCAGTGGTAAACACCAAATCAAGCTACACAGCAGTCACCGAAAACAAAAATGAGAATCAACAGTTATTCAAAGTAAAGACACTAAAGGAATGTTAAATATTTAAGCTCCAGGGGGTAGGAACACACTTAAGGGACTGAGATTTTTTATCACACAATAAATTATACTTGTTAGAGATTTTTCACTATCAATTCTGGGCTTTATATATTATAGAGAAATATTTTAAGTGTTAATTTGCTTGGGTCCACCAGCAACTGGCTTTACATGTATTACTTTTACCCTTTATTTAATAGTCAGCCAGATAGACACAAAAAGGGTGAGCAAGTGCCAAAATCAAACCCGGGTCTCCTAAGGTATGGGGTATGTGCTCTACCAGGTTTGGGGTTAGGGTTTGCATGTTTTTAAATAAAATAGTTTTATTGTTTTTCTAATGATATATATATATATATATATATATATATATATATATGACTTACTATCTTTACCTCAACATAACCTGGTGTTACTCTTGCACCCTTAACGTTACCCAAATGCAGTGTGTGTTTTGTGTGTGTGTGTGTTTTCATTGCAATTATGACATGCTCTTATTTCTTGAAACATGTCACAGAGGGAAATGATGAGTCGTTGACCAAATGTTAGTATACTACTCCTTGGGAATGAGTACAGCTTGGCTCTATCCACTTAGTATGTCTATTTTCCCACCTCTCCCTGTCTGTCTGCTCACTTTGTTTGCGCCAAGATAGTGGACTTAAGGCTGTCAATTAGGGTTAAAAGGCTCAAAGGGTGGTGGAGAGCAGCTGAGCATGACGACTGGACCTGGCACTGCACCGGATGCCTAATAATGAAAATTGACAGGGCTTGTTTTGAATTCCCAGCTTCCCAGGGCCATATTGCTCTAAAGCACAATACAGCCGCAGGGTAGAATGCCACACCTTGAGGCAGGTTAGCCTTACACTCTCTTGCCTGCATGCTGGGGCCTGATGGATGTATTCACACCCACCATTTCAACCTTTCCACACATCAACCAAAACAATTCTGACAACAATACAATATGATCCACAAAAATCTTCAACCAAGAAATCAATAAAAAAGTCACTTTCGGAGTGTAGCTCCTCTCAAAAATACAAAATACACCCTATTGAAACATATAATAAAAGCCTTACAGGATCAACAGTATTGTCCTTGAGAGTCAAGAAACTGCCTTGACAGTACATTGGGTGATTTAATTTTTTTAAGAAAGTTTAAAGGGAAAAATCAATAGTGATAGTTTTGGTCTTAGCTGCAGAAGAAAAACATTTTCTTCTGTGATTAGACTTTTTCCAGTGTATAAACAGTGTATTAAACTTTTAAATACTATTGTGTATGCACCATGACCAGACTCCAATATAGTTTTGTTATAACATGCAGGAAATTATTATAGATATGATATAACCTAGAGCAAACAGAAAGCTTTGCTAAGCTGTTGGCAGTTCCCAGACTTCCAGACTGTCAAAACACCTAATAAATTAGGTGAGAAGGTCTTGTAGCCAATTAGAGAGCACTAAAATACAGGAGCTCTGAAGAGGTTTTATTGTTCAACAGCTTCAGTGCGACATCTTCAGATTATTTTTAGTCTGTTCCCCAGAGCAGAAGCTTGTGAAAGGTGCGTGAATATGCCCTTGCTTGGAAATGTCACAGCCGCACCACAACATCAAGTGTTGAATTCAGTCCTAGCTTAAGGTAAAAGTCAAAAGCATTCTCATTCTTTAGAACATGTGTAGCCTCATTTGTATGTGCACATGCAGAATTAAAAAGGACACTTTTTTAACAATGCAACTGACAAATTGGTGGTTAGATGCTCAGCTGTAGGAACCAACATACTGTTTGACTGATTAGAGTGACATAAGCATCTCATTGGTGGACTGTCTTTAACAGCAAACTAGATTGCCATAGCGACAGCCGTGTGACTCAGATATGGAATCAGTGGGTGGGCTTGTGACACACTTTGTTTTAGCAGGCACTTGCATTGCTTGCAGAGGCACTCACACTGACAACCTTTGTTTATGAATGTTTGCTGCAGTGCCCCTGAGTTAGAGGTAGTGGTTTATTGAAGTTAATTTAGGAAACTAGATACAGTTTTGCGGCCCCTTTTCAAAGACATAAAAGTTTGCAAGTAACTATCACAGAGACTTGTAAACTGCAGACTTTTATGTAAGTGAGAGTGAAAGTGACACCTCACTTCATGGTATCAAAATAAAGGGCCTGTTCTTAGCCTAAGGGCCCTGGGACTTCTGACCTCTACTGTGACCACAGTCGTGTTGACAGCAGCTACACTAAGCGCACTTCCCCCCAGGCCCCATGTGTCCACAATCCTTAAGAGATGGGGCCGGATTATGGAACGATATATAGAGTGCAGCCGAGGTGCTACCACAACACCTCAGAGTGTTGTCTCACTTACTTACAAAGACCCTGAATGGCACTGTCTGTTTTTTACTGTTACTTTTTTATATGAGTTGGAAAACAAAGCACATAGTTTTAAGCTTTATGTGAAAAAGAGATCTTTCCACACTGCATCAGCTTTTTTGTGTAAGGCATCGGGATGATTTTATATTTTAAATTCAAACTTTGTTTATGTTTAATACATGACACAAACTCCAGGTGACGATTAAAAGCCTGTTAGTAACACACACTTCATGCATGGGAATAATTGATTTGTCTTTAACAAATCCAAGCTAATCAACTTCCACAAGGGACAACTTAAAATATAAAACCAACTGTAGCCACTATATAAAAAGTATTAGTGTTATTTAATTATTTATTATTTTTTTGTTAAATGGGGCAAGGCGGCTTGGGCCCTGTCTTCTGCTTATTTTCCATTTTCTTAGTGGACTGAAAATGATAACTGTTGCAGTTTGTTGATGGTAAAGATCAGCCAAATGTGATATGAGATTATATATATATATATATATTCTCATATGTGGACTTTTTGCCTGGGATTAATTTGTGTATGGTAATTAAGCCTACAGTAATCACATTACCCGCCATTAAACACTTTCCAAAGCAAAGCTTTTCACTTTCCGTTTTATGTACATGATTTTTTTGTATAATGAATCTGGCTGTTAATTTTATGCTACTCATAGGCTCACATCCAAGGTTACTCTCAAAGTCATGACTGTACTTTCAGAGAATATTAGACTAAATAGAATTAAAGTTGCCATCAAGTATATTTGTATTGTCAGTCTGTCTACAGGGCAGCTGGTTATGACAAAAAGCTTTGGCTAATGACAAGCTCTCACTTGACCAAGTCTCTTAAGAAAAGTTGACGTGCTCCATAACTGCTTTTGACTATATATTTTGCAATATTGATAAAACATGCAGAAATATGCCATACGCTTGGAATTTCTTTTTGACAATGCCTCCTTGTAGTTCAGCCATTGGTTCACTGACAGGCCACATAGCAGATGAGAAATGAACATGAAAAGCAGCATTAGGATACTTGTCAAATCTGTCAGTTCCCCAAACCTTGAACATGGCCCTCTTCATGATGAATTAATGATTAACCAAGGTTGGAAAATTCCCAGAGAATGACAGGAGAATAATAAGGCTGCCTTTGATCATTTTTCGTTAGCTCATGTCAGTAATTTGCAGTAAGTCATCTAAATTCAGCTATTGAAATTCACTGTATGCTGCAAGCTTATCAAGCCAAAAGTGTTTCTCAAAATCCTTCACATCAACAAACCCACTAGCACATCTATAATATCCAGGAAAACTTCTTCTCTGCAGCAGTCTCTAAGGCCACCACAGACATCCGATCCTCACTGTGGACAAACCATTATTATGACCATGATTGGGCTCCCTGTGAGGGAATCCCAGCACACTTCTTCCTGACTGTGTGAGCCTAATGCTGTGTGGCAGGTCCGGCACTCCACTGTCTAAACACATCTGTCATGTTTTTGTCACAGTGACACCGCAACCAGCCAGCTCCCACCTCTGTGGCAGATACAGTACAGCTTTGTGCCCAAACAAACACTACTGTGGCCTTGTAGCGGGCCGATAAGGGTATTTTATTTCATTATACGCTGTTCAAATGGGTTTCTTACTGGCCCGGTGGTCTAATTTATTTTACCCAACTTAACAGCGTTATCAGTGTGAACATGAACAGGAGCTCTGTTCTTTTCACAGTTTGTGTCTGTATCACATTTTCTATTACTAACATTCTACCTTTTACCTCAAGAAATGCACATGTTCAACAACAACCAATGTAAACATATTCCTTTTGATTTAATATTTCTCAAGTTGCTTGAGCATTATTGATGTCAACAGGAATTGATTAGATCTCTCTAGAGCAGCCAGGAATGTGTTTCCTAACATCATTGCACTAAAAAATCTACATGCTCTATATAATTGTATAATTATTTGTATGTAAAAGTAAAATGTAGAAAATAATTCAGTAATTTTAAAGCTTAGCACAGTGGCTGTTTGTGCTTATGGACACCATAAACCATTTTACCAGTTGCAGTAATTTACTGTATGTCCCACATAATTTGCATTTAAAATAAGTCTTTGAATGCTGTAAATGCTATTCTTTATGCCACAAATTCTTTTTATTTTCTTTGTATCAATTTTTTACTGCATATGACCATGTGGTCTGTCTTTTCAGTATTGAAGCCTGGCAATGTGGACATAGAACTAATTCTTCACTGTCAGTGTAAGATACACATAAACAGCGAGGAAAGTTGAAACACTTGCTCCCAGTGGCTAGGCAGTGTGATTGACGAGGATGAAGGAATGAAAGCCACTGTCACTCAAGATTTTCTTGCCTGTCATCAAAAATGTGGTGCCTGTCATCAGGTCCTGAAATGATGGGGCACAGGTGGAGCTAAAACTGGGAGCAGCCATGGAGAGCGTTAAACATGACTGACAGGAAGAACAGAGCAATTACAGTAGCTGCCAAGAGTTTTAAGTTCAGCAGAGGTAAGAATAATTGAGAAGGCAAAATGGATCTGTCTTTTAATTTTTTTTTTCAAGCTTTTTGTGTTAGGATTTTTTAGATATATTTCTAAACATTACATTGTGTGCTAAATTAAACGTATTCATAAATACTTTTCTGGTTGAGTGCTTATTTGCTGCTAGTAGAGATTGTTTTGTCTTAAAGAAGATTCAACTCAAGGATCTATTTGTAACATATCTATTGAATGGTTACGGATTAGTATGTGCAACCGGTCCTGGTCTCTTTTTCTTGAGGAATAAAAGGGTTATTACAGAAGCAGTGGCAAACCCAAATACACATTATCGGTAAACAGTACAAACATGGCCCCTCTCCAAGAACACAAGATGGCTGAGGCAGGTGGGCAATTACAATCCATAATGCCTAATGGTAAATGATGAGGCAGGTCAAATAAAGACTACCTACAAAAGGGAAAGGGAAGTCTACTGTGCTGAAATAACAATGTATGCATGGTTATTTCAAATAGAGGGCATAAGATGAAATTAACAACATGGTCATATTTGTATGCTTACTCTACACAGTTTTCAGACAGTGACTTCAATGACACCATATAACTGTCACACAGCTTAAGCTATATTGAAAATGTGAAGCCGGTTTGGCAGCTTTTAACAAAACTAGACAAGCTCACAGCTGTACATTTATATGTTGTTTGTCCAGAAATACAAGAGGAATGTGTGGGCACTATGACATGAACTCAAAATTAACTTTGACACTTTAAAGCCAACCATCCATTCAGCGAGAACACTTTCACTTTTTGAACAAACAGAGCAATATTGCTGTGGAGGAAAAGTGTGTGGACATCAGTGAGTTGCTGAAGGTCATTGCTACAAGGCTCACTTTGATTGTCTCACTCGGTTAACCAAGTCTGCACTGCTTCCCTGCTCAGCTCATCTCTATCCCTCTCCCCTCATAGGTCACTCTGTCCTGATTCTCCGTCCTGTCCTTCCAAACCTGATTATTGCCTCTCCATCCAGACAGTCACTTGTATTAATTAGAACAAACCTTTTAGTCTTTGAGCATACACCTTGTGTTTGCAATGTGACCAGAAAAAATACCTTTTACAGACCATTATGTTTGAGTGTTTACCCTTCCTTTCTTTTGTAACCTTATTCACTTCACTGTGTTGGCAGAACAGCCACTGTCCCAAAGCATCGAGCTGCTAAATGGCCACGACCAACCATCCACAACGACCCGGCAGTGATTATTAAAAAGCCATCAGGCAGCAAATCAACAAGGCAAACACTATTATTTTCATATGTTGTTACAGTCACCCCTGCCCCCCATTAATGCTGCGGTGTTATAAAGAAAGTGAATCAACTCCATTATTGTGTCTGAGTAAGAACAGTCTATTAGAGACTTTTGACCTACTGTTTCAGCATTTTTCTATGGCTCTGTCATGTCATGTTTGTGGAAGAAAGACCAACTCGAGAGAAGGACACCAACTGAGAGACATAAAAACAGAAATCCTGGGAGCCTTGGATAAGAAAAAAAAAAGTTATTGCTTGCACTTATGGCCAAAGGTTGTCCCTACAAAGCTTGGCCTTTCTGGTACAGGCTAGTCCCTCTCCAATGAACACACTCATATGCTTTTAAGAATGCTCTCTACCATCTTTGACAAGAATAGATCCATTAGCTCCACCCCCCCCAGCCCACTAATAATGTCAGGGGATACTTACTGTGAGATGAGGTCATTTAGGTGTCAGCATACAGACATGGTCCTTAGTGAGTGAGGAGACAAAGAAACAAAAATAAGTGTGGGGTTGCAGATAATATGTCATTTTAAATTATAGTTATTGTTATATAATAATATAATATAATAATGAATATCTGCTGAGTAGTCAGAAATGTATGTGTTTTGGTTTGATGTAATGCGTAATGTAAACCTAGTTTGGGTGAATTTGGGTATTTTATTTACATAAAAATGTATTTCCACATGAACAGTGCCACTTTGAATGCCACAATTTACTTAAAAATTGTTAAATTTATAAATCTTGGTGCTAATCAATCCATTTGTAACCATTAAAGTACAGGTTCTATTACTGGGGTATTAAAACAGGGATGGCCGAGTGGTGTGAAAAAATGTGCATTGTCACTGTTAATTCTTTTTGCTGCTGGTTAAACTACTGAACCACTGAAAATCATTCATAACAAAGAAAACAATCCCTAGACAGCTAGCTTTAGGCAAAGGACCCTGGCTTCATGACCAACAGCTGACTGTCCCACATTGCCAGGCCACTCCACAACATATGGGAGCAGAGGCTGCCAAAATCAGAAATGGAGCCAAACACTGACTGTGTGACACCTGTGTTAATCTCTTCAAGCTAACTGCCACAATAAGGCCATAGATTTCTCAAAATGAAACAGCAAAAATATTAAATGCGTCTTCCCTGCAGCAAACTTGATAAGTATTTCATCTTTGTAATCTCCAAAACCATTTTCAGACACTAAAAAGTAAACTGATAACCATGCATTGTGTAAATGCCAGGGTTTTTGTTGATACATACTTTGAAGATGCCAGAAGGGACAAAATTGGATTTTGAATTTATTGCAGTATATGTTTTTTCTAACTCTAAACCCTCCACTACTGCAACCTGTTTAAATGTTGTTTTTTTCTCATTTGGCTAAAGGGCAGATATTAGCGTCACATTATTTTCAATGTAGACTTGTTGTAAAAGACATCCATAACCAAGCATGTCCCATTGTTCTCCAATATTAATATTTTTTTAATGTTAGCAGAGACATGATTTAATGCCTTGCAGATTTTTCTCCTGCTTGCCATTGCTTATCTTCAGAGTTTGATTAGCATACAAAGCCCTGGTTTAGTGGTGGGGGGTTTGTGGAATAGCAGCCAGCCAGTTAGCTCATCTTACTAACCCCCTTTGTGTGCATGTCTTGCTGTCATAGCTAGAGATGATGGTTTTGTGGCACATTTGGGGGCTCTGTCATATCAGTCCTTCTGACACTCTAAACCCAAACAGTGCAAAAGCCCTATTGCAGAGATGGCCCAGTATATGCAAGTTTTAAGACAAGCAGCATCTGGCAAGCAAAGAAAAAGAAAAGGTAAAAACTCATTCAGGCATCTGTGCTCACTCAGCAAACTTGTGTTTAAGTGTGAGCAAGACACAAAGCTCGAGAAAAGAAAGCGATGCAACCAAGATCTGCTTAGATTAGCGGTTTTATTTTGGTGGAATCATGCCACACCTTTTACAACAGGACTCAGAAGGCATTTCCTTCTGTCCAGTCTGGAGGGTTTGGGCTTTTTCTGTGTGAATGCCACACCTGTCATCCATTTGGGGCCCACATTGCAAAGTTGCTGCCAGGCTTGGCCTAAAAAAAATGCATGTCAGTGTGTCGGAGCTCATGCGTTCATAGAGCAGCATGCTTTGTTGTCTGCCCTTTCTGAGTATATGCACTTCTTCAAGCTTTTCCAGTTTTCTTTACCTAAATGAGAAGCAACTGCAATGCCAAGGAGAGATGGGAGTTGTTTATTTCATTGTTCATTTTCCCACAGACATGCCACCCTAACTGTGTTGAGCTATTTCATATTAACCCAAACAAAACAGGATATATAAACACAGAAACTTATTAAGGCTCAGGATGAATAACAGTCTTTCAAAGTGCAGTTTTAATGTAAATGTAATATTTCTAAAAAAAAAAAGTAGTAAAATTCAAGTCAGAAAATGACTTTTAATACTATAACACAATCCTTTATAATTCCTAAACAAGTCATCATGGCTATGCAAATTTAGCATGAGACAGAACATCCTGTCGCATTTAGTATATGAACCAAAGCGTCGCACACAGACTCCACATGGCTATTGCAGCTGTTTGCTTTAATAACTTACATTAGAGTAAGCACATCCCCAGAGGGTAGTGCTTATAGATGAAGTCTCATGCTTCCATCTCCCCAGGTTTCACCATCTTATCCTTCACAAGCCAACAATCAGAGCAAATCTGGGGCACTGGGGACTCACCTTCAATTTAATCACAATTGCATAAATTGTCTTTCTTTTTTGGCCCAGAGCACAAGGTGAGTTGGCAGAAGTGGTTGGTTGGTGTGTGTGTTCTTGATTTTCACAAGAAATCTGACAGGCTAGTGTGCCTGCGGAATAGAGAGGCCTCTGTTTGGGTGGCTGCATAATTAGGACAACTTTGTTGACAGTACTGCAGCGTGCCCTGCTTTTAACTAACACATTTTTATTTTGTTTTGTTTTTTTGTTTTTTTCTCTACTACTTTAGGTGGCCTTATATTACATTGTTTTTGTAATAAACTTGGATGACACGATTGGTCTTTTTTAATCAAGAATTTTTGCAGAGAACCTGGTTGTATAATGTGTCTGGGTCTAGCTTTGAGCTAGTGTTTTATCACAGTTCTTTTCAATTCTGTATTCATTCAATAAATCAATGACCTGGAAAGATTCAGGCTTCAGATTTAGTCAAATTTATAAAATATTTCAGTCTAATATCTTTATGAACAGCAACAAAGGACAAATTTATAATTAATATAAATCATTAGACTATTTACCAACATTATAATGGTTAGGGTGCTGACTGTACTGTATAATGGTGGTGCAATATGCATTCACACATATTATTTCACAACACTTTTTTGTCACATTCTTATAGTGTACATTTACAGATTTAGTTGCAACTAAAACACCTTGAAACAACATATCTAATTGAGCTCCAAAGCCTAGTGTCATTTTCCTGCCAAAACCAGTCAGAAGCTGTTCAGCTCAGTTGTGCTAGTGCTGATGCATGTTAAACTGCATGTGTGAGGGGATCTGGCTCTAAAATATGATGGATTCTGGCTGTGCTGGAATGCTCCATGGTGAGATCTGTTGGCCTCTTGTGCTCCAAGTAAAGTTGACATTTCTTCATTTGTGCACTTTAATGCTGATTTACACTGACTCTAATGACATGTGAAGTGAGATTCACAATCAGTAATGGGCAAGGGAATCTAGCCAAAGGTGTCCGAACGGTTTTCATTTTCCCTCTATCTCCACATGGCTTTTTCCTGGTCTGTCTCTTCCACTCTGCTGTAGCTGCTTGACATCTTCTCTGCATTTTATCTTTATATACTCTTTCATCAGAAAGGCTAGGTAAAGACAGAATCTCAACCTTAATTGTAATTAATGATCAGATAAAGTATATGTTTGTATACGTTTTGTCCTTTTTCCATTCTCCCATTTTCCTTATGGTACACTGTCTTGTCTTGCCAAAATTCTAGATTCTTTAACAAATTATCAGCTCAAAATATTCCTCTCTCAAAAGTCAATATTGTGTTCTTCACAGTCTGATTTCAGGTCTAAACATAACTGCAGTAACAACAGTATTAAATGACATTATAAGTGCTTTAGACAAAAGTCAAATCTGTGTTGCATAATTCCTAAACTTATCCAAAGCCTTCAATCCCTCCTTACTTTGTCAAACACTTTCTGAAATTGGTTTTAGCTCTTAATCCATTAAATGGTTTCAGAACTTGTCAAATAGACAGCAGTGTGTACTAATGGAAAATAATTTATCTTACTGTTAAACAAAGGAGATCTGTTTTGTTTTGAAATTGCATATAGAAACTCCTGTTGGATATTTATACAGAAAATATATTTTATTTCTGTCTGTTTTACCATAAACAGATGTTGAATATGTCTTTCTCTCTGTTCTTGACTATGGAGATGTCATTTAAAGACATGCTTCTGTCTCCTCTCTTTCACTCTTGACTCAGCACTAAGAATCACTGGTGCAAGCTACGCTACTAATCACTGTGTCCTATATAAGTTGGTAGGATGGACACCTCTGTCAGTAAGAAGGGAAAAGCACTAGTATTTTTTTTCATTTAAATGGAAACATGCCAACATACAGTATTGTGACTAACCAGAATAATCCAGGTTTTTAGTACATTTTTTATATTACTAAGTGTCAAACAAGTTACCAGTAGGTGCAGTAGATTCTCAGAAAACAAACAAGACTCAACATTTATGATATGCAGACTCTTAAGGCTGTGCAATTTGGCAATTAGTTGAAAGGGGTGTGTTAAAAAAAAATAGCAGTGTGCCATTTAATCACTGAGGTCATCAATTTTGTGAAAAAAACAGGTGTGAATCAGGTGGCCCCAATTGCACAGCCTTAAGAGTGTGCATATTATGAATGCTGGTTCTTGTTTGTTTTCTGAGAATCTACTGCACCTACTGGTACCTTGTTTGCCACTTAGCAATAAAAAAATGTAGCAAAAACCTGAATTATCCTGGTTAGTATATTGTACTGCTATTATTTTGAACTATACCTTAGTTCTGTCTTACATAGGTCTATGTGTAGCTGGTACAAACAGCTTTTAGTGTCCCAGCTGCAGATACTTGGAATATACACCAGTTTACATTTACATTTACATTTATTCATTTAGCTGACGCTTTTATCCAAAGCGACTTACATTGTTCTAATGTAATTACCAGTGTTACAGCCACTGGAGGCAAGGTGGGTTAAGTGTCTTGCCCAAGGACACAACGACAGTATGAACTGTGGGGAGAGTGGGAATCGAACTGCCTACCTTCCGGTTGAAGGACGACTGCTCTACCCCCTAAGCTACTGCCGTTTAAGTTTAAATCTTTGATGACTACACTAACTTTAAATGTGACTGTTTTAAATCAGTGTACAGTCAGTGTTGTTTTTGTTGTTGTCTCTGTGTTTGTACTCTCGACATCATTGAAAATGAGGGTCAGCCCCAACATTTTATTGAGATTTAAATAAAAACAACATGGTTTAGAACTCACTTGACTAGAACGATAGCATCATGGAAAGCAGGCTTAAAGAAAGTCAAGAGTGTAGCTCAGCTTAAACGGCAATGAAACAGAATAACGTTGCATATATAAAAAAAATAAAAATAAAATATCTATATTTAAATTTTCCATTTGAATAATGTCAGTAATGTTACATTACTTATAGTGGCTATTAGCCTAATGTTTTTAATGTTATGAAATGAATGCAAACAGATAGAAACAGAAATCAATTTATATATCTTTTTATAGCACAAGTAATATTCAGAGGCAAACACACATTGTGATGTAATATATGGAATCACTTTGTTCATGTAATTGTTAAGTGTCTAGATTTATGATTTTATTGAAAATCCAGGAGTGGATAGTACAATATGTGCTCTACATCAACAGTGGGTGGGAGAATGTGGCTCTCATAAATTATAATGAAAGAAATTTGCCCTAGTCCACATTGTTCAGGTCCATTGGCTGAAGAGTGCCCCAGCTGCATGCATGTGCATATGTGTGTGATGGCTCAAGTGTCCCTGTGTGGCATACCAGTGTGGCACTAACTGGAGCTGACTTTAATGGCTTCTTTAATGAAATGCCCGGGCTTAATTAAGCCTTCTCCACATCGACAGGAACATGCTAGATTCTCCCTCCCTTTGTTCCCTAAAGCCATGTTCCTTGTCTTCCTTCAGGAACAGTTGCCTTGATGGCTAAAAGCTTACTTATAATTGTTAAACTGGGTCTGACATGTTCTTTTTTTTTTTTTTTTCTGATCGAACAAATGCTTGGGTAAGGTTTGTTAGCACCAAATCTGCAGAAAATAAACAAAAAATGATTAAGAAATGTGTGTGTAATAATTTTAATGTGAATGAAAGGATTTGTATGTGAAAAAACACAATTGTATAGTGTAAAATGTCCATACCTACAGCAATGCACAATAGTTTGTATACCAGTAGTTCATCTTTACAAAAGTTCATCTTCACAAAAGTATTCAAACACTCTGAAGGCTTTTAGTAGACAATGAGTTATCTGAAAATGAAACATAATTATGTTTCTTAACAGGGAAATTCACCAACATTACAAAATATTTTCAGTGGCATATTTTCAGACATTTTCGTTTGTCTGGATAGATAAGGCCCACTCAACATTTTTGTCCCCTTTTTGAGTTAAATTGAAATAGAAAACGCTGCAGTGTCCCACAGTGCGATGTAGACAAGATGGCTTTTTTA
Organism: Perccottus glenii; assembly: GCA_024416835.2. Taxonomy (NCBI): domain Eukaryota; kingdom Metazoa; phylum Chordata; class Actinopteri; order Gobiiformes; family Odontobutidae; genus Perccottus; species Perccottus glenii. Next base: position 13,220,679 of record CM044550.2, read on the forward strand.
GCTATGTAATATTTAGGGACATGCACAACTAGCAGTGATTGATGACACAACTGATTCATCAGCCATATGAAAGTTATTTCCTCTTCGCAAACATTTCTAAAGGAACTAATAATGGCAAAGATGAAGAAATAAGTATGTGTTGTATCTTGGCAAATCTATAGTTAAGATAAACCAGCGGAGTAAACAACATGGCTTTCCTTTTTTCTATTAATTGGCAGCTTTGACCTTCAGTGGTGTTGAAGTGCAAAACAAACACAAGATAGAAATCGTCCCACATATCTAGACTGCACTGATTCTTCTCCACCTTTTTATTTATTTATTTATTTTTCACTTGGCTCACTTTAATCATGTTTCGCTGCTAGCTGTCACAAGTAAATAATGAGTAGACTTAAGATGTCTTTGATTTGCAAGGCCCTAGCCAGGTCACAGCTCAACTGGCACAGACCAAAAAAAAGCCCATTCGCCAAGGGCTCATTAAGAAGCTTGCAGCATGAAGCCAGGGTCAGTGGATGATATGGAGTTTCTTTTTTATTGAAAACCCCTTGATCTTGAAGATCACGGAAATATGCTCTACGATGATGGCACAAGAGAGTGTAACGATTTTTTTCAGATAAAAATGATTTGCTTTGTGCTTGGAGAAAGAGAAGCACGGGCTGAATCCAAAGAGACAACAGAGAGAGAGAGAAGCTAAGGACATAATCTACATCTGAGTCTAATGCCTAAAGATGAAAAGTCACATCACGTCAGCCGTGTGTTTGATGCATGCAGCAGATGAGGCATCTGGCAGATATACTGTAGGTATTCCATCAACACTTTTAGAGGGCTGGAGCAGTGTGATAGTTTCACATGTAGATGAAAAATTCTAATAAATCATTTCTATCCTTCAGAGCCAACTGTGAAAGTGAATACAAACAGTCATTAGTAAAGCAGCACCACAGTATTACTTCATGTTGTGTAGCTAAACATTTGTAACTCCCACATATCTTTGCCTTTGTTTTATTGAGACAGTCGACAGAATCACTAAAAGAGATGCTGGATGACGTTGATGGCACATGCCACATTGTGTGCACACCACTCCACTTGTGGTCCACACTGCACCGAGTGAGCCACTGAGGAACCTTCCGTTCTCATTCATGCTCATTTATGTTTCAGTCCAGATTTTCTTTCTCAGTGTAGTACATAACACAGTGTTGTCCAATGTAAATAACAATAACAAATAACAAATTCTGTAGTACTCATGACTTTGGTACTCCCAGCATTGTCTTGATTATGACTTGGTCTTGGCTAAACTGGTCTGATCAATCACTGGTAAACGATCAATCTTTTCAGTGTTGCCAGATACTCAAAACAAAATAATTGTACAGCCAGCCCAAAATTATCGTATTTAAGCAAAAACTATTGCACATTTAAAAATCTGACAATAGAAACCCGCATTTGATGCATATAACCACTCAAACAGTTATTAGACTCTTACATTCTAAAGCATAAATTACAGAGGATGATCAGATGTCAAAGGGGTTTGGTGTCCCGGTGGTTAACCCCCATAGTCTCATGTAAAGTATATCATGGTTTACAAAATCAGAGTTTCACTCGATACCCTCCCACAAGGCTAAAAGGCAGATATGAATAAAGCATAAAACAAGAAAACACCAAACTAGAACACTCACAAAAACCCTGTTGCTGTAATTGTAAACTATTTTAAAATAATTTCCATTTAGGGATCAAAATAAATCCTAGCTGGTGAATTGACGCCCGTGAAGTGCCGTTGGAGAAACCTTTGTTCATTCAAAAACTTAATTCTGCCTTTAAAACAGGGTCCAACACCATTGCACTGCGTTACGCCAGGTGTTGACTTGATTACACACTTATCAACAAGCTTATAGCTTAAACATATGACGAGTTGCAGTACTTCCAGTGGAGTCCTTGGAGGTGACAGCGGGCGACTGCATTTTTCTCACGAGAGTCCATTAGAGACGTAATTGAAACATTTATTGCAGATCCAGAGTCATTTTTGCTAACTGCCATCACAAAGTGACCATAGCATGAATGCTGATCTGATCTGAATCACAGCTGTGAGGATATCCTTAATTGACCCTGGCGTCATAAAATGATCAAACATTTATGTATTTTACAATTATTGATCATAATATTGTACAGAGGTCATAATTACTGTACAAATACAATAATTACGTATATGTGGCAACACTGATTCTATTCATTAGCATTATGTGTATACTGGGTGCATAATTAAGCAACTTGTTCCAGCAGTAGCAGAAACTGTTGTGCTGAGGTGAGGACATAAGTTGCTGTTTTCTGAGTTTTCTGTCTTTAGCATGTTGTCATTATGTTTGTAAATCACTAGATTTTTAAGCACACTGATATTTTATTCAGAACAATTTTTCATTGGCCTTCACCTTCATTACTCTTCCCCACCCCGTTATTCCTTTCTACGTGGCCTGTTCTGCCATAATTATTCATAAAATAAGCACCCACAAATTAATGAGATGGCATTATGCATATTCCCATATCTCTGTAATTTATTTGATGATATTTTAACGCAGGGTAACATAGACCCACAGGTTAAGACCTGCAACCTATTATTCATATTCAGCACTATTTTAGTCAAGGTTAAATGTGGGTGTGAAAGAACAAAGTGGTAGTAATGGTATCGCTACATGAGATATGTTAATGTACACTGAATATATGGAGAACTTTACTACTGAATTGCAAAATGTCTGCAGAGATCTAGGCATGCATGGTGCTTGGAAGGTTATCAACACGTTCTACATTGTATCTACTAAACTTAAACACTGTTTGAAACATCTTGTGAGTTGACTGAGCTAAAGCTTTTGTTTTAAAAAAGAAAGGGTTACTTAAAATTGTGTAGCAATATAATGAGGTCCACCACTATTTTGGTGTCTCAAGAATTTGGACTCTATGCTTACATTTTGCCTTATTTTGGACAACTTATGGTCTCACTAATCACAATGCCAAAATACTGTACATGCTTTATGGCCATCAAGAATTCCTAGAGTGGTAGATAGAATAGAAATCAAATAGTGTCATAGTTGTCCCTTCACAGAGCCTGCTAAAATCCTATATTGGCACATTGTCTATTAATTAGTTAATTAGACCTACGGTGAATGAATTTGTCTTTTAATTCAATCCTGTATGGTTGGGGGGGAGGTAATTTTTACATTTGTCCACGGCTAACCACCATCTGTTCATGATAGGAAACAGTAAATTGTTCTCACAATAGAGCGCCTCAGACTTGTCACTAGGGTCCCTGAAGAAACAAGTCTGGATGTGAAAGTGTGTGTGTGTGTGTGTGTGTGTGTGTGTGTGTGTGTGTGTGTGTGTGTGTGTGTGTGTGTCTGTGTGCGTGTATGGGTGTGGGGGGTGGTTGTTTACACATTCAGGTCACGTAAATACGATCGGTGCACAGTGCGGATCTTAGAGGATGTGTGAAAATGGCTAAAGAGTCAGACATTCATAAGCAGCCCAAAACAGAAGGTTCATGCTGTTGTGACATTTTAATTGCTCCTCTTGCAGCCAGGTGCAAGAGAGAGTTGTCATTGTGCAGGGTTTAAACCTGTCTAGAAGTCATAGCTTCATTCGCAGAAGGCTATAGTGTTGACAAAAACAAACACAAACCTATCCAAACAGACAGAAACCTAGCCTGCAGTGGCATAACAGAGGAGAATCTGATGTGTATCATCCCAAAGGGCATCACAGCACATTGACAGTCCAACTCCCTGAGTGATTGCAGCAAACTCTCCAACTGAGATACTCACCTTTTATGTGCCACTGTCCATTTATAGCTTGACTCCAGCATTGATTAGGTAGCTTTTATTACTGGCCTGATGTTTAAACGTTTTGAACAAGTTTATTTTAAAGCTCTAAATATTAGGGTTAAATTACTTTTTATATTATATTATTATTATACTTTCACTATCCAAAAGGAATAGTGCATAAAGTCCCTGCCTCCAGGCGGGATAAGAAACACTGTAAGACCATAAATAACTAGTTACAGTGAGAGAACTACTGTGGTAACAGTCAAACTGTCAGTGTCTTCCTGAACTGACCTTCAATAGCAAAACATTATCCCTTTCACTGTTAACAAAATGGCAATTCACTTATATATATATCCACTGTGAGATGTGTATCTGTATCTGTGTCTGCCTGTGTATAAGCATTGCATTTTTTAGCTTGCAAAGTAACTGGCACAAAGCCTAGGTGTGAGACAGAATCTGTGACAACCTAGGTGAGGGAAGCCAAGGGTAATAACCTAAGGGAGCTTGGATAAGTGCATGAGGTCACTGCACTGAAACCAAAGCCTGTAAGTGCTCTGGACGAAAAAAAAAATAAAAAAACGTTGAGGGCATCTAACTGGTTTAATGCCGTTGTCATCATCATTTAGTGTAGTTTAAGATATGCCTTCACACCCCAACAGCCTCGCACATTAAGTGGAAATGTGGTAAGTGCCCATCCCGGATCATGTACAGGTGCAAATGGAGGCTCATTTGACATAATGAAGTATAGTCTCAGGAGAGAATTCTACGGAGGATCGGGCAGTTTTTATGACAGCATTTCATGCTTGGCATTCTGGTCTATATTCTCAACAAGAGCTGAAGGTTTTTACTCTCTAAAGCCTGCAGTGGTAAGTTTGCCTCACTGTATCTTTTCTTCTTTGCCAAAACATTTTCTCTTGCAAACCTAAATACAGTATATAGGGTATAGCATTAACCTGACTTTTTCTACCAGTGTTAATGAGATACAAAGTGTGAAGGGAAATATTCTGTCACACACTTCATCATTGCAGTGGGAGTAAGTTAATGAACTATACCGCTTTAAAAAGTTGACCTAATAATGTGTAACCTCCACCCTGAAACAGCTCGGCTTCCCTTTATAAACACTTCATGGTGTGAGAACCCTGTTGGTATATTATGTTAGAGTCATTATTCAGATCAACACCCTACAGAGTTTAAAAACCAATTGAGCCAACATTGTAATATGAAGGTTTTAAATCTTTGACTTTTGAAATTAATCAATGCTTAACTCTGCAGATGAACTGAATAAATTAGAAAGCCTAAAGATCCTAAAAATGGTATGGAAGTTAAAAAACACTGTTGAATGGAGAGTTGAAACTGGTGGTGGAAGGAGTGTATGGGGTTCAAAGCACCACTGGGAGCTGAATTGTGCCCTAAGCAATGCTGTCAGCAAAGGAATGTTCAAGAGGTGATGAAAAAGCTCAGAAGCTGTCTTGAAATGGGCTTTCTTGGAGGCTTCACAGTCCAGAATGTTGAGTGGGATATGGTAAAGTGCCCCAAGGGAGGCCAGCAGCTCCAGGAGACAGTTACCCAAAATGAGAACTAAGTGAGCCCCAAAATCAAACTCCTCTGTGATCCACTAAAAACCAAAGTTTGTGTTCGCTTATGATCTACCTTGGACAACTGCACCAATCCTGACAGCGTTGTTGACAAAACAACACTGCAGGTTTAAATTTGCTAAAATAACTTAAAACTATACGACTGAAGGATATTAAGTGGTGGGATAAATTGACCTTTGACCTGTATGCTACCTATCTAGCAGCTGTGAAAGATAAACAGTTTCACAAAGCTGAACGACTCTAAAACAAAATCGCCTTGAGTGTTGTTCAGTTTAAGCAGTGATAAACATGTAAAAGACTTATTTTTGCAGCTAACAGATTTCCTGGCAAACCGTTTCCTATCAATGCTCTCACATTTGTATTACTGCCTTAAGTCCTTTAAATCCTATGGCTACTGCATCTCGCGCAGCTGTGCACTTTTATGGCATTTGCTAATGTACTGTAAATGACATAAAATACGACAAGCTTAGTTTTCTGCCAGCTCTTGCCTTTATATCATTTTTTTACACCATTTTGAGTTCCCCTTTATTTATTTGAAGGCAGATGTGATTTTATGTCCGTGCCATGGCTGTAAAGTGCTACTTTGAAATGCAAATGAAGCTTTGATTGAGAAAGGGGATGCTGTGTATGAGTTTGTGGTTTGAAAGCATATTAAGTCGAAGGAGAGATGTTTTGTGATCCCATTAGTGTATTGGGGATGTATTGCTGAAAAACCGTTGACAGCTAGAGGACATTTTTAGGACACTATGTTCAACTCCTAACACAAGTGCAATGACTTACAGGTTTTCATTTTTTTTTCTCGAGTTCTTTTTGTAATCTATACCCTTTATAAAAAACTCTTTTACAATTTCAGACACATCACCACTTTCCACCATTTGCTCCTACTTTAAAGGCATCCCCAAGGCTCTCAGGAAAGAATGTGTTGTCCATTTAAGTGCAGATTCAAAGAAAAGCTTTAGGAATCCAAATGAAATTACAGATTATAGTGTCTGCTTAAAGCCTTATATGTACTTAAATCTAGAGTATATACTTGAAAGATAATGACTTTTCTGCTGTATTATGGTGGCTCCTGCTGAAATTGATCTCTTTGCTCCTGTCTTGACAGCTTCTCTTAGTAAAGGTGTGGCAAAATGTAGTTCTAACTCAGGCCTGTTATCTCATATCAGCAGGATCTTCCACACCTTGATAAAGCCCCTAAACTCTTTTGGCTTGTAACAACATCCCACTTTCTGACAGGAACTGGGGCAGGAGCTCAGCCTCCTTTGTGCTAATTCAGTTCTATGTCTACACAAAGCTTAAAGGCCGAAAAAAGGAAAGGGGGTGTAGTTATGCAGTAAATGATTCCAAGTAAAGTGTATTAGCCACATTACCTGTTTTATGTGTAACGCTGCTGACAACTCACAACCTGATTACTTGTGCTGTCTAATGAAGATATACCATCTAATATTGATTGGTCATGAGTCTGGTATATAAAACAAATTAAAAAATATTTATAAAAATATTAATTCATTAATTTATTTACTTTCAAACCAAAATATAATTAGATCATGCTTGAGAAAGGGATGTAATGGTTATTATACCTTTGTGAGCATTTATGTTGAAGACAGGCTGCCTGTGTTGCCTGTAATGGCCATGGCTGAGCAGGTGACGTTGTGATTTAACCTGGCACTTTGGCTGTGGCGAGCTGCTCCTCCAAATCAAGGCTAAGTGGTGGATTCATCAGTATCCTGTCGAGATGAAACACTCGCCCGGCGGTGACACAGAGATGAGGCTCTGATTGGGACAAATTCGTCTCCCTCTGGTGTCAGCTCTCATTCACCGGTCTGAGCGCTGCCTGAAAGAAAGACAAATGTTTTGATTAGGGGTCTCTTTCAATGTCACAGCAGCGAAGACAGATGAGATGAGTCTGTCTCTAAGGGAAGCAAATAGTTAGAGACGACGAGAGGAAAATGGATGTCTCCGCTGTCTGGAGGATGTCGAATTGGGATTTTATGAGTCAGAGAAAGCACAGTGAGAGCATCTCTTTTAATGAGAACACACTTTTTATTCTTTCTTTATGCTTGACTATTATAAGGTATGCTTAGGAAGTGATAAACCACAGAATGTAATGCACAAGATATAATTCTAGAGAAAGAGGAAAAGTTATTTCCTGTAGTGTCATAAGGTTAAGAATGTACGTTTTATTCAATATTTTCATGTACACCTTGTCAAGCTGTTTAAGTGGAATACTTTACTTGTGTAGGTATATATGCACAGTAAAGAACTGAACCAAACTAAATGCTTTGTTCCATACAACCTCCATTCATGTGGTCTTTGTATTTAGAAACATTCAACAAGTCAGACTGTTGCAACATTTTAAAGCAATCTGAAGAATATGGATACAACAAAGAAAAAAAAAATGATTTCACAATAACTTTTTAGCTTTTTTTAAGAAGACTGCTTATTATTTCATTGCACTTGTGCAAAATGTACAAAGGAATTTGTACACTTGTTTTTTCTACTGTGTTTGCCTAAGCCTTTAATCTAAGTTTTGATATCGCTTACAGAGACGTGGAAGTCTTAAATGTCATGGCAGACTTTTATCATCAGAGCTACAGTTATGGACAAAAAAAAAAACGTTGACACAATGTGTTATTATGGGATTCCCACTGTATTAGACAAATGGCCTCTTGACAGTACATCAACCAAAGGAGACACCTGAGCCTATTTAAAGTGTTCATTCGTTCTTAATGAACTTGCATCTGAATATCATTCTTAGTAAAGTCTCACTTTGAGTGCTACTCAAGGTTCCCCTAATGCACAAGAATATTCTTTAGCAAATCATCAAGTGTCTTACACCCAATGCACTCAGTAAACACTCAAGTGTGCAAATGGCAGCAGTGATACAATAACCATGCAAGCCTTGAAGTCTGAGTGCAAACATTCAAACAAGTATCCTAGTGGCAGAGAGCACTGAAGAGGCAGGCACAGCTCAAGCGCATAAATTTGACAAAAAAGAGATTTAATGTCGAAGAAGAGAAACAGAAGGGTCCCATCTTTTTCAATCAGAGCCCATTTAAACTCCCAAACTCCTCCTCTCCATTGTATTCCTCATTTGCATCTCTTTTATGTCCCTGCTTCCTATTATGTAAAAGTGCATGCAAGGGTAGTCTGGTTTGCAAAGCTTCATTTCCCTCAGTTTTTAATCAACACTGTCCAGGAGACAAGGGTTATGCGGTGTTCAGTCGCATTTATGCTAACTAGAATATTTGAACTGTTGTCTTTGAACTGTTGTTACCTTGGAAACCAGCCCACCGGAGTTTCTTTTTTATAGCAATCAGTGGTTAACCTAGGTCTTGTGTTTACAAAACATATATTCCAAAAGTAATTCTTGTTCGATCTCAGTTGCAGACATTGCCCAATGCGTTAAAACCTTGAATGCAATGTTCAAACACAATTGCTTTTGGAAGACTGTACTACCTTGCACACGCCCAATTGCTTAATGACCTTTGCACTTTGCTGTCCACAGGCTGACAGGAAAGATACAGCCTGGAGAGATTTAATAAACTGTTTGTCGCCCCTAATGCTCTATTTTCTGTCCATAAAATCGTGCTTCTTCTGGCTATGTAGTCGATGATAAAGCGAGTGCCTGCAAGGCCTTCCTGCTGCTGCCATTTGTAATTTTTAGAAGTCATCATCTGAGGCGATCCGTCTTGATTGTGCCTTGGCAACTGTCATGCTCCACTAATGCACAGTGTGAGAGAGGGCATAAATGCAACATCTTCCGGCACTAGTGATGTTTATCTTCACTGCTCCATGAATTTGCATTTCCTCACAGAAATTTTACTCGTAATGGCAGGCATCACAGCACAGCAAAGCTCTGCATATTATTAGCCTGCATACAGTATTTGTTTTATAAGTAGACAGAGAGGAAAAGGGGATTTTAACATTCTGATGAGGAGGAAATTGTTTGATAGAGATTTGTGAAATATTCATTAAGGGTAACTATTGTTGTACCAGCTGCATCAAGAATTTCAATGTTATAACCATGAACACACAATGTCAGAAAAGAAAACAAGTGTCATTCAAATAGATTTTCTTGAAGGGAAGAAGGTAGGAAATGTTGTATTACTGGATTGAAAAAGCAAGTGCTTTTGTTAATGGCATCACAGAACATTATTATTTATTTTCTTGAATATAAAAGTTTACAAATATACATAGCTGGTAATACTAATGTCAATAATAATACATTTTTTGACTAAGAAAACAGACATTTGACAAACAGAACCAGTTGTTCATATGCTATCAAATGTCCAGGCCAGGAGGGTGATGGTTTTTGATAATGATCCTGGGCTGTGGACCTTCATGCTGTGTGGTCACATGCGGCCAAGGCAGCATGCAAATAATTTATCTGGAGTGAGCTGGTTGTGTGTCTGTGATGGTAATTTCCAGGCCTGATTGGCAAAGAGTGGTGAAATTGGGGGCAGTTAGCACTGAGGGGAAAATAGTGCTCGAGTGTGTGGAAATGCAGCAGCCGTCCAATGGTAAACAAATTATCTGAAGTGAAATGGCAACATTAGGTGATGCAAAGTGCTGGTCCACATCATGAATATGATGCTGTGCACAGATTGTCTGCTTTGTTATCCTTCCTGGGGGAACTGGGCAGTCAGAGATCTCTGGCGTCCCTCTTTTAAATGCAGGGTATTTCGCACATGAATCATGAGTCATAATCTACCATTTGTTGGAAATAAACATGAACTGAGTATCAGCTTGCAGTTTTTTTGTATGTGTGTATGCTAAATAAATATAACTCTACGAAGCCCCCACGTGTTACATAATGTGTTTGTCAGTTTTAGAAATATGATTTAAGAAAAACAATCAATCCATCAAACAAACAATCAAACAAGACACTGTTGCACTTGATGTAAACCTTTGACAGCGTGTTACCTTTTAATGCCTCCTGTGGTGCCCAGCGAGGATAAACCTGGAAGATTTGACAGAGATTTATTCAGTGCAAAGGATGAATGAATGTTGATGAACCTTGATGTTAGCCACAGTCAACTCAAACGCACCACTCTTGCTTGGCAGCTCCTCTGTTATGAAGACACATTTGTTGCAGACTCAGCCAGGCTTTAAATTGAATAAAGGGGGTCAGTATTTAATGGTGACAAAAGACAAGTACAGCCTGGTGCCAGTTAACGTTTTTATTTTCTCCATCAGCATGTTTGAAATTTCAGCAATGGAATAGCAGCATAATATAAATGTAAGTGTTAATCATTGTAACTCTCATTTGTAACTTTTGTTGATGATATTTTAGGAACATGAACCACTATTGACTTAAATTTGACAGAGAACTCTCAACAGAAAATGCTAAATACTTTAGTGTGACCTCCAGTAACCTGTGAACTCAAATCTGTCTCTCTTCATGCATGAAATTTTTTTCAGTTAATTGAAATCTGTAATTTAATTTAAAAAGTGAATCGCTTCCACTGAGGAACACTACTTGGCCAGAATGTAAGACATTATCTGTTTCTGAGCTGTCTTGTTTTTAAAAATTCAATTAAATATTTAGTCATTCAGATGCAAAAAACATAGACTAAAGGAGGATTGCATGTTGCCAACAGACAAAGTGCACAAACATTAAACCAATTACAGCAAAGCTGATAGTATCAGTCTTGACTGAGCTATGATCCCAAGTGTTTACAGTGTTGTACCAAAACAAGACATGTGAGATGTGTTCAGGAACTGTTTGTATGTATCTGTATCTGGCTGTATGATAGCATGCTTCATGTGAAGTATGTCTGAATAGCTTTAGTAGAACCCACAAGCTTGCCATGTTCAAAGAGTCAAGGCTGAACAAAGGTCTGGACATAAAGGGGAACATACAGAATATGGTTTGATAAATGTCTCTACCAGGCCACATCATACCACCTCATACTATCCTTTTCTTGACGGCTATATTAACAGAATCTGTAGAGCCTCAATATGATATAAAGCCTACACACTTTTTCACAAGGTTGTTTATTTATGTGTGTTTACGCAAATTAACTAGCATTTCAAAATTTGATTCAAGGCTGAAAATGTCTGTATCTCCTGAGCCTCTGTCACCAGTTTATTTCCTGCAAGATTATCAACATATTAAAAATAAATGTCTGTGGGATCACTGAAAATTGAGACTATAACTTAGTATCTGAAAACCAAAAGCTTTCTGTAAACTAGCAAAAAATGATCAATTTTAATCTCTAGTGCTATAGCTCTGTTTTTAGGCTTTAGCAGCTAGGCAGCCTGCCAGTGAGCAAACCTCCTGCCCCCTCTGTCATCACTGCACTCCATCTGAATAACACACCCTTTGCTGCTAATGGACTTTCTGCCTGAACACCCGGTAGAGGAGTGCCACTAATAGCAGTCACACAAGTTGGAAATACAAGGGTGCGATTGTGAGTTAATGTATGCCACTGGAGGAGTGTTGGCAGACAAGTTTCTGGTCTATGCGGCATTGTGCATGAATCCAGCTCATCTGTACATTTTTCATAAATGAACCAAGCTGATGGCTGATAGCTGTCTCTTAGCTCATCGCTTCAGCTCTGGTGCTTCGCTCACACCTCTGTTGAACAGTATTGTCTGTGTCTCTGAATAGTAGAAACTGTACTCCGCCACATTTGAATGTTGCCCTTTAGGCTTCTTTTAACATGTATTTGACAAGAGTTTGACTGAAATTGGTTAGAATGGAGATACAATGCTCCATTTTTCTCCATTTATTCTCTCATTTCTAGCAGATATTCCCTTTCCCCCCCGGCCCCACCAAACACACACACACACACACACACACACACACACACACACACACACACACACACACACACACACACACACACACACACACACACACACACACACACACAGTACCTCTATGTTATCATTTCATTTAATAAAAGTTTAAATGATCCAATTTGCCTCCTCATTATACACATATCATTCATCAAAACAAAGTTTAGGGCTTACCTTAAACTTAACTAAATTATTAGAAATGTGTGCATATCATCAACCTATTTTGAAACGTTCTGTATTAGTACTTATAATTATTTTATTTTTTTGGGGACTGTTCTTCCAGATATATTTTAATGCAAAGTTTTTCCAATTTCTCCTGTGGAACAGCCTTTGCAATGGGCCTGCCCTTTATGCTGTTCATATAGACTATAAAGTTACATCTAATGTACTCTTCAAATTCCATAGTGCCAAGTCCAGAAATGTCATCACCAACATTTATTTATCTGTTCACTGTCTTGTCTGTTTTCAGGAATGGAAGCTATGTTCTCCCAGCAGCCCCAGGATTTGGTTGTTGTGGCGGGACAACCCGTGACTTTACCATGCACCATCCCTGGGTATCACGGAGTGGTGCTTTGGATCAAAGATGGCCTTGCTTTGGGAGTTGGCAGAGACCTTTCAGGTATGGGTTAGCCGCTCACTTACTATTAATTAATTGCACTTCCATTATCACATTGAAATGTCCTTTTCTGTAACACCACAATGTCTCCAAAAATTAAAAATAGATGCCAGATGAAAGTGGTGTAATATTAGTAAACTCATTGTCATTGAAACATGAATGATAATTCCTTTCCACCTGAGCTAAAAGAATAAGAGGGTTGTGTCTGAATGTTCTGAATGTTTGTATTCATGCCCAAAACCAACTGTGTCATCATTTTATGTTTGGCATAGAGGCAGAAATGCTGAATGTAATGTGGAATCAATAGTAGCTCTGGCTTTTCTGTGGCGCTTCAGGCAGCTCAATTGCTTTGTAAAAGCTGGAGTCCTCTAATTACACTGCACCTCATGTATAATTGCCTTAATTGTTTAATTTGGAGTAAAAGTGAATACTACACTGTTATTTAGCTGCCTGTTGTTGCACCAGCCAAGGCTTTATGTTTATTCATGATCTTGATGAGTGTCAAGAAAACAAATCACTTGTATAAATAATCATTTACAAACTTTTGAAGCACTAAGCTATTTAATGAAAAAATCCATCATAATTTAATGCATCATTTACTGAAATGATCCGTCTCTTATAACCACTTTGGCTGGCATAGTGATGTTACGGATTGGCCTTATATTCGCTACTCGCAACACGCTCCGTTGATTCCCTCAGAATCCTAAAATCACCTAATCTATATGGTATATTTAATCTTAACTTCACCCCATTTCTACAAAACATACATCAAAGATGACCTAGATGAACTGTTCTACATCCATCCCCAGCCTGGTGTGCCTAGTCAACTCTTGTTATTGAGAGGAAAAAGACCCAGAATTAAGTCAGCCAGTCAGTCAGTGATAATAAATAAATAAATAAATAAATAAATAAATAAATAAATAAATAAATAAATAAATAAATAAATAAAGTTACAACTACCTAATTATTTAAGTTTATTATGTTACATGTTTCCCCCAGTTTTGTGCCACCGCATGAATAATTTATGTACATGCAATAATAAACAAGAAGTGATTGCAATTGTATTTCTAGATACATTGAGGGTATTCTGTCCTCTGACCTTTAGCCAATTCTTTCAGAAGCCTTTGCTGTTACTGATAGGGTCTGTAATTAAACCTCAGCGCCTGACAGAGCCCCAGTAAAGCCATCCTATTCCCTCTTCAGGTCCTTATCAGGCCCAGGGGAGGCTGAGAGGTTGTTGTAAACAATGGTCCTGAAGTCTTCAAGAACTCTCCCTGTGCACTTATGATTGCTAGAGATAGAACTGGCCAAAGAGGAAAATAGAGCACACAGCCCAATTTTATTTTGGGTCAGAGAGGAGCATAGATGTAGAGTTTGATTTAGCGTCTATTTTTATTGACTTAATAAAGATTGGGAGGTTAAAATCACTTTCCAACAAAGCCTGAAAAGGTGTGTAATGTAATAGCAGGACAACAAAGAATGCAAGGCTAATACTGAGTTCAAGTGGAGCTTAGTAGATCTTTATAGACTGGATTATAGGAGTGCACAAATAAATATCATATCATATTTATATACTGTTAATTAAAGGAATACAACTTATTCATTTTTTTCTACTTAGTCCCATTAGGGGTGGTGTTTACTGGAGCCTATCCCAGCAGCTTTGGGTACATCCTGGACAATGGCCAGTTAGTCGAAGGGCTGACATTTAGACATAGACAGTGACAGACAACCATTCACTCTAACCCTAACCCTTCACATTCATTCACTAGCGACAGTTTAGATTTAGGTCAAAATGTAGATTTACTCCTTCGCAGGTGTGCTAACCACTCTATAAATACAACTTCCAACACAAATACTGAAACCATGATTGAAGCAGGTCAGCGTTTATGAACTGACTTGACATAGTTGAATAGTTTATTGATTTGATCAAAAATTAAAGAGTACACATTTTATAAAAGGAAACGCAGCCTGTCAAGGTGTGCTGCTAAAATCTACATTTATGGACAGGAACTGTACACTCCTCCACTGAGACAGATGCCATGTTCAAAATTGAGCGCTCCACAGCTGTCCTTTTTATCACCCTGCCTACATAATCAAGCTATGCATATTGCTGCAAAAGGAGTGGTGGTACATCCAGCACAAGATGTACACAATGAAAGAAAAGTGGCAGCTGTATACATAAAAAGTGTGACAAATCAAATGTTCGCACGAAGCCTTTTAATAATATAGGTCTGCTCGGCTATTCATAGAAAGAAGCTGCGTCAACAGCGACATACTTCGCCAGGGACCTATTCCCATTCACAGAGCAGTGATTAAACTGAAAGAACTCTTTCACCATTCAGTGCAAGAAATCACAACACAAAAGCCAGTGATTTCTATCTGTCCCTGAATTTCCTATTCATTTCCTTTTGTGCTTCATTTTTCCTCTCTAATTAATGAAAACCAAAGTCTCCCCACAACGGCTGAGAACATACCAATCAATGTTATGAATATGCATGGGAGAGAGTACAGTATGTAGGTGCTGGGATGTTGATAATGGCAGCACATAAAACATGCAATTTTTTAGAGAAGATGTGTCGGTCACTGGTTTTGTAAATATGTGCACTCCTCAATGCTTTCTTTTTGCATTATTTAAGTCAATTATATATTTATTTATCAATCAATGTGTCTGAGAAGGTTCTCAGTCATCCAGGACATCTTGAAAAAAAGGTTTAAGTAAAAGCATTTGGACGTTTGGATTTGAAAACGTTTTGTCTCTAATTCCAAGAGACTTTGTCAATTCTGAGATCAACTGGTAAGAGAGCTGAGCTTATATCTCTAGTGGGAGGAGTTTTCCCTGAAACCAAACCTGATGGACCAGGCTGTATCAATCATTTTTTTTTCTCAAATGCCCATGCTATTAACTTGTTTGAGCCCTTTCTGACATTTCCAAATGCAGTTTCTACAGCAAATGGCATGCAAGGATTGTTTACAGTGTTGTGGTACTGCACGGGTCTATACTCAGTACAACAGTTTGTTTGGGGTAACATAAAGGTGCTTGCTTTTCCATTCTGCTGGGTCCAGCTTATTCCTAGATTAAATTAAATTAAATTCATACACTCACTGTTTAATACCACAAGCTCTGCTTGTGTTTAATGGTATGTAAACTGTAAATGCAATGTTTACAGTTACAAAGTGAGAGCCATAAAGGTTGTTGATTTTGGTAATGGAAACCAACTGGCCAGACTTGTACTGTACTGCTCCCCTGAAAGTTTAAACAGAGCATTTGTTTGGGCTACACAGAAGATTTGTGTCACTTGAACACCTTATGAGAGAAATCTGGATGCTGGTCACCTATTTCTAACCTCTGGTGGCTATGGAGTGTGAAACATATTCTAGGTGAATGCTATAAATCACCAGACGTGCAATAAGTGTCTGTCTGCAACACACACACACACAGATGCACATACACCATTGATCCAGCCTGAAGACAAATCCATTCCCCCCTGATGGATTCATTACTCCTTAATGGGCCTATTTTACATTGTTTGCTTTGAGTAACACGTTGTGTCTTTGGAATCCGCTGATGTCTAAGATCAATGGGCCTTTATAGGAAACCCTCACATGCGGAGAGGTGATCAGTCTTCACGTCTGACAGTACAAATCCTGTGTTATTGACAAAATGCATGATCAAGCCTGTTATAAGGTGACATAAACACATTATGATGTTTATATACTTAGGAAATGAGATTATAAATTCCTATCATTTACAATCAGCTACAAATGCAAATTACTTTTCCTTTCGCATCCAACAATTGCTCAGAGATGAAACTGGAACAGAGCCATTTCCTCACACAGCAAAATTATTCTTAGTTTGCCAGAGGCAGATGAGGTAATTGGCCACATCATCTGCTTGTGTTACAAAATTTACATGGTGTATATGCTGCTGCAATTAGGAAAAGCAAAACAAAAGCTTATTAAAAGTAAATTGTGTTTGTGGTGGTAGGAAAACTATTTAAAAAGGAGTCAACTCAAGGTCACCTTTTATCCTACAGACATCCTACAGGTGTGCCATTATCATTGTCCTTTTAAAATGCTTTGACATTATTGCTTTGAATCTTATCAATGGACATAAAATTGAAGCAAAATGGCTCCATGAATGACCTTGGACACATAATGATGTGCCCTTTTTAGCCCCAGTTCTGCACATGAAATAGCATGGAGACCCTGGATATAAAGGAAAGCTTTTAATTGGGATATGGTTTAATTTTTTTCAGCACCCTATTATTACCCATAATCAATATCATTTATTTACTTCAAGCTATTAACACAAGCATGTTTAATTTTATGTTTGTCTGTTTTTGTTTGCATATTGTTTTCCTGCTGTTTACAGTCTATAATAAACCTTTTAATGTTTAAAGCTATGGATGAAATGCAAAGAGTGGCTGAAGCAAATATAATTGACTTAAAACACACATAAGTGTTGAATAAAACATTACTAATTGTACAATAACATAATGTTTAAGCTGTTGCATTTACCCAACACTTAGATTACTGACAGTCTTTTTGAAGAAGTGACAAGTGGCTGTGTCTACACTGCAAATATGTTTTCTATCAGAGAAAATTGCAAAAAGGCTTTCTTCTGCTCTAAAATATATCTTTGATCAACTTACTGCTTAAATCTGAAGCTATGCTAGAAATTCTACATATAATGTTGCATTTTACCCATTATATTCTCAACATTGTAGCTCAAATGTGAAAAAAGAGGCCCTTTAACACCAAGCAATCCTAAAGCCTGAGAAGCAACCAATAAAACCTGTCAGTCAACACATTCTTCTTCCTGGTTATATGCCCCTGTGGAGGAATGCAGTGCAAAACACATTCTCGTTGCATATTTCGATAATAGTTGAGGGGATATCTTTAAAACCATATTGCTCAAGTTGTGTAAAATGCCCAGGTCTGTTGGATATTGCTCTGCTTTCTTGCATTATTAAACCATAAATCCTTTCACAGAGCAGTCGTGAAGCATTTCAAACCGTGGCTGTTCATGTTTATGGCTGTAGTTCAGTATCAGTGCACACACACTACTACCTCTACTGCAACTCATTAGCAATTCCAGGAGAAAAGTTAAATCACATGGCACATATAGTATACTACAGGGCCCAGTGGTAGAGCAGTCTTCCCACCTTTCCTCCAGTAGTGTTCCAGCTGTAACACTGGTGAATGAATGTGTGTCTGAATGGGTGAATGGCAGCTTAATGTAAAAAAGCGCCTTGAGTGCCTAGTAGGTGGAAAAGCGCTATTAGACACTGTATAATGCAAAAATTCATATATGCCATTATTTCTAATCAGCTAAAGGGTAAAAAGTGCCCATCAACATGGATTTTTACATAAACGTATTTGTGTTTTCTTGTTAATTTAGGCTATCCTCGCTACACTGTGATTGGTGACCATGGATTAGGAGAGCATCATTTGAGTATACTGCGCGTCGAGCTAATGGACGATGCTGTCTTTGAGTGTCAAGCTGTCCAGGCTGCAATGAGGTCCCGTCCAGCCCGTCTCACTGTACTGGGTAAGTCATATAAAACCGAGAACTGAGATTGATTAGCTACACCTTAAAGCCATGATAAGCAGGATGTAAAAAGTAAAGTAAATAAATCCTCGCTTTGGAAACCAAATATTCTTCTTTAGACATGTGGAGTTGAATGTGTCTGTAAATCAATGACCCACGGCCTGTAATTTACTGTTTTCCTACTTTATTTCTACGTTTGTTGTTCTTGGTTAATAACAACTCAGAAGAACAGAACACAGCAAAACACAAATGTGGCTAGGGTTCATGTTGCTTGGAGCCAGGTTTGTTTGCCTCAAAATCCTGCATACTGTGCCTTTAAGGAAATGACATTTAGACTATTGACTTAAATTAAAGTAAAGCAGAGTAAAAGAGGATAAGAGAAAAGTAGAAAAACAGTATAGCAATATTCTCACAATGTGTGACTGATCCACCTTATTGATCTGGCCTAATGAAAAGTGAAACTAACGATTTGTAAAGGGAGACGGCAGCAGTAGAAAAAGAGGAAGGGGAAGACAAATTGCAGCATAACATTTCTCTGCCTGCCAGACCTTCTTGTAAATGAATATGAGCAAATTATACACAGAGCAAAAACGTCCATTGCCCTCACACTGCCTGGTGCCAAACTTCTTCTAGTGCCTATATTTCACTTTTGTTCTACCTATTCAATGTATTACCGCCTGTGATACTGTGCTTTTCATCTTTGACGAGAGACAAATGACAATTCTAAACACAACTATTGTCAATAGATCCTTTAAGACTTTTACTTTTCTACCAAAGGCTGAGTGTTATCTTTAACCCATCACATTAAAAAACGAATATCTTTAACTGTCCAGGAATTAGGTGTATAGTGTATTTTATTATACAACACCTCAATGCTTTGATTGACTTTTTGCTTGGGTTCTTTGGCCTTTGACACTGAGCGCAAAACAAAACAGGAAAAAAAAACTATTAATGGTTATTAATAATTGTAACTTTATTTTATACTTGATACATTGTATCTACCACTGTGTCTAACAAACTGTAATAACAGGTAACTACATAGTACATACATAAAGGAATTATGTGTACTTATATTGTAGGTAGGGTTAGGGTATGTATGTAGTTACATGTTATTAGAGGTTGTTACACAGTGTGTGCATTGTACTTAATGAGGTAGATACAATGTTTCAAGTGTACTGCCAAATAAAGTGTTACCCAAATTATTTACAGTTAGACTGCACGTGGTGTATAGGAATAGGTAAAAACACAATCAGCACTGAGAAATGGGAAGCCTTTATTACCTATTAGCCTGAATGAGGGTGAGACAGTTTATCATGTTTCTCCATAAGCCTGAATTGGAAGTGTTTGTTTAATCCCCTGCCGTGCAAGCTGACTTCTGAATGCACCGCCAGGGAGAACTTCAAGCCGACACGCACAAATATACAGCAATGCAGGAAATATATGCAAGGCCTGTGTCACTGCAAACTCCAAGCTGTCAATTACTTGCCAGTGGTGACAGAGTGTGTCTATCGACTTGGAAGGCAGCTACGGCCCTGCACACCTATGTGCAACTCACACGTTCTTAGACACAGTCTCCCCTTTTCCAAAGCTCACAGCAGAATAAATCTAAAATTCTTCTAGCTATCTTTCACTATCAGCACATACTCCTCTGTTTCAGATGAGTTTGTTTCATCTTTACTTTGATCATCAACACTAAAATACAAATCAGTCTCTGAGAAATTTACTTTCCCTCTAAGGATATTGGAATTTGCAAGAAACATGAAATAATAACATTTCCATCAAGTACTACTGAGATGTAAAATACCACATTCGTTCTTTCTCTAAAAGCAGGTGCCATGTTTGAGTGGTATAAGACATTAAACAGATATTTTATTATGTTTTGCAGATGTTTTTATAACATGATGACTGACATCAATTTAGGTGTTTATTTGCTGCTGAGCAAATTGTAATCAATTTTGAACTCAAATAAATATAAATAATGTATAAATCTTTCATGATCAAAATGTTCTGCAAACAAACCACTTTTGGTGCACTTAACCCATTTGAACACAACCATGGCTCTCATCTCACATGCCCACATGCCAAAGTAGAATCATGGTCTTGTGAATTAGTCATGAGGGAAGAGAATGGAGGATTTCAAGTCCAAAAAGACCCCTGAGGCTAATTATATCCCTTGCAGCAAGTTGGCAGAGCTCCAGACCTTTGCTCTGTGTGTACCTTAGGTTAGGGACTACTTGAACAAAGCATCAAAAATGACTAGTGTTTGATTAAGGTCTTAAGCTGAAAAGGGCCTGAGGTGTACCACATTTTTATTCAATGCATTTAGGAAAAATAAATGTAATTTTAAAATGTGAAATTTTTGTCAAGGCGTTATGGCTTTATAATGTTTTGTGTACATTACTGCAATTTTTGCTTTAACCATTGATTTAAAGCAATCCAGTACAAATGGCAAGTCTACATTCAGGACTTGGCATATAGTTTTTTAACTTGACAAACCAGACATACAGTACCATCTGTGAGATGGGCTCCCATTGAAAGCGCTTGCAAAGGACAGGTTCTTCAAACTAATATGTGGTCAGTGGATATGTCATCTGGGAGCAACCACAGTTTTGTCCAATCAGAGCAGCTCCCTGTTTACGTTTGCAAGGGTAAAATGGACGCTACATCTTCAAACCTAAAACACGCCCAGACTTCTCAGTATGGACACATCATTGGTCAACAGGGCCAGGGTTTGACTGTGAATACTTGAAACAGTTGGATTTTTGTGAGTTTGTAATCTCACGACAGCACAAGGTTAACATTAACAGTTTTAGAATGCCTGTATGATTCAAGACATTATTTGGGCAATAATGTTACTATATATTGATCCAATGAACATTTTACAATCAGAAAACAAATGAACTGTTTTCTGATTAATTTAAACATGACCTACTTTTTCCATTTTTTCTGAATTGTTGTTGTGTTTAGGGTTTTGTTTTCAGTTTTGTTATTTTGTTTGCACTTCACGGCCACCATAAACTTTGCCTTAAAGTGGAAATATAATGCTTTAGTAAAGTTCTGTGAAATAAGCCTATACACTGACTACATAGTGTTTGTTTTCCTTTGAAGTGACATTACTTTCATCATTGTCTATTGTTAGATTTACCTAGGAACCTGGTTGCCCCCTCCAAAGCTGATATTATGTGCAGTTGTTACAGAAAGGGTGACATCAAAGAGCTGATAGACATAAAGCACAAAATAACGCTGGTCTTTTGACAAATATTACTAAGAAAATGCCTTTGTGTATTATTTATTTATTTATTATTGTTCATTGTTTGTGTTTCAGACCCACATTTCAGCAACAGTATTCATGTACACAAAAAGCCCAAGGATATCTTTTGTTAGTGTTGCTTTGTTGAAGCTGAATCAGCCATTTCTATGGATAAGTCTGGGTTCATTATTTTTCAAGGATCTTGCCGTCATCCTTTCAGAAATGGAGGTGAACTTTGAGGGCACAAGCTACCAAGGAATTAAAAGTTTTCCTGCTGCCAGAAACAAGGCAGGTGCTGTTTAGTGCAATATAAGAAAATGCCATCAATGATGGAAGTTTTAATGTTTGTCCAACAAAATATTTCAGAAACTAAGTATTTACAAACATAATGATTAATCACTTATATTGAATATTTATGTTATTGTGGCAGGGAGTGAGATAAACCAATTCAACTTTGACTTAAGTTTATAATTTCCACACTGAGGAAAGGCTTTTTATGCCCAGCTGTCTCTTTCAAAAGACAATTTAAGTCTAGCATACCATCTCACTCTTAAAATGTGAGATAAGGTGTCATCAATGACAGTGATTCTGTGGAAAAATCTAATGGGAGATATAAATTACAGTATTTTCCCCTTATTTTCACTCACTCTGAGACATGAGAAGGAGCGATAACTACATCTATCATATCACAGAAACTAGGAGCAGGTGTGTGATTATGGTAGACAGACTGTATGTAGGATTTCATCTTTTTTCTGGGTTTGAACAGAAGGAGGAGAATTGACACAAATACATCTGTGCTTCGCAAACAGTACCAACTGTGTACAGGTGCTGAGCTGATTTTAATTTGCACTACAGGTTCTCCACAGCAAACTGCAATTGTTAGCACTAGCTCTGGTAACTATATTAATTTGCAGAAAGTTAAATAACGCTTAGATTCATAACGTGCATTTCTATATGAGCAGGGATGTCAGCACCTTCCCAGTCTGTAAAGAGCACACTCTGGGGCTGCACATGGCTGCATAGAGACCGAGCAGGCTTTTTACGTCTCTGACAGCGCTGGCATCTCCCTACTTTTTGTATTTATGCCTCTTTTCCTCCAATTTATTTGTCAGTCATTGTGACAAAGGGTTAGGGGAGGTTAGGCTCTGCAATAATAATAATAATAATAATAATAATAATAATAATAATAGTTTCCCAGCAAGTGCTCCTCTAGTGCTAAATTACCAACTATTGTATTGTGTTGTCACTTTTACATTAATTCAAATAATCAACACATATGTGCAGAATCATCTTGGGATTCTTTCTAAGCTTTTAGCTTTGTACAATGACAGTACTTGAAGACAGCAGTTAAGTTGGGCCAGTGAGCCACATGTGTACCTCATATCCATCTGCACGGGCTATTCCTTTCCCTTCTTTTTTGTCATCTTTTTTTCCACCCTGATCTATCTATCACAAACTCTGCAAGCTGTCGCAATGGGGTGACAGGCGGCCCATGCAGGCATTCCTCTGAACAGACAGGCAAGTCAGGAAGCTCATTGTTGTTCAGAACACGTCTGCCTAAGCACAGCGCTACATCAGCTTCATTGGCAGCCTCCCCTATATCCACTAGGCTTCTTGTGAGAAGATCTCTCATTCATTCACTCTCAAATTGCTTTTTTTCTGCACCCTGGAAACCATAGTGCTAGAAGGATGCATTTGGTTGCTTTGGAGAGTTTTCCCAGTATTGGTTTGGCCTGGACAACTTAATGCCAGAAACATCATTCATTTATTTTCTTCTGCTTAGTGCCGCTAGGGGATTGCGGGGGACTGGAGCCTATCCCAGCTTCTTTGGGCCTTAAGCGGGGTACACCCTGGTCAATGGCCAGTTAGTCACAGGCCTGTCACTTAGAGACAGACACTGACAAACAACTGTTTACTCTTACATTCATTCACTAGGGACACGTTAGATTCGCCAATTGACCTATACTTTCAAGTCTTTGGATGGTGGGAGGAAGCCGGAGAACCCGGAGAGAACCCACAGTAACACGGGGAGGACATGCTGAAACATCAAAACTTTCATTTTGGACTGCTTTATGTTAAGTGAGAAATTTACACATACTGTATCATGAGACAAAAGGCAGCTTTATGAGCCATTGACTTAAGTCAGCCACTCTTAGAGCTGGCAGACTTACTGCCGCTCTTATACAGTTGAGTTAATTACACATCAATATTCCTTGGTTTCATTTACAGAAATCTTTGATTATGCTGTAAAAGTGAATGATCTCACTGGGGTCTAGGCTTTCTGGCACCACTTATTGTCTTTACTGAGTTTTCAAAGGCGGAACTCTTTTTTTAGTAAAGAATTAATTATGGAGGACAGTAAACAGAAAATCTGACAGGCCAAATTGTTTACTCCAACTAAAACAAAACTACTGAATATAAATGACAAATTTGACTAAAGGTACTGCGGGCTCAAGTAGAAATCCCATTACAACCAGTACTTTCCAAGCAACTTTGGTTTTATTGATTTCATTTGACTAATAACATTTCAAATCATTCTAATCACATAAATATGAATGTAATTGTCTGTGTACATGACAAGAAAACATGGGCCTTTGCATGCAAAACTATTAAAACTGAAATGGATTTCATTATTATAATGCAGAAAAAAGTGGTTTGATCAGTTCTTGAAGTGAGTCAGCCAGCCCTGTAATTAAAGAGGAGCGATCAATCTGCACTACTGACCACACTGCTTATGCCAAGTCCATTGGATGGCTGCAGTAAAGAGCTCATTTAGAACCATTAGGGACTGCCGAGTTTGCAAACAGCCCAGTAATGATGATTGCTAATTCAAGTTCAAGGCCTCAGTATAAGAGTTATACCTGGTGGTCATAAGGCAGAATCAGTAAAAAGTGTCCCATACATGGAAAGAGCAAAATATCTTTTCAAATTGTGATTTCAAAGTCATTCAATTGTAATAATTGCTTTTGAGTTCTTGGGCTAATTGTTCTATTTTAGACCTGAAGTAGGTTGTACACTGTATAATATACTAACGACACATCCACTTTGCTACTTTACAGACAGATTAAGATTGCACATTCAGGGACATGTGTGTTTCCCCTTCTCTGTCTTCACTCCAGTGCCATGATGGCTGCCAGGACATCCTCAACAGGGACACAACCTGAAATTGTGCGTGAACTGTGAGGTCTTTGACCTCTCCTCATGTGTAGTTTCACTATCCTGGAAATCTAAAATGTGTCTTGCATTGCATGCTCTAAAAGCCCTCCCAGGAAATCACAAAACTGAAAAGGTCGTTTAGGTCATGGGGGCAACATGATGTATGAAACCCTAGAGTTACCTAGAGTTGTTACCTCTGCCTCTTGAAACTAATGCATTGTATTGTGTATTTCAAAAGGATGGATTCTTATAGCAGGTTGAGTAAAAGCCTTATTAGTATGTAAAAAATAAACCCAAATTGTGACCGTATGAACTCATATTGACGTATCTAGTGACTGGTAGTGACAACCTAACTCTACTAAAACAGCTTTATTCCCTCTGTGGCATTTAATTACTGTTTCAGTCATGTGCATTATGCTGACAGCAAATCAATAGAGTAGGACCTTGACAATCAGCTGTCTCAGTACTGGTATCACTAAGAGCCATTTTGATTAAATTCCTAAAAGGGCTGTTTTAGTCACAAGAGTTTATTAGTATTTCACTGGTAACAGTAATTTACATTTGTTTTGTTTCCCTTTTCAACCAGAATAGTACCACTGAGGTTAGAAATATTTTTTAAAGTACATGTTTTTGATGGTGAATATCTTTTGATGACACGGAGAGAAGATAAAAACTTCACACTGGGCGGGTGTGGAACCTACAACCCTTTTGCCCCATAATCATCATGGCCTTTTGAACAAACAAGAGTGCATATACTAAGAAAGTGTTGAGGCAAATTGTATTGCACAATTGGTCTAGTCTAATCCATTCCAGATTTTGCTGCCCCCACAGTGCTGTGATTCATAGTAGTTGCTCATTGTGAATGTGTTAAATGGATTTGTACAGATGTCCTCTGAGAATTTAGACAAACAACAAATAAGACATTAATCATGAGACATGCCATCACCCATGATTCACTTGAAAGATGATAGATCAGGACGTGGTTTCTGGGCAAAGTGACTTATAACAACTTGTGCTGAAATATATATAGCAATGCAAAAATAACTTCTTTACTTTTATTCTCATTAAATGCACAAAAAAATAAAGATACCTCACAACAACCTCTTGCACTCAACTTACTCAGACTTGCCATCATAGTTATGCAGGGCAATACGGCAGCCGCATGCAGACTTTGATTTCATCTTGACCTAGATCTGCATTGTAATGAGCACAGGTCAATCAATAATTCAAAGCAGTTACAGTTATAAAAGGCAAAGGGGGGAAAAACACATATCAGATCATATGTGTAAAACAGAGCTAAGACTTTGATCAGTTGCTTTTAGAGGCATGTTCTATCAGACTCTTAACTTCTTGCAGACTCTGGAAGGTGGAAGTATGGTAAAAAGAGGAAAACTGAGAAAAGGTTATTGAGTTAATTATAAAGAAATGCACAAATCTAAAACATATGTCCACCATTACTGTGTATGTACAAATGCAACATTCTCATTAAAATGTAAAAATGAAATGTAACTAATTTAACTCAATTTTAAGCAGTGCTTGACAGTAGAATTCATGGCACACATTCACAAACAAAACAAATGGCTAACCATCTTTCTCTCTTTTTACATCAATAGTTCCTCCTGAAGACCCAGTTATCAGTGGAGGGCCAGTGGTCAGCCTTAGGGCTGGTGAACCCCTCAATCTGACCTGCCATGCTGACAATGCTAAACCAGCAGCCTCAATCATCTGGATCCGTAATGAAGAGGTACTTAACGGGGCCATGTACTCCAAGGTAAGCATAGAGGTGTGTGTCACTCCAGGTTTGTAGACCGGCTGGGGTCATCTTGAGGGTGGGGATTGCATGTTGCATTCTTCATTACTTTATTTACACAATGAGTCATAGCACATGTTATAGTTTTGAAAAGTCTCTCCATTGGCTGCTTTTCCAGATTGCTTAAGTATGTACAATGTATTCCAGATGCTGTGTGTTGTTTCCAGTGTACAAATCAAGTCAGATAAGCAGAAAGTGAGATCACAGAACTTTCAGTTCAGTTTCAGTGACTTTCTCTCAGGGATTTTGATCTTCAACTTCAGTGTCTTTGTCACCCTTAATTTGTGCAACCTGCTCCTAAATCAGTTTCTTTTCTGGAATCTTCCTAAATATATTCACTTGGAAGCATGATTCTAAATGACAGATCATATTTAGATTTTCTTTAACAATAAAACATAATCTAGAGTTTTCACCAAACAGATTTAACAATAATCTGGTCCTTTTGAATGACACTAGCCTCAAGGCTAATCATGCAGTCAACACTGTCATGTCCCACTTAAACAAAGGACATAAAGACACCAAGCACTTAGGTGAACCAACACCTCCATTGCTGTCCCTTGTTCCCTGAACTGCCTCATCCCATTATCGGCTTTTTTCAAAGACCAGATAAATGCCATTGATTTGGGCTGGGGTTCGGCACCAGGCCGATTTAAATAAAGTGATTTCTGGAGGTGCTGTGTGTTAATGGTGGGTGGAAAGTGCGCTTTCTGCTTTCACATCCTTTCAGAGTGAAGGCAGATATGAGGACATTTGTGTGCTGATGGTTGCTGATGGATTCTCACATGTCTGCACTGTGCCCAAGTATGTCCCTCTCCCCTCTTATCTCTATTGCCTGCCATTAAAAAGCAATGGCTTTGATTAAAAGAAGATTACTTTTTTGGGTCCGGAGAGCAGCGGGGGAAATTTTGTAAGCATAATCATCTGCTCTGATGGTCGACTCATATTCGACAGATGAAGGGGACTAATGTGAGCAGATGTGGAAGAGGATTTAGAGAAATGTGTATATTGATGCTGTCACATCTACTGATGGTTGTGACCCACAGATTATTACCCTCTTAGGTCTTCAGAAACTCCTCTCTGTGACCTTTTAGAAAGTTATTTACTGGACTAGTGACTAAAAAAGAAGTTCACAGTTAAGTCTACCACTTTTAAACATTCTTCTTAAATTGGTTATCATTAGTGAGGGTAACTTAAGTATATCATGAAGGGAGTGACCTACATAATGAAGAGGAGGGTGCTTGTTCAGGGTAATGGTTTGAATATCAACACATACAAAGGGTAATATTAATGGCTAATAGTCTTATATTTAGTCCAGTATTATCATTCAACGGCAAACAACACAAGGCAAGGCACAAATTAATACTTTGTAGCCTACATTTCACCACTGATTCGTATGTGCATGTAGGTACTTGGCCTAGTGATCATTTCAAAAACATGACGCAAACCACACACACTAATTGTGTTAATGCTTGTTTAGTCTTATCAATTAATGGGTGTTCTGTGCAATTACAAAAAACATTGATTGAAAAACATATGATTCTCAAAATCATATACTCACAGTTCAGGTTTAAGTAAGCATGCAAAGGGTCAGTCTTTAAAGATCTTACGAGTCAACCTACTTAGCCTTAATCATTTGATCCTAAAAGTGTAAACATATTGATTGTAAATATAGATTTATTTGGTTGCTTTAAAAAAATATATATATATATATATATATATATATATATATATATATATATATATATATATATATATATATTGCTCAGTTGTTAGAGCACTCACAAATACGCAAACTATGCAGGAACATGGGAAACGCGGTTCGAATCTTGGACGGGTCATTTGTCCAATGTCTTCCTGCTCTCTCTTGCCCTGTTTCCTGGCAAAAAGGTAAAAAAAAAACTAAAAAATACCAATTTGTGGTGAGTGGTGGGTTGTGCCAAACAAAAGAACTGTATATAAATTATCTGAGACTGAGCATTTTTGTAATAAAACATGATTACATTTCAGAATTTGTATACATACTTTTTATTTTTCTATTTTGATTGGAACAGTGCATGTTAATGAATATAGACGAGACAGACACATAACTGTAAAGCATGCCAGATTGTAGCCATAGGCTGATTTACATCCGTTGCCCCACATTCATACACCAGTGCAACATTCTCTTTCTGGGTTAAGTGTCTTCCCCAAGGACACAACAATTGTATGAACTGGGGAGAGCGAGAATCAAACCGCCAACCTTCCGTTTATAGGATGACCGCACTACCACCTGAGCCACTGCACAATACAACATAATGCATTATCTGAGTTTTATACAGATGAAAATAAAAATAGTTTAAATTTTCTTATTACTAAAGGAAACCTTGGTATTTGCAGCCTTTATTTAATGATTCATGATAGATTTCAGCCTGTATTTCCTAAAATGCTATAGTCATACAAAAGTTGAAGGCCAGGCCTGTGCAATTACATTTCTTTGTCTCATCTACCAGTAGATTGAAACTGACTAATGCATATTTAAATGCTTTAAAAAGGTGATCATTTCCATCTCAGTCTCGTTACTGTTAACATTCATCTCTGAGCATGGTTAAATCTCCTCACAAGCTCCAGGCGAGGATATGAAAATTTATCAATCTGTAATGTAGCATGGTGTTGAATTCAATGCAGCAGCCAGCTAACCTCTTTTCTAAGATTAATGACTTGAGACAGGTCCAGAGCGACGAGGGAAACAATCCTGATTGTGTCAGAAGGGATATTACATTGACATATCCCGTGTCTGACAGCTAATGCGTTCTGCTTTAGAAGTGACTCTGGCGCAACTATGAATTTTTATCACATGGTTCCTCACATATTAATGAACTTCACAGAAACATCGGCAGCATCTACAATATCTTCAAAGTGGAAAATTCTCATTGTTTGAGCTCACTTTGAACATTAGCAGGAACTAGCACAACTTTTAAACAATGTGATCAAGGGATGTATTTTAAGGTTGGTGAAATGTTAATTACATATATTAGAAATTATTCTTGTAGGAAGACACATAAGACACATAATATATAAGAATACCTATCATTAATGTTGCAAAATGAGTAGATAATTACTACTGGTAGAACACTGACAATGAGCCCACGTCTGACTTATCAAGTAATTATTGGGTGTAATAATTTCCACCTACAAGTTACTCAATACACCTTTGAAGAACTTTTCTGTAATGGTCAAGTTTTTTATTCTATTGTATTGTTGGAAATATTGTACCAGTTTATGCTATTTTATCAAAACTACCAGTAGTCCGCTAAAACTCTTGCTTAATACGAAACTACAGAACAGTGAGCCTTGTTCAAAGACATTGCTGGGAAATGCGTCTTGACTCTGTGGCTGACCACAGTGCGCCCTGTTGCCCACACAATTTGTTCTAGTCACTGACTTTGTTCTGTCCCGCACTGGTTCACATAGCCTCCTAGAGCCCTCCCCAGAGCGTTTGAGGCCGATTGAGAGCTGCTGAGCGCTACCGACTGATTCCAGATGGCTCCCACAATGTAGGGCTCAGAGGATGAGCGTTGAAAAGAAGATTGATTTCCTTTGTGGAGTATGACAAGTCATGCACTGGAGCGCAGCACTGCAGACATACAAAAGAAGCTCAAAAACATATTTCTATTTTTTTAATCAATCCGCCCTGCTTTGCCACTGGCGGTGGCCGCAGGGGACAACATGTTTGTATTCATGGATTTCCTGTCTTTTTCCAATTTTACACCTTCTTTAGAGCTTGTCCGATGGACTTAGTTCCATGTCTTTACTGTTTTGAATAAGTTTTAAGCTGTTTTGATTGACAAAAACTATTTCTGTCTCTGTCTGTCATTGTTTGATGTTTGTACGAATTGCTGGATAAACAATTTGGTCATTGGAAATTATTCCAATGTTTGTGTTGTGTTTGGTCAGGTGATTTAATGGTTTTACTCAATATGAGGAGGCTTACGGTTTATTATGTCCATTTGACAAACGGGCAAAGAGGCAAAATTGGATTTAACCTGATTTTTCTTTTCTTATGTTGCAGACTCTGCTCCGAGATGGCAGAAGAGAAAGTACAGTGAGCACCCTCTACTTATCACCTACTAACATTGAGACAGGTCAACAGATCATCTGTAAGGCCTCCAACAAGGCAGTCCCTAATGGCAAGGAGACCAGTGTCACAATAGACATCCAGCGTAAGAACCTTTACATTACTTTGCAATGACAGTATTTGTGCTGATGTGTGCTTCTTTGTTTTTTGTACACATATAGACACTCTCAGTCTGCCATACATACTACCTCACATTTAGGTGTCATTTTAGGGTCTGATGGAAATGTATAATTGGTTCAGTTTTGTTTTTACCTTGTCCAGGTGGGCCTATAGTTTGTTGATATGTCCCTTTTCTCAATGAGATAGCATGCTGTGAATCTTACTCTGAATGAGACTACCTGTACGGTCCAGCTGTCTGTCTACAGTGACACCATCTCATAATCTTTTATTCCCAGGCTCACGCCATCAATCTTTATGAAGAGGGAACACACAATCCTCTAAAATAGACAAAGTAAGCACAGCGTGTAAAACACATTCAGCCCCAATTGTCAGGGAATCTTTTTTCGATCAAGAACTGTTCACAGTCAGAGAACAGCTTTGAACAAAGGGATTTTGCATCACTCACAGCCCCTTCAACATCATTAACTATGACTAATAAAGCAGAAAATGCTATTTAGAGAGCTATTATGACTGACGGCTCCATTCTTTTCATTATGTACACCACAAGAGGCAGCTATGGCAAGAGTGGGCACGGCATGATCGGGCAGATTCATGCGCAGGAGTGAAAATGATTAACAGTTGTTAGTGTTTGCAACCTTTGCAGTTTGTACTCAGCTTTTTTTTTTCAAGCAGTCAGAGAGGGAAATCTGCCCACATGAAAACTGATTAGTCACTATGTATAATGATGTGTCTGTGATAAATACTTGCCGTCATAGCATCATCCTTGCTTCTGAATGTATGATTAAACCCTGAAAAAATGAGAACAGCCGATTTCTAATTAGCATCCCAAAATGTGATCTTTACACAATGAAAACTCCTGAAAACATTGTGAGTTTGATCAAACCAACCGACAGCAGAGTCTAATTGTCAAGATTCAAACTGTCTCCCACAAGGTTCATCCTCTCCTTGCCCTCCTCCATTTAAAAGCCTCCATCCCCTGTGCAGACTTGACAGGTAACAGGTTCTGAACTGTTTAGCGGAGCAAGTGTTTGTGATAATATCTACTTCCAATGAAGCTTGCTCAGAAAGGAAACATGCAAAAATTTATCCTTGATTATTTTTTTATTCAAATTCAAAATGACTTTATTAATCCCCAAGGAAAAAATCAGTTGTTATGTATTTTCAAGTTAGTTGATTCAGTTGAGTCAAAAGTCTTGCCATGTACAGATTGATTGTAGAGTCTTATTGCAGTCAGGAAGAAGGAGTTCTTGTGGCGTTCTGTCCTGCAGCTCACTGATCTCACACGTCCACTGGCTCCACTCTGTTGTTCAAAAGCCCATTACAGGGGATGGTCCAAGTTGTTCAGTATAGCATCCGACCTATTGTGTGTCTGTTGCTCCACTATCTCAACCAGAGTCTCTAAACTAACACCTACAGTTGAATCAGCCCTTCTCTATTTACTAGTGGCTGTGAGAGGTCTGAGAGGAGACAAGACAAGACATTATTATACATTTATTTTTGTTTAGCCCAATATTACAACAACAGCCGCCTCAAAGGGCTTAACAGACTGCACTAGACAACATCCCCTGTCCTTAGACCCTCCATCAGGGTGAGGAAAAACTCAGAAAAAAGAGGGAGACGCTTTGTCTCAAACTAGTTTGAAAGGCACCACTGAAAACACACACACATAGTGCTCTGCACAACAGTACACAACAGCTGATCAGCAACAACAAGAACACTCAAAATCAACACCGACAAATATACACAAAAATAAACTGTGCCCAACTCATCACCAACAACCTCATTCATTTTTATTAATATGTTAAGCATTTACTGCTCATTAAAAGGGAGCCTGACAATACTTTTGCCAAACACAAATCAAAGGCACATCACTGTAATAAGAGGTTTTACAGAGATGTTCTGAGCTGAGTGGCAACGTAAGGAAGGCTATTATCAATCTGAAGAGTAAGGTAATAGGTAATGGTAAAGTTTTTTTGATAAAGAGCCTTTATTGTGAAATCTATTTATAGTTTATTGTTTACTAAGACAACATGCATTATGTGTGTAATCTATGGCTTATTATTCTCTAGGCTAGTTTAATCTGATGTGAAAGGCTTTGTTTTGTCAAGTTTACCGTTACTTTCACGCCGTATTAACTTAATACCGTAATACTTGAATAAACAAGCAATATAAAACAGAGTGAGGACTGGCTTTCCCACAGTTGTTATAAGCACTCACCAGAGCTGCCTTCACTGAGAGTATATGTTCACTCTTAGTGGAAACAGATGTCACGCTGGCAATAGTTTTGTCCAGGGGTGACGCTTACTTTTTAACACATCCGTCTTATTTACTCGAGCCCAGTCCATAGCTGTGACGCCAGCACTTAGCTGCACATTTAACTGCAGGTTAATGACTGTAATTAACTCCACAGATTTAAACTCACTGTAGCTTGTAGATGCATTGCAGTATTATTCCATAAGATGAAATGAAATGATTTTTGCATAAGTCCAGGCTGACAAGTTGACTTATTGGTTGAAAAGAGTAGACAGAAAACTTGGATTTACATTTTCAACAATTTCCATTTCTTGTTATTCAAGTCTCGAAGAAACTCCCACTTACAACCTCTTCAAAAGTTCACCCAAAACAAATGGTTTTGAGCCAGCTGTGTCTAATTCTACTGTTAAAGCAGCTGCAATAAAGTCATAATAATGGCGCCAACTAGTGGTTAAAAACACAACATACATCAATGCTTAGGACTTATCTGACACGTGACTGTAGATCAAACTCTGAATGTTAGTTCCCACAGAAACACAGTTGTACTGGATTCATTTCAGCCACTGAAGCCCTAAACAATGAGAGCAGTCTATCTACAAAACCACAAAATATTATTGGACACCTGTACTTTACTGTTCAGGACATTAACCCTTTCATGTCTGAAGCAACAGCAGCCTAAAGTAATGTCATAAAAATACAATTTAATAATTTGATTAAAGAATAAAAAGTATATCAAATCTAAAAGATATGCAATATGCAGTATAATGTTTTATAACATTTAAATAGTTAGGATCCATTTCAATGGAAACATATACTGGAGTTGGAAACTGGGGATATAATGCATCTAAAGTACCATATATCAAGCTACTATGTTGAGTAAGAGTAATATATTGATTAATAAGTCAATTTATTTTTTTATTTTTATTTTATACCATATTAGTGTTGTAACATTTATTTATACATTGTTCTACCATTAGAACTATACACCTTTGTGAACAGGACACATATTCATCAGTTGCATTATTTTTTTTGCGTTTGAATAATGCAAAAATATGGACTCTATCACTAAGGCTTTTAGATGGAACAGGCTTTGTCCTTGTATTGTGGTATATTCCAAACTACATTTGCAAAGCATACAGGACCTCTACTGGGGCTCCTGAGCCGTCAGTGTAGACTGAGACAATTTCTGCATTGGCTCAGACGCTTGAGATCCCCAAACTTAAGGACTATAGGCCTGTCAGTGATTTAGTGAGATCTATACCTGATTGCTCGGGAGGACACCTGTAATTACCAGTTGTGTTTAAAACAGCACACACCTTTGAGAGTATAACAAATAGACTCAAAGGCATAGGAGCAGCCACTAGTGATTGGTTGCTTCTAGTAAAAAAATGTATCATGTGGAAGGCTGAATGTGAAAATTAAATGTAAATTACACATATTGTACAGTAATTGTACTTCCAAGGAACATTTGAGGCATTGCACTCACATGAGCAGAAATCATTCCATCAGAAAATTAAAGTCAAAGACTCTTTGTGAGCATCATCGAAATGAACTTTTTGTCATGGGAGTTGATTTGTTGTTTGAATGTAATAATGGCAGGATTGGCACATATGTATGCTGCATTAGCCTGGATCTTTCTTCTGCGTATTAGAATTTTAAACTCTAATTTATTTTGTCAGCTTTAACTCAATGAGATGACCCTATTAGTGAGATAATATTAATGGCAACAAAACTAATTAAAATCTTCTTAGTCGTTCTGCCTTTATAATTTAGTATTCCACTCACCTAACAATTCACTTGAGCGTAATCCCTATGCAAACCCCTATGCTACTCTACAGATTCAAATTAAATCATAAATCCAATGTATTTTGCCAGTATTTTCTTTTATCTTTACTTACAGTGCTCACAATTTACATCCAGCTCAGCGTTTTCATTCCCGCATTCATATACCGTCATCGGTTAGACAATTTAGTATCTGAATACAAAATGTACTGTCAATGTTGCCAGAGTGAGAGGGTTTAACGCAAACAGAGGTGATTCAGATTCCAGGATGGACAGACTTCAGTTGTACAAACCCGTAGCTAACTATAATTATATTATTATCACCTATGGCATCATAACGTATACAATAAAACCACAATAGGCCTACTGGTTTTGTACTAAATAATACCAAAATAACTCTAATGCAACTGTTTCAGTTGTCTCCAAACTAGCTAAAAAATAAAACAAGATGTTATAATAAGAGCTCTCTCAGTCCAGCCCATGGGTCTGTGCTGTATTGCTCCACATAGAAACATGTTTTCCACCAAATAGAGGCAAATAAATACACCAGGGACAAGCAAGGTTCTTGGTGTGTTTGCATTGCAAACAAGCTGAGCCATGTGGGGAGAAAATGAATGCCATTTGTTGAGACTAATTAATAAAGAACATGCAGATGTGCAAATGGGGAGGATTTGTTTTTGGGTGATGTTTCAGCAAAACATGCTCATCCTGCTTAATCAAGCAGATAATGGTAATTTCATTTGAGCAAGTTTCAAAACATAATAATAGAGTTAAAATATATTTTATATTTTATTGCTGTTATTGTATTTTAAGTTTTTGATTAACAGATGCTTCCTTTGTTATAATTAAAGTATTGCACATGTAGGTTTACTCTTGTACATGTTATGGACAAACCACATTCTGTATTTAGTATGCAGTGCGAATAGCATCTGATATTTATTTTTTTATTTTTGTGCATGGTTGAATATCTCATGATCAACATGTTGGACCATCAGTCAGTCTTTTCTCCCCTCCAGTAATCTACTCAGCCAACCATATGACAGTGAGCCCATTTTGCTAAGGCTTGGGTGGCCCACAAAGCGCCTCCCCTTCCCGTGCAGCCTCTATTCCTGGAGTGGAGGCTGGTCCTACTGGAGAACAGCTGCCTACAGTGACCTGGAGAAAAGGGAAATTGAGCTTTAAGAAAGAGGAAACACAATTTATGTTAGGAAACAGAGAGAAGTTGGGAGATTGTTCCAAAAACACCATCTGGTCTCTACTTTGAACTAGCCGATCAAAAGCTGACAGCTAACTATAAAACTACCCCCAATTCATCCTGTTGTTTTCACTAGAGCTCCAATCAGCCGTACCATCTCCCTTTCCTTCCATCTCTTCATCTACCCCCTTTCCATCAATCCGTGTTCCTCTTTTTCACTAGCACTCTCATTATACGAAGGAATTAACTGTCTTGCATATTTATGTGCTTACTGCATAATGTCTTAAATGCAATTCCCCAACTAATGCAATTAAACATCAAAGTGACTAATTGATTTCTTGATTAAGAAGATGTCTGTCATGTGAGGGTCAAAGTGTAGACAAGTGACATTGCCTAATTCAAACCTTGTGTATTTGCTCAGAACATTTTGAAGGCTCACACTCCCATGACTGTCTTTGCCGGTGATTTTACGACGAGGTGGAACTATTCAGCAAATTGTTTCTCTAATATAAAACAGGCTGTAAAGTCATCATAACTCTCCCTCATGCTGAGTGGGAGAGAAGCTCTTTTTAGTAGGGGGGTCAGTTAGCAGGCCTCAATCAATTTTAAGAGAGCATTAATTAGAAGGAGGTTGACAGTAATGAGCATTTTTGTCTTTAAAAGTAAGACCGGGGAAAGTGCTTGACGTGATTGAAAGTACTGTATAGCTTTTTTTTTTTTTTGTCTAAAAGCATTGTGAATTAGTTTCTACATTATGGCGTCTATTAGCGGAGACGCCACCTCCACACCTCTCTCTCTTTTTATGTCTCTTGCTCCACTCCCCGGCTTCTTGCTGTATTTTATTACCACCTCCACCATTGCCACATCTGTCATTTTGCCCCTAAGGTTGTCTCAGCCCACAATTTTGTCTCTGCAATTAACTACCAGTGATACTAAAAACACCTACTGGATTGGTAACCCTGCTGCTTGAGGCACAGAGAGATTTCCTGTTTTATTATGACATACACCCACATGCCCTTTACATTTTAATATGTGGTAGAAGAACGTAAAGGCTTCTCAGTAGCTGCAGACAGTTCATTGTGTCGTGTCGTTTCATGATGTTGTTCAGTTACTAGCCTAGGGATAACTAGTACAGGTTGGACTAAATAGAAAGTGGATGGATGGTGGGGGTGGGGGGCCTGTCCTAGGGGAAAGGAAGTCTGCTGAGGGGGAAATATGGTTGTGTGTGAGTATGTAGGGATGTGGCACCTGGACCACCCCTCTCTCTGGGGCTTTGTGGCAGCTGAGCCAGCCCTGAGCATCTGCACTGCCACAGGATAAAAAGCCGTTTCCTCACACTTCATGCCCACACACTCAGACTATACACAGTCTGGCTATTTCAAACTATGCACAAGTTTCAGAGAGTGGAGCTGGTGAGACATTTTAATTCATCGTGGATATCTGTGACCAAGCCTAGTTTTTTTTATTCTACATCCAAATAAAATCCCTGGATAAAGCACATTAGTACATGGAAACACTGCTTAAAGTTAGCACACCTTTGAAACAGATGGCATCAAATGTGTTGATGATAACATAAAACAGACATCAAAAAGAAAACTAAACTAAGTCACAAGGAGGCATTGGCCAGTATTTTGTAGAGCTTCTCATAGGAAAATGTAAAATCCTCTGTAAACATTTTGACTACACCTGCTCTCATTTGTCATGTTTTCCTCTTTCAAGTCTCTAGTTAAACATCCTAAGCACAATTAGAAACCTTAACCTACTTGAAATACACTCCCAGAGTCTGCAGTGTAAATAGATTTTGGCTCACATGGGACAGGATTAATATGGAAATGAACATGTATCTTCAAAAAGAATTCCACCTTTGTCAATTAGGATAAATTAAGTTTTTTTTTTTTTCAATTTGCATAATACACATGCTTATTATTATA
The DNA here is from genome assembly GCA_024416835.2 of Perccottus glenii. Classification (NCBI taxonomy): domain Eukaryota; kingdom Metazoa; phylum Chordata; class Actinopteri; order Gobiiformes; family Odontobutidae; genus Perccottus; species Perccottus glenii. Next base: position 13,258,653 of record CM044550.2, read on the forward strand.
CGTTATTCTGAGAGCAGGCTAAACTGTAGTGTATCACTGAGGTTGTTGTTGTTTTAATTATAGTGGATTGCACAATACACTTCTCGCAAATTGCCGTTTACTAAGACTCAAGTTTTCCTTTGATTCTCTGCTTATAATGCGGCTAATTAATATATTAAGATCAAAATAGCAAGTTTTCTCTTACACCTGTGAAAGTAGTACAGTAATGTGCTACAAATGGGTGTGATATCCCCAGGTGGCTGACAAAAAGATTAAAATAGGGTTTGCAAATTATTCACGTAATTACAAATTATTGGGGAAAAAATGCTGCAGCAAACTGTGATAAGTTGTCACAAATTTTCTAAGCGGTCCCTTACATGTTGGCAGCACCTGTTTTTTTCTTTTTTTAAATATGTCATATTTGCAAAACCCGCTGCAAACATATTAACATAAATTGTCAAATCAATTGAAATAAAATAGACAGAGTGCCAATGTTTCCTTTTTTTTTCTCCATAAAGTGACATGTTTTTAAGCGGTCTTCTCTGTTGTGTTCCTGACATTTCTTTTGCATTCAAACAGTGTTCAGCACAGTGTTTGTCTTTGGGTTACCATAAAAGTAAGTGTAATTGTGTTCCCTTTTTTTAGATCTTCCTCTTGTGAATCTCTCAGTGGATCCTCAGCCTGTTTTGGAGGGCAACCTGGTGAGATTCTACTGCTCTGCAAAAGCCAACCCTCCTGTCACACACTACAGGTGAGATCAAAACAGAACTAGATATTAACAATCTGGTCTGCTTTTGATATACAGATGCTTGATGGTTTTAGCCTCTGTGGCGTGTGGCTTGGTTTGAACTCATCTGTCAGCAACCCACATCCATAGAATTTTAAAGGTCAATGTAAAAAAAATGATATATATATATATATATACAAACAACCACCCATTATATCCCACAAGAAAGAAAGCTGTACAGTATTATAGAATTATTATTTTTTTGTTTTAAGTTGGTTTGCTCCAAATAAATAAATAAAAAAGTTACTCTACATCTCTGTTACAGTCAAACCATTTTTGATGTTCAAGGTTTTTTTAAACTACAAGAGAAAAAATGAATTGTGTGAAATCAATAACAACTGGAATTGGTCAATTCTGAATCTTTCAGTTCTGGGAATGAAATGGACGTACAACACAATCGCTGGTGGCCAAACATACTAGATGTTGCTTTTTTGATGGATACTGCCCTTTTGAAAAAGAAAAAAAAAGAGTGGGCCAAGTGGTGGTATTGTGGAAAACAAGGTTTGTATTTGATTGTGTAGGTGCACAGCAGAGACAGGACGTCTATAACAGAGGAGATTTCACCTCTATTGTTATGAGACTGGATCAATGCTACAATCAGACTTTCTCCCTGGGGTTTCAAAGAGCTAAGATGCAATGGCAGTTGAGATGACTTTTTCAGTTACTTTGACAAAGTGCAGAATGAAATAAGGTTGTTGAAATAGAAGCTAAGAGAGGGTAAAACTGCCACTTCCCTACACTCTAATGTATTTCTTACATTCTTTTCTCCCTTCTCCTCCATTTTCTCACTTCTGCCTACCACTCTGCCATTGACTCTCTTTGGGTTTAAATGTTACTCAGACAGACTAATAATTTTTGATATTCCAAGGTTATACTCTCTACCGGTTATTGAACTTTATAGGTTTCCTAAGATTTATCTGCAATTTATACAAGAGCTCCAGCACTCCCATGGACCACTGGAGTTCAGGGCTTTTCAGAGCCTCATCATGCTTGCCTGAGAGGTTTTCCACTTGGGACTGACCCCCACACAAAATTCCTCCTCCAGAGAGTAATATCACAGGAGAGCAGGAAGCTGGTCAAGCAGTGTGTGGCCATTATTCAGTGCTAATACTCTCTGTCTAAGCCAGATCAGATATGGCACAAGGACAGAGTAAGTCTTAGACAGATTCTATCCCCGAGAGAGCCATCTATTCCCAGTGTGCACTGCACCACTTTGCCGTCCTCCAATTCAATAGACACTTGAGACACTGACACAAGATAGTTGGGGCACTAGTCAACGACGTTCTTTCGGTATACAAGTCTTGTGATTGCCGCGCAACTTCAATACATCTGTCTTAAACTGTGGAAATGGAGAGAGAGAAAAAAAGATATACTTTTGCAGATACCAGGACTCCTAGTTCAAAAGGAAAGTATGGAGTGGTGTTGTGTTGAGACTGCTTATTGAGGAGAAGATAAAAGCAGCTCTAAAAGTGTGAATGAAGAGAAATGGGCATTTGTTTGAGTAAGCACACCATGAATCAAAACACACTAACAGGGAAAGACAAGTGGGTCTTGGTTACTGTTTATATTGGTGGGAGGGTGTACATCCCAATCAATCCACCACTCTGATGAAGACACAGAAGGTTTCTACGATCCAAAACAAGAACCCACCGGAGACAAAGAGAGAAAGTAGGGAAAAGAATAAACAAAGCAAATCAGGTCTCTCGTCTCCTCATCCAACCACCAAGTGACAACAAAACCACCTCCTTTGCATGGCTCTGCTGCAAATAACATCCCAATCCCCTCCTGGACATATTTTCAGCATTGTTTATTGCCATCATTAGTTGTTTGTTTTTGACTCAAGCTCAAATTGTTGTGACGCCTTTCTTCGAAAAGCAGGAGGTTGATAATGGACGTAGTTTGTGCCATTGTCTTGTTTGTTGGACATCACTTGCATTGAACTTGAGCGTTTACTTGTTTGATTAGGATACAGTTATGTGATATTAATGTGTTTGGAAATTTACAGTTTAATAGAGAAAAGATCTGTGGAGATGTGTAGGTTCTTGTTTGAAAGACAAAAATACTGTAATTTATTAACAGAAAAATAACCTTGTTGACACTTTTGGTTCATTTCAGGAAGGATGCATTTAGCCTTTCAGAGAAATATGTATTTTTACAGTAACAGTAAAATAAGCCATTTTGATTGTCATATTTAACGAACACCACTTGTTAATGTATACATTTATATAAAAGTAAGATGGAGATAAAATTACAGACAGAATGCATATTTGGAAAATCTGACATTTTTGTTCATTCATTACAATGGAACAGCACTATGCTGTGCTTAACCATGCCTTTAATAACTGTGGGCCTGGTTTATTGTGAGTCTTGATGCTGATGGCACAGATACCTGGCTAATTTAATTGTCACTGTTTTATTGGCTTAATCACATTCAGTGAATACAAAGGTCTCCCCCTCTGTTAGCACTCCTTCATCCACTGCTTCCATTAACGACATGTTTGTCTGTTTAACCAGACACACAAGTATATACACCTTTTACACAGACACACATAAAAACATTCACACCCACTGTTTGAATAAAGTCCCTGAACAGTGTAAAGTGAGTCAGCTATTATGTAAGCTTGCACCGGCCTTTTTACCCTCCCAGAGGGGATGCAGGTGTTTGTGTTACCCTGGGCCATTTATGTTTAGACATGAGTGTTGGACAGGACCCAGCACACCACTGGAGCGTCAGTGCTCCCTGTGGACCACCACATTCTATCTGTGCTCCTTCTGTAATACTGTCAGGCTCTTCTAAACCCAGCAGCTTTAACCTCCATTCGACTGCACAACCATCTGCGCTTATCATATTACACCTTTTACAGCAGGAACTACCAAAGTGTAGGCGGAAAGGGTTTCACACTAACATGAGTAGCAGTGGTAATCCTTGTTATAGCAGCACAACAATTGTCAGTCTTGTCATCACTACAATCGTATGTTGTTTATAATCATTGCCCTAGGTAGTCTTTCATTAGGCAGCCAAAACCATGACAGACATCATCAATTTGTAACGTCCCAGTTCTTCAAGTCAGGTGTTCCTTTTATAGACAGATATGACTGACCTAATAGACAGAGTAAGTAAGGTGGGCATTTTATCTAATATCACGCTTGTTTGGCCTTTTTAAATGGAGGCCAATGAGCTCCTGAAAAGAGGCAGTCCAGAATTGTGGTAGTCCACACTGAGATTGTCACATGGGTCTGTATATGTTAGATGCAGGCCTTGATGCATAGAGAATATGTTGCTAGTGACAGCCGGTCAATAGAAAATACACACACAGTACTCTTTCCCCAGGCCATACAGTAGAAGTGGGTCTGTTCATATGCACTACCACACAGAAATTCAAACTTCTACTCCAGCTACAGAGTCAGTTCTGTAAAAGGTCAGACAGGCCATAAACAGCAGTCTGCCCCAATTGTAATATTTCAGGAAACACAGGTGTTTCTGTGCCTCTAGTTTTTTTCCCTCTGTCACACTCAGAGAAAGATCTTCAGCTAAAAACACAGGGAAAAAAAAAAAAAAACATGAAGCCCAATTAGGGTCCTGCTTCACTTCACTTACTGATTATATCGAGTAATCTATTCTCAGTTAAATATATAGCATTTCAATCAAGTATTGGACCTGCTTAGTCATGAAAAACAAATGAGTTCCCTATCCCGTGAAAACTGCTCTCTCGACAGGCAAAAAAGTACAATTGAGACAGCCACCATTTTTGCTGTCAGGTTTTCAATTGCCACTTGCAGCAACATCTTTTTTGTATGTTAGAATGGCAGTGTTTAGATGTGAGATGCATTGGATGTCCCACAGCTGTCAAAACGCCCCAAACAGACATCCAGGGAAGCCTTTGCTTTAGTTTTCTAAATGGGCCTTGTCTGTTGCAGCTGCAGAGATCTATCCACACATGCAGAGGGAGAAGCCAATGCCACGACATTATAAATATCTCCCTGAAACATGTTGGGAGTGTCTGCATCCCGTTGCAGGAGCTATCATTCACAAACACAAACAGATGTTCTTTATACCATCCCATGTCAATTTATAAACGTCAGCTGTTGTGTGTAATACAGTATGTGTCAAGCAACAGCTTCAAAGGTGAGGGTGCAACCCATTTGTCATTCTGTGATTTGTTTTTTCTTAGCTGGCACTCTGAGCTGCATTCACTGCCGTAATGAGGAAGGTGCTGTCTGCTCTGAGTTGCCAGGGAGCTTGTCACAGCATGGAGGGCTGCCACAAAAATATGCTGAAGCTAGCACCTTAATACCTGCCCCAGAATTATGATTTATTCACATGAAAGAACCCTATTGACATAGAGATGTGTGAAAACCTGTCTTATGCCTTCTCCCCTTTCCCTGCAATTTCTCCATTTTCCTCTTTCTCCTTCTAATCCCCTCACTAGGTGGGCCAAAGGAAGTAGTATAATTAAGGAGGTTTCTGGAGACACATATGAGGTTATTGTGGACCACTCCTTCTTTACGGAACCTGTCTCCTGTGAGGTCACCAACCCACTTGGCAGCACCAACATCAGTCGAAATGTGGACGTCTACTGTGAGTGGGCCCTCACTGCATACTTTTTAGTAATGCCAGCAGCATGACAGCAAATTATAAATTAGCTGTCTTTTAGATTTTGAAATGAGCTGTAAGTGCTGGTGCCAGCACAATGGGAGCGTAATTATTAATGAATCATGGCGTGTTAATGATGTTTATTTCAACAGTTGGACCACGCATGGCTGCCGAACCCCAGTCATTACAGGTGGACCTTGGATCTGATGCTGTGTTCAACTGTGCATGGACAGGAAATCCCTCGCTGACCATTGTGTGGATGAAGAGAGGGTCTGGGGTGGTGAGTTATATTCAAGCAATGTTTTACTAATTATTTTCCAGCAGCCAACACATTTTTCGGAAAGCATTTCAAGTTATCAGCACAAACTTTAGATCTTTTGATTTGATCCTCAAAAAAAAAAAAAGTTGACTCCCTCCAACTGCCTTCTGTGACAACCAAAGGCCAAAGCCAACTCCTTTTCACTCCTGAGCTCAGCCCTAAATTGGATTTTAATAATTGAGAAGAGGTGCCCTTTAAGTTATTAAATGGTCTATGTGCTACCTTTGTTGTGCCTTGGAGCTGCTGTGTTTTTATCACAAATACAGAGGTGACTTTGCGCTCATTCCCTTTGATGAGCTTTGACTCTTTCCACTGCAGGTTTTGAGCAATGAGAACCTCCTGACATTGAAGTCAGTGAGACAAGAGGATGCTGGGAAATACGTTTGTCGTGCTGTGGTCCCACGAGTTGGAGCAGGAGAGAAAGAGGTTTCACTGACTGTCAATGGTAAGTTGTAGTAGATGTATCTTATTAAAAACTCTGTGACTAACAGGCCTGCACTCTGACAATATGGTCAAATAGATGCACATACAAAAGTGGATCTTGTAGTCTTGGGTCAGTGGTGGCAAGAAGAAAGCTATTTGTCACAGCAGTCAGCAAACTATGGTTTACTCCCTGAAGCCTGATAGCTTTATGAAATGTTTGACAACAATGTGTTCATATTGATTGGAATAGAATAAAATAACCAAACTGAACAAGCCTAAAGAATGCAGCTATCATACACCACAGAGATGTATATGCATGGCCATGAAATGATATATCTTAACAAAAGACAAGATTAAACAAAGTTTCTTTGTAAGATGGCATTTTTTGAAGCCTGCAAATATTTATAAAACTATAACTATAGACCTGTTCGTTTTAAGGACACATAATTGATAAACAGGGGAAAATACTCAGATTGTAATTATATTCTACATGAGCTACAGGGAAGCTGGCCATCTGGAGACACTGATTGAATAACAAATATCAGCCTTGGTAGGAGGACTCACAAACAAATTACTTCATTATCAGGCAGCGTTCTTCGATGTGGCAGAGGTTGTAGTTCTGAGATTTACATGAACTTTATTCTCCCCCATGTGTATTTGAAAGCAACAACCCCCAGATAGATTACATTTCAAGATGCTAGTAAGATGGTCTCGACTTATTCCTCAGCGTATATCATTATATATTTGAAAAATGAACAAAAGCGTTTGCCTGTAAGCAATATCACAACAGATCTTGGGACGTAGATAGATCAAGTAGAGCAAACACATTTTTTTCCCCAAATCCACACATTAGTTTTGCATATCAGAGAGAATGGGAACCATCTTCCCTGCAGCACAAGATCACAACCATGACTTTCTATGAACTGCAACGAACCCCGCCTTCTCAGCCAAGACTTGAGTTGGAATTATGGCAGAAGGGCTTAAGGCAAATAACTCTTTTGTCTTCCATTCTGTTCAAAGCAATCTACATTGGCATCCTCTGTGCAGTCTTAGTACAAAACCAGACTACACAATACCCAACGCCACGGTTTATGTTTATGCATCGGTCTTCACTAACTGAAGAAATTTTATTTTGGAGGATGAACCAAGAGTAGGAAGATGAATTTTTATATAGATTATATAACAGTTAAATTGAGTGTCCCAGCCCATTAATAAGCATAATTTACAACAACATTTATAGGTTTTTACCAACTTCTCTTTCTTTAATTTGTGCCTGCACCCTTTTCCAAATTAGTACTTGACACTTTAAAGCTCCCTTTCTTTTTATCCACTTTCCTGAATTTTTGAAGATCAGCTCTTTTCCAAACCACATGAGAAATCCTGAGTAATTTCTTACCCAGTCCTTTAGTGAGTCTGATTGTCAGAGTTGAGACTTAAAGTGCAAACACAGCAGATGTAGTGGTGCTTTCCAGGGGCTTCACTAGAGGTCAACTCCTTTATCCTGTGTTTTAACCAGTCCTTTCTTCCATTCTGTATGCTAAACTAAACTCTTCACAATAATGGTTAGTATACAGTAACTCAGTATCTCTGGAAACACCTACATTATTTTTCTAATATTCCGGCTGTGTATTTGAATGATTATTTTTATTTGTCTTCCCTGCAGTTACTCCCAGACTCCGTAATGCCTTCATTTAAATAACATGCGTTTATAATTTGTCATTCCCTCGTCGTGTGTCAGTGGCTTTCACTCTGGTGCACCACGCAGACATAAGCATTTCTGTTTTTTCCCTAGGGATCACTGTAATTTAATTATAATCAAACAGCTAGCAGGGACAACCGTTTGTATTTAAGTCACTAATGGATACATATTACTTACTCCAGTCAAACGATTTCAGAATGGGAAGCTGCTATGCATGTTATGAGATCATCAAGTGGCTACATGCAAAGTCGAGACCTGCGCGCATCCATCCATGTCCAGTAAATACAGAGATTATGCAAAATGTTGAAGACTATGGATTTATTTAGTTTGTATAGCAATATTTAGGCAATAAATTTTAATTATTTGATCCACAAGTGAAGTTGAACAGTACATTTGTTGGACATGAGCAAACCATATAACTGCAGTATACTGTAGTACTTGGGCATCCTACAGAGAGAAAGCCCATTACCACAGTTGGAAAGAGAAAAGGCCAGAGAATCCTGAATATCCCACAGAGCATCGGCTTGTTATAGATCTTTTCTCAGCCATTTCTCTTTCCAGACAGCCTTTATGTGCCTAGTTAATTAGCATTTCAGTTCTCTTTAAAGTGGCAATGACACTGTATAAAAGAGAAAAGAGTGAATTAATGAAGTAGAAAACTGAATTTGAGCTGCCGCTTATTTCAACTGACCAGTAGATGTTTTTAGAATGATACTTTGAAGTTGGTCTTTCTTATGATGAATACCTGTCACTTTGGTCATTGCTACTGTACACCCTATTTTTGTAATGACTAACTGTATAAAACAGAATTTTTAAAAAAGTATACATTTCTTTAGTGGAGGAATGTGAAAGTTGTTTTTATCAGGGTAATAGGAGAGCATCCATATAATACATACACAATATGTGTTTCTCCAACAATGTTTCATTTCATTTCAATCTTGTACAAAACTTAATTTTGATGTTCAGTTTAGGAAATATTGCTTAAACTTAATGTATCTTAGTTCCATTATTTACTTGGCTCCAAATACATTTTTGCTTTACTAATAAATGGCAAAATTAAAAAAGCAGTGCCACTGATAAAAACGTAATCTTCTATGTAAGTTCGCATAACAAGCTGTCAAACATGTGCTGAAAGCTGAAAGTTGTTGACTTGTGCTTGAACCTATTCTGACAAGATTAAAAAAAAAGTTATAGAAAATTTTTTTTTGTGAGTTTTACCATAAATGTATTTCACAGTGTAATGTGTGGTGGCAATATGGATCACAAAATGCAGAGTGAGGAAGCATGGAAATGAGCCTGCTTGAACACTACATTACTGTCAGGGCTTTTAACCGAATGTAATTTTCTACAGTAGCTCATCCTGATTGCTGGCACATTTGGAATAATAACAGAATTATTTGAGTAAGTGCATTTTATCTAGGACTGGCCTGGAAAAAAGGATAGAATCAGGAGTGTGTGGTATTATAACATTGTATAGGACAAGTTACATTTTCTTCCTATTTTTTCTGCAAGTATATTTGATTACCAAGCACTATATAAATTCCATTATAAGGCCTCAACAGCTTCCAGTACCATTTAGAAGACACCGTTACCATGCAAGTCATTCCACCACTGACTTAGCTGCCCTCTAGCATTCTCTTTCATCACTGAAGAAATCAAAACAACTTTATCAAAAAAGAAAATGTCAAGCTTTTGTTCAATGTCAACGCAGTGGTTGGGGGTGAAATGTAAGCCCTGGCCTTTTCGACACTCACTCACATGTTGTGTAATCAGATTGCAATGTCCACTTCAGACTTAACACCTCCTCAAAAGAATGAACGAAACATTGCACCAAACATTTTGATTACCTCCCCTGCTGCTCGCATTGATGTTTTAGAGCCACCCACCTCCTCTTTGCCATCATGTTTGTACCTTGATCACACAATGAGAGTAGCACACATACTTACAGCCCAGGCTGTACCGCTGAGATAAAGCTATCTAATTATATTCCTCATTTGCAGCTCTAAGCTACAGAATAGATCCTCCCGACATTTTCTACTGGCCTTTTGCAGCCCACACCCAATTGATCTAAAGTTTGTTTACAGTAAGGGTTTATGCAAACAATACTATCATGTTTCACCATCTTAATTGCACACATTTCAAATATGTTCAGTGTGTTCAAATGTTCGAAAAACCTCCAGTGTTTGCAGAAATGTCCTCAGATGACCCACAGTCTTGCACATACATATTATTCTCATATTGTCACCACATGTTGGCAAATAGGTGTAAGTAGAGGAACAACTCTCATTACAGTTTTGCCTTGAGTTCATGGAGCAGTAGCAGACTTCCAGCATTCTCCACTAGCATACCAAGACACCATCTGGCAAAGTCTCATTAAAATGCTAATTCATTTTAATAAGAGACAGGTAATAAACTGCAATTATGTATCGTTGGAGAGATGGCAGAGAGCGAGAGTTTGAGGGAAGTTGGCAGGCAAGCGACTTGTCTCCCTAATCAAGAATCTGCCTTGTTTGCCACCCCCTCAAACCCACAATCTTAACCTTAACTAGCATACAGCTCTAGGTTAAAACCTGATTAAAACACCTACCTTGGTAGAATAAAAGAGGACACATACCAGCATTATTAGTTTATGGTCTAAAATTAAATATATTTTACAAAATGTCTGAAAAACATAAAATAAAATGTATTCAGAAGCCGTTCCACTCAGTACACTAGACTATTTCTTTTTCTTTTATATTATTTTATAGACAGTACATATTATTGATATCAGGGTCAGCCTGTCTAGACATATGCTGTGCAACTCAGTTGTCACATGCGTATATACATTTATATTAATGCAGTTTCCTTGAGCCTTTTTAATCAACTTTAACTACAACATTAGTATCATAAGTATCAACATGTGTGTTTGTTTTTTCATTCCCATGGATACATCTAAAGTAAAGTAACTGATCTGTTTATCAAGAGACCAAAGGAATCAATTTGAAATAACAGATTTAGGTCCTGCGTGACATGTTGTTGTGATATCAGCGCTGTCACCTGGTGGGAACAGCCTCTAGAGCAGATGGCAAGCAGACCAGTCATTTAGACGGAGCTGCCCTTGTCAGGTGACATCATGTACCCTGACCAAAACTCAACACCAGCTCCACGCACATAAAAAAACAAAATTATTAAACTATTATTCGACTTGAATTACACTATAAAAATTCTGATGTGCTGACCACAGTTCAAAAGTGTTATGACATAATGAATAACAAATTCATGTTCATGATTTATTATCAAGTTCAAACTCACATTTACAGTACACCATTGCCCCTGTGTGTCCTTGAATAAAGTGTACTAAGGGAAGAGGCATATCTCAATGAAATATTAATCTCTAGATAAGTGAGCATTTAAATTGCTGAAAGTCCAAGAGTGATTAGAACATAATGTATTGTAGAACCTCAAATGAACACATTTGTTCAGTGACCTTTAACTGCTGTTTTTTTTAAATGTATTATTATTATAATTCATATAGTGAGTCATCTTTAAACTTTTGATTACTGTTGTTCTTTCAGGGCCGCCAACTATCTCGAGTACTCAGACTCAGCAGGCTTTACATGGAGAAAAGGGACAAATCAAATGTTTTATTCGAAGTACGCCTCCTCCAGACCGCATTGTGAGTATGCTGCATGTTTTTCTCATTTGTCTTTTGTTTTTGTTTCATTGAGTAACAGGCCTTGTGTTTATCTCAAGCATATCAACATTTCAAGCCTCAATTGTATTTTCATAAGCTGTGACTACAGCATAGATGCTGCTGCACTGCTTATTCATTTTCCAAGTTAAATATTGAAGAATGTAAAAAAGCTGGTCCTAACCTCATTTAATATGTGCTTTTTCTCTGTTTGCACTGATCCTATTAAGATTTATGGACCCTTTATAACCCGCTTAGTCTCTGAGCTCATTTTGTTCATATCATTCATTTGTTTGTGGGTAAGTGTGTTTGCATATGCAAGTGGTTAATTGCCATACTTTGTCATCTAATATGTGTTTGTATTCTATTGGTATCCAGCCTTAAAATGCAACCTAATAAACATCAAGTTGATTTAAGATATGATCCTGCTGAGAATGGATGGACTATATGCTTCATAGGGTTTTTTATTATTAGTACACCCTTATCATAGTCAGTGAAACAAAAAGTGTAACACTGTATCTTCACAAATGTTATCCAACTGTCTTTTATTACAAGCCTAAAGCTCACTGTGTTGTTTATCTTTGTAGTGTCTTATTTTTTTCACACTTCATTCACTAAATTATCACTATATTATCTCCAAACAAATGTGCTTAATACAGTTAGACATTTGAGACAATAAAATTGTTAAATAAAATTAGCAGTGCATAAATAAAACTGTTGTGCCATTATTTACTTTTTGGCAGTTAAGCCACCACTGTTAGTGTTAAAATAAGGATTTGTCTATGATGTGTCACATCTTCGTATGAAGCCAGACTTTCAAAACTGTCACATCTTAAGAATACATTTTTGCCTCTAATCAATACAAGTGCACTACAAGAACAAGGCATTGACTTACTGAATATAATAACAGAAGGCAACATTAAAGTGAACTAAAGCTAAATTTGATCAAAAAAAAATGTGTCTTTGTATAGCATTCAACATTCATCAGTGCATTCACCTTATGGAAATGACAAATGTATTGGCAAACCAGAGACACAGCAAAACTCTTGGTTTTGAGAAATCAATGTGCCACTTTAAACGGTCTGTTATCTCTTTGCATCAATATTTAAAGTCATGAGCTCCAGCCATACTTGCCACTTGATATCGGAGAACCTCTTGGAAAAAACTGTAAATGTAACAGAGAAATGCTATGTTGTAATAATTGTTCCTAAAGGAAATGTTTCAGAAAACATTGTAACCCTTGTAATAATTACTAGTGTACTCTAAACTAAGTAAAAACAATTGAATAAATGTTTATTCTTCATACAGTGTTAAATTATGTTGTTCTTATCATCGTAGGCATGGTCATGGAAGGAAACAGTGCTGGAGTCCGGGACATCTGGGCGCTACACTGTGGAGACGGTCAGCACAGAAGAAGGAGTGATCTCCACATTAACCATGAGTAACATTGTCCCAGCAGACTTTCAGACCATCTACAACTGCACTGCATGGAATAGCTTTGGCTCTGACACCGAGATCATTCGCCTTAAGGAACAAGGTGGGAGCCAAGGTTCGACAGGTTCCACCTTCCTCTTCTTCATGACTGTAGACAGAATGAGAAATGTGGTGTTTTGTGTCCGTTTTGATGTGCCTGTAAACCTCTCTATACATGTGGGTTGAGATGTGGAGGCACAGAGTAACTAATCTCTAAAATATAATGTTACTGTGAAATCAGGTTTAGGCAAAAGCATTTTATATGCCCCATCAGAATATTTTTGAAGTTGGTGAGAAGTGACTGCAGCTGGAGTGCTTGCCCTAAATTGGGAACTGCTGATGTTCAGGGAATACAAACACAGCACCAACATTTATTAAAAATTATTTCTCAGGCTTAACTCAAAGTGCATCTCCGTACTCAATTGAAAGGTTGGACCTTTAACACAGTCAGTGTGCTGAATTTAAAGCATAGCGTGTCTCTTCCTTGACGCACTCACAAAAACGCTTTATTAATGAATTTTACTTTTGTATTCTTAAAAAAACATATTTTTATCTGCTGACCCTTTCTCCTCTAATGTTGAAGAAGCTGTGTTTTCTACACACTTGAGAAATGATAAATTATAAGCCGCTTATGTGAAAGTGGCATTGATCAATGAAGACATTAAATTGGCTTTAATGGCAAATGAAGATAGCTAGGTTGTTGTGCATTTATTTAAACTGTGAGAAGGTCATGACTGTGTTAACTCAGGTCCTTCTCATTAAAGGTAAGCTTTAATGAGGTTCTTTGTGTTGAAGCCACGTATAAACTAATGTCTGCTGGATAAATCTCTGGAGAATAAAATTCAAAACTAATGATATAGTCTTGCACTCTTGCACACTTTTCAGTGATACTGATGTCACTTCATTGAAAACTATGTCTGGCATTAGTATGTTGCTGTAGACACACAGAGAATAAGACATGACAATGTTGGTGATTTGTGTGATGAAAGAAAATGTATTATTGAGATACCTGACTTATTATAGAAGGACACATCTTTTAAAAAAAAATTTGTTGCTTTTGCAGAATCTCTCCCTCTGGCAGTGATCATTGGAATTGCCGTGGGAGCTTTCGTGGCCTTCATTGTTCTCATGGGAACCATTGGTGCATTTTGTTGCACCCGCTCCCAGAGAAGTATGCCCCTTTTTTCTATCACACCCACAAAAACATGTATTTTTCATTGCTGTATTTTCTCCAAACACACAAAAAATGTCTATCCATTATATAGAATTGTATTTTTTCCTCAGCAATTGTTTGAATTGTTTAAGGAGGTTACACTTTAAAGAAGAAAACCAAAGTAACAATGTGCAAGCTTACAGTAATTTCTCCAAATATTCCCATTCTATTGTTACCACAATAAATTGTGACTGACTCTAGCTCAGTCATAGCTTCTGCCACATCTGTTTAAGTGCTTTTAAAGAATGATATTTTCTGCTGATAAATTGAACAGTTAATAAGCTCTTTGGTAATCTCAAAAGAATTTACAAAGATTTACACAGCTTTAACCAATCTTTTTTTTTTTTTTACTTGCACAAAATAAAATGCCACACATTTGTTGAGATAGACATTTTTTGTGATGCAGAGATAAAAAAAAGAAAAAAAAGAAATGTTGTTCAGGGCTCATTTCATGCAATCTCAGTGTGACTGCATTCGCTTTGGGAGTCATTTACATCCTGCATTACCCCCCACCATCACCCACCACGGTGAGAGACAGTCAGCCACTGTCTCTCACCAAGAACCCAACTGTGCTACTGGTCCCTTCAGCATGTCTGTTGTCTGTACACTACAGAAGAAGCGCACCTGGTTATGCCCTCACTGCCCGTCTCCATCTGTGCTCACCAGAGAGAACTTGCAAGCAAAATTAAGACAGAAAGTAAGACTCTGTTATATGACAGTATCATCAGCATTGTCCCAAACAGAAAAAGCTGTTGTCATATGGGTGTGTCAGAATGTGTGCAGAAAGATAAGGTTGGCAAGAATAATATTGCTTTATTGTGTGGAGGAAATAGGGGAGCTATCTCAAAACAAACCCAAGGATCTTCCTAAAAACTATATTTGTGCAAATTAAATGGAAGGATTATGTTTTAACAAATACAGAATTGTGTTGAGACATCTTTAGTAAGATATTTTTGTCTTTTGCTTTTGATAGATCTAAAGGGAGTTGTGTCGGCCAAAAATGACATCCGAGTAGAGATTGTGCACAAAGACCATAACGCTGCAAGGGAGAACGAAGAACACACCTCCATGAAACAACTGATGGTGAGTGTGAGTGTCATAATACTACTCGTTTTTTATTTTATTTTCTTGAGAAATTGTATTTTTTATATTTCTTTTAATTTATAAAAGAGAAAAACTTATTTCACTTTAATTATTAAAATAGTTAAGTGGGAGATAAATTCAGGTCCCATTAACTATAAATATAACTTCATTTTTAACTTTCATTTTAGCCAACACCAAACAAAAGGTTAAAAATAAAAAAAAAACACTAACCCTATTCAACTAACTAGCATCCTTCACTGTGGCTTGGTGTTAGTTATATCATGGTGCTGGACATCAAGCTGGTTGTGGTCTGTTGGGAACTCTCTCTTCAGAAATGCTTGTAAATGCTGTATGTAATTTTGAAAACCGACATAATGAGAGCACATTTGGTGAAGTCAAAAGCACATGAGCTATATTTATCTATACATTGTAATTCTTTGAGCAAAACAGACCCCAACACAGTGTAACTATGGAAATGTTTATGTATAGTGTGTAATCCAACAGTGGGTGTATTCTGCCTTCAGGACACACAAATAACAGTTTCCTTTTTGGAACTAAATAAGTGGTTCATTTGGATTGCTGCAAGGCTATTTGCGGTAAAAGCTTTATAGTTAGGATTTCTTTCAAAATGCATAATTCTGTCAAATGATCTAAACATAGTGATTTATTAAAAATGTTCTGTGTCCATAGTGTGTAAAATTAAAATGTGATCGAATAATGAAGTAAGTAAATTTCAGACTTTTGGTCTTCTTTGGCTGATCTTTATGCAGGTGGAGCGAGGAGAGTTCCAGCAGGAATCAGTTCTAAAGCAGCTGGAGGTATTACAAGAAGAAGAGAAGGAGTATCAGCACATTAAGGTACAACTCATGAACAAAGAGCCATGAAAGCTGGAGAAATCCACTAAAAGGTGGTGAGAGAGAAAGCCTGAGGGCCAGAGGGGGTCTTCAGTGCTGGGACTGAAATAGAGAAATGCATTAATCCTTCCCGTGTTACATGTTAATTTATAAGTCTATGAGCCAAATAACTGCATTTAGTCTACTTTATTAATTAGTTTCTCATCAAAAGTAGTTCACTGCAAGCCTCGATATCCCATGAGCTTTTACGTATTTCATTTGGGGAGCACTCACACTTGTGAATCCGGTAAGTGCCCAAGCAAATTTCACACTTACACAGCACAGCACGTTTAACTGATGTGAGTGCTCCCAATAGTACTCAAGCATGGCACGCTTTGGCATGGTTGGCAGAAGTGGGCCATTGAATGGCATGACTCATTTGTTCAACATAATACAGAATGTGCCTGTTATAAAAGATAGTTACACCAGTTCGATTATTTTAAGAATAGAATGGTTAGCGCTCCTGCCTCACAGCAAGAAGGTCCTGGGTTCGATTCCCATCCAGGGCAGGGCCTATCTCTAGTCGGTATCTCTCAACCTCCCGCACAAGCTCAGGCACCTTCCCCGCCAGCGAGGTGACTGCCACCCAATCCACTTTGCACCGGCCCCTTACAGTTCCTCCCGCAGGTGGTGAGCCCACGGGAGGTCGGCCCCACGTCGCTCCTTCGGGCTGAGCCCGGCCGAGCCCCGTGGGGAAAGACCCGGCCACCAGAAGCTCGCATGCGAGCCCCAACCCCGGGCCTGGCTCCAGGGTGGGGCCCCGGTTGCGCCATACCGGGCGACGTCACAGTCTTTGATAGATTTTTCAGTCAAAATATCTTTTTTAGGCCCAAAGTTGCTGGGATAGGCTCAAGTCATCCGCAACCCCTAACGGGACTAAACAGAAGAAAATGAATTAATTAATGATTTCCTTTTTGCTTTAACCCCTGCAGTATGTATTTTGCTATCCACAGCCTTTCCATGTGCATTACATTTTGTGCATTTATAAAAAAGCACTACTGATTGTGTTATTGTTGTAAATGAGTGTTATAAAGTCTGACTGCTGTGGGTAAGGAGGACCAATGGAGGACTTTTTCTATGCATATTAAAATGCTTGAGCATTTGTAACTATAGCATTAAATCATCCTCGGGCAATTTGGCTCACTTGGGAAATTCTAGTATCAAATATAATTTCAATCACTTGATTGAATTTAAAGGGCAGCCACCCTTTTCCTTTATCTGTGCATGATGCCAGGGTTATTGGTAATCATTTTACAAAGAATCCATTTCACACAGTTCAATGAGATCTTATGCCCTTTTCTAAGTTAATATTATCAATGCATGCTAACTTTATAGACTTTTTCAATATTTTTTTCAGAAATTGAAAAAATCTATATGTTGGTCTAAAACATGCAACGTTCTATCTGTGATAGAAATATAGAATATGAAAAAATAAAAATAATGTTGCTCTTTCGGGCTGAGCCCGGACGGGTCCCATGGGGAAAGACCCAGCCACCAGGCACTCGCATGCGAGCCCCGACCCCGGACCTGGCTCCAGGGTGGGGCCCTGGTTGCACCATGGGCGATGTCATGGTCCTTGATATTTTTTTATCCATAAAGAGTTTTTCAAAACCTCTTTTTCTGATTTAACACGTCTAATTGTCTGTTTTGTCATTTAGCTATGACAATTAATGCATACAGTTTACATGGATACATGATTACACAGATTGTATCTCTGTTCAGACTCTACCCAGGATGGTGATTATTTAACATGCACCTGTGTCAGTGCTTATCAGTGCTACAGACAATTCTGTTCATTTGTGTGTTTGTCCAAATGGTTGTTGGCATTTGCTCACTGGAGTATAGTATCTCTGGTGTGTTACCTGCTTTTCTGCTTCTGCTGGGGCTATGTTTTTGATCCTATTTAATGACAACAAGCGTGAAGTGGGAGTAGAGCTAGGACAGAGAGGAGATAAAGGGCAGATGCAAACCATCTCGCTGTCTGCTGTCTGATAATGACAAGCATAACGAGGACCCTCTCAGGTTGTCGCTCTCATTTGCCCATTATGAGCATTCTTCTTTTGGGATTTGCCACCACGCTCACTATGCTTGACATTCACATCTATTCACAGAAGGTCATCAAACATCACATATGCCCTAACTGGACCCTTAGCAACAGCATGTTGCCTGTAGCCAAGCAGACAAACAAGTGGCACAGCTGAAGACATCTCAGTGAATACATGAAATTACAGACATTAGATTCTATTTAGGTCCAATTAGAGCCTGCTTATGAGTGAACTTGGCAGTGACATCTTGAATGCCATCATCAAGGCTTCTTAATTAACAGAAAAAAAAGATGTTAAGGTTAGTGTTTGGCTGCTGCCTAAATCCCACTACAAGGCTTTGTCACAGTTTTATTTATTTTTTCTCCTAGTATAAACACAGCAACCACTTTACTTAATTAATTACTGCCAGTTTGACATTTGTTCCCACTGAGCTCCAAAATAAAATATACACATGCTTTTAAATAAAGGTAGAACCCTGTAAATAAGGAGAAAAATAATTGTTCTGTGTTTTTTTTTTTTCTTTTCCCAATAGGACCCTACAAATGGCTACTACAGTGTTAATACCTTTAAAGAGCACCATACACCCACAATGGCCGGAAATCAGCCTGCTGAGGTGAGGAATCCAACTAACACCGGTACTTTGGGAAAGCAGAGAGTACCCACAGGCATGTCCTTCAACAACATCTACTCCACATTGGGAGCTGGCTCAAACCGCCTGTATGACTACAGCCAGCGCTATGTGCTGGGCATGGGCAGCAGCTCCATTGAGTTGTGTGAGCGGGAGTTCCAGC
This sequence comes from Perccottus glenii, assembly GCA_024416835.2. Lineage (NCBI taxonomy): Eukaryota > Metazoa > Chordata > Actinopteri > Gobiiformes > Odontobutidae > Perccottus > Perccottus glenii. Next base: position 13,277,622 of record CM044550.2, read on the forward strand.
GTGGCTCAATCAGCGACTCCAGCTCCTTTATTGACACACAGTGTGACAGCAGCGTCAGCAGCTATAGTAAGCCAGATGGCTACGTGCAGTTTGATAAAGACAGTAAAGCATCGGCATCCTCTTCGTCTCACTATTCTCAGTCATCCTCACAGAACTCAGATCTCACCCGGCCTCTGCAGAAGCGCATGCAGACCCATGTCTGACCACCAGGACCGGAGGGTTCAAGTGAGGCGGAATAGCCAGATAGGATTGTTTAACTGTAAAGGACTCAGCACCTTGGGACTTCTTTGTAAACTAGTGTACTTTTTCCTGTGGATGGAGATTGAGGGGTCGGTTGGCTTTAATACACCATGTGACTTCTCAATGTCCCAAAATATGGACCAAGAAGCCTTATACTTTACCGCTACTTAATTCAGCAACCACCTCTTTTTTATGCCATCGTTCTAATTGTGCCAGACTAAGGTTACTAGCCAACACAATTTTGTCTGCTGTGCAATTGTGTGTGGATCAGAGTGCAAGAATCCATAAGGCTTTGTGTGACAATCAACTCCCCAGGCAAAGACTGTTTATGCCTTTTGAAGATTGTCAGTTAAAGTGAATTGGTGAAGCACTCATGAAAATCATGATAATGAGCCCAACCCAATGTCCTGCTGCTCTGTTGTAGTTTCAAGCACAAGAAATGAATGCTCTCTCAAGTCACTTGACTGGATGTCCACTTCGACTTATTAAAATTCAGTTTGTCTGTAGGTGTAAGAAAACTTTCTCCACATGCGCAGAGATGTTTTGAGCATAAATTACTGCAAATAAATTACTGCAACACTATGTAGGCCACAGAGCTAAGCAGATAAGGGGCTGAAGCCCATTGTTTTCTTTTTACAGACTGTGATAAAGGAAGCTCACTGTACATATGGGACTCATTTTTGTCAAGTATTTCATTTCTCTGATTGCCTCTGATTTCACTAATGGTGGACTCAAAATGAGACATCAGCGCCTCTTCTTGTGATAAAGAAAACTACTTTGCCTTGAGGGTCTGTTTGAACAGTGTCAATACTAACTTTAAAAGTGAAAGACAGTGTCAGCTCTTTTGTTGATGGAGAACTCCATCCACCAATGGCTCCATATCTGCATCTCCAAGGCAACGCAACAAGAAGCCTAAAACACTGAGTTTTGCCTGTGACATTACATTTATATTCATTTGGAGACCTGTTGAAACATTGGATTTAAGCTGGGCCACTCAATGTGAGGGTATTTCATCACTTTTGTCAGCATCACTGTTGACCTGGGAGAGTAGTGCATCTCTTACACCTATCTGTGATATTGCTGTTCATCAAGGCACATACTAAACAAAATCTCTTTTGCTGACTGCTGTTCATTTTTGCTGCTGTGACATACAGAATCTGGTGATATTCCAAATGCTTTGCTTTTTGTTTTGTTTGTAAATTATATATGCACTAATGATTTAGATACTGACACTACTAGTTTTAGTTTTAGTCAATAGGGGCAAAGACTAGTACAGCTAGACAGATACACAGACTGTTTGACTTAAGAAAAATTTGCATCCTGTTTTATTTTTTTGCAACATTCAAACTAATGAGTATGCTCCTAGATCGCAGTCAATTGCAACAAGAGCAGCCAGGGAATTTTTCTTTCAACTCAAAACAACCAAGCACAGAAATCTGAACACCAGAAAGTTGATGTTTTAAGCACTTTATATGTTATAAGGCATATTTCTAATTGAGTGGCAATTGTTTTACAAATGGATAGACACCCATTGTACATCTTTATTCAAAAAAACTCTGTTTTGAGGCTGATAATCCAGCTTAGTAGACTGTATATGTATATATATGTCTAATCCTGTCTTTCTCTGTACATAGTTTTTTTTTTTTCCTGTTGTTTTTTTTTCCCCTTGGCTTCTCTCTCAGAGTCAGATTTCACTATGGTAGGGTGTGAGAAATCCATGTGGCATCAGCATTCTATAAGCAGACAATCATTTTTGCTTTGTTTTCTAACCAGAAATTTTATCAACATAATCTAGCCATGCTTGTATCTCACAAATTACATGAAAGGCTAAGTTAGAGCAGTTTTATTTTTCACTGAAATCTCACATGAGCTACCAGCTCAGAGGTACAGCTTCACTGGTATAGCTTTAAAGTGAAATTCTGGAAGGTACCTTAGGCTTGTCTGAGTGTATAACATTTCACATCATAATGACTGCCAAGTATACCAAGGATCATTTTTAGCGTATTTCTCTTTCATTTATGACACACTCTCTCATTACAATTGGCAGATGTCTCAACACTCTGTGATCTACATGGAACAAGCTATAATTTTGTTTATTTTGGTATTAAAACAATAAACATTTTATAGTTCATTTAAATTCTTTGTCTCCCTCAAAACAAACCATTTTTTTACTGTCCAGTTTCCATATCAGATGCATCTTTTGCACTCATTCACACATAATGCATTTTCCCAGTCCAGAGAATATACACCCTGCTAAGCAAAAACATAAATATTTGATAATGCTAGCCATCCGTTAGTTACAGTGAGCATGAGTATGCCATGTCAGTGTTTGGGAATCAAAGCCCACACACGGGGGACAAAGTGTGCCCTGCTCACCTGTGGACGCCTTCCCGGCTGGCGCTTGTTGTCTGGCTTTCAGTGCAGCACAGATGCCAAGGCATAACAGATGAATAAACATAAAGGCCCAGAACAATTACAAGGGGTTGCTGCCCTTTACTGATAAAACCACCACCGTTTCGGAGTGGAGGATGCACAGTAGTCTTTTATTAAGTGATACTAAAGACTAGCCTGTGGCCCACTGAAGAAGGACATTTCCTAAGTGAGATAAAGAGGTGGTGAGAGTGAAGTCAGAACTCATTTGTAAATGTTTGTAGTGGCCACTCTTTCCACTGGCTGTATTGATTTTTTGCTGCATCAAAATGAAAATAGACATTTTAATTTTAAGGGGGGGAAAAATTCTATCACTCTGTTAATGTCCTCAACTTAACAGTATTGCAAATTACTCTCAGAATGGGTTTGCTTATAAGGCACACTGGAATTAATTGTGCACAACAACAAAATAAAGACAAAAAAAATAAAACAATCACACTTCAAATATCTGAAAGTCAAATGCTTGTCTGGCATTATTACTCTCTAAACCAAATAATGTTACATTTTACAAATACTAACCCAGGTCTGCAGCTAAACGTAGACAGTCATTTCACCAATTTGTACAGAAATAAACATAACTGTAATAACATGAGAACTTGTAAATTCTGCTGAATAAATCACTATTTTCAGTCGGTGGCCCTCTTTATCTAAAAAGAAATGGTTGTATTTTAACTGTGGTCTGTGGAACTATGACGCTTTTACTCTGTATATTTGGAAAATAAAAAAAACAATCCTGTTTGAAATGGTGTGAACTTTGCATTATTGCTCGGTGGTTCTAGGCAGGAACTAGACTGACACTTTATTTACATTTATGCATATGTGTCTATTCCAACCATAAGTCTAGACTAGCTTTACCCCTCAGACACCCGTTGAGCATTTACTTATGTCTTACAACTATTTTTTGTGACATATTTTGGAATGAATTTTAAAATTTCAGGATAAAAAACAAAATCAAACCATGACCATGTTAAAAAAAAATTGTAACAGTTGTCCATATGCATTTTTTTTTTCCATGGACTCTTGTTTTTATATACACTGTAATATTACAAATTGCCTCTAAGGCTGCTCATTTTTTAAAGACATTTAATAATGTTACAGATCAGGAAATGTTGTATTGGTTAATCATGTTTTATGTTTCAAAATACTTTCATGTAAATTTCCTTGTAATGTTACAAAACTAAATAGGGTTAGAGTCAAAAGAATTAACATGATTGTAAAACTTAAGTCCAGAGTCATCAGGGTTTCTGCTGCATTCATTTAAGTGTGGCACCCAACCACGGCAACAATCTCTGTGAGAGGACAGCAGCAGCAGGGAGTGTGCTCACAGACACAGACAGAACAGGCAGCTACGCGATCATGTGTGAGCAGTGTCACAGGCACAAACAAACTGGACAGAAAATAATATCGGTAGATATTTTTTCCTCATTGGGCCAATGCCAATGAATAAAAAACACACATGTTGGCCAATAAAAATATAAGCCCCAATATATTGTCCAGCCTTACTTTTAAAAACAGCTTTTAGATTAACCTTTATTTTATTTAAATATTAATTTATTTTTGTGTATTAAATGCCTGTGATTATTTGTCTTGAAATGAATTGAAACACACAAAGGTAAATTTCAATAATAATGGATGTGCAATATAATACAGTACAAATGTTCTTATTTATTTAATATTCCTTTATTCTCAGGTATTTGCTGGCATTTATAATGCACATATGTAAAATAGGAGTGTCATTACAATACTGTTGGATGTGCAATCAAGAATAAATCCATGTTATTTCAAACAAAAAATCTTATGTGTTAACTGTTTATTTGAACTGTGTAGCTGACTATTAAAAATGAGCAGTTACACTATTTATCCCAAATACTCGATTGATCGAAACAAATAATCAATTACTTGATTACTAAAATAATCGATAGCTGCAGCTTTACTAAGTGCCCTTCTGTTCTGGGCCGGGCCCGGGCTTAATGGACAACACGGGTGAGTGTTGTTTTTCTGCTCTCAGCTGCTCCCTGTCTTAGCCGGGCTGCCCTACAGCACTTTAGCTCATGTTCGTATGTGCGCTGTAGCCACGTAACTCTGAGCACGGCTGCCTGACTGGAGCACAGAAGAATAGGAGGCAGGGGCAGTGCGGCAGCACATCAAAACAGAATAGGAGCGTGAAAGCAGGGCCGATCGCAGCAGCACCGCCACGGGCCGACCCACCAACCCGTGGTCCACCGGGGAATTCCCCAGTATTCCCGTCTGCCAGTCTGTCAATGCATCATGATGATTATTGTTTCAATCGCTTGACTGTCAGTCAAAAGTCTATCAAATAGGGTAACCACTTTTCTTGTGTCCACAAGGGGGCCCCCTTAGCTTGCAGGGCCCTACGCATTTGCGTGGGTTGCGTGGTGGTAAAAAACGGTACTGTGTGTGAACAGTGTGGGCCGGACAGAACAGGACAAGACAAGACAAGAAACTCATCAAAGTAGCTTGCTTTTGGCAGAGAGCTAAAAGAACGCTAACATCATGTAATCTGTTTCTCAGAGTTTGATAATCCCCTCACCCCCGAGCGTTACCATGGAGACCAAGACAAACTAGTGCCTACTCCAATGCTAGTATCTACTCTGATTTATATTAGGGGTGGTTTGATAAAGAGCTGGAAAAAGATCCCCAAAAAATCCAAATTGGTCAGGGCCTAACATTAACGAGCAAAAACTGTGTCTATCGGTTACTATCAGTGAAATATTATTATCTGTAGATCAGTTTTGCTCAGAGAAGGAGGAGTGTTTTTTTTTTTTTTTTTTTGGGGGTCTGGTCTAAGCATACACTTGGTTGGAAGCTGTTTGTCAACTACTGGCCTCTGATATAGTTCTCAGCAGTCAGCAGATTCACATCATTACATTCACCAGCTCTTTAATCCATTACTAGGACCATTGCAGTCTTACTCTGAATTAAATAGACTTAATGAAAGACCTTAGCTACCCTCAAGCAGCTCCAATCCTGCAGGACTGAAACCTAAAAGTGATTTGAATTCCTTCATGCATGGAGTCTATGCTTTGCAAGGGCAATTACTCTTTAGCTGGAATAATCCACAGCAGCCTTCATGGAAACGTAGCATTATTGAAGTACGCATCAGAAACAATTCTCCATGATTGCTTTGTGCTTAAGAGAAAAACACTCACACTACACATTTCACTAGCACTATGACAGACAAAGTACTCATGGTGCCTACCTCAAAGCAAGAGGGAAAAGTAGAGCCTTTAGTCCTAATTTTGAGTCTTCAAAAACTTGTGTTTTCTAAATCTCTGATGTCTGGTTTGCAAACAGTAGTGCCTTTGATGATGGATTGTTGAGATACACCTTATTAACAAGCAGGCTGTATCACTTTAAACACTTCCCCACCATTTCCAGGAGATGTAGTTTTGTTCAAAAAGGTCTTTCAAATAACTCTGTTCTTCAGATGAGCTGTTACATCACTCGACTGTGAAAACCCCTGGCAGGTAATTGCATTTGGGGTGCTATTTAACAAAAGCACAAGTTTAGAGCAAATGGCAGACTAGAAATTATCTAATGTAAAATAATCTTAAACCAGGTATTTACAAGGTATGAGAAACAGTAATGGTGGGGACAGAGTGAACGGCTCATTTATTATACTTCAATTGTTATTCTTCAGGAGTCTATGGATGTTGGTTGTTAGCTCTCAGTAAATTATCCCCTTTATTTTACTGTCAGTCAAACTTATTTTTAATTTCCAAACTGTGAACCATATGGTTGCATGCTGAAAAGTTGTTGAGTGACACATTATTGCAAAACTTTCCACTGCAACTCTATGGAATCAATTGCCCATGAAATGTTTATTTCATATTATTATTATTTTTAGTCTTTGGTTCAGAGCGTCCCTAAAGTAAGTGGGTGGCATAAACAGGCAACAATTATCACAACTATATGTATCTTATGTGGATAAACCCACAGCATCACACCTGGCCTACAGACACTTAAATATTTCAGAGCAAACAGCTTTGTAGCCGGTTTTGGGCTGACATATAGCCTCCACTCAGCAGAGTTGCATTATTTAAATCAGTGAGGTTGGGTTAGTTGCTGAAGCAGACACTTCAGTCATTCTTCAAGGCTGTGAAATGACTGGCTCTTAGGCAACTCTCTGTGTTCTCAGACTATAGTGGCATAGTTGTGAAAATCCAATATTTTGGGCTCATTGTGTAATCTAAACTATCCATTAATTATACACTCTGGTAAGCCACTAAAGCATCTCACCATCCAACAGAATATCTAAGCAGTCATTCAAACAAAAGTTACGTTTATACGTATACTTTACGTAATATTGTTTCTGATTTCAGATTTAGCTTTTGCCTCATATTGTTGTATTAAACATGCAACATAAATAGGATATGCCAAAGTAGAAAAAAACGTAAGGTTTGTTTATGTAAGGTTTCAAAACAATTTAAATCATCCTATCATTAAAACATGGAGTATTTATTCTGATGGGGCAGGCCTGATTAACCTCAAATGTCTCCTTAATAATAAGGAGACATTTATTTTTAAAGATTTTTGAAGATTCTGAATGCCCAGGATAAGAACCCTCGTCACATGGACATGGATTCATTTTATCTAGCCTTCACAGTTTAAGGAATAATACTGTACATCAGTGCACCCTGGAAATCCCCTCAACAAGAATATGGAGGCGAATGAATTTGTAAAGCAACCATCTTCTGTCTGTATTTCACAATTTAACACCTTTGTTAACATTTGTCTTTTTGTCAGTTAGATGAAAAGTCATAATAAATTTGATCTCTAGTCAGTGATGATCACTAAAAAGAGGAAATGGCAGGACCGTCTTCAATCATTTGCCTTAAAAGCTAAGAAATAATGTGGTGGGCTAAGACAGTTAGAAAACATAGGCTTCAAAACATGCCATGTTGTTTGAACAAAATGTGTAGTATTAGTAATGTGTGCTTAGTCATCAGTTAAAATTATGTCTTCCCCCAAGCTCCTGGGGGCCGAATAAAACAAGAAAATCTTGTGCTCTGAGAAGGCATCGAAAATCGAACGCTGTGGCAAAATGTTTGTTTTATTTTTTTCCTCAAGCACAGGAATGTGGATTTAAAGCAGGTTTAGATAAATAAATCTCCTTTTCCTGATTACAAGGCAACTGCAGAGTCAATCCCACAGAGCATCTTAAATAAATTATTGATCCACTGACCTTTCGTTGTGTTAAGGATTGCTCTTGTTTGTTCCAGCTCTGATGACTAGACTTACTTTGAACAATTAGGTTTCAGTATTAGACTGTTAATTATTGTGGCGGTGTTTGCACAGTTAAAGATTAGGCACCTATCATTAAACATGCTTCAACACTCAACGCCATGTCTTTCCCTATCACTCTCAACTACAATTTATGTTCAGACTAATTGAAAAGCTATTTTCACCAGCATAATTGCTTGTTGTCCTTGACATTTCAGTAAAAAGTCAGTCAAATAAGGAAGGACTTTTTAGAGCAGAAACAAAAGTCAGATGGACACATATTTGACTTAATTACACTCAACAATATACATTATGACTTTGGCCGGGCTTGTTGACAAAAAATTGCCTGTTTTAGGTTGTTGTATTCTGTAGATTTAAAGGAAAGCAATGTCAACCAGTTTATCTTCTGCTAGTTTTATTGTGCTATATGTGTCTTCTTTAGAAAGACCTGCTTTAATTTAATATCTGACACTTTGACATTTTACAAATGTAAACAGTAAGTTCACCCATGAACAATCATCATTTTTTTTAATTAAGGTTCGGTTTGCACTTCAGCTGTGAGGACTCTTTCTAATAGTCTCTCTTTCTAGAGTCCTCAAATTGGTTTTCATTTTGAGTGCATTCAAAACAAATAGAACAGCCCTGCAGTGCAGACGTGACATTTGGAGTGCAGGCCTCTCTTATGCAAGTCCATTTGTTAGTCTTGTCACTTTGAGTTGGAAGAATATGTCCACATCTGTGAATATTAATAGCACCTGTATGGCAGACACGCTGAGGGATTCTGTAGAAAATATTTGTTGTTTTGCTCGAGTGGTGTTACAGACCTGAGCTTATCTTGAGTAATTTGTTCAAACCATAATGAAGAATTATTCTGATGACTTGAATGATTACTGTAAGACAAAACACAAGACAATGTTAGAATAGAAAAAGAGTAGAAGAGTTGCTGTAGTGATAAAGAACAAAGAAGTACCTGAGTGTTTGCCTGTTGATCATCTTGGGAGAGATCCGCACAAATATTGATTCATCTCTCCTGGCTTATACAGATAAGCTATTTCAAAGTTGTTGTTTTTTTCTCTTTTTCTTTTGTTTAATCTAACTCCGTGGCTCTCTGAATGTTTGGAGGGAAACAAACGTTATTATTACTTTGAAGGAATGACGGATGAAGTCCAAGGACTTGTTTTTGACTCAAATACAAGTGTACTGTACAAGTACTGTTGCTTTGGAGTTTCTGCATCTAGATGGTTTTAACATGTGCTTTCAAAGCTTCTTTTGAAAGCATAAGAATGATTGTATTGAAATTGATTGCATTTTAATGAAAATAAACCACTTAAGAAAGACCTAACAATGTGTTCCACTTGTGAAATTTAACTTCATTGAAAGTTAGGATCACTAGCTACCTAGCCAGTATTTGCAGATAACTTTCTAATCCTTTCACATGCTACCAGTTTTTTAGAACGTAATTTATATACTCAATTTGACCCATTGTAATTTTGTATAGCCTATTTTATTATCTATCATTGACTACAACACTAAATCAAGCATAAAGTTTAAATTTGCAACTAAAAGGCTAAAAGGATGGCCATTTGAGGATGTCGGATTGATTCCTCATGTGAGTAAAGAGGTAGGAGTGATGGACTAGCTCAGATGCAAAGTGTCACATACACTCAGTGCAAAATGACTGGCAGTGGGCAGATGGCTTACTTTATGCAAAGCTGCGAGAGAGTGCAAGGCTAAAAGAACTAGACAGAGGAGAGATGCCCACATGATGCTCACCCTTCCCCCACACCGCTCGACCCGACAAGTGCCCCACATGGCGCCCTATGCACAGCTGTTGATGCGGACGTGACTCACGAAGCCGCATTTGATGCCTGCTGGACGGAGGCCGCAGAGAGGGCGTGAGCATGTGCATGCGGGGTGTGAGTGTGTCACTGAGGCTGTATGTGTGTTTGTGTAAAAGCGGGGCACATCGGCTGTTTAAAATGGGTCAATGCTAAGAGTAGCCAAGGCTTTACAATGAACTGTTATAGAAAATGGGGACAGTCGAAGCCCTTTTTGCCCCCCTACCCCTCAGTACACCCCTGAGCATGAGAGCCATCAGAGGGTGTAATAATTCCTTAATTGTGCCAAGGACGGGAGGTATTGAGTAATTCACACAAGCGTGGAATGGGGGTTGGGGTCATTAGGCCCAGGGGTTGTGACCAAGTCTGTAGTCAAGGAAGCAGCAGAGGAAGGACGGAAAACAATGAGTCATCGCAGTAATGAGCTGAACATTCCCTCAAAGTGTGTCCTGGTCACTCAAATGAAAACCATTCAGATTACAAAACAACATCTTAATGACATGTGTGAGCTCCGAGTTCTAATAAGGCACACAAAAGAAGCACACACAATTCTATGCCAACCGTCAAAGATTTGCAAAACAAGATGACAGAAACTGGAACATTAATTTCATCAATTTTTTAAAAGCTATATTTATTTACCGATTGTTTTATCATTTTTAGCTGTCATTCTTTGAAGATGTTGCCAAAGTGGGAAAGAAAATGTTTAAGCAGCTTGAAATGACATGTCACTTTGGGGAAAAATGGCAAATTGTGTTTTTTGGCAGATATCACTGGCAGATTGTCCGTTTAGAAAAGCTGCGTCTGTGTGGTTGTCACTCAGAGATGGTGATTCCACACTGCCCCCCTGTGGTCACTTGCTAAAGTAGTGTTGCTCTGTAAACAGACTGATGTGGCGTGGACAATACAGCACAACCTACATTTCTGTGCTCTCTTGTTTCTTTGCCACTCACAGAAAGTGTTAGTCTACATCTTTTACCCTCCACACACAATTCTATGCATAGACTGACTCACTCTTATGAACAGTCTCACCCTCTTTAAAATCTGTCCCAGCAGTATTTGCATAATGAAGAAATTTACTGAACTGATTTACACATATGGGCGGGGAAAAAAAAAGTTTGACAATCAGGAATGAAATGTCAAGCGCAATCAGAGCGCCAAATCATGTGATTGAAGAACGGCTCCATCTGTGATAATAATTAGAATTCTCTGGAATGAAGAAAACTCATCTGCAAGTCAGTCATTTCGCTTTCAAGGGCCTTAAAGTAAATTATCTTTGAGGGGCAATTTACTCCCAAGAAGCCACTTATTTAATTAACTCCTATTTAATTAACATTTGATGCCTAAAGTGAACCATTTATGCTAAACATGACTTTGATATTATGGCATTGACAAGTTTTACAGTGTCTACCAGTATTTCACAGAATATCAATATCAATGTTGGGATTGAAAAAAAATAGCAACATATTCTAATGAAATTCTATCTAAATGTTAGTGATAGATAATCAGGAGGCCTGGGGTAAACAGCATGGTACAAGTCTTTAGATATTTAAAATTACTGCTGTGTCAGATTTCTAACTAAATTACACTGCTATGCAAATCACAAATGCTAAACCATTTACTTTTATAAGCCAAATCCTACATCCATTATCCAAAAAGCTGTAGAAGCTGCTGTCAAATATGAACAGGAAGCAGTAATAATGTTAAGTCTTTAATTTGCATGAATCCAATTTGAAAGCCATAGCCCAGACTCTGTTATGCCATATTATCTCTGTTTTTTAAGAAAGAATAAATAATCTGCACTCATAACTTTGTACTTGGATTATTTTGTTTTATACAAGATATCCACTGTTTAGTGTAAAGAAGTCCACAGCTGCTGGTTCGAAGGCTGGTGGATGTGTTTGAGATGAATAAATATTACATACAGAGAAGGAACATAAGCAATCATCCATACCGTCCTATATTTCTGTATAGGAGGGATACGAAGGATAAAGCAGAAAGTTGAAAGACATAGAAATACAAGTTGATGAATACAAGGGTGGGTTAATGACCTCGCTCATTTGTACGGATCTTCCTGTAAGCAGGTTCATAAGAAAAACTGAGTTTTAAAACTCAGAGGGTGGCAAAGTTTTCAGTGATGCATTGATGGAGCATGAAGTCATGAACTGCCTTTGGCTTATTATCTTCAGAACATATGCTACCTTTTTGGCCTTGTATAAATGAGTTTGTTGTGTAGCCTTGTTGAAGTACTTCTGTAGGCCTCCAGGAAATGGTACGGTTATGGCACAAATAGCAAGGCTGCATTTTTGTTTAACCCACAGAAATATGCATATAAACACCACACAAAGTGACAAAACTGTTACGGTTTGGTAAAAAGAACCTGCAAATGAAATCACAATCAAATCCAACAATAGTGATTGGATTTCTGTGTGGGGGGGTTTGATGTGCACATTGATAATGCCAGCAAACCAAACACATGTATACCCACATGCTCCCCTCAGGCACTTTACAGTTTGATTTCAGATGCAATGTGTGGAATCTGAAAGGGAAAATGTAAAAACTACAGTAACAGGGGCAGTATCCAACCTCAAGAGCAAGAACTAATTCAACCTGAAGTGCAGTGTAAAGGTGTCAAGCCAAGACTGATATCTGTCTTTCCCACAAGCCAAAACTCAGTCGTATCACAGAAGTGTTAGTGACTCTGTAAAAAAAGAACGGAAAGCTGTTAGAGAACTTGAAAAGAGTTGTGAAAAGTCAGACATATAATACACTAGAGTAGGTTGAAGGTTTGCAGATTGCTTCCCTATTAGACATTGATTTATCTCTCCCACAAGCATCTGAATAAAAGTGGTCCCAATGCAAAATCTTGACAAATGATTCGACCTTGGTATTTAGCCGTATCCACGTTTAATTTTCTCGCCTCGTACATCTTAAAAGCTGTCCCATGTTGCCTCGAATGGCTGAGGAGTCATTTGCATTGGCCTATTCCTGCTTTCTTTTGGCACTGACTACTTATTATCTACACATGCTCTCCCCTGACACTACTGTATCTTAGAAAGGCATTTTTAACCCAAGGTATATGGAATGAGATTGGTCTTAGTGTGTTAATGTTTGATAACTAATGAAAAATATACTTTGAGAGCACTAACATGTAACTTTTTTTTTCATTTTATACAAAACAGCAGAAAAATGAGTTTCATACATTTGCAATAACCCGATTAGGCCATGATTGATTGAATTACAAACTGGGAAACATCGCAGATGCAGAGTGAGCTGTCTATGACACTCTGCAACCAACTGGATGTCAACAAACCTTTTATTGTCATTGATTGATAAATAATATGAATATTAATATGAATGATATATGAATAATTATTTATTATAGTATTGCAGCATGAGAATGAACAAATACTGGCAAGTCAATTAGCTGAATAGACTAAACCATGTTCATTAAAACTGATTTAATCGCAGTTACTGATAGAGGAAGGAAACAAAGCACATGTGCAGGTGAAGCCATGTGAACACACTCCCCCGGTACATGTAATTAAAAGCCGGCGAGTCCTGTCGACTGGTAACTGTTGTCCATCTATATTTGCAGGTGGCCACTATGGCACTGTCACCCTGTCTCACAGCAGAACTCCAAGGTTAATTAAAAGAGTCACTGTTTTGCAGCCGCTCTGCCAGACTCCAAAGAGGGCACACATAATTAAAGTGACACCTGTTAAGTCCTTTTCGTGGGCCCTCCACAACACATCCTGGACTCCCGTACAGAGGTTTAGCAGTTGGAGAACATACAGCTGTGGAGCAAAGAGTGTTATCATTTTTGAAGCTCAAAATTCAACCATGTGGAATAATGACAGAAGTGCTGCAGGCACGTGGGTGTACATTTGACTCACAAATGAAATGACTCAAATCTTTAAGCAATATAAAAAAAAAAAAAAACATGGGTATTTTATTTAAAGGAGCAACAAATCTGATTGCATTAAAATATTGTTTCTTTTAATATTATCCCAGGTTAATGTTGACCAATACATTGCAAGTTATCCATAGACATGACATCTCTTGACTTTTTAGTATCCTTTAGAGTGCAATAGTTTGAATTCATCTGTTGTTGAATTGTTTCAGATAATACAGGCAGATGTTAAGACACATTTGCCATGTGTCATTTCCCACTAGATGTCTCTACAAAAGATCATCAGAGAAAGCTGGGACCCATGCTGTGTCGTCATGTCTCACTGGTCCCCTGTGTGAAATACTCCTTAGTGCTGAGTGGAGATCCACTGACCCAGGCTCACAAAGACAAGCCCAGTGGGAGCCTATAACCTCCTCTCTGCACAACAGGTATGACTTCCATCACCCAATAAGTGTGCATTCAAATGAAGAAAACTGATATGTAGATTAGTTGTTGCTCTGTCAACCACCTATTGCATGAAGATATTTCTGTATCTACAAACAGGAATGGGCACATAGTCAGCTCTGAGATGTGGAATAACTGTACAAGGCTTGTGCATTTACAACATTCATTTTGACACTTGCAGATTAGGATGCAACAGACATCCTGTGGTGCTTTTTATTAACATATGCCATCCCACCAGGGGGTCGGTCTTGCTTACCAGAGCATCACCAGCACTGCAAAAAACTATTTATCAAATCGACACTTCTTCTGTTGCCATTATTTCTTGCTTCAATGTTTCCCATCTTGCAGCACAGCACTACACAAATACCAATTTAACAAGGAATATCTTAACTCAGAAGAGTATCTTGAAAATATTTCAAGCTATAAAAGGGCAACATGGTTAATTTTCTCATGGTGTATGTTGTATGTAGCATTTCTCTTAAACACAGCTGTGAAGCTAAATCTAGAATAAATAACCAAAGTAATGTGTTTGGGATCTATGCATTTATCATCAGACTTATTTATCTCAGTATTAAAGATGGTGAGCGTGCTCTTAAGGGATTTGTAAATGAGAGAATAGTATTCGGGCTTTTCCACAACTGGAAATGAGAAATCGGGAAGCTCTACATGCCTCTTTCCCAAACTTGCTCATTTTTAATGGAAATCAGTTTATCATCTTATTCTGACATGATGCCATATTTTGTTGTTGATAAGTTTCCATCTCATTACATTTTTAAGCCTAATTTGTATCACTGTGCTCCCGTACACTGACCTCCAGTTTACTTTCAAGGATGTATTGACTTTGATTAATGAGCCAAAATATTTTTTTGCTGCCTCGGGGGTATTCAGCATAATGACGCATAAATGAACATCCTTGTTCTAACATTGCTTATTAGTGGATTTTGAAGTTTTACCTGCAAACTTATCATTTAAATTTAACTTATAAGCAACACAAACTTTAAATATGTGGCCTAAGATGCTCACTGAAAAGCCACATATTTTCTTTAGTTATTGGACTAGTATTTTCTTAAGCTTTGTTTCCACAATAGGATGGTTTGGTACAGTTAACCCCTGAAAAAGCACTCATTTCCATTGTTCTTGGTTTAGAGAGTGGCATCTGTGACGTAAGCAATGACGTTATCTAAGTGCCGCAAATGTCGTGTCTCCATTTGGGATATAAAAAAATATTTGAAACAGACTTTTTGAAATGTGGATGCATTGTCAATATTAGATATAAATAAGTAAATCCTTGTGTGTAGAAACAAGAGGTGCTGGATGTACATTCTGTATTCTTGCTGCAGTAAACATTCCCGGTTTATTCCCCATTTTCCGAAAATGAAATTTATAGAGCTGCACCAATTTCCTACAACTTATAGATGCTTGTGTTTAATGCCTTTGTAAACAATAAATGCAATGTTGTTGATTCATGAAGCAAGAGCAACATCATTTATAATATGATACAAGAACAATAAATGTTATTTCACATTTCAGTTTAATTTTGTTACATTTGCTTCTCATTTGTTTATTGTTTTTTGTTTTGGAAACGTGCCAGAACTGACCCGCACTGTACCATCCCAGTGGAAACAAGGCTTTAGTACTTTTGTGTGGTGGTCGTGCAAACTAAGACATGCAGCAAACGGCAACAGCAAATTAAGGAAAACCTCTTTATGAATCTCACAACGCTGCAAATCAACAATGCATCTAAAAGTATGATCCTGCTGGAAATGCTCACAACTCATACAAAGACAAGAACGCACTGCAAATGACATCACATACAGTACATCAAGTCTTTACTTAGTAAAGTAAAAGCTGCTCCCCTTCTGTCATTGGTGTGCTTAGTTGAGTGGTTGATGTGGTTACTTTTGGCTTTTGTTAATCTTACTGGTCCCAGGTTCAAGTCCCACACCCCTCTGTCCCTGTGATTGAGTAAAATGAACAGATCACAAATAATATGAGGCCACATTTGACTGTCAGATTCTTTTGTAGGTAATGATGACCTAAAGGGTGGACAACATGTGTATAGCCTGTATTTACAGCCATAGCAAGCATGCATGAGCTACTGACATTTTCAGTCCAAAAAGTAAGGCCTATTGCTGGTCAACAGTAGTAGTAGTAGAAGAGTATGAATATTACTTATTATAATTTTATTATCACTTTACTTTATTATCCCTATAAGGATATTCACTGTCAGCAGCCACCTCCAGGGGGCGTCCAGCATGTTTTTGATGTTGGTGGGGGAAACCGGAGTACCAGGAGGAAACCCTAGACCTTCTTGCTGCGAGGCGACCAACATGCACATTTGATCTTAAACATATTGTACTGTAAAATAATAAAATAACCCTGTGTATTGTAATGCAAAATAAAAAACACAAATTTACAATTTCAATTTGTGTATTATTTTATTAAATAGATTTTTCTTTGTCAGTAAGGGAAATACATTTTAATATAATTAATATTAATGAATTAATATTCACACTCTACTGGTTTGACATAGCCTGTTGAAAATAACTAAATGTAAATAAATAATTAAATGTATTTTTGTCCCGGGATGATGTTTTAGAAATATGAACATCTGTTCAAACACCAGCTCTAGTTAGTGTCAGGCGCTCACTAAATGTGAGAAATCTGTGGTGCTGAGCGCAGAGGAAAGAGTAAGGTTTTAAGACGGCTGTGTTGTTGGAGCTGCTAAAATAACAGTTGTGTTTGTTTCATGACTGCACCAGAATTTTGTTTGGTTTGATGTGACAAAATAAATGATCACCGCTCAAAAAGCAAAAATAAATACTGTGGGACCAATAAATACACCATGTTTCCTTGAGCATACACTTTTGTGTTTCAATCAGTAAATCACAAAGAACTGGACACTTTTTGCTTTTTGTGTCAAAAAGATTAAATAGTCCTGAGTCCAAGGAGTTTGAAAGCCTATAGCACTACAATACTTGACTTTAATGGAGCAAATGAACGGCATGACGCCCCACAAACAAGTGGCTTTTACTCTAACCGTCATTTGTCAAACTATTTAAGAGTCACATGGAAGTGAGCGTTGTGCTAAGGCTATTATTGATAAAGAAGTGTCTGACCAGAGCGTCATCACATCTTCCTTAGTAAGAAATGCTAAAAAAAACTTGGGAAACAGCAAGAGATATGTTGTGTCTTGAAACCATTTGTCATTGAATAACAAAACTGGGGGGTATTTACTAAAAGGGACCAGCTAATATAAATAAGGGCTACAGAGATTTGTTAGTGTCATACAATGCCCTAATAGTGTTAAGTGTTTTAGCTGAGGGCCTAATGTCACATAAGCTTCACTGTTACAAATGCAACTAGACTATTCCTACACAATGAATTTGTTTGCGGAGCTGTTTAAATGCTGTTCTTTTATTTAATGTTATGAAGTTTTAAATGAACAATCATCTCATTGCATATCAGACATCTCCAAGGAAACCAAGATGACCAGGTTCCCTCTGCTCTCCTTATTAATGGCAGGCAGAAAATTAATCAAATCAGGCCTTCTCCCCGGAGCATATTCTCTAGTAAGTAGTTCATTGGCCCTTTGACATTTCCATATTTGTTCTGCATGTGTGTATTGGTTGCGTACCTTTTTATATTGTTATTTATGTTGCAGAATAAAAAAAAAGCAGGAGAAGTCAGGTACAGTACAGATGTTAGGGGTAATACTGTAGCTTGACATTTATCTTTGACTAATACATAGTAGTACATTATCTTCAATTAATAAAATGTAAAGGTTTATTAGTGTAATAGCCAGATAAACATGCCATTGCTTACCCACTTTAAAAAAAAGCTAGAGACTAGAGGAACTCCGTAATAGTAAGACCCTTATGCCCCTCTGTAGCTCCCTCCTCAGCACAGCCTCATGTACCAAAACCAGCATGTTTTATTGTCTCCATACATGCTAAGACAGGGACACACATGAATAATGCCGCAAGCTTTTGGGTTTTATAGAGTTGTCAACACTGCATCATTAGCAGTGAGCCGGATACTGGTGGGTGGAAGATGACAGTGGAGTGGAGCTTGTTGTCTTCACTTAGCTCTATCAGCACAGACTGAAGGAAAATATCTTGAGCTTGTGTGCAGAGTTCAGTTTCCAATGAGTAAATATTTCTCTGACAATACAAGACAGCCAGTGTCAAAAACATAGGACAAAACAGTTTTGACCTCAACTAGTTTTCCTTTTACACATCTGCTCCAAAACAAAAATGACACAAGATGAACGCATAATGACTAAATTATATATAAAATTTATAAAAGCACAAGCATTGAAATATTAAAAACACAATTAATCTACTATAGTGGAAAGTAAAACAAATGATAGAGCATTAATTATGCCTTGGCTGTAGCCCAGAAAAGTCTTTCCAGAAAAAAGCTGTTTGTATGTAAGTAGTCCGAAAGCAATGTATATGTATGTAAGTAAATGTAATGTAAAATGGAACAAATGCATTACTCTGGACAAAGCCTGAGTTAGATGGTAACTACACACAGGTGATGCTGATCACAGCGAGCTGTCAAAGGAAATCCCATAGAGATGTGTGGTGCAGTGGTAACTCATGCCTGTGCTCTTGTTCCTGCCCTGCCAGAATGCTCCCCTGAGGCGTTCCCATACAGTTTACAGTTCAGTGGTCAGGGTGTGTTCATTGACTTGTGTCCTCTGCCTTGCTGACACAAACCAGAGGCACACTAGTCATAAGTTGTCACATAGTGCAGTATTTCTGAGACATTGAGTCATGGGGGCAGATACTGCATTGCATAAAAATGCTTTATGTAGATAAGATTAAATGTAAATGTGACTAACAAGCTACATGTATACTCAGATTGATTTTCTATTTATTTTAAATGTCAGTGTTGTATTGTTTAGCACAGGAAAGGAAGTGATCTTAAGATGGATGTGGCATGTACCAAATGGTTTATGGATCTCAAGGGAAGATCCATCAGTAATGCCAACAGGATGTTACTAGTGATTTTTGGTAAAAGGAGCTTAATTCTAGTTGGTCTAGAGTTGTTTCTGTATTAGAAGCTGAAAGCAAAACTGGGCCATAGCCTGCACAAGCACACTTTTACAATGAAAAACATTTATTATAAGTTTTAGGGACATAATTAATGCTTGCTATTTATTTATTTAATAAATTTAATGGTATAATCTTTTTTTAGTTTATATGAAATACCTAAAAATTGAGAAGTAAAGGCTTAACTGTTATTGAAATATTATAATGGCAGGCAGCAGTAATGCAAATTTAATTGTGGGGGAATTTTAATCTTTTTTTTTCCTTGAAAAACAAGCCTTTGCCTTAAAGAAAAAAATATTTTTTCCACTAATGAGCGAATAACTTCACTTGGTGAGTATATGCATGAATTTTTACAAAGGAAAAACTCATGAATAAAGGACAAAAACAGCACTGCGCTCTGATCAAGGAAATATAGCAAATGGAAAATGGCCAGATGGAAATCCCACATGGCCCAAAAGAACTCATTAGGAAACATAGAATCAATAGCCTGATTGTTAGCTAGAAACAAGAATAGGCACTGGACAAGGCCGGTCAACTGGCTTACTTTGGATCCCCGCTCAAAAGCCAGCTCAAACTTTCTAGTACCTTCCACCATCTTCACACCTTACAGTCTCTCTGAACCCCTGCCCATTGATCCGTGTGACTAACCTGCCCTGGTTTAGAGCACATCTCTACAGTATTTGGGCACAGGAGGGAGATTCATTCATGTGCAGAGGATGTTTTCATCCAATTCTACCCTGCCAATTCCCACTTCCTTGAGACATCTTTAATGTAAAACCACTACTCCTTCAAAATGAACACACCTGGTTGTGGGGTGATCTGCAGCACATCAAATAAATTGTTCAAGTCAAAAAACAACTAAATAGAATTTGATGTTATCTTTAGTGAGACATAAGTTTTGCCTTAGTAGAAAGTAACAACAAGCCAAATAAATTATACCTTGACACCAATAATCTTGACCGTAGGGTTAACTCCAGTTGCCTTATCCCTATCCTGGCTACATGGCATTTAGAGTTAGACAGCTTATCAAATTGAATGGCAAGTAGTCAGATGTGAACTTTACCAACCAAAAGGGGAGTAGAGAAGAACTAACATGTTTCTGCCTCAAGGTGAGACTAAATGCTACCTTCGAAAGCATTTTCCAATCTGGATTTATAAATCACAAAATGTTCTCTCTTCATCCTGCACCTTGGAATACCTGACTTGTTTTGCTCTAAATACCAAAACACATGCGTTACCATCAATCAAATGGAAGACAGCCATCAAATCTCTACCTGCTGTGGGTCAGATTGCTTCAAGTTTCATCATGTCTTGGCGTTCACCTTGACTGAGTCTCTTGGACCTTGAAAATATGGCAGTATTCCGCAGTTAATCCTCTGTAGCTGAGCTCCACACATCATTCACATAGCTCTTTGAATCTTTTTTGTCTGTTGCTTTATCTGGATCACTTCTGATTACTGCTTCTGAGCTTTTAAGAAGATCTAAATAGTCTGACTAAAATGAATGCCGTTGATGACAAATAGCTTGTAAATACTGGAAAACAGATAAATGGGATTTTGAAAAGGCCAACAGTTAAGAATATACTATAAGAAGAAAAATTGTTCAGGTTGAGGCTTCATCAATGGCAATCACTTTGCATTTAGTCCAAGGCGGTTGGTTGTTTTAGAGTGGATACAAATGTTCTTTTGAAGATGCACTGTAATCGTATCATTGACACCGAGTTATTCCTGGGGTCATGGCCAATCAGCCAGAGCCCTGCCTAACTCCTCTATCAGTGCACTTTGCCTAAGAAGGGACTACACTCCATTAAGTCCATCCTCCCTGTCAGTTCCAGTGCTAAAAGCTTTCCTCAGTGACCCCCACCCACCATTAACACATCTACTCCATATCTATAGTAACTCCAGAACTTATTTACTGCCAATGGACAGCATTAAACTCTCCTGGTGTTATACACAAATGTCATATTTTTACCTCCTGTCAGGCAGCCATATTACTTTAGTGTAGCGGGACAATTCTACTGCTGAAAATATAAATATATACTGGACATCACTGCACTTAATTAATTTGATCAGACAATCCAAATTACTACACATTAAATTTCACCTCCTTTTTTTTTTAAAGAGTAATTTCCACTGCGGTCTCAGTGGGCAGACTGCTGCAATAAAAGATCATCCACTTCAGTTTATTGAAGACTGCTGCAGTGTACACTAGTAAACAGGTGACCCTGCACAAATAGAGCCATCTGGGATCTCAAGTCGGAAATGTTAGTTGTACACCTGACTAAGTCTAGGTAAAATTTGTCCTTGTGTGTTTTAAAATGAGAATTAATCTAAAAGCTTTCAAATTGGGTGTATATTAAATAATATTTCTTGACCCAGAAAGGTAACGAAGTGGATTCTTACGAGATTTGAGAGTGTACAAACTCAAATCCAATTTGAAATGATCCAAACAAAGTATTTACGTCCAAACTCTGGCCTAACTGGCATGTTTTAGATTTGAAGATGTAGCGGCTGTTTTACAGTTATGAACGTAAAACATGGCGCTGCTTTGATTGAATAAAACTGCAGTTGTAAATCCTATCACTGACCAGGTATTCATTTAAAGTACCAGCCCTTTTGCAAAAACCTTCAATGGGAGCCTCAGATGGCACTGTGGATCAGACTATGTACTGTGCAGTTCTATCTGGCAGTTAGGTTAGCAGAATGGCACCTGTTAGAAGTACATTTGTAAATTCTATTAATGTCACCAATTTAAGTATACCATTTGAAAACCTTTATACAGAAATATCCATGTTTACTGACCACTGTGTCCAAGTTACATTAATATGGGCAATTAGAATGTTCCTTTTGTTCTGTGAAGCTACTCTTCCACAAGAGCCATGGCATTTTAACAGGTGCACTCGCATGTACAACATTGCACTCACTTCTCCAAAAAGCTATGCTTGTCAAACTCTTAACATTTTAACACCAATTAGTACTCAACCTTTCTCCACCAGCATGGAAACAAGTGTAGGGAAGGAGAGCCCACACAACTATTAGTGCAATAAAAGGATAGACACCAATTTGAGGATGCCTTATCACCTGTGGGGCCACATGGGGCAAGAAAGCAACCCTTTGCACAGTGCGCTTTGGGTCAACACATCCTGAAGCAATGGAGCTAAGGCTGTGAATGTGTGAAAAGAGCATAGAGAAATGAATAGAAAGCATGGCATGTTGCTCTTGAAGTGCTTCTCTGTTTAAAATTGAAAGCATTGTTATGACATCATGTACAATATTGTCCCGCCATTAATTATAAACAATTTAAATTAATATATTCACATAATCAGCTATACATTAATTTAGAAACATCTTATATAACACAAGATTCCATGAATTTTAGTTTCAGACTAACAGAAAGCATTTAACTTTGACCTATCATACACAATAAATTAATTTATTTTTATGTTTTAATTTCACAAAACAGCTCACTTATTATCTGACTATGCTCAGTATTATAAACAATATCTTTTGTTCTGTTCTGCAAGGCCCAGCTATATGCCAGACACTCACTTTGACTTGTTTCAATTCTGTAGTTACTTGCCGACTAAAAGACACATTGTTTGCTCACAAACTCAAACTGACCTGAACAAAATTAGACATTTCATCAGTGAAATATTGCATTTGAATGCTGAATGTCATGGCAGGTTTGAGGCTATGATCTCCTCAACTCTTTTACTCTGAAATCTAAACGGCTGCCAGATGATGCAAAGAAAGTCTTCCTGAAGGGTAAGCATTAGTGACAAAGGAGTAGAGAGACAGAGTGAGAAAACATAGTGAGAATGTGCCGATGAGGTTATAACGTAAGAGAAAAGGCCAATTCAGTCTGACAGGAGGCAGAATGACAAGTGCTGCTAAAAACAGAGCACACGCTGAAAAGCACTTCAAAGAATGATTGGCATCTCATTCCTTTGACTTCTCTAGTGCAAATAAAGTCTAATGTAACAATTTCAGCAAGCCTCAGTGAAAAAGGAAAATTATTCTGGTGTGCATACTCAGCGCAGGACACACAGTTTGATCCAAACCAAACAAAGATGTGCATGATTTCCACAGTGACATTTCATGAGAACAAAGTACTGAAGCAAGGCCTAGCTTGACATTAGCATTACTGTGTAAAAGCTGGATATTTTCCCTCTTTTCAAACATTCATTGTGGACTATCTCCACTGTTGCTTCTCTGTAACCCTTCAGGCAGAGTATAATTTGAATCATCTGTCTGATTAGTACGACCTTGGGAACTGGCTTTTCTTTCCACAGGGTAAATGAGTGCAGCTGAAGTTTCGTCAACAACCCCTCGGAGCAAGTCTAGAATATGTTAATTAACTCATTGATTGAGGTGGGTGGTTTATTTTAAAAGCAGAAGTCCAGGTCTCTGGTGTGGGAAGACAATCTAAAAAAAAAAATGCTGTGCATATCAATGGCTTGCATCAGTCGCTTCAACAAAAAGCTATTGCTCAACTCCAAGGACAGATTTATCTGTTTTTCATTGAGGTCATAGAATTCACAAATTAAGGGTGTTATGTTTGTACTTCTCTACAATTAATTACTTCATATACTGTACTTTTTTGTGAATTTAGTGAGGCTGTACAAGAGAAGGACTGAGTTCATTTATGTAACTGGGTTATACTGTTAAGTAACACCATTGCCTCTTATTTATAGATATGGCACACTGGAAAGTCTGGGAACATCAGTCAGCTTACTCAGCTATTACTCTGTTTGCACACAAAGCACTAAAAGTATTGAACTACATTTTATAAAAAAAAAAAAAAGTTTATATATAGTATGACATTTGTTTTGTGTCAACCTGTAGGTTTTGCCATTTGCGCTGTAGCTGAGCTCCCACGAGAATCCATCTTGACCTGCTTCAAGCAAAGTAATCACAGTCGAACCGTGGCCTTACCGGCCTCTTGGTGGTAGCATTGACAGGTCCGGGCGTGTTTTTGGTTTCGAGATGTAGCGAACCGTTATGAACGTAAACAATATGGCACTGTTCTGACTGGACAAACTTGTGGTTGATGTATCCAATCTAGGATATGGGAACTGATACCATTAGTGTTAAGTGGCGGCAGTGGCTCAGTGGTATAGTGGTCGTCCTTCAACCGGAAGGTAGGCGGTTCGAATCCTGCTCTCACCACAGTTTATACTGTTATGTCCTTGAGCAAAACATCTAACCCTCCTTACCTACAGTGGTCTTCCAACTGTAACACTAGTGAATGGAACCTTAATGTAAGTTGCTATAAAATGCAAGCGTCAACTAAAATGTAAATGTAACACTGTAGAATGTAAGACAGTTTTACAGTCTACAAAACGCAGCTTATTTATTACCATGTAGGCTACATTTCTAAGACTGTTGTATTGTATTGTTCCTGTTGCTCCTTTTTGAGCTCGCACGGATAGTCCAAAACATTCAAAATGGTGGATGCTGCAACCAAGAGGCAGTTTATTTCTGCTCTCGACCTTGGTTTTAGATAACCAGCAAAGAATAAAAATGATGAAACATCTCTGATCAAAGTAAGATGGCGCCCCCCGCGGCAGACGTGTTTGCTCGCTCCGCGCTTAAATGTCGAACTTTTCTTCTTTTTTGTGTGTTTTTCGTTCTTTCTGCAGTGCACAAATGCCATGCACTGCTAACATACAACCGACAGGCATTATTGGACATCGCCAACTCATGAAACTTTGATTTTAGTAGTTCTATTCCGCTGGAGCTACAACTCATTGTTCGCACACAGAGTCACCACCGAAACTACCCCGGGGACCACGAAGCACCGGTCTCGAGTGAGTTCGCTGACCCCAGGAGAGTGCTTCGGAGACGGCGACGCAAGCGAGGCTTCATGCTAGGCTAAAAGCTCGCACTAGCCGACCACCGCTACCCAGCCTCCTGTTAGCGAATGTGCGGTCTCTAGAAAACAAACTGGACGAGCTACGAGCCAGGATTTCAACCCATCGGAAATCAGAGAGTGCTGCGCCTGATTTTCACGAGACCTGGCTCTCAGACAAAGTCCCAGAACGCCATTCAGCTACAGACTCACTCGCTTCATCGAGGCGAGCGAGCGGCTGCGTCCGGTAAGTCTAAAGGGGCGTGTGTGTGTTTGTAAACAACGAGCCCTCCTGGTTGGTCCTGTAAAACAGACATGTCTGTGGAGCAGTTCTATCTGGCAGAGTCAGGTTAAGGTTTTGCTACTTTCCATTGTTGTATAGAGTGTAAAAGCAGAAGTTAATAGAAAAGTGTGGGAAAAAACAAATGTTTTAAAATGGTTTGTCCTCCACACATTGGGGAAATATACTGATTTCAAATAATGCATATACCAGTCTGAATTTAATAATGTGACGGAGTACGTCTGTCTGTGACTGCAGGCAACGTGCCTTCTCACACATGCACTCACTCCTTTCCCTGCCTGTTTGTTTGTTTATTAATTAGATGCACTATTAAAACACCTTTTCCATTTCCCTGCCGTTTTAACATGCACACTTAAGAGTGTCTGTCCATTTATCTAGGCTACGTATATGCAAACATTCAAACACACATGTTTAATGTAGGCTAGTGTTTGCGCGGTTGCGGCTTTCAAATTAAGTACAGCATGTCCATCAGGCGCGGAGTGGGGTACTGAAATCCACCAGGAGTTCTCACAGTAGTGGTCCCTCACCAGTGGTGGACATTAACGAAGTAAATGTAATTCGTTACTGTACTTAAGTAGTTTTTTCCAGTATCTGTACTTTACTAAGTATTTCCATTAAGGGACACTTTTTACTTTAACTTCACTACATTTCAACGTCAAATATCTTACTTTTTACTCAAGTACATTTTGCAAAATTAGTCGTTCCTTGTGTTTCCGTTAAATATTTTTGTAGAAGAAGACCTCAAAGACGCGTCTCAGTGAAAGTGTCAGGACTGGCTCAATAGAAGCCTCATTCTCTACACGCGAGCTGATAAACACGAAAATAACAAACAAAAAAGAACACCTGTGACGAAGCTTTGGTATTAGTAATGGCTGACTCTGATTCTGAGGGAGAACATCTACCTTTAGAGTCATTTCAGCCGAGTGAAAGTGAGAATGAGCGAGAGAGAGAGTGCGTATGTAACTTGGACAGCGGCGCCGCTGCTCGTGCCTTTCTCAGCGTCTCTCATAAAGCACGCGCTGTTTTTCCCACATTTTACCAAACATCAGTGAAAGGAACGGGAGGAAACTAGTCGCTCTGGCCGCGGTAGTGACCAGGAGGTTGGGAAGGGAAGCCGTAAACGTGTAGCACCTGCAGCTTTACCTTTAGCACAGGTGATAAAAGCCGGGGCGGGTGTACTGCCGTGGCCGCGGGAGTGACAGGGAGTTTGGGAATAATGCAGCTTCTGTTGACAGCTGTTTGGGACAAATACGTGTTGGTCATCCTGACACTTTACCCAGTCGAGGAGGGAGAGGAAGGGGTAAACATAGTCAGCGCAAATGCGCTAATCAAAGCAGTGATCGTAATAAAAGTGATGGCTGTGTGCTGTGCTTTATGAGAGGTCCCACACTCTAAAAAACTACTAACTATGCCACATGGATGGATAAGAAAAGATAAAGCTACTGCAACCACACACATACAGTACATGTGTATATATCTCATAACTATTTGCATACGTTTTACTAGTTATGGTATATTAGAAGTTGTAGTTATTCTTTATTTCAGAAAAGAAAAAAACTATTCTAATATGTTCATTAGTGTATGTACTGAAAAAAACATAATCGCCAATATATAATGTCATGGTATGCAAATTATATGCAAATTAGATGCTTAAAATTTATTTATTTAAATACTTTGGGTCAGGTCTGACATTTTTCTAGTTTAGAGTAGGACTCTATCTCTTATCATTTTCAAACCACAGCCTTTTGAAATTTGGATCTCAAAAAGATGTATTTTTTTAAATATTTCCTGGCACCTAAAGGGGGCAAGAGACTGACAAAAAAATTTAAGGGCATTATAGCCTAGTACTTGGATACTTAAGTACATTTGAAGGCAAATACTTTTGTACTTTTACTCAAGTGAAAGTTAAAAGGGAGTACTTTTACTTTTACTGAAGTAATATTTTACCTAGTGTATCTGTACTTTAACTCAAGTACTTGGTTTGTGTACTTCGTCCACCACTGTCCCTCACTGCTAGCTTGGCCCCTAGACTCAGCGCGGTGGTGCGGGCAGCGCAAAATAGTCCACAATCCTCAGACTGCACTACACAAGATAGTTAGTAGTACAGCCTTATACTTACAAGGCAAGTACGAGTTTATATTTTACCAGTATTTTACGTAGGCTCCACTTCACCACTGTCTCACATTTAGGGCGGCCTAACCCCTAAAAATGGGCAGGCAACTCCAATGGTATAGGGCCACCAAATCGGGAGCTACTGCCCTGAAAACCCATCACATTGATCCACCCTGGTTCAATGCGCCCCAGCCCGTGAGGGATGCATCTGTCGTTAGCATGGGACAACAACATGGACCTAGAGTGGGACCCAAAGTGAGAAACTGAGGTCTGAACCACATAGATAGGGTACGAAGCCCTCGGCTCATAACCCTTATTTGCGTCAGGTGGTTGGCCCTTGGATATCACCCCCTGGCTCTGAGCCACAGCTGAAACGGTCTCATGTGCAAAAAAGCCCAAAGGCATTACAGTGGATGCAGATGCCTTGAGACCCAATATTTTTTTTTTTTCCCTTTTATTTTTTTATTTTCCAAACTCCTCATGGAGGCTTTTCTTTCCCCGGCCACCTGACAGAAACCTGTCAGTTTTGAGTGTTTAAGGGGGCCCTGCTCCTGCGGCCACTCAATATTCATTCACGCCTCTGCTCTTGTAACCACTTCGTGCAGCTCCTCAAACGCCCCCACGCGCTCCAAGGGGCGGCGCCCGCAGAAGCCAGGGTTAAGGTGTTATCGACATGCTGGCGGGAATCTCCAAAGCGCGCACGTCCGAGTACACCCCATCAGGAGAGAGCGCGAGGGACATAGGACTCTCATATTCCCGCGCCTCAGCCAGATCGACACGCAAACCCCACAATCTGAGTTCTGAGAACTGCTTCTGTATATATGTACTGCCTTTATTGAGAAAGTGGTTGACTTGTACACTTTTCTCTTACTGGCACAGCAATGCACACACAATGCATCTTAAGACAAAAAAAACCTGAAGATGCGTCCGCGTCATGTGTTCTTATACACTCTGTGTCACTCGCGTTCAGGTGCGCTCAATCACACAGCTGCCGCTGATGAGCTGCGTCACCAACAGAGGTTATATAAGCCAATTCTTGGCGTGTTTGACACACGTGCTTCACAACCGGTCACACAAAGAATGTTCCCCATGCAGCATCGAGAAGAAGAGAGTAGATAAGAAGTCAAAGGACAAAGAGTAAAAGACTGCCAATGTGAAGTCTTCTCTTTTAATTATCCTGATTAAAACGTATGAAATAAAAAAATTCAGCACTCCAACTACTCCCCCTACTCAAAATATGTTACTGTATCTATGCTTGCAATAGGTCGACTGTTTGTACAGTCTAAATATTAGCACATTTTGGATTATTTTACACTTTGGAACAGCAGCACAATAAACACTATCTTAAGCACATTTTCCTGACTATTTAAAAATATATATAATTAAAAAGCCCTGCGACAATTATCCATGCTAATGTGTTGGGGAATTGCCTTAAAAAGTGCAAGTTGATAGAGATATTTTTAGTTATTTAAATTGGGCTTTCAACGGGTGTCATCCATCATTTTAAAGAAAAGTAAAACTCACAGTTATAAAGATGCTCAGATCAGTTCCAAGGTTTTCAGATAATTAGTTCTGTTTTACTTTTATGTTACTGTATCTGTCTGTTGCTTATAGTCTATTGTTTAAATATTTGACAGTGAACTGAAGACGATATGAACTAAAAGATGTTTGTGTGACCATCCTAAGAGGGCAACTTCAACATGAAGTGATCAAGTGTGTCACAATAAAGTAAAACATTTGAATTTGATCACTGGCATGCTGTCATTCCTGTCAGAGTATAAAAATAAGCAGACTTTTAATAAGATTTATCTTTTTGTACACATAGACATCCTTTAATTTGTGGGGTTTGTACTTGTTTACAGCAGTGTTTACTGAGATGTGCATTGTATGAGGTTTTGTCTTTGGCTGTCTGTCTAATCCAGAAAATGAGTCACAACAAGACGCTAAAAGACATAAATGCCATCTCAAAATGAAGTCTTTTAAATCAGGCATATTAGGATTGTAGCCATAAGAAACAAATAACCATGGCAACCAGGGCAGACATGGCTGTAATTATAATATTTATTTATATTTATTTATAATGTCCTCACCATGGCTTGTTTCATAAAAATTCAGTTCAAAATATGCTCCCCCAAATATAAACGTTCAGGGCTCATCAAAATGATTGCATTCAAATGGCAGCCAAATGACAAAATGCACTTATCTAAATAACTCAAATTATAACAAAATGTAATCAGATTTTAGCTTGTACTGTTTGACATTTATGTTTTAGTTTTTATTAGAGAGTTTTCACTGGCCCCAGTAATGAACTTACACAACATAGTCCATGTCAATGCTCCTGTCTGCATCTCCAGTAGCTCATAGAACCTCATTTTCAAAACACAAAACTTTAACCTTAAACTTTGTCTGTTTGATCCAGACAAACCCACAACTAATCCAGTACAAACCAGAATTAAATCCAGAACCAAAGCAGGAATAAACCTAACTAATTCAATGCTGAACCACAAATAGTCAGCTCGGTATGTTACACAGAAAAAGACCAAGATCTATTTCCAAAGGCAGATGTTCTCTGTATGAACGGCTCATGTTCAGATTGCTCAGGTACAAGTCAGCACTGTTCACACTGAGAGCACTTCTCCTCAAAAGCTCATTTTGGGCATCTGGGCTGAAGCAGTTAGGGCAAAACTCTCCAGTGCAGCAATAGCGCCATCTATTGAAAGAGAAATGTAAAGCAACCCTCTCTTTCAGTCTGTGATGAAAGGCTGCTGAAACATACTGCATGGACACAGTTTTAATTTACTGTAATTGTTCTGTTTTTATTGTGGCATAATGATTTTCATCTTCACATTTTTACACTTATTTATCTATAAAAAGCTTTATTTTAACAGTTATTTAGACTTATTAGATTGAATGTCAATTTTACTGCCTTGCACTTGTCTGTGCCAATCAAGAGCTGGGTGAAGCACTTTAATATGTTGCTTTGATATTGTGAGTTATTTTTTTTAGCATCTAATGGTAAGGCTTCTGATTACATATAACTAGGAACCTCTAAATTGGTGCTAATTTATATAGATATTTTGTTTCAGAACTAAAGGTATTGCTGCTGTTAGTAATGCATGCTTTGCACATCTTGTTGTGTATTATCACATTGTCTAAAGAAAGGAACTAGTAGGGGACTATTATTGTAGCAAAAGTATTTGTTAACACATTTGTGTGTGTTTGTATTAAGACAAGACATTTATTTTTGTATAGCCCAATATCACAACAAAAGCATCAAAGTGCTTAACAGAGTGCACTAGACAACATCCCCTGTTGTTAGACCCTCTCTCAGGGAAAAGAAAAACTCCTACAAAATAAACCCAGCCAGGAAAAATGAAACATCAGGGAGAACCAAGGAGGGATCTTCTCCCAGGATGGACAGGCTGTGCAATAGATGTGTCCAGGACAGTTGAAAACAACATAAAATACAATAATAACAAGAATAAATTAAATATAAGGATTTGTCTGTAATATTAATTTTGTGTATCAATATATGTGTGCGTATTAGAATTTGTGTGTGCCTGTAAGTCTAAACTCAAGGCCACAAAACAAAACATGGACACATGACAAGGCAGGACTGCAGCAAAAGTTGTGTGTGTGTAGAGCTTTGTGTGCAAGACTTAAGACCTTTAGCAATTGTGCATTATCAGAGTGATATTTTATTTAATTTTATTATCCCCGTGGGAAAATTCTTAGCCAGCAGGCACACTAGGGGGCGCCTAGAATTTTTCTGATGATGGGGGAAACCGGAGTACCTGGACGAAACCCACCCAAGCACATTTTGCACACACACAAATCTTGTAAGCACACACAAATCCTGATTCACATACACACAAGTCTTATTAGAGAAAAATCTTAAAACACAAACACACATTTTAGTACAGGTTCAAAAATACTTTTGCTACAATAATAGCCCCATAATTAGCATACAACACATTTTAAAATTAAAATTACCAGATTAAAATGTATTCTAAACACTGGGAAAGTTTTCCTACTTTGTGTTCTGTTTCTTCCTCCCTCTGTTTCCAGTCTCTTTTCTCTATTGTATACCATTATTTTTGATTTTTTTTTTTAGGTAAAAACAAATATATTGCAGCTCTAATCATTTGACCTTTAATATCTAGTAATTTGTGAAGATGTCTGTTTTTTGTTTATAGAGAAATATATTGTGTACTTCTCCGTGCTGAGAACTTGTATGTTTGATAAAGTATAGTGTTGCTGTAACTTGATGTCCTAATGTGATGTGTAATGTCACTGTTTATCGACTCTCCCGGTATCACCACTTCAACACGGGTAATATAATATTCTTTGTATTATACGGCCTTATATGATTACAATATTGCACACAACAGAAAATGAAAATCAACATTTTTAAATCAGCTTGGTGTGTGTGTGGTGTGCATTGTAGTTAACCTGAATATGTAACTACCAGGCAACACATCTGTGTACACAATTTGCAGATGTTCACATAATGTGAAAAAGTTTTTTTTAAACCATAAGCCTAATTGGAAATTCTTTATAAAAAAAAAAATAAATAATTGGTACGAGATTGTTTTCATTACAGGTCATTAACATGCTATATGCTTAAAAAGAATATCTTTATTGGCGCATACACAATAAAAGGCTCTGGTTACGTTATTCTTTGACGGGAGTCCGGGAGATATGGCACTCTGCTGCTAGGCTTGTGGTTTTATAGGATTGTGCACTGAAAACCACAAGACAGCTGGTGTTTCTAAATGTTTTTTTTTTTTCCCTTTATCTCTGAACAGCTGAGAGTGGCAGGGGACTGTTTGTTCTCTTCGATGGTCACAAGATGACAGAGCCACTTTGTGGGCTTAATGCAGCCTAATTAGTTCTTGTCCTCCTCTCCAGAATAGACCAAGCTCCATTAAGGTGAGGATAAATGACTGAACCAGGATTCCTGATATCTCTAATGCAGTGCAGTATGATTTCTGCTGTGTATTTAATGTAAGCATTTCCATTTCTGCATGCTTTCCACTGCTCTGTATGTGAGTTTTATTTTTAAACATGGAGCAACATGTAACCAGTAGATGGCATTAACTCAATCACTCCTGGCTGATATTCACCATAGGAACCATCAACTATTACAAACAACCTCGCTCAGATCAAAATTCATTTCAAAATCTTTACTCTGCACCAGTGAAGTTACATAAGTACAGTACAGTCAACACATGAAGATAAATATAATACAAAATGAACAGATGGAAAAAAAATTCAAAAAATAAATATATTAAATAATTTAAATATAAATGATCATAATTAGCGCAGGACATAAATAAGTTGATTTAACACAGTTTGTTATGCATTTGATAAAATACATTCTAAAGCTTAAGTTATTAAGTATTAGAACAAGTCTTATATATTATTTTCTGTATAAAATAAAAAAACACACAAACTAAAATCCAATTTCACTGTTAAGTACTCACCTTTGCGTTTTGCTATAATGCATTAAGCTAAGACAAAAGAATAATGTGAGTGAGTTTTGGCACAGTGGCAGTGCCAGCCCCTCAGCATTTGGCAGTTCTACCAGGCCCAGCCCTCCCCTTGTTGATCAGAGAGAACTTGCCGACGCCACTATGTCGCATTCTAGGGATAGCTGCACATAGGGACGCTGTGATGTACCACCTGGCCCTTGGCATCGATGTTGAGGAACTCTCCCTGACCTCTGCATTAAAACTCATTTGCCATTGAAAACTGTGTCGGCAGAGTCTCCGAGGACCACTTGGTGCATTCTCTCAGTGATGAGGATAGACCAGAGGAAGATTGCCGACACCTATTGGTGAGGCCTCTCCCTGTCAGTGTGCTTATGAAACCGGCGGACCACGAGAACTGCACAAGTGCACATCAAAGACTCTCCCTTTGGGCTGCAGCCAACAGACAACTTTATGCATTTGCTGCACCCAAGTCTTTATTTTAACATTTTTACCATAATGTTTGATAGATTTATTAGCTGAAAGATTTTTAAAATAAATGATAAAAACAGATTTGAATTAAAAATCCTGGCTGTGGACAGGTATGTGGTGTTTGCTATGTCCACCACAGAAAGAAGAGCATTTAAACAGATCACCTTAACTCCTAAAAGTTCTAGGATTAATATAATTCACAAGTAAAATATTGAAATGTTAGCTCTTGCACCTGCCAAAAAAATTAAAATTTTTGTTTAAAATAGTAATTTTACAATGCAGTGCATTTATGAATTCTAACTTACAGAAAGCAAATGTAAAGAGTACCATTCTCAATACAATTCACTCAAAACACTGACCGCATTAGTTTGTTAATGGATAATGGATATTAAGCATTTTATTTAGTACGTGGACTTAAACTCCTTTTATTGATGAGTAAGGTTAAAGTGCCAAACAGGTGTTTGGTTTGTTTTTGAATGTCAGTCACCTAGTGGAGACCCCAACTAGTCCCAGACACAGCATTTACACCAGCAATGACATGTGTGATTCGACCTCACATGTAGTCTACACCGTGTTTGTCTGAGCGGTCCTCAACAAAATGATAATATTTGTCCAAAGAGCTCCGAGTAGATGCTAAAAAGCCCCTGACACTTGGTGG
This sequence comes from Perccottus glenii, assembly GCA_024416835.2. NCBI lineage: Eukaryota > Metazoa > Chordata > Actinopteri > Gobiiformes > Odontobutidae > Perccottus > Perccottus glenii. The sequence continues at coordinate 13,311,672 of CM044550.2, forward strand.
AATGACACTGTCTCCACCTGTTGCAGGTCAAGGGCTAATGCTTTAAGGTCAAAGGTTGTTTCTACAAGGCTGATTTGGAGCTCTTGCTTTCTCTGGCCATAAAAGTTCCCACCCAAGGTGATGAATGTCTGCCTCAACAGTTAGAATCCACTGATGAAACAAATTAGACTGACAAGTAAATTAAATTAGTTACAGTCAAATGAATGAATAAAAACTTTATTTTCCAAGATGCTGACATCTGAAAAGGATGTGCTATTATGCTGTTATTGTTGCCACCACACAGTGTCATATAATCTCTTGATCTTGTGAATGATAGTTGTGAAGAAGACTATGTGAACTGGCAGAAGAACAGATAGACTACATTAGCACAAAAACAACTGTTGTGCGGTTTTTGGGGCTCCCAGAGAACAGAGCCATGTCGAACAGAGTGGTGTAATGAGCAGATAACTAGGCCATCATGTAACACATCCCTAAATACCTTGAACTTGTAAGGCTCTTTTTAAATGCTACCAGGGGTGTATGCCACTTTTAGCCACGTTTAACTCTGGGATTGTGGACCTCAGAGGATTCAGTGTTACAGAGGACTGGGGCTAATTAGCCTGAAAAACAATAGCTCCCTGATCACCATTCCATTGTGCTCCTCTCGCATTGTGCAGAGTATCTGATTACAAACTTGTGATAAACAAGGAGCTAAATTAGATGTGCAGTTGTTGCCATTGTCCCCGATTTCTGATACCCAAACCCCCCTGTGTGTCCTTTGTAGTCGGTATGTACAAGCCAAAGCGGACAAGCCTGAAAGAGTCACTAGTCCCTGATGGAGTATAAATATATGGTAACTGACAGAGAGGGAGAGCAGATACAGTTGCTTTGCTCTCTGCGGTCACCTTTCTCTGGCAAGACCCAAGGTAATTAAGACCATAAATGCAGCCCAAGTAGAGGACTGCTTAAGACAGAATATTAATGTGGCTCTGATGGATGGAGTCAAAAGTGATTTCTTGCAGCCAAGCGTGGGTTGAGAGCCATCTGGTCTTGGGTCGGAGAGCTGGATTGTGGGCAGATGCTTACAGGCCCTCTTAGCCCCTGCTGATGGAGCACAATTGATTAATGCCCTCCAATTAGGCAAACATTAAAAGACACGTTTTCCAAAGCACAATTCAGTGTCGTATAATGCATGTGGGACATTTTGTGTATTCCCAAGGCAATAGAAGACAAGGGCAGCTCAGTTTGCATGGAATCCACACTTGGCAAATGTCCACCACATTAACTCTCTGCAATGTGGAGAGTCTATTCTTAATGGTTCGGCTCAGCCACCAGGCATCAACATTAACAACACATATTAAAGTATGATGTTTTTTATGGCTATAGAAAATATTTGTTTTATTACATGTGAAACAATCAACACCAGACATATGTTAAATGTGATTTACCAACTTTTATTCCTCCCAAAGATTTGGATTTTCTGATTCATCTAGGAATACAAACTTGAAAAAATACACATAATGACGACTCATAAAACGGAGGTAATAAAAAAACATTAGCATAACATGTCCTCTCATCGATTTGCTTTCAATGTGGAAATATTTTTAAGACCAGGTTTGGGCTTGAACTTCCCTTAGTGAAACAATTTAAAAATAAAACATTGGTATATTAGTCACTCCTCACTTATTATATTCTCCCTTTGAATTTGTTATGACATTTGTTGAATACTGTTATACTGGCACAACAAGTGGTCACAGTTTGCTTAATTTTTGATACACAGCTCAACAAAACCTTTGACTTAATATTTGCAGACCAAGAACAACTTTATGTAATTTTTATATATCTGAAATGAACTGACTTGACAAGTACCCACGTCTTTTCTACTAACTCACTCCCAGCCTGCAGCATGCATTAGTGTTTTTCCGTACGTGATCTACACTCTCCCAGAGGAACTGAAAGGAGCCAGGGAATGTGTCCTTGTTACTCACCAGGCAAAGTCTGTTATGGTCTTGTAACAGTAAGCCTTGAGTTGACCCATCTCGCAGCATGCCTGTTTGAAATCTTTTAGCTTTCTGTAGTCAAGCAAGAGAGAAAAAAGTCAATACTGTTTTTATGTGTTACATTTGGAATGCTCATATTAAAGGTCTTTGAACAGTTCCCATTCCACCCTTTTATGATACTTTTTTTTTCACCTCACAGTGACTTGCTAAGGCATCTTTACAAAATTACATTTCATTGAGTAATGTAATTATATAATATCATATCATTACAAGCTCATAACTGCTGCTAATGAAATGTATAAATCTAAACTAGAGTTAATGGGAAACATGCTAATATTCACAAAATGGATATAATTACCATGTCATTGATCAGTCTGTCTCCTTTCTGAGCTCTATATGTGTCTTAAAGACGAGACAGGGTCAAGGCCGGGGACAACTGCGAGGCGCTTGTTAAGTGTTGGAGGCTCGTGCCGCTGGGACCCCTGAGCCATTCCTGGCATCCCGTTCAAATAGCCCCCCTGCATCACGCCTGGGGGGTCCTGTCCCATGTCGTCCTACTCATCCATTGCCACCAGCTTATTATGTCTAGGCCTCCACACACTCCAAGCACAAGAGGCTTTTGATTGTCTAGAAACCGAAAATAAACAATGGACACAACAAAAAGTGAAGTTGGACAAAGAGAGTGCATGGGACAGATAAACTTTTCCATTAGTTTGGCCCCAAACTAATGCAGATATGAAAATCAGCATGATTTGACACTTTGTTCATGCTTACACCAAAAAAACGCATTAATAATACAATAGTAATGTTGCAATACTAAAAGAAAGTCTTATTAAATTCTGTTAAATCTTTCATGTTAACTCATGTTTTACAACATCAAATTAGCTGAAGGGTTTTTAGTTTTGTTCAAGGAAAGATGTATTTGTTTCTCTCAACCTGGAAAACCTGTTTGTGCAGGTAAGAAGACTATTTAAAAATAGCTCACACAAGATATTTCTCAGAATTTGCATTCATTATAATATAAACAATACTTTCCTGTAATAGTAGCTGGGTGAAATCTGTACACACCACTGAAGTTGACATTAGCTCACATTTTGTTCCTTCAAAATGATTCTAAGCCACATGGTTAAATAGTATTAGTGTCCTTTTAAGGAATGACATTTATTATTTTGTTTTGGCTGTGACCTTGGAAATCAGCAAGATATAGCAAACAAGGTGGTTTGATTAATATCCCATTGTATTTAGTTGTATTAATAGTTTAGATTGTGAGCCCACAGATTTGCATTTCGGTCTATGCTCAAAGTGTTTTCAAATATACTATGGGGTCAAAGGTGATCAGGATTAAAGGTTTAGTTACAATCTTGAAGAAGATGAAATGTTCTTTATGCTTTAAGCATGAGCTGTCATACAACACAATTTGGCTTTTTCATCTCCTGTTGATGGACAGCTTGACATCCAATATTCCATTATAAAGGTTTTGTCAAGCACAACTCAGTTCTATTGGGCCTCAGAGGATAACACACTCCTGCCAATCTCGCATTAGTAATGGTATGATTCTAGCCATTGTAAATGAAGTAATGGTAAAAGGCATTTTAATACATGTTCATCAAACTTTGCTCTGCAAACTGTTATTACCAGTGAGATCTGCACAGTCTGTCTACTTGACACAGAGTCATCGGGAAAGATTTATGGTCTGTGTATCAGGGCTATAAACTCAATGTGTGCCCCAGAGAATTTTAGTTTTCAAAACACTCAACATCTGTCAGATGCTATATGAAACCCAATAAAAGCAATGAGTTATTGTCAAGATTAATTATTATGTAGGCGTAGGTCAAACTAGCGCCTCAGTTAAATGCACTATATTGTGGAATCTTTAATGAAGGGTTTATCATGCCCTGTGTTTGTTACTAAAGGAGCACACCTGGTACAGTCCTATCCTGCTCAATTCACTGGTCTGCCATTATTTAACACCTGCTGTTGCTCTTGTTATGGAGTGACTCAATATAGTGCACAAGGAATTAATGAGAAAAGGAAAGGGTAGCATCCTGTCTGTTGGCACATTAACATCTGGTCAGAATAACAAAAGCATGACAGCACTCCAAACTGAACGCCTGATGATGGTTATCAGAGATAATACGTCTAATAGCAGATAAGAACAAGTGCTTGTTTATAATAGTGTTTACAATCTGTATTTAAATTAGAACAAGCTGACTGACCTTGAAATGATGATTTGGATCATATAACAGTGCTCTTAAGTTGTCATTACTTACTCAGCACTAAAAGCCACAACCACACCAGTTCTAAGTTTGTTTTTATTTACTGGCATAAACTGAAGCATGCATCTTTAAATTCTTTCTATATTACACTAGTACTAATAACATGCTCTTCAACCCTTTAACCAGGGAAGGGGGGGGGGGAGCAAGTGTCAGGCAACAAGGAAGTCACAAGATTTAACTTGCATGCAAGTCCTTAAGCAGCATGTACAAAGGTCGGCCTGGAGGTGCAATGCTTAAACTTTTTTTTCTATATGACAAGAAAAGGCATGTTACTTTACATTAGAACATTACAACATTTTACTCCAGAAAAAGCAATCACCCAAAAAATAAAAAAAATAAATAAATGCAGTACTTTACTAGCAATAAAAATCATTTGAATTGATTGATTAAGAGGTTAACATTTTGTGACTTTGGACCTATTTAAGAAACATTTTTATAGTTTTAGGGACCCTTTCACTTGGCATTAAAGCAGAACTTGCACTGAAACAGTGTAGGTTCTTGTGAAGTTGCCCAAGAGACGCTGCAACTTGCCCATCCATCTGAAACAATACATCCTCCACATCGTTTTCAGTGGAGCGTCTGATGGGTAACTGGAGTTGCCTCGAGAGGAGCCCTATGCAGCGTTATCAGGGGTGGGAAGGGGGTGTGAACAGCGGCAAAGATGCCTCCGAGGTCAAGCCTTTAATAATGATTACAAACTGGAGCTGGCTGCTGGAGCGACAGGCTGCAGCTGTGGGCCGGCCCGCCTTTGAAGTGCACCCCGCCTGTTACAGGGTCCCAGGCCCCCTTGCATGAGGAGACGCTGGAACTATGTGCCTGCCTGTGGGAAAGAATGTCCTGCGACGCCAGGGTGACGGAGCGCAGAATGGCAGCAGTGTGGACGGCTCGCCTGGGCCTGGCGGTGGGCTGTTGGCCCGGTGCTGAGGATGGCACAGCAGGACAAGAGGAAACAATCATGTTTTATGTCAACTGTGGCCACAGGCTGCACTCTGCAGCAGTACACACTATCCAGAGCTATGAGTCTAGTGTGGCTGAGGCACCACGTTTTTTTCAAAAATAATATAAAACAGATTAGATAAAACCTCATTATCTTTTTTCATGTATTTTTTTTTTAATTCTGATATTTGATAACAGTCAGTTATTTCCCTTAAATGTATAATTGTCACTTTAATGTAAATGTTAATAGTTATTTTAATTTTGTTAACTGTAAATTCAACTGTCACAGAAACTGGTGATCTTTAGCCAGAGACAAAGGTCAGTTTAATGAGCAACTTTAATGAAGCTGGAATATATCGGAGTGAACTGAAAGGTGACATCTTTGTTACAGCATGTTTAGATATATTGACATACAGTATCTGTTCTTCATCCAACAGTGTTTAAAAAGCATCATGTCATATTGTTCGAAAACGGAATTTATGTCAGTGGGAAAGCAAACGGAAACCTTTTACCCCGATTGCAAGATGCTTGTTACATAAACATAACCTAGGAGATTTACAGTTGATCAGCTCAATTACTACCTGCCTATTTCTGCTGCCGATGAAATATGCTTGCATAGCTCCTACTAACATCATGGCAACACATCAAGTTATTACTTATCTTGCGAAACGAACAGTGACATAAGTAAAAAATACCATGATTTGCTGCAACAGTGATGCTAATGGCAAAGTATGTCAGCTAGGTTATTATTCATTGTTGAATCCAAAGTAATTTACACATGATTTATTTTCAAGTAACAAGCATGCTAGTTTTTGTGTGCTAAAGCCTGCTAATATACCTCAATAGTCAATCCCTGTTAAGAATAAAAAGAAAAATTGGGGGGGGTGACACAATTAATTTGTTTATGAATGTGTAACAACAGCGTATGCTGTTAACAGTGTATGCACATCTAATATAGCAACAGGCTTTAATGAATGGAGACATAACATCACCAAAGACACACACTGAAAAAAGACTTAAAGGCAGATCAGCGATGACATCACCCGCTCCATAACAATGATCCATTGTATTGCATAGGCTTCTGCTCTCTGGCAATGACTGTCCATAAGTTTTATTTGGCATTTTATAGCTGTTAGATCACAGCAGCTCAGTGCCATGCTCAAAGGTGGCCACTTGCTGATAGTCTGTAGGGGGGGGCAGGGGTCCTAAAGAAGGGGGAGACACTTCTGGCAAACATCGAAAGTGAGAGTGCTAGACAGAACAGTGAGAGAGACCACCGCAGCTAATAGAAGTTAGGCTTTGGGCTCAGAGTTGGCCCTTTCATCTCCTTCAGAGGATTTCTATCCTATTTCCTTTTAGCACACACATAATTGCTAAATGACAGTGAGGCAAAACGGCTTAATACTCTACAAATCCTTCCTTTTTGACAAAGAACAAACTGTAATGTGAAAGCAGCAGTCTTTTGCAGCCTCCCGAGGCATGAGAAATTTTAGGGCATCGAGGAAGCTTTAAGGTCAATGAGGGTTTCAAAGTTGCCTGGGAAACGTGTATGACAGTTTTACCACTGCCAAGAGATATGTTATGGGTGTTAATATTTTGGGGGCACAATTCTGCATCGCAAAAATAACTAACTAGTTTCATTGTGTTCAATTCTAATAATCTTACTACAATGTAATATACAACATTTACATTTTACATTTATTCATTTAGCAGACACTTTTATCCAAAGCGACTTACATTGTTCTAATGTAATTACCAGTGTTACAGCCACTGGAGGCAAGGTGGGTTAAGTGTCTTGCCCAAGGACACAACGACAGTATGAACTTTGGGGAGAGTGGGAATAGAACCACCTACCTTCCGGTTGAAGGATGACCGCTCTACCACTGACAAAGACAGTGTTAAAGTAATAGAAAACCTAAATTAAATGCAATTTGGATACACAAATTTAATAGTATGATGATCATGGGTGTAGATGTCCAACTCATAAATCATTTTAAATGGAAAGCTTGCTAAACCTAAATGAACAGCCAACACCAACTAGAAAAAAAAGAGAGCAATCAGGGGACATTTTGACTGTCTCTGTTGTTTTTGGAGAGAATACAACTATGCATATGTGTATAACTGACCACATGGGCCCAATGCAGGAAAGATGTAAAGTCTAAAAATCACCAGGAAATCAGACAGAAAGTTGTTTGAAGGTCAGAAAATAAATGTTATGGGTTCAATGTCTTACAGTAATAGTTCCATTTCAAATATCCCGTCAGGTTTGCTCAACATTGTACTGCAAGCCAAGTTATGCGGCTATAAATTTTAAATGTTCAACTGTGATGTATTGAACCCTATTTCTTTTAAATAATTGAAGAGTAAACATACATCAATGCAGATTAAAGAGCTTACTTATTACGGCATTGACATGCCTCCTGTTCAGATATTTTTATGTACACCAAGTCCAGAACTTTACAGCCTGCTCCTATGTCCTCTCTTGTGACCAATAATAACCCAGGGGCTGATTAAGTGTGCCATAATGTGAACTGAATATTAGGTTGGGTAAGCTACATATGTATTGGCAGAAGTTTGTTCTGTGCCGCATTCAGCCACATTTAATAACATTGGCTTATGTAGAGTGCAAATAGTCCAACCAAATATTAGACTATGGCATCTCACTCCGTTGACATTAAATACTGCTTCAGTCAACATGTCGTAATTTTGAATGTTTCCCTGGTAACGTTGACTGTTTGCTAACACATTGCAGAAGATTTTGAAAATAACCAGAGGGAAGTGACTTTATAGAGTTCCCACACAGCCATGCAGAGTTTACCAGTTTGTCAAAATACCCTGTTGTCAGTCTTTAATCAATTATTTAGTAGTGTGCAAACATACCACTATATACACGTGTATATATAGTTAGTGGTATGTTTGCACACAACTAAATAATTGTTAATATACTAAACAAAAATTTAAATGCAACAGTTTTGTTTTTGCCCCCATTTTTCAGAATCTGAACTTAAAGATCTAAGACTTTTTTCTCTGTACACAAAAGGCCTATTTCTCTCAAATATTGTTCAAAACTCTGTCCAAATCTGTGTTAGTGATCCCTTCTCCTTTGCCGAGATTCTCCATCCTTCTCACAAGTGTGGCATATCAAGAAGATTAGAAAGCATGATTATTGCAAAGGTGTGCCTTAGGCTAGCCACAATAAAAGGCCTCTCTAAAATGTGTAGTTTCACGGTATTGGGCGGTCTGAAAACCAATCAGTATCTGGTGTGACCACCATTTGCCTCACGCAGTGCAACACATCTCCTTCGCATAGAGTTGAGGTTGTTAATTGTGGCTTGCAGAATATTGGTCCACTCTGACAACCAACTGCAGTCAGGTCGAGACCCCGATGAGGATGACGAACATGCAGATAAGCTTTCCTGAGATTTTCTGACAGTTTGTGCAGAAACCTTTTGGTTATACAAACCAATTGTTGCAGCAGCTGTCCTGGTGGCCTGGACTGGTGTGTTACACCGCGGTTGTGGGGCCGGTTGGATGTACTGCCAAATTCTCTGAAACGCCTTTGGAAACGGCTTATGGTAGAGAAATGGACATTGTTGCCGTCAGCGAACCAACTGCACGCTCTCTCAAAACATGCAACATCTGTGGCATTGTGCTGTGTGATAAGACTGCACATTTTAGAGTGGCCTTTTATTGTGGCCAGCCTAAGGCACACCTGTGCAATAATCATGCTTTCTAATCAGCATCTTGTTATACGACACCTGTGAGGTGGATGGATTATCTCAGCCAAAGAGAAGTATATATATATATATATATCAGTATATAAAATGAGCAACAATCTAAGTTTGGTTTGAGCCATACCACTCTAGTATGATTGTATAAACAGTTCTTTAAGGAGCATGACTCATTTCTTGTCTACTATGTAATTAAGGTTTTATGTAACTATAGTTTGCTTTACCTGCCACTCTCCAGATTTCATGACAGATAAGGATGCATTATCTAAGCATGGTAATTCACATATAAAATTACTAGGGCATAAACACACTGCAGTGTATTGGTTCCTGTAAATGTCATACTAAATCTGTCACAGCCACCTTTTCATTGTGGCACAAGGAATCTGCCAATCACAGCTTTTGATGAAGACCTGCAAATGTGTTACTGCTAACTGAATGATTTACTGGTAAGATCATGAATTAACAATGTGGCAAAGATGATGGATTTATTGACCCACTAAAACATTTTTGGCATTGTTTTGCTTTCCATCGTAATTGTTTATGAGTTTAAGCACAGAGCGCCTCCTAAAACAAGAAGCCTAGTAAAATAACCTCAAAACTATGTTTTGCGAGCCACCAGCTAAATATGGTTCATCTGTGGTTGTGAAAGACACTCGTGAGTGATGGTGAGGATCAACATGGAAAGGTAGACTTACACTTTTGTGTCATCTTGGCACTCTGTTTCTTTGAGTGGCAACCAGGAAAGGAATGGTTGTTGTATTTCACCTGCTGCTAAAAACACAAAGCCTCACTCCAACTTGTGCCGTTTGCTGAACTACTTATTTACCGACAATTACATCATTCCAGATGGATGTCATCCAGACAGGACTTGGCAGCATGCCAGCTCAGTCTGCCTCTGTTTTTTTTTTTTAGCTCAGTTTTGCCCCAAGATATATCAATTCATACATTTTTTTTAATTCGCCTGATGGCCACTGCATTTTCCAGCCCTTTTTACTGACAGTCTTGTCAGTCCTGCTTAAAGTGTTGAAAGATAATATTTTATTTATCCCACATGTGTGCCACTTGACAGACAGATGAACGTGTGTATGAGCAGATTCTCGGCTGAATGGTGTCTCCTTAAGTAAGGTCATCAGGAGAATCCATGCTGAAAGATGCCCTCCCCCTTATCAGTCAATGTGCATAAGTCTATCAGCAGCTCAGGCCTGAAGGAAGAGCTCTGTTTTTAACAGTTATGAATAGGTACTTTTCTTGCTTCCATTTCCTCAAACCCTTTGCCCTCGGCAAGACACTATGCCTTTTCTTGAACCTAAATCAGTCTATTCCACAGTAAAAGGGAAATGGGTTCAATTTTGACACTAGCTTTGTTATGTATGCAGCCATGATTGAATTGATAGATTACTTTTATTTGTGGACTCAATTCGCCAACAAACACAAATGCAAAATGTAAATTCAGAGGCATTAATAATGACAATAACATCAATATCATGAATTGCTATTACAAAAATAATATAGTGAATACTGACACTGTGACAATTGGGCAATTCAGTAATAAATGTCATGTCTAGCTCGGAAATTAGCCCCAGAACAATGTGATTCTTCAGCTATTGTTGTCTTGTTAATGAATGCATTGTCATTACGCACATTTCACTTGCTTCTCTGTATTATTGGCTGCTTAAATGCTTCCATGGGCTATGTTGAAATCCTTGGTAGTAAAGCCAAGATTACGTCTTTTGTTCACAGACGAGTCATCTTACAAGAGGTTACTAGATGACCAAACACACTCAACCACAAGAAATAAATCACATACTTTCTGTTTTGGACGTTAGTGTCAGTAAAACAATATTTCCTTAAAATTAAACAAACTTTACCAGTTATACTCATTTATTGTAAGTTAAACAACTGCCTTTGTAAATAGATGCAGAGAAGTTTGATTTGCATTAAAGTGTAAGTCAAAACTGATTGTGCTATTTGATGATTATTCCCCAATTACAAAATAAAACATTTTAATAGGCAACACCCATGTGAACAGCATTGTACAATCACACAATGTAAACAAGGTTTTGTTCATGATTAATGGATCTGTTGAGGCAGTTGATGAGGATAAAGTCTTTATTGTTATGCATGTTTTCACAATCAATATCCAAGCATCAATCTGTCCTCAGTGGCTTTTATCGAACTCACTTTACTGCACTATGCTGTATTATCTTCCAATACTGTCCATTATTGTTTGAAAGTTGTAGATAATCTCATGTATTAAAACTTGTACCTGCACAAAGTACGCACTGTTTAGACAGTGCTCAGATTTTCCTTATCATTGCACACCGTACAGGTCATATGCATGAATGTCTGTTTTACCTTAAGCTTAAAACAAGTACTAAATACCTCAGGATCTGTCTTGTTTTGACGATGATGTACTGTACCATAGCAACCATTCCCAAATTCCTTTCCATCTTTGCACTCATTTGTCAGTTTTCAGAAGATATAAATATATATGACATGTATTGATAGGCAGGGATCTGATTCTGTGAAGCAGACTGACAGGAGAAAATAGCATTCAACTGTGGAAAAAAACACATTAGCCCTTCTTGAAAAACAAAGACAGCCTCTGATTCACCTGGGAAGAAAGCGTGTCCAGTCCTGACGGCCACTGCCAATACTCCAATGTTATGTTTGACAGTGCACTTGGAAAACAGATTATAAATCATGACACATTGCTTTACGTTTTGCATCCAAAATCAGTATTTGTTCATTTTAAAGTTTAAATGTAACAATAAAAGAAAGGACAACGGCGTCTGGTTACTGTTAAATTTGGATTTTTACTGAGAATTGAGGCACTGCTGTTTTTCTAATCAACAATTGTATGATGATGTAGGATGATAATAGAGAGCAATGCATCTTTATATTTCCACCAAGACTATGATTTACAAACCACTGTTCACACCCATAAGCCTCAGCCTTATGTGTTGACAGCCGTAGCAAAAAGTCAAGCCTCATACACAAACAGTGTTTTGTCAACCAGTTGTGTAATTGCTATTTAATTTATCGACATTTAACACCTTAAGGCTGAAGTCAAACTGCAAAATCATGCTGGCTGCAAGGAAATTTCTGAAGAGTGAAGAGTGATTTTATGCTTGAGGCATATGACGTTTTACACAGAAAATCTTTGTGTACTGATTTATGCTCAGGTTGTTATAGAAAAAAGATAACATAGAAATAACTATATACATTCAGTAGGTTTCTCTATCTTTACAAATCCTTATGTTCATGTGGTTTATAGAGACAAATGTCTTGCAGCACTAATCGGGGACACACCAGGCAAAATGTTTATGCCAGGCTTTCTGACTGAAATAACCTCACGACATCTGTCTGATCACAATTTGTGAAAGTAGAAGTAGAAAACACGCTGGACAGATGCTTTAGAATATGGTTGCAAAAACTGAAAAAATACTAAGACAGTTTATAAGTAGAGCTCTGAAACCTTCATAGATGCGCTCTCTCTCTTCTGAATGGCTTTATTAGTAGCAGTCATTCAGGGCTACTCTTAAATGTAGCGACACTTAGAAGTGTGATGAAGTAATGCAGGGCCCATTAGCTCCCTTGACTGTATGGCTCTGTGCGCTGGTGCCGAGTGATATTGGCAACAGCTGGTTTGCAAAGATTAATCCCACAAAATGTTAAGGGCTATAAGGTGACTGAGAAAAACACACAGTACATTTCGCGGAAAGCAAGACATGAAAAAGACACACCCATACAACACATTTATTAATTTTCTTTACTTGATTACCTTTATTAATGAATTTGTTTTCTTGTGTGTTTTTAATCACTTATAAAGCACTTTGGTTAACCTGTGGGTTGTTGTAAAGTATAAATAAAATACTTTAAAACCAGAAATCTGCAGCTTTTAATCTTCTTGCCAGCTTCCTGATTATCAGTTGTGAAATCTCCTCTACTTTGTTGGTACGCTTGTTGAAATTTAATTAAGTGTTTGTTTTGAAATTTGAAACTAACTTCCTGACTAACTAATTGCTACAGCACTTGTCACTCACTGAGGTTACTGAGGTAGAGTGTACCAAGAGTCAAGACCAAACCCAGTGCGTCATACAGTATACTGTAGCAATTAAAGCAGCACTCTAATGTCAGCATCAATATCAAACTGACTGGCATTCCATCAATATTATAACAAATTTTAAAAGCAATCATTTTATGTAAACATTATCTGAAGGTAGATACCAGAGGGTCAGTTTCATTATAGTTCTGTATGGTCATTAATATGTACTTGTCACAGTGAGGTGTCGCAAAACAAGTTTAGTGTCAGCACATCCTTTTTGCAGTCTTTTATGGCACATTTCTAGGCTTGACCTGTCAGGAAGAGAGACAGAACGGTGCAATGCTGCTGTCCCTGTGCTTATGAATGGTGCATGTGACAGGGGTGTGTGCTTAAGTGTACTCTGTTCGAGTAAGGAATGTCCCCTGTCTGCCCAGTCGAGCTTAACCTAATCGAAACCCGAGTACGAGTATCACATCAGCCCAGCAGCAATACTGATACTGCCATCACTTTGACTTTAGGTTAACCTTTTAACTTGTCTGTCATCCGCTGCAAAAAAAATAACATGGTGACAGGGAAAGCATTATGTTGAGTTCAAATGTGAAGATTTTGAATTTCAAAAGGGCTTCTTAACTTAAAAGAGGTCAAATAAAAAAATTTGTGTTTTAGTGAGCAACATTTTTGTTCAATTATTCAAGAAAGCATAAAAATGCAATGTTTCTGTTTGTTTTTAGAAGGATTATAAGTAAAGCATGTAACCAACTTTATTTATGCTATTATGTTGTGATAAAACAGCTAGATTTTTGACATTGATATTGTCAACTAAATTAAGATATTCCTTATGGGCAGTGACAGGCAGAGATGGATAGATAAAGAAACCTAGAAGAAGTGCAGGAAGAGGCTAAATGATTAGTTGCAGGTATTTCACGCTGCTGAAACTTGGCTAGTCCTCGCTTGTGAAACTGGCTCTCTGTGCTCTCTTGTCCCTCCAGGCTGATTTACACCCAACCACTTCACCTCTCTCTTCTGTTTGTTTAGCAGTTACTTAGCAACTGCACATTGTTGTTCAAATGTACCTGTCCTGTTTGTCTCCGGTGACAAGCACAGTAAATTATCTCATTAAATGTATCGCCAATTGTTGTGTTTGGGGACATTACAGTTTGTTATATATACTGTGTGTTCACACCTTTGTTTTATTTCTCCAGACAGAACATTGCGCAAAGAACCCAAATTAACTGTTTGGCATAGTTTTTTATATATTGTCCCTTTACTTTTCCAGTGTGGAAAATCCTTGTGGTTGGTGGGGGAAACAAACACAGAGAACATGAAAACTCCGCACAGAAAGGCCCCGTGCGACCCAGGACCTCCTTGCTGAGAGGTGACACCGTGTTACGCCTATAATTGCAGTATTCTGTATAGGCCTTGTGATTTAGTATCTAGTAAAAGCTTTTACATTGTCTCACATTCTTTGGGCTTATCAGAAGAATCTCTGACAAGCAGTTGAGTTTGCAGAACATAATGCATAAACATAATGTGTTAAGGCTAAACCATTACATGCTTGCGCAATCCGTTTTGGCATAAATAAGGAGTTGCCATTGTACTTGTAAACAAAAGTGCATTTTCTGTGAGAGTTAGGTACGGCCATTCTGAAGTTGAGTCATTTGTATTATCGAGTAGAGAATAGGGTGTGATTAGCTGTTGTTTCCTCATTATTTAGTGCATTTTTTTTTTATTAAGTAAACTCATAACCACAATTAATCATTATAATTATGAGACAGACTTGTCCTGCACCACTGGACACCAACGAGGTGCTACACAGATCTACACTTAAACATTCAAATGCAGGTGCAAAATGTCGGCCTCCAAAGTAATAGAGCAGTGCCAGTCAGAGCTCTATGGCAATGTTGTACAGAGCTTGAGTTTATGTAGAGTACATAAAAGTTTCCACTGTGCCATTTAAGGTGATAAAACCAAACCATAAAGGTATACTTGTCATATTTTATATCCACAAGATGCACACATGCTTCAGACGATGCTTGTTGCACCTGTGAGCCCCAAATCATTTTAAGAGTTGAATATAACTGTCCAAGGTCCCTTCCATTAGTGCAGTAACAATCATTTCTACAGTTATCCATGTAAATAACCTCAACATTAATTTGACTTTTTCTGACACCGTTTTTCTAAACCGCCCTCAGTTTATGATCCACTTTTTCAAGATAATTACATTTAAGAGAATTACTGCACATAAGGCTAGTTGTAAAATCCTTGCAGGGATAATAAAGAATTGCTCAGGCCATACACATCGTCATGTTCTCTTGAAGGCATCTCTTGCCAGGGTATGAAGTCATGTTGTAAAATTTAAAATATGTTCCACATATGGCATTTAAAGTGAAATTCCCTCTTTGGAAAAGAAAAAGGTTAAGATAACACAGAAATTACCTTTGTAAAAAAAAAAAAAAATGGAAAGAAACAAGACATATCCTACATAATAGGCCCACTCTCACTTGCCCGTCTGGGTGAGGAAGGCAACAGGTGCGGCACAGTGTCTCCTCTGATGAATGTAATCACTTCTCTCTTGCTGGGATTCTCAGAGGCAGCATTATCCAGCCTTAATCTCCCTGTAATTCCAAGGATTGGGTTCTTTAGATGAGCAAGTCAAAACCTTTGGCTAGTACTGAAGAACTTTGTATGTCTAAATCAGTCTTTCATATAAACTAGGCTGGTTAGTCCATTTCAATTTAAGGCTTTGATTCAACTAAGCAGAATGTTAGATCATATTTGTATTTTACTTAACTTGACCTTAATGCTCTGTCTTTTATTGAACTGAGTCTGGTTCAGAGGCCACAGTTAAATGTCAAATCATACAGTTTGTGTTTTCACATGCTGTATGAGCCCGAGCCTGTTTTTTGGTGTGTCTGCTCGAAAAGGACATGTCCACAGTAAATTGACTATATCTCTGCAACTACAAGGTGTATTTCAATAATTCTGGTGTCAAAATGAAGGGGGCACTTGTGAGATTTCCCATAAGGGAACCATTTTACAATGTGCAATGGTACAGTTTCAGAATAAATCAAGATACAGCAAAATAACCCCAAAAACATGTCTAAAAAAAAACAATTTGGATTATGATCTCTTTAGATGAAGGCAGTTGAAGCTCAAACAACTATTTTAAAGTACAGCCACAATTAAATTAAATGAAATTACCTGCACTAAATATAATTATCTAATGTGAAACAAACCAAAACTATTAAGATTATTTTTTATAAAATGGTCAGGCAGTTTCCATTATAAAGAATAGGGCAGAATTTGACATATTTTGGTACCACCTGTTTTGTTTGCTTGCTGTTTGGTCTGTGTTTGGAGAAAAATGTAAATGGCTTATTTGTGCTTGTAGCTGAGTCTCAGTGATGTTCTGCTTTACCGTCATTTTCTGAGCGTCTTAATCCTTATAGTCCCCCCAATTGGGGCCCATGTGAAAACCTGTGAAAGCACCCCAGGTGGGGGTAAATGGGTAAATAAATGATATAGGAAGTGTACATATATCACTCGAGCTGTATGGCACTTTATCTATAGGAAATTCTATAGTATCCTTAAACCAACTACAGACACACAGGAGGCCAAACATGGCATTGAAAAGCAAGCTAATTTCTGACAAAAACAACTTTCTGCTGAGCTGACTTGAAAGATTGATGGCATGCAGTGGACTTTAAATGCATGAGCAGTCATTTTGACTCTCAGTGTAGCCGTCTGAAACAAGTTTTTTATTTGACCTCACATTTACAGTCGAACGCAATTCTCGTAGGCTATATTATGAGGAAGTGATGTTTTTCAGTAAGGCAAGGTGGAGGGGTGTGAATGATTTTTAAAGCTTTGTCTTGTAAACCTGTTATTCTTCTGGTACTAAAAAATAAACACTCAACAGTATGTTTGACTTCCTGAGTGTGTGTGTCAATAAATAGTTACAAATCAGTGCTGACTGAACAGGATGCTTTCTGCTGACATGTGTCACATTGTCATCAGTTCAGATCTCTGTGCACACTAAGCTCACCCAGCAGGTCGCTGTCAGTGCACTAGTGCCAAAACCAAACACACACAAACTCACACACCTACATATACACATGTACACACAAATCAGCCAGGATTACTGTCACAGAGTTATGTACAACATGACTGACTGAGCAAAACACGTACATATGCCAACAATTTCCTTTCACCTGGGGACAAAAGAAAGAGGGGGAAAATCAGAAGATGATAAGAAAGTTACCTTTTATTTATTTATATGGAACCTCTTTACTGAAAAGAAGAGAGCAGGGGGAGGGGAAAATAACTTGTTCCCTTCCGTATTGTGGAGATGAAAGATTTATTGTTGCAATAAAATGAAGAATTTGTTTCAAGGATCTTTGTCTAATAGCTATTGAGAAACATAAGACCTTATGAGATGGAAATCTACAGCTTGATTTTCCATTGTCTAGATGTGGGAGGTCTCCAAACCCACTTTGAGGTTTTAATACAATTAAAAAAACAACAATTTATGAGCACGTTGTGCCAAAAGCAAGTAGCTCTTTTTTCTAAATTATTCAAACTAATTCTACCTTTCTAAATAGCTTGAGTAATCGCTTTAAATCTTTATGGACTGAAGTAAAAAACACTTAAAGAAATCCCAATTTTCTGATAACTCTATATTCCATGAGTCCATGTTACTTAAACATCTTTAGGCCACAGTTTTTTTATATTAAAAGATATAAAGGTGGCACAGGCACACAGGGCTAGCAACAAACTCTTCACACACTGTATTACTCAGTTTCAATCAAGACTTAGCGCAACATAATGTCCTTCTGAGTTATCAAAATAAAAGCTGGATAATAAATTGCAGTGAGTAACTATCAGTATTTGTTATAAATGTTCAGTGATAAACCATACATGGATTAAGTGCTTTCAAAGTACAGTTTTAAGATGTGAACAGAGAGATTTAGTTCAATGTGCAGAAAGAGTAGTGTCATAGATGACAGCAAACAGAAAACATTGAAGTATCAGATGTTTTTCAAGGTATCTCTTGGCAGCCACAGTGTTTTGTTAACCCTGTGCGCAAAGTGAAGTGTGCACGTTTCACAAAGTCATAATGCCATGAAGGAGTATGGCGCTATGGCAGTTGCCATTTTGTTATAAACAGACCAATGGATTTGAACGTGAACGTGTGTTCATGTACTTTTGTTATTTTCTACAGAACAAAGAGGTCATGTGAGGTTATTCCATGCAGATAGACAGCTTAATGTCTCTAGGTATGACTATATATAAATAATATTTATTGGGTTTGTTTAACAAATGCATAGGCCCTGCCCTGGTATTAAAAGCTAAGTAAACCATTTATTTCTCAGTGATTCAACTTTAGACATTGTGTTTGACCGAGTGTTGATTAAGATAGCAACCACTAGTTTGTATCCAAGGCAGTTAAGGAACAATGCTGTCCATTGTGCTTTTTCTACTGCTGACTCATCCAGAAATACTAGCTAAAACTATTCACTGGCATTATTAAATATTTCATAAACAGTTAACAGAAAAGTATCAGTAGGTGATGACAGTTACAATGGACTGATTGATTGTGGAAAGTAAGAATAGAGAATAAAGAAAAGAATAAAAGCCTTGAGCACATATGTAAAGGTTGCATTTTGAAAAAGCTAAAATAAAAGTTAAACATGTTGCCTATTGATGTTAACTGTATTTAACTGATCTAATATTAGAAATTTTGACATGACATTTTATTTTGACATGTTTTTTAAGTAACCAAATGCTCACACTGTCCAACGTTCACTCTGTTTACTGCAGAGTTGTGTGAGGACACATAAAACAAAGCCTTTCATTTTTTATTAAAATGGAAACATATTGGTGTTGACTAAGCTCTTACTTTAAAAAGGGTATTTTCTTTTGGATTTACTGAAACTCAAGCTGGCAATTGGGTCACAACCAGGTTTAAAAAAGTGAGTCTAACATGTTGACCTTTGACCCCAGCTCCCTGTCACTCCAACTCCTGGATGAGATGTAAAACTAAGAAAACACTGTCCTCTACACCTTCATGTTGTTTTTGATCCATTTGTCTGCCTACCATGAAATCACTTTACCCCAGTGTTAGGAGCCACACATACATTTTGGATATATTAGCGTGCTTAAAGGTATGAATATATCTCTGTTCATGTTCAGGGGCTCATAGGGTCATCAGTCTCTGCCATCCTCCCTCTTTCCTCTTCTACATCCTGAAATGCCAAAGCACATTTCAGAGAACCAAGGATTAGAGAGTGTCCTCTCAGATAACGCGACCATCTGTCTCCAGGATTGAGTTATAAGAATTGTGATATTGGGCTGTGCATTTCAATCAACAGCCGATCCAGTTCAAATAAGTACTCGAAATCCCCCCTGAGGCTGCTTCTTTGGTGGTGAAAAAATACCCCAGTTACGCATACATTTGTTTTTCTATGTTCTCTTATTTGATCATCCCCAATGTTAGTTATACTCTGTTTTATCATCCACAAATTTAATAGTGAGACCTTCAGTAACTGGTCCATGTTTTTCCCCTCTACATTGGTCACTAATCAGGAAGCACCCAGTCCCAATGTATCATGGAAATTGAATCATTTCCACCCACACCACAGGAAAGAAAAACATCATCATAGCTTAATGCATTTGGGGACTGCATATATTGCCATTATGTGTTTAACAGATGTGAGGGCTTGATGATAAAGCTTTGATCTTCTTAATTAAATAAGTCAGGCATTAGAGTTTAACATTCTGCTGACATATCAGTGGCAGAGTAGACAAGCCAGCAAAAGCTGAGATTAAAGGTGAATGAATCTACAAGTAAGAATCTGAAGTGTAGTGGATTATAAAATACTGCTTTTGAACATGGTTATTTGGATAATCTCACTCAGTAGCTCTCCTCTAAAACAGTAATATTAGGTTATAATATAAATGTTAATGTTTTTTACAAAGAATAACTTCAAACATTTAGAAGCACTTGTATACCTGCTGGACTTTATTATGTAACTTCTTTGAGAGTGTGTTCTTTTTTTCTCTCATAGCATCAAAAAGATGGTCCATGTTGTTCTGGAGCAATAGCACACATCCCACATACAACCATCTGACATATAACAAACAGTTACTATTGCAGGAGGCTTTCTACTGTTACTGGGATTGGCCTGAGTCACCTCTGATGGATTAAGGGAAATGACAGAAAACAAAGGGAATAAACCAGTAACTGAAAAGGCATTAAAGGCTAATCACAACCCTGCTACAACTCAATGAATGTCATTTATGGAATGAGCTGAAAAGTTAAATAAGTTCAGCACTACTAATATTAGCAAAAATAATCATAACAATTCTTTAACATGCGTTCTGTTTTGGCACCTGCTCACACCACACTTCTTTTCAGTTAAGACACACGTTAAGGATAAAATACACATGCCAACTTGTCTTTCTTCTATCTGCCGTACCTTCATGTTTCATCACCTTTTAAGTGCTTAAGAAATTATCTATATTCAGTGAAGGCTTAGAGGCTTTTCCTTGTGTCTCACCAGCCAACAATGTTGTTTATGCAGTCAGTCCTTGGGGCAAAAAGAGCTCACCTTGTCAGAGAAATGGACAAAGGTACCACCTCCTCTTTTAAGCCCTATGCATCCCATCCTCATTTAATATAAACATGTGCTCTTGCAACATTTTTGTCAGCCTGTGCTTACAGGGTGCATGGCACAGAGCCAGATCTTGAGAGATAACATCTTGAAGGAAACATTACAGAACTGCATACGCAATTCAAACTCCTCAAATGTTTATAGCAACGAGTGCCACAACAGGTGGGAAGGGATGAACCTTTGGCAAGCTAGAGTTCTTGTTCTTCATGGAGCTGTGCTTTCTGATGCCTTGTGACAGCAAGTCAAGAGGAACTGACTCATGTCAAGGTGTCCCATATAAAGAGAGTTTTGTCTGCAGCAGGGAATGGACAGATGCTGCTGCATACTTTGATATTACTCAAGTATAATTTGAGATGTGTAACAACTGTGATCTGTCATGTCTGTAGGCTTGTATTTATGCTACAATGTCAATTAAAATTATACATCAAAATGATTGCATTGTTATTATTAGACTTGAACTTGTTACTTCTTCTCACTTGTTTTGTGTAAGTCACCTATGATTACCCCATTGAAGGGCTTATTAGGACATCCATAACTTAGCAACAGAGAAAAACTTTCCACATCTATGATTTATTGTTGAATTTGTTTCTAATCAAAGCTATGGTTGATTTGGAAAGCAAGAATTTATTTGCCCTGTATATGTTCAAAGTATTTAGTATTGTCTAGCACTCTCATATTTAGCCTCTAATCTAGCCTCTAATATTTTCACCAGTTTTTGTCTGTGGCAGAGGCTCAACAATAGCCTTACCCTTGCTGCAGTGAACTTAAAAATACATTTATAGATTATGAATTTAAATGAATTCATTCACAAAAATACAGTCATTTGATAATGGCAACAAGAGTGCCAAAACCCTGACTGTGTTAGCTCCGCCCCCTTCATAAGCTGACAGCTGACCTCTGGCTGCTCCCTGACATCAGCGCTGGCAGAACAGCACCGAGCCCCCTTCACAAAATCACTGACATACTCCTCTGTCAGTGCAGTTGACAGAGGAGAAGCTAAACTTGTTGAGAAAATAGAATCTCCTCACAGCTTGCCAATCACCGATAGCCATCCATGGTTGTTTTGATTCTTCTTCTCTTTTTTAGGAAGGGGGCCTGATCCTTCACCTGAGCTCATTCTTTGCCTGCTGCTGGGACAACACAGCGCTGTTTAAGTGGCATTAAGTCCTTATGTACATACAAAACCTTGTTTCTCTCGGGCGGATGTTTTTAGTGTCCACCAATGCGAAATGAAAAGTCAGCTCTGTCAGTAACGGAAAAAAAACATGTGGGATTTGTGTCAGAAAATGTCTTATTTAAAGATATTTGACAAGGAGGAAGTTTTTTTTTTTTTGCAACCACAAAGAAAAAATCTGGAGCAAGATTAGTGCACTGAATGCACTCAAATACACAGACAAGCTCACATTACCCCGGTTTACTTCATTTTATTTCACTTGGTCACAGACGTGTGAAATGGGCTTTCAACAAATACGTAATTGCTCAGTCATTTTGCAACACACTTGATCCTGCGTTACTAAGCCGGCACTATTGGGCTTTTTTCCTCTGCTCCCTTTTGACATTTCCTTGGCTTTTGCAGCGACCTCCTTTATAAACTTAAGTCTTGAGTGTAAAATGCCCATTGACCAAAAATAGCTTAATAGATGCTGTATTTACGACTTTGTTGTTACTTAGATGTCTGAAAATTTGTTATGTTCCCACAACATGTCCATCACAATAATATTCACTTTTTATATTTTGGTCTAAAAGGAACAACTTTCGTTTGTTAGTAGTAACTCAAAAAGCAATATTTAGGATTTAGTGCTGCCAAAAGTGTGCCTATACAGTATACAGTATATATATACAGTAGCTGCTATAGATGACCCTAAGTATGGACGGTCCATTGTGAGATCATTGATTATACTTTCTATAGAAAATCCTGAACATTCAGGTGGCAGTTTTCAATCCAAATACTTAACATTACAGTCCCAACATTTCAATAAATCAGAATATTCCTTCAAGTTTACAAATTCTGTTCACCATAAAAAAACAGGGGAATTTATTGGATCTTCTAGTACTTTGGACATAGCAGTACAGCACAGAAGCTTCTGGGTAAGAGTACTGACAGGTCTATTACCGCCCATCTCCTGAACGAGCGGAAATGGCAGGCCGTTTAAGAACCCTGCAGCAAAAACAAGCACAGAGACATACACTTAAACGTGTATATCCACTGTCTGATTTATGGCTTTAAAAGACTGAAGGGGAGTCTTCCCTTAGACATGGTGACCAGAGCGTAAGCTGTCAAATAAAGACAGCGCCTGTGCTGTAACTAACATCTGACATTAAAGGGCCTTGGCACTTATGTATGGTTCTTGGATTTAAATTTTAGACACAAAATACAAATTTGTTATAAATACAAATTTCATGTTTAAATACCAAAGGGGATGAGCTTTAAAACATAAAATATTGGACCATGTTTCATTAAAGCTCAACTGGGAAAAAGGGAGAGGTCAGGCAGTTAATGAAGTTAGTTTTAGTTGAACCCAATGTAGCTAAGATACCAATAACCAAAATCATTAATTTTTTATCAGTTTTATATTTTCTGGTAATTTGAAGCTTCAGAGTATCATCTGCTGAGGGGAAAATAGAAAGTAAATGGGCATGTGAGGACAAATAAAAAATAAATAAAAATAAATAAATAGGTGTATATATATATATATATCCATGATGTATTAAAGGCCTTAGAGGTTTTTACATGCACTAATTTTAGCAGAATAATTTAGAAATGTTTTACTCAGTCAAGAACTTCAACCTGTTTCCAAATAGAACCATGTAGTGTTTAATAAAGCCAATAAGCCATAAGTCTCAAAATAAGTTAGTTAATGGAAGGTTTCTCAAAGCCATATAAAACTTAATAAATAAATAGTCAACAACTCAGTCAAGAACATTATAATTGCTTTACATAGTTATAAGTGTGACAGTAACTATCTGAACAGGATGTTGTTAGTTGAGTATATACTGTAACTTATTAACAATAGTGGTATTGTAAATGTTGACAAGTGCACCTTGGAGTTTTAGTGGCAAATTACTGACAGCATGTTTGAAACGTGTGTGTATATGCAGTATGCTGAAGTTAGGAAAACAGAACGTTCATTGCTCAACAACTCTAGAGCCATTCAACAGCCCTACTGTTATCACAGTGACTTCTTCTCCTGCCCTATTTTTTAGGACAATAGGCAGCATTGTGCATGTTGCAGAAAGCATCCACCTTTATTGACTCAACTAAGCCCTGGGTTGTATTTGCACTCAACATTTAGAGATAACTTCCTCTGTGGCCCACCCTCACTTTAGCCCCTGCTAATTACCCGAGTACGTTAAGCTGACAGGTGAAGGTGGATGTCTGAGTGGGTGGGGGGCGTTGGATGTAGGACTGACACCACTCCACTCTTCTGACCCACTGTTGAACTTGGACCTGTGAGAAAATTACAGGTTCTTCAATTAGGCAACCAGTGTCTCACCTCAGGGCTGTTCTGGAAGTCTTCTTTACCTCGCCACACAACAATTAGCCCAAAGGAAGCTAGGCCGCTTGTGGAGACTTGCACTACTAAGTTTCTTTGTGGACCTGCCTCCCCAGCCAGAACCTTTGTTTTCACAAGAGCACTTTCATGCAATTATTATTAAAATATAAACACTAAAAGAGTTTTATTGCCGTTCATTTATGCAGGTGCTGTGCTGAGTCACTGTGCGTACTAAGAAACGATGGAAAAGCAGCTTGTTCATAAATGATCAAAGCTAAATATTATGAAATACGATTGTACAGCTGCTACATGGTCCGTCAGATTGTTTTACTTCTAAAATTTTTTGTTGTATTTTAATAAACCATTGATTTGTCACTGCTTGTGTCCATCAATCACCAGGATAATGTTCTTAATTAACTAACTTTCTAACTTTTAATTGATAATTATTGATTCATTTTATTTTTTTAATTTATATTGATTCTGTTCTAACTTTCTAACTTTTAATTGATAATTATTAATTTATTTTATTTTTCTTACTGCAACTTTATATTGATTCTGTTTAATAAAAAATTAATACAGAATTCATGTTTATATGCTTTTATAATGTGTTTTGGACAAAAATAAAGTAGGGTAGTGATGTGCCAAAGTGCATTTTATTGAACTGAAACCCACATTGTTTTATCATGCTCTAAAGGCATTCTGGTTTGTGCAGTTAAATGCACACACATGTATATGAAGAAGAATACGAAGAATGTTTGTACAGGGCGTTAAAGCACAGTACACAATCACATAATGAAAACCTCCAGTGTTTGCTTTAGAAATGATCCGTGTCCGACATCAGGCACTGAAATTACTCAGACTGAGGGTCACAGAGGAGCCCTTGGGTGCACCACAGGCCATTGTGTTTGCTGAACAGATAAAGATGATAAATGTCACAACACAAAGTGCTTAAACGCTTTGTTCTCCTGAACTTGATTTATGGTGAACTTTGACTAAATCTAATATTTCTTGAAATGTTTCTTCTGTAATGGATCTGGCCACACATCAACACGTCAAAGCTACTGTAAGTGTTTGATTTACACACTCTTTGTGACAGTGAAGTTAAAAATGATTTCTGTGTATCATAAAAAATACATTCAGAACTTTTGTATTAAATACTTGTGTCAAAGATTACACCATAACAAGATTAGGTGCCATAAAGCAATACAATTTTATTAAGTGTATTTAAATACATAAACACACACGTGTATATAGTAAAAAATATTTTACACATACTTTAAAAAAACTGCAAACAAGCTGACAAAACAAACACTATTTACATCAGAAAAATACTGCTATTTCATAAGAAAAATACCAAATAAAAAATAAATCTTTGTTACTCAAAAAGAGATAATCCAGAAAATAATGGATGAAGCAATCAGTTACCGACAAGTAAAAACAGTGTTGTGTTAATGCAAGCCTAAAATACTGATTGGGCTACTCATGCAAAGCCTGCAGGCTCAAAACATCTTTGAGATTTTAAATGTTCAGAGTTTAGTGTTCATCTTTGGCAACGGGTGTGATTTATCCCTTTCAAACTCTGACAGTTAAAAGTCGAGGCTTTGTGGAACAAAACTGACTCCAAAACAGTAAAACAGAAAAGTAAAAAGGTGGCAAATACACATTTAAGCTATTTGAAACTAATTCATAAAAGGCTGCTTTACATATTTGCTGTATCTGCCTGCACTTAGATTTTATACACATTTCTACAATATGACACAGAGTGGCCTTAGATATATTTAGCTTGAGATGTATTATAAAATGACTATATTTAGCAAATCAGTTCTTTTATAAAATTTACAAATGAAAAAAAGGCACTCATAATCAAAAGCACTGTAAAAAAAATCTATTTGAATTTAAAGTGAAAATTGTTAAAACTTTACTCTGAGAACAACAAGGCACTGCATAGCAACAACGCACAATAGATTTGGCAGTGAAGGTTTATCATATGTATTGAGTATACATTAAGGCAAATATTCATATTTTGGCACATACAAAACTTGAGGCAGCGCTGAGGGTTGATAGGTGTGTAATAGAGTTAAATAATCTGCCCAACTTGACAGAAAAATCCTGATTTTCACCAGTGCAATGAGTGTTCATGGTTAGCTCCAGATATAGTACCACGGAAAATTACAAGGCTACATTGGACAAGGATGGATGCCATTGTGTTCCGAGTCAAAAACACTAAAGTATGACTCTAAAACAACACTTTTTTTTCTTTTTTTACATTGATCCTGAGGCACTGTTTGCTCTGGTCGGCACAAGTCTTTGGTTGGTTGAAAACATTTAACTTGCAGCTTGCGATTCTGAAGGCATTAGGAGTGACATCTTCTGTTCAGATTCTTCCAACAACATGGCTGAATTATGAGTTTCTGTCAAGTTAACGCCTTCTGAATTGAAAGACGCCTCTCCTCTGTGGGCCAACACCACTTCACTGACTGCCCTCCTCATCTTTTCTTCTTCCTCCATTTGTAGCCTTCGCTCCTCTGCCTCTATCTCCTCTGTGGTGGGTATTGAGTTCTTCTTAGGTCTCCCTTTTGGTTTAGTTGGGGCCTCCTGACCTCCTTTAAGAACCTGAAATAACACAGACAGGTTGACCGGAGCAGTTGTGGTAATAAATAGCTGCAGCAGTTAAAGGCAGTGCTTGCTATTACAGTCATTAAAGAAGACATATTACTGCTGGATGCTCCCTTTTGCACTCATTTGTCTTTAATGATTTGGGTTGGTTTTTGTTCTCTGACGTTTGTTAACCCTTCCACTAAAGTGTTTGCTCTCATTGCTGTCATCATTGCTCACTCCTGTCTATTACCTCTCCACACACTGCAGTATTGCTTCCTACACACAGCTTTGTAATTGCAAAAACAATTTATAAAATCCTATCGTCCCAAAACATCGATTGGAACCGTACAAACTAATTCCAATTGCTATCTTTCCATGCATTTTGACATTATGGGAAAGTTTATTTAAAATTTAACTTCAAAATCCAAAATCAGCAACTCCTTATAAAAGGCTGTAAAAATGCTATACAAAAAAAAAAAATATGATAAAAAAAACTGAAAGCCAATAACTTATACAACAAGCAACTTTTTACTGAAATTAAAATTTGACTGTTAATTTTAGGGATTCATCTCTTACCATTTTCTTCCATTTCATGCGTCTGTTTTGATACCATGTCTTCACTTGAAGCTGAGTGAGACCAAGTGACTGAGCGAGGTCTAACCTGCAAGCAAAGAGAAGACGTCAGTTTTGACACCTGCCACATCTCACTGGATTTATAGTCACGTTTCATGTCTGGAAGTGAAACATTTTAAACAGTGCGACAAGAAAGCTCTCCTACAGGTTTTGTCTTTGTGTTCCACATCAAAGCTGTCAGGCCAGCAACCTGAGTCTGACACTGTACACCTGCAACTAAGAGGCAGTGCTAAAGAAACATCTGCACAAGTTTAGTAACGCAATCATAGCACTTGTAGCTAAACGATTGGTGTTGAAAAAGGTCTGAATGCATCCACCACATGTGGTCATCCATGACTAAAAGGGCTGTTGGGCAGACAGTAATGCAATACCACTGAGGGACAGACAGAACAACCAAATGAATTGTTTGTGAAAGTAGGGAGGTTTGTTACAATGAGACTTCCTCTTCTCAAGACTTCTAAGATAAAGGTCTTCTTAGCAGCACTCCTCTCCTTTTAAAGCAACTCACTTAATTTTATGGGCAATGTAGAAGCCAAGACAGTAAAAAAAAAGGGAATTGAAAACACAGTGACAGAAATTTTTTTTATATTTTATGTGTTATTTTTTTGTGTGGTTCAAATTTGTTTGTACTAAAAAAAGAAAGCCTTAAAGCTATCTGTCACAGACCATACCATGTCTGTTTAACCACTAGAGGCAAGGAAGAGTAAAAGGAAATTACCGCACTTATGGCCATTAGTCCTCAAAAGCCACACAGTTTAAGCAATAGACAATCTATATTTAAATACCTAAATAACAGTGAATGATGATAATGAAAGTGATAATAACAATAATCACACAGCATCATGGTGACGCTAATTAATATAATTAAACAAAAGATAAAATCATTTCCACTCAAAGATATAAATAGTTTTCTGTAATAATTTGCCAAAGATCCCACTATCAACATTTCTATGTTTCTATGCAAAGACAAAAGAAGAAAAAGAAAAGTTATTTTGGGATCACAAGTGTGGAGCACGCCACACCTTTGATGTAAGGGAATTTTCTCAGTGTATAGTTACATGCCAACTGCGTATTTAATTAATTTTCAACAGTATCAGGATGGGATATTTTGACAGGATGCAGTATGGGTGGTTGGTTTTGATCATTGAGTTGTGTTCTGTCTGAGGGCATCAGCTTAAAGAAGAGGCATGGCGACTTTCCAACAGCCTCAAGCTAGCCAAGATGTGATATATTTAATAATGTATCAGAGTTTTTCTCCATGGATAGCATGCAAATCACAAAATAAACCTGTTTACAAAGAACACATTGTTATTTAGATGTTTTCAAACCGTCGTTCTCTGCATATCTAAATACAGCATGTTACATAATCAATAGTGGGACAAGTTTAAATATGTATTTTAAAGGTCACTGGACATTTGGAATTCTTACAGAATGTTTAAATGACAGATTTTATGGCTTTTAAGCTTTAATAGTATCATGGCTTACATTAGAAAAACTGCCTGTAGGGTAAATAAAAAGTGAGACCTGTAGTAAAACTGGAAAACAGGTCAAATGAGTATATGTGTAGCCCAAAACTGAACTAGAACTTTAGCCACTGATGTTAACATGTGCATTCATTACTTCATCTTTTATGTAGCAAACTGAATGCATTTTATAGACAGTACACCTGCACATGTGCAAAATGATTGGCAGTAAATCAATGTAATACATTTGCGTTTGCTTTGGTTGGCAGCAGTCCTTGTTTCCTTGAATGAGGGAGGGTTTTTTTCTCGGGGCTTTTTTGCTGTTGAATAACTCAAGGCTAAACTCTTACTCTTGTCTCAACTAGAATGCTGAGGTAATGCTTTGGCTTCATCTAATTCACATTACAAGTGACAATCCCCACAGGATAAATGAAATATTATGATGCTAGGTTAACCACTTCTTCGTAATTGCATTTGTGGTCTTGTGAATGCCTGCTTTTGTATCTGTGTGAATGTGTTTTCAAAATGCACTTAATTGCCAGGTATGTTTGCAGGTTATCAAAATGTCACAGTTGAGTGACACTTATACTGTATGAGTCAAGTTGCTCTAGTAGATCAGGTTGAAATGTAATAACTGCAGAATGTGCCTTGTTTGATGTGTCAGTGTTCTTTTATGAAACATACTCACAAAATCATTTAGGGAACTTTGATTTAAGCAGAAGCAATGAGCCATGTTTAATTATACTCTTATGTAGTGTTCAATTTCAGCGTTGAGTGGGATTTTTACATTTGAGTGCCTGTTGTGCCTTTCTGTAGTAGCCAAGTTGTACTGGGTTGACTTCTTGATCTGACACTTTAAAAGGTGGAACTTCTATATGACTAATCAAATATACTGACCTGTCTGGTGTTGAAAGGTACTTTTGCTTCTGAAACTTCTTCTCCAAACCCATAAGCTGCAGTTCAGTAAAAATGGTGCGGCTGCGGCGGGGCTTTTTGAGGCGAGGCGTGCTGCGTTCAGTTTCCGACTCACTGCTGACACTAAGGGGTGTCTGGCTGGGCGAGTGCTCAAGGCCACGGGGGTGCTGTGGGGAAAGCAGAGGCAGGTGCGAGGGCATGCCGCTCGGAGAAGAGGGCTGGGGGAGGTGGGATGTGAGGTTGGGCGGCTGCCGTGTGATCACTGAGAGGAGAGGGTAGGCCCGGAGCGACGGGGAGCCTGGAGAAGCAGAGACAGTGCGTCACATGACAGAATCAGACAAATGTAATAAAAGGGTTTTTAGTAAGCCCTCAGCTGTATCATTATCGACCATTTGTAATCACTAAGAAAGGTTAATTTTTAAATGCTGGGTGTTTGCTGTGAAAAGTGTTTTGCTTCTGACCTCGAACATGTAAGAGGCTGTGATCTCGATGACGCAGACATGTTTTACACCCCTACTTTAGACCCTCAAATGAATGATTATTTTCCACAGGTTGTTAAATACTTACTGGCTTCCTGTCACAGATTTATGTTGGATTTGACAACAGAACACGCAGCTGCACAAACAAATTAAAACTGAATTAGACTACCATTTTTTTCATCTACTCCAAACTCATTTGCAAATACAACCTTTATCAAAGCAGACAGATGTAGCAAGATGCCAGAATCAATAAAGAAACAGCACTTGTCTGGAGCCAAGAGGAAAGGAGACCTGAACACAGGTTGTGTGACGGCAGTGTGGCTTAGCTAAGTTTTATGTCCGCTAAAAAATCATCATATTTGTGTTCAAAAAGAAAATGCCCCTCCAAGGAAAACTTAAAATAAATACACAAACTTTAATTCAGGACTTGACAACAGAAAAAAGATTTAGACTTGTAGGATCATCACACACCAACATACCATACTGTGTTAATTCTTCCTTTCACCCAGATTACACACTATGTTTGCAACAAACAGCATATTGAAGGACATTTTGCTAGATCAGTGCTTTAATATTTTTATTGGCATTGGTATTGATTTAATATAGTGCTTTTCAACCTAGTAGGCACTCAAAGCTCTTGTAAGTATTGTTTCCCAGAAATGTATCAAATCAACAATATTATTAGATGGCTGCTTCTGGGTTGTTGCAAAACAAAGACAACTGGGAAAACATTTATTTTACTAGATACTGAAGAGGAACTGTAGCGGCAAAAACGACTCTCAATTGTGCAAGAGTAGGGAATAAACCTTACTTTAAGATGTAAGTCAAGCTGAGGAACCATAGCATGTAATCACAAATACAGGTTTGCACACTTGACACACACACACACACACACTTGCTGTAGACACTGCCTTAGGCTCACCATGACATCATGCTGAGGCACTGAGGTCACTAATCCTCCAACGTGAGATTGTGGTCGTTGCAACAGGTCTAGACATGAAGCCCTCTTTTCTCTGTAGTCCATTTGAAAATAGATTGCAAAAATGATGCATTGTGGACGTGACTATTTGAAGTGTAGTTTTTGTTTTTTGATACAGAAAGCGTGTGTGAAGTGTTGTCATTGAATTGCTTAATGCGGCTTCTTAAGAGGAAATAGGGGCATGACAGCTCAGTAATGTTAGAAATGCTGCTTCCCTTGAGCCTTTATTTGACACATTGTTGACAAGTGACATTATCATGTCAATAGGAATAATATGAATAAACAGAGGAGCCAAGCACGTACTGATGTTCTTGATAAACTCAGAATGTAAGGATGTGGTTAACCATTACTAAAGGTGTCTGATGAGATTAGATAAAAACCTGATTAGAATGTGCCTCAGTATCAAACTGTTAGCATATCAAATATAGAAGAAACGGCAACCTATAAATGAGGAAAACATGTACTACAAATGTCCTGCAGATTTTTGTTATCTGTTACATCAGTGTTACCTTGATATATTTTCCTTTAAAATGTTTGTGATAATGTAAACTATGAAATATGTGACAGACCTATCCAGTTAAGCATTTTTGCCTTTTGCTTCGAGTGCCCTTCAAACACTGTCTGTGTAGGAGGAACAACAAGCTTTTTTCTCTGTTTTAATTAGTCAAATTTACCTTGAGGATATGACAGAATGAAACACTATATTTTCCCAGGTATACAAACACAACCACATAACTGTGAACTACAAAAAAGATTACACTAAACATTTGTGTTAACTGTTTAATCTGATACCTATTCCTGACACAGCGTTTCCTGTGATGGCAAAAATTATCCTGTAATGCAACCTATTTTAACAACCGGTTTATAACTCATTCTTGTTAAGAAAAAAAAAATATCTGAGTGTGATGAGGTGATGACAGATTTCTGAAACATCATCCTCGACTGGAGAAAGAAAACGTGCAAGTCGTATTTTGTCTTTGTGTAAGTGAATTCTCACCCGTGTGATGACATGGGTGTAATCAAGCCTCTCAAAACCTAATGGAGGACTGTATTGTCTGCGGAGGATTAGGTTTTTAAAAAGCGATAAATACTTTTGCTCATTTGGTTTTCACTTATAAGCCATGACCCTGTACAGAGTGGGCCTCGGGCTTCACACACTCCTTATTAACTACACAGCCTATATGTGTTCATTTTTCAACGAGCTGTCAAATGAGATTACACCACATTCTCTCGACCCTAAAACCCCAGCCTTTTGACGAAATGAAAGATGGAAGGCTAAATAAAATAGTGCAGCATGCTGTTACTTCACTTGAGAACTGAGTCACGCTCTCTTAATCTGGCTGTAAATGACAAGGCTTTTTAAAATGTTTGTATTTGAAGTAAATTATTGAAAAGGAACCACACAATGAATACCACACATGAAGAAGGTATACCCGAATAATAAATAAACCATCAATTAAACCACACAAATAATGCCTATAATCCAACAGTACATAAAGCCTTACTGTCTTTTAGCGGCCTCTACTGTTAAAACGATAGAACAGCATCAATATATTTTTCACTGTTTAGGAAACTGTCTCTCTGAACTATGGAGGCTGCCAGTTGCTATATTGAGCCCTAAAATCCATTGATGTTTTGGAATATATACTGTGTCTCACACCCACAGAGCTACAAATAAGTCTTGGGCAAAGTGTTCTGATATGCAGGCCATCGGGTTACTCTATCCATCCACACAGAAGGGTGCCAAAGCCCAGTCACCGTGCCCTCCAGCACACACCAATTCATATCAGAGGGATGAGGGAATTCTATTTTTATTCACCCTCCAATGTCATCATCAAATTGCACTGGCTATTATTTCAGACTTTAGGGCAATTATCTTAATGGTTACTACAAGCGAGCGCAGTAGCCTTCGAGTTGTTCGGCTGGAGGTGGAATTCCAATTAGGAATCAGTCAAGAAGCTTTGTTTTGACAGGATAGCAAGTGTTACAGCAGTTGAGTTGTTGTGGTAATCTTTAATACAGATATGTGTCTGATTTTATATGATCGCTACAAGTTCTGATGGATAATTTTTTTTTTATAAATACAAATAATATCAGCGAGATCCCCTCTTTCATCATCAGGCAAATATTAAGCCAATCAATAAAGGCCATCTCTTTTTTAGGATCTATACATCATTAATTCCACAAACAAGACAGCCTATAAAACCAGGGGTGACAACTGTTTTAAATAGCTAGCAATTATTAATGTGGCTTTTTATTATTATTATTGTGATTATCATCTTTCCAGTCATTTATCATCACGGGCACTGGAGCATCGCTATATTGCCTTTGCCAGGCAATTACCACAAAACAGCTGATTTACGCAGACTGGAGAAAGGTGATTTCGTGTGCAAATATTGATTAATGATATGAAATAAAGAACATTGTGTAAAACAACTAATATTTTTAAATGGCAAATCATAATTCATTTGTAAAAATCTGAGATGAAGAAAATGATTTAACCCAAAAGACAAATGACTGTTTACAATGACGCTTGAGCGGAGATAGTCTCAACGCATAAGGAAGATTGTTTAAAACATGCTGAAATAACGCATCAAATCAACTTTTCACTTGCGCCTATTAGTTAATTGTAGGTACACTGTTTATTCTAAGAAAAAAAAACACTTACCTGAACATGAATGGAGAGGCTTGGGTCGAACGATGAGCGAAGGGCATACTGAATACAGAGAAAGTTTCTCAAAGTAATCACAAGTCTCTTTGGACAGGATCTCGTCAATCATAAACGTCTTGTAGCGTCTTCTTGCTGCTTTGGGTTGCACGGGGTTTGAGAGCCTCAGCTCGGCTTGACAGTGCATGGTCTCTCTCTGCAGTTCGCCGAGCGCTGTTTCAAAATGCGCAAAAGTGGAGTTTCCACTGATGACTATACTTATAAAGTGGATAGACTGCTTCAAGAGTTCAAGTTCATGCGTTTAAGAAAAGCATTGTTTTTAAATCAGTGTCTGTCCTTGATGCGTCGCGGCGAGGATCCCGATCTGGAGCCGCAGTCAGAACTAATGAAGTGACTACGTCGTGCGCTCACACCCACTTCTATATAAACCATCTGAGTCGGAACACATCTTTCCAGCACCATCAGCCCTGCCCCCCCTGCCTCTCTCTCTCTCTCACATTTATCTTACCTAAACATGAACGCGCGCTTGCTCAGGTAATCTAAACAGCCCCAACGCAACTTTGCCACACTGTGAACGTTTGGTTTTAATAAATCTTTTGGGAAGGTTGTCCATTCATAAAAAACAAAACGTGTCTGTTGTTACTGTTTTGTGTTTATGGGCCATCACGAGTTGGTGGGAAAGTCATAAATTTAGTAACCAAGTTTAACAAAGATCTTCTGCGTATTTTGAACCACTTTTCTATTCAATCAGATTTTTGAGTTTGGTCAAACAAGAGAGTGCACGGTTGAGTGAGTGTATGTGCGCGTAGAGCCTACTTAAACACGCATTGGAAGAAACAGGAGGAGTCATCAAATAGCCTAATATTTTTTTCTATCTGAAATTCTGAAACCTCTCCTTTTTAAGTAGCTACAGAACACGTAAAAAGTCACGGAAAGTAGGCCTGCAGCTTTAGGCCCTACACCTGTTTAGCTGATTCTTCTTTTACTTTAGATTAGTTATTTGAACATCATTATTATTGTTGTTTTAGAATAAAATATAAAAGATATAAGCAATTACAACTTCGGAGCATGTAGCCTATAATTTTGACACTATTAAAGGTAGGCTATTAGATTTCAGCTTCCACAGATTAGGACATCTCTGGCGTGCACAAGGGCTCGAGCTGAGCAGTGCCTAGACTAAGTTCAAAATACTTCTATTCGATTCAATGACCCAAGGTTCGATTAGAGAAAAATTATGCTCTTTCAGTTTATATTATTGGAAACTTATTGTTTTGGAAACTTTACCTCACTTTTGCTAAAGTCTTGTCCGGGCGACAAACATGTGTTATTGCTATGCTACGGACCACAGAGCATTTATTTTGGCGCATGATTTGCGTCTTTTAAGAAACGTCTCCCCTCTTTTCAACATTAAAATAGGCAAACTTTAAAAGATATTGTGCCCCGAAGGACTGTGGTTATTATATATATATATATATAATTTTTTTAACAGTGTATATATATATATATATATATATATAGGCTATACACACACACGTGTATTAAGTTTTTGTGTCTGGGTCTCGAGCCTTGAAGCAGACGGTTTAAAGTGAAGGATTACAGAGGAGGAAATGTGCAGCTCGGCAGCTTTTAAAGGTTTCAGGCTCGATCAAAGAAAGATGACAAGAACAACTGTTGCTCCGAACTGAGAAGCACTGTAGTCTCCGGGAAACATTAAGAAAAAAACAGCCCCTTATCACTTGAAAGGCTACAATATAAACTCTGATTTACTTATAATTGTAAACCCTCTATTATCAAAGTCTGCGAGACGATTTTATTCAAATGAAAGCAGACAAGTTAACTCCTGTCACACCACACAGACAAGGTTCATTTTTTGTCGGATAAAATGAATTCAACACTTGCGTCGTTACGCTGCAGCGTGTGTGTGTTCGAAAGTGGATAAGAGGAGACGAGCTTATGAGCCACACAGCAGCGGCTACCGAGCGAACTGTAGAGACGCCAGGCAGATCAACCAATTAAAAGAGTTATGCCAGCGTTCGAGAGCAAAAAGGGCCTTCATAGTATTACCATCAGCGGGGTGTATAGGATATTCTCTACAAGAGCCATTTGGGAACATCAGGGTGCAACCTGACACGAGGCAGCTTACAGGGAAGACACAGAGCTTAATGGAGGCGAGGGTGCAAATGCACGGCCACTTTTGGACTCTGAGATTTATGGTGGATATAGTTGTCGATACAGTGTGGGGCCACTGTTAGTGGCAAAGCACTTTCGGAAGGGTAGATTATGACCTCAACGAGGACATTAAAGAATTTGATCACCACTTTGTGAACACAGACACGTTCAAAGACCACGGGCAACGTGAGATGTTTGGGATTAAAGTGCTGCTAATTCTGGGTGAGGGACAATAACCTACATTTTGGAGTCACGTCAATAATTTTGGAAAACAAACTGAAGCATTTTAAGGTGGTGTGAAGTACCGTGTGATTAACAGCGCTCACAGGAGAATAGGATATTACTAGGGCAAATTGTGATTATGAAATAATCCACCATGACTCAAAGTGAGCTGTTAAACCCACGCTAAGACTTGAAAGTATCCTAAATAGAAAGGGCAAACAGAGCTACTTGTGGCTCAGTTATATTTGACGTCTTAATTGAGTCAATGAATGGATGTAGGTGGCGCCACCTGTAGATTACTTCATAACCCTCAGCACATGCCTATTAGTTACAGGTGGTACATTTATAGGTCCACAAAAGGCCATACGCATAAAGTGGCACTGACTACAATGGCATGGCAATTAAATATTATATAATTAAAAGTGTAATCTGTAACCAGATCAAAAGGACAAAGCAATGGGGACGTGAAAGAGCTTTATATATAATCAAGTGTTCCATTTAAAACATGTTTGTTTAACAGACCATGGATCTATAAAAAATAAAAACATTTGTGTCCATAACAAATGGTGGTGCTTTGTGACAGAAAAAGGGATGCTGGTGAAATCTTTTGCAGAATACCCTGACAATTTAAAAATTTGGATGCACCATTTAAAATACCAGTTGCATAACAAAAAACAGCCCTTTATAAAAAATTTTAAACATTTTTTTCTTCTTCTATATTACCAGGAATAATTAGCATTAGCCTTGCCTTCCTAGCAGTAAAATGCCCCATTTGTCATAAGTGAGTAAAAGCTCAAATTAAAGTACTGTACAAATTTTAAAACACCTTAAAAAGTAATCAAAAACAATCTGAATTAGGTTATAAATCCCCGAATTGGTAGAACCATGTACAAACATCCTGAGAATACACTAGAATTCTGTCAACATAATTCATTATCTTCTTTAACAATTTGACCATAAAAATGGTAAAAAAAGAAAATAAAAAGTCTTTAAATAAATTTTCTATGTCCCCTACTACCGTCTCCATCTGGTGTCTTGGTAGTTGCGGTTGTTTCCTCGCTGATGTCTCTTGACACCCCTGTTGTCATGGTGACGGCTGCCACTCTCCCGCTCATTTTGGTGAAGGTAGTTGTCTCGGCTGTGACCATGCTGCTGATGGCGACCAGACCCTGATTCATCTGTGTAGCGCTGACCTCTGCCACTGTTGTTGTTCACCTGGTTCCGGTAAGGGCTGTTGTCATGTTGCCTTGAGACACCTCCGGACGGCGGTCTTGATAAAGGTTTGGAAAAGTTGCTGTTTAATTGCTCAAGCTGCTGCATTTGAAGTTGCCACATCATATTGTTCATCTAGATGGAAAACCAGAAAAGAAGAATACAATTATAGAAAAAACAAAATTAATTATAAATCAAAAAACTTCTGGGTGATTTATCAATATGTTGAGTTTTCGACTGCTTAAAAGGGTATCTAAAAACCTTACCGTGACATGCTTCTGCAGATTATCAGGAGAGGAGAAGAGTCGCTGCATCTGGGGTGGAGTATATGGCGGAGAACTTAACTGAACAGGGCTCCTGTGTGTACAAAAAAAGATAATTTCAGGCATGTTGTGTATACATCTGAACAAAATAAACCAAACTATGTTTTCAGAAGGACTGACAGCCTTGAGTTGACTAGCCCACTAATTAGTTAATGAGGTCATATTTTACCCAAATCTTATTGGTAGAATAGTCACACGCATTAATTTTAGTTTTTAGAGCAGGGTCAACTATAGGTGAACACACCATTGCTTTAGCTCTGAACGGACTCATTGTCCCTGACTAACTGCTTTATTGAGCTTTTACTTTTCACTGTGACTAAGGAGGAAATAAAACTCAAACAACAGGCTGTAGATACGTATAATTAGCCGCATGTATCAATTACAGCAAGGAACAAGGTGTGATCTGTTGGCAACGAGGAATGCTACATTTTTTAGAGACAACCCTTAGCCTAAATACTCCCTTATATGGGTGACTTAAAGGGGCACAAGGGTATTACAAACATTTGTTTTTCACAAGCTGAATCAGATGGGTACTGCAGTCAAGTCCACTCAAACAAAGCCATCTCAAGCAAACATGATTGGTACGATAAGTAATTTAGTTTAAGTCAAAGTAATTCTTACCTCTGCCCATGAGGGTTAGGAGTATTTGCAGGGCTTGAATTCTGTGAGTTGCCTGGGCTATTGCCATGACTGCTTCCTGTGAATTACACACAACATAAATAAATACATTTGCATACAGACTTTTTAATTTTTCTTAACCAAAGATCAATCTTTCTTTTTTCATACCAAAGCTAACAAACTTTTTTTAAACAGTGTGCATAACAATTGGTTCTTGACACGTGTCCCAGTAGCAAAGGTGCCATCAGGTTGGTGACACCACTAATACCGTTTTGTGAATGGAGGTTTTGCTTTGTTAAATGAAAAAAAAAAAAAATTTCAAACTAAGATAGTAGATGTTAATTAGTTGTGCACTGAGTATACCTTACAAAAATGTTTGTTCAGACAAAATTCAGTACAGACAGTTCCCCAATACCGTAAGAAGCAGACTTTATTTTGAATGAACAAATATTCTTTTATAATGTCTCACTATGTCCATTTCACACTGTCTGTGTAAAGAATAAACACCCAAAAAATTAAAAATGACGACTCAAACTCACCAGATCGAAACTGCACATGGATAGCTTTCCCAAACAACAATGTCCCGTTCAGGAGCTGCATGGCGTATGGTACAGACACCTCATGTTTGTAAACGGCAAAACCAAACGTCTTCTGTTTACCATCAGGGTCCTTTGGGATTTTGGTTTTGATGAGAGGTCCTGCCTGTAAACACAGCCAGTAAGCCTTAGTGCGTAGTGTTAACTAGACAAACAGTACATTTTAAGAATTTTGTTTCAACTCGCTACATGCACAGCTAATTCTAGCGTTAAAGTATCATGTAAAGAACCAATATTGACCAAGTGTCTTTAGTCATTTTCAATCGTGATGCTAACCAAGCTAACAATGACTTCCTTAGGCATTAGCGGCAACAGCACCTGTAAAAACAGTTCAAACAGTATTTCCTCTGTCACTCTTTGGTCCAGATTTCTTATAAAGAGTGTCCTGTCTGCTTCCTCCTCAATTCCCATTGTTTATTAAAATACAGACTCCCTCCAGATACTCAAACGCTTAATAAAATGCAAGGCCCAAGATAGCCGTAGAGCTCAGCGTACTTAAGTGACGCAGCGCCGTTTTTTCTTCTTCTTCTTTGATTTTAGGCAGACTAGGCACGGTCACTGCATGGCTGCCCCCCACCGGTCAGGTTGTGAAATAATCTATAAATCAATTTACATAAAAAGTCTTAGCTATATTGTATAATCCCTGTGTTCATCAAAAAAGCGTCACCTCATTCTTCCTGTCATTAGGGGAAGCTCTGTCTTTAATGGAAATGTAGTAACACCCAGGTCAGTAAGTGCGCTAAACAGCATTCTTCTTTTGACTGCATAAGATGGGCATCGCAATAAAACATGGGCCACTGACTCCTTAGTTTCAGTATCCCACATACCCTGCCATCGCTCACTTGTTCTTGATTTAAGCAAACTGCAACACTCCATTTTTCCAAATGACACACTGAACTCTACATTTTGTTTCTTGAGACTAGCTCGAGCAACACGATCTGCCAATTCATTTTCCGTAACTCCAACATGGGCTGGCACCCACAAAAAAATACATAATTTAAAGTTCAGTTTGAACATCTGGGAAAAGCCTATAGCCTTTACAATGCAATTATATTTAATAGTAGGTGTATAATTAATTGTAATGACATATGACAGCCGATGGTGTTTTGAATTCAGCTAAATTGTGTTGTTCTATTATGGAGTAAAGCTTAAGAACTGTAGTATGATGATCTTTGTTATAATGAATGATCTTTGTTATAATGAATGCTTTTGTTCAATACAGTCAGCTTAATTTGGCCACTACACCGGTTGAAATACCAGAATCTGCTGCAAAGTGTGCTTTTCAAATGCTTATGAGTTTAAATGCTGCAAGGTTGCATTGGATGTAGCCTATTTGATCACTAAAGCTTTGAAATCTATTTACTCTCCACATAGCCATTTCCCCCAAAACACAAAGTAAACTTATTCTACAGAGTTGCAAAGAGAAACGAGAAAAGAGTCAAACCTGGACATTGCAGCTAAACGGATGAAAACCCAAATAGTCTACAACTACAAACACTGCTTGCTTAGTTTGTTTTTGTTTGGTCAAATGAAGATATGTGACTACGCTTGGCATATATATAGCGTACGCTTAACCAGATGTGAGTTGTCTTAGTCTACTTTTAGTCATAGCTTGCTGGTTTGAGATACTTTGATTTGCCAGGAGATGGCAGCATTGATTCAGTCTTTCTGCTGGATGTCAGATTACTTCATTCAATGACCACAGACAGTTGCTGTGCCCTGCCCTAGAAATAATATGATAAAGATGTGTAGGCCTAATAAAGTTGTGAATGGCAATTGGTTGTAAATATTCTCTTTTCCTTTTTCTATTTTAGCCTTTTGCCACCTTCATGTCTGTTTTAACATAAACCTCCTGGTGTGTTTCATGATTGATAGACATTTTTGACAAAAAACAAGTGTATAACACCACTGTGTAAACTTATTGCATCAGTTATTTGAAGAAGATTCCATGTTGCATTCATTCTAATTTATTTAGCAATTCAATAATATATTTACCAAGAAACATCACAAATTGATGAAATACTAATTTTTACAACATTTAATACAGTATCGATGTTATGATCCAACATATTCTTACATGGAGCAGTGTTGTTGTTGAAACAAGCAGAAGTGCTCATTACGAGCCAATAATGAAACACTTAAATACGACTGCCCAAATGTAGCTTTTTGGTGAACTCAGACATATACACATTAAGGGGCAGATAAAAATAAATGAGCCCTCTTTGTTGACACCTCTGTATATAATTTAACACACTTCTCTGATCATCTTCCTTTTCTCATTAATAGTCAAAAGTTAACAGTAAATTGATTGTTCATCACAATAATCGTTATACTCACACAAGTAGTAGTCCAATAAAACCTAAATCTGGCCTTCATTCTGTAATTCTGTATTAAATAGTTTCCGGCAATTCAGTGCATGAAGTGACAGATTGTGTCTACTTTTATAATTTGCTGTAGTGCTTATCCAGCCACTGCATATCTTCTATTATATAATATGGCTTATGTTATACCTTCTCACTACTATTAGAAAGACTTCATTGATAAGGATTTTTTTCAGAGTGTTGGTTCCAATGGCTGTATTCAAATTAATCATGCTTAATTCAGCAGACAAGCAGAACCACTTTTGTGGTAGATGTCATTAATTATTAAGGACTGTGGGCTATAAATTATGTGCCTGCATTTAGACCTTACTGAGTAGTATTCACATACACACCATGTGGTTTCCTTCCACAATGTTGCTATACTTCATGTATGCTAAATCCCATTTTAAATATTGTATGAATGAACTGTCTGTCAGTGAGCTACAGGGATATACAAAAATCTCCTTCAAAAATGGATAATTAGTCCATTTTTTCCTTCAAGTAAAAGTTAATATTTTGCATGCACTCTGTCCTTACTTTAAAAAGTAATGAAGTGACTTTTTTCCCCATACACATAGACAACTGTTCAGCACTGGCAGCTTGCCAACCCATTTTACCACCCTCCTAAAACACATGCACGCCTGTTTTTGAAGGATGTCTTAGATAGTTCACTTCTTTACAGTTCTCCATTGTAGGACAGCATGCTTGTTATCCTAATACCAACATTGCATGTTTCTGCCACTCTGATGCGGCGTGACTTTGTCATTTCAGTGGCCCTTTTCTTATTCTCTGTCTCCTTTTCTCAACCACAGAGACACTGGGAGAGTGATCTATCCTATTGCCACAGTGCTGCAGTGCTGAGTAGCAGTATTACAAGGAAAAAGGTTTGGTATCACACCCACGCCACACAACATTCAGAACTACTTTTCCTTTTAATCACTTAACTCAGACACTTAACTTAAACTTTATGGCCAAGAGCATAGATGGGGCATCTTTTGCAGTCAAGAATGTGGGGCATTAAATCATATGCACTAATCTCTAAACACATTGCCCCTATCTCTTTAAAGATGTGAAAGTCAGCAAATTTCAGCTCACCCTTGAGGCCTGTCTATTGAGGAAATGAGTTGCCCTTTGCCAAATATGCCATATGGTGGGTGTGCACGGCCATCGATTGGAGGGAAATGTCTGTCTTATAAGAATAATTTTAATATAGGTTAATTGGAAACTCTAAAGTATCCCGAGTGAATGGATGTCAGTGTTTATCTCTGAATGTGATATGAAGATGAGGCTCATTGCTTTACAAACTTTCTGATTCAATCTTTGACTCTGGCCCTTTTTGCCTTTTGAGATCATAAACCCAGACTCTAACCTGGAAAAATCGGGATTTGATTTTTGCTATTACTGTGAAAATCAGTTCATAAGAGAGGGCTTTGCAGCTTTTGAACTGAAGAGAAAACTGAGAAAATTGCTTCTACTGTATGAAGAGCCCTACAGTCAGTCAGGCCACCGTCTGTTCTAACAGTCTCAGTAGATAAGAAAATGCCTCCTTTTAGACAAGATAACACCATGTTCTGAAGTTATAGCTATTCTCATTGAAATTGCACTTCAACAGCAGGAATGTAATCTTTTAACATAGTGATACTTTTTGTTTCTGAATGCAGCAGTGAAAATAACAAATAAAACATGTAAACTTTATCTCATATATGAATACATATATTTTTATATAGCAATCAATGAATAAAATTAACTTACATTAATAGTGAGGGTTCCCAAGTATTTATGAACCAGTAAATGATGTTGTCAATGTAATTAAATTGCTGTTAATACATTTGCATGAATTGGATGTGATTTTATGAATTTTTCATAGTACTGCAAGCTAGCCTTCAGATTCAAAGGAAGTTCTCTGGAGACCTCTCAGTTGTTTCCTCCTCTTTACCCCAAGCCCTTCACTGTCAGATTTAAAGAGCATATGCAGGAGCTGCTTTGGGCTGAACTGTGTTTCCTTACTTCGAGGGGGTGGTTTGACAGATCTGGCAAAATAGGACCATGACAAATCTATTGAAGGCTGCTGCAAAAGTTTGGATGTGTCATTGTCATTGCAAATATTGTGCACTTCCTCCAGCCAAGGTTTGCACGTTTCTCTGTAACAATAATGTTAAACCTTGACA
This sequence comes from Perccottus glenii, assembly GCA_024416835.2. NCBI lineage: Eukaryota > Metazoa > Chordata > Actinopteri > Gobiiformes > Odontobutidae > Perccottus > Perccottus glenii. Next base: position 13,355,212 of record CM044550.2, read on the forward strand.
ATTATACTGTTAGAGCTGTAGAAAAGCCTTGAAACCATATGGAAATGTATAATGATAATGATGGGCAGCAGGATGTATTGAATTCAGTAATTCATTTAAATAGGGACACTAGGTCATATACTGTATAGCCTATGCAACAAGATTGTTGATGTTTGGCTTTTTTGTGCAATTTCTCTAATGCAATGCTAGAAAAGGAGATTGTCCAAAAATAGCACTAGTATCAATGCTTCCACCAGCTGTTTCATGCCCCACCAGAGGACATCATATTCCATCAATCTTGCCATCCAGTTTTTGACGGGGTGTCCACATAAATTTGTTTGACAGCCAGTGGTGCATTATTAAATATTAATTTTATATTTTCACTCCAGTTTTGGATCGTCTTGTCCCTCTGGCAACAAAAGGCAGAGGTTCATGCATTAACCAGTGACTAATGTGACTAATGTACTGAACAGTCAAATATATTGACGAAATAGCCTCATGTCCTGCATGTGCTAAGAGGCGATGAATTCCTGTAAAGTGACAGTGCGACCTAGATATTAAACTGAGCTACAACATATTCTCAATCCATTTTACAGCAAATGCTCATTCATACATTTACAGTTATATTCTTGAGATAGATAACACATCAAAAGCAGCTTAGTTTTGTAGCTTTCCTGGACAACAACTGACCTACAGCTGGATTCTCACAACTCATGCAAATCCATCTTAAATTGCTCCAAACAAAGTATTCACAATCCAAACCCTGGCCTAACTGGCGCTTGCTGTGCCCAATGAAGGCGGTTGCACTGACAGAACTGGGAGTTATGATCTGCAGCTACGACCGTTACGTACCTGCCCTTTTGCAAACACCTTCAACAAGATCCCTCCCAGATGGTACTGTGGAACAGACTATGTACTGTGGGGCAGTTCTGTAAGGCAGAGTCAGGTTAGATAACAGCTACAGCTAAAAAGATATCAAATAGCTTGACATTCCTGCTGTCCTTTTTGCTGCATGCAAGTGACTCTTTGAACCTGTCATTGGTAGCTGACACATCTCTGTCTGATACAAGATTGAGGATGCCGGACATTCAGATTATGCCCAAAGTGCCTTAAAATTTAATTATTATTATTTCTAAGAAACACCAGGTTTTGAAACGTTTTTCCCTTTGTCCTCATAAGAGGAGAGGGCTGTATACAAATGAGATACAAGTTTATATTTACAACACATGGATGATACACCAAGGTTATGCTGGTTTGATGCTTCCAATTTAAAATCTGTCGGATGCCAAATAAATTACGTACATCAATCCATCCATTAAGTACACAAAAAATGCTGTTGAGTGTAATTATAGCAGCATATATGGATGGGAATGGGATAGGTGATGGCGATACTCCATAAATCATAGCTATAGTGTAGGCTTAATAGGAACGCATGTCTTCACTTTATGACACAAATGGGATATTGTACACATCACAGAACATATACACGGTAGATTAATTTTTGTGTTAGTATGTCTATTGTTGGTATGAGTGCTGTAGAAAGCCTTTATAATGACATATGACTTAATTAATAGATCACATACAAGTGAGGAATAGATTGTGACCACCCCTCCCAACATGCTACTCCTCACCCCAGCAAGGTGTTCTTATCCCATTACAATGCACAGATGAGATAAGCATGTTGTTTTCTGTATAGATAAAAGACCACCCACAAAGAAATCAATAGTTTTGATCTACACAGACAGTGTGACACCGAAGTTAGAGATTAGCAGTTTTAAATTGACATTAAAATTTATTTCAAAACAATCGTTTTTAGACTCCAATCAATGATTCTAAATATTTGCATGCATAAGAAATAAATAAAATAAAATTTAACTTTTTTCTTCTTTATTTCTGTATTAATGGGTGGTATGGCACTATTAAGAAATTAGGAAGATCACTTTACCTTTTACACTGAAATTAGGTAAGCAGTATTCCCTTGTCTATGAAGATTCTCATTTTCATCTTTGGTAAATAAATGCAGCATCTTTAACTTTTCCACCCTGCACTTGCTTGCAGTGGGGGAGGACTACTCATTATCTTCTTTGAATAATTTCCATCTGGCTAATGAGTGTTTTTATTTTTTCACTTTACCCAGAGGAAATGTTGTTTGTATTGTTGTATTTCATCACTTGGTTGAATGTTAATTGAGTTTTTCATATTATTTGTGCTGAGTTAATGTCTCACTCAAAGGATTTCTCCCAAATTAGCTTTAAGGGTCTCCGCAGGTGCTGTATTTTCACGCACACGGCAGCATAATTGTTTGTTTGTCAACCATGTTTCTTTGTATAATAAGTTGTCTGTTAAGTCTGTTAAGTTTTGATCAGTAACCTGGTCCATTGTACAGGCTATCATCATTTTTCATGTTGTCCAAGCTCATCATCTTATGCACACAATGTAATCATTGCATCGGGACATTTGTCATTTTACAGCTGCATTCTGCTGAACAGTGCATACTACTGATTAATTTTATTTCATTAGTTCACCACTTTTTAACAATCAATCAAAATCACCTTTTTTTTTCCAATACAGCCCTAATTACTTCAACTACAGTTTTATTAGCATACTATACCACTATGGGAGAAATGTGTGTGTGTGTGCTTTTAAACCCCACATAGAAGAGAAACAAAGGAACAAAAAGACAATTAAGGACTCCACGCTGAAAAGCAGTATCAGAGTAAAAGGCAAGGCAAGGCAAGGCAATTTTATTTATATAGCACAATTCATACACTGGGTAACTCAAAGTGCTTTACAGGAATAAAAGACAATTTACAAGATTTAGATTAAGAAACATTAGAAAAATTAAAAACATTTTAAAAGAAGAGTGCATATAAAAAACACTTTAGGTTGTAGTGTAGGCGGAGCTAAAGAGGAAGGTTAAAACAGAGTTATCAAGAAAGATTTTCTTAACAAACGTTATGTATAGATCCAGTTTAAAGAAGTCTACCACATCACATTGATGCCAGGTACAAGACCTATGAAGGTGCAGAGTCAGCAGATAGTTTAAATGTGTTAGAGAAAAAGCTAGCGATGCTAACATCCTGCAAAGTACCATTAGCGGGTCTTGCTAACAACAGAGGCCAACCCAATTGTATAGACATTTTTTTTAAATTATAATTAGTAGAAGTTGTACTCTCAGAAGCTGATTGATTGTACAGTTTTTCATTTCAACATGTATAATGGCCTGGGTTAAAACGGTTGACAGTTTTATGTCGTTGGGGTCTAAAAATGGCCCTCATGTTTGATCATAATGAGAAATCTTGCTCTTGGGTTGCAATCAATTAGGCAAAATAAATTAGCATTGACATCTTTGCAAACATTAGCCAGCTTTATTTACAGACTGCATCACTCCATGATTAATGATTTTTATTAATTGGGTCACATTCAGGTCAGCAAGGGTAACAAAATGTGCAGTGAGAACTTTATTTAATAGAAGGATATACAATTTTAATAATTAGATAGGAGGGACTGTATTTTTTGGTCCAGTTGAACAGAAAAGTTGTAATAGTATGGAGGCCTCTGCAAAGACAACAAAGACCAGACTGCAATGATAGGCAGCAGAAGAATTGGAGAGACTGGCTGCTGTGAGTGCTGCCTAAGTCGTGCTCGGGGCCATGAGCATGTGACTAAGACAGAGTAGGTAATGCAATGGCAGCACTTTGTAATTGCTACTGCATCAGCACCACGTCTTTGGTGCCATCCAATTCATTAACTATGCATCCGCTCCCAATATACTGTATGTGGTGACAATTTTTTTCCATTTTTACTCCTCTGCTTTCATTATCCCATTTCAGATAAAAGTCAACTGGCTGTGGAAAAAAATGAAAACTATAGTGTGGTTTTATTATGTATCTTAAGAGAAGGATCTATTCAGCAAAAACAATATTGTTTAAAATATTGTTAAAACCACATTTCCATTTCATCCATTCGATAGCTTTTCAGCCCCTATTTATCTCTCTTTACTCTACAGCACAATTGTGGCAAGCAGCCCAATTTACTCTCTATACTAAGACACAGTGGAAAGTTTTGTTCAAACAGGACCTCCCCAAGGACCCTCCTCTGAGGTAATATGTGCTTCTGTCTGAAATTGGTGTTGCTCAGATAGCCAAGAGCAAAACTGCACAGCGAGCAACAGTACTGCAAAGTAGCATGGCATTAATAAAAACATAAATGCAAATGCAAAAAGTTGTATCTAAGTTAAAAGTTATACGGCACACCTAATGACATTTTGTTGTCACTCACTCACTTGCAAAATATGAGCCCATTAAACCAAATGACTTGAGAAACACTTCATTGAAATGGAAAAAACATATGAGAAAATGTATTTGGGTTGGTCCAATCTCCTAATAATTGTAAAATACTTCTGTAACTTTTGTGTATCATTACACCTCTACTAATTATATATGCCCTTAGCTTAAAGAGAAGTTTGCAGTTTATTCAATTTGAACTATAATCAATAACCTAGATTATTGCAAGTGCGTTTGTGTGTTGATAGAGTGTTTGTCATTACTCCACAGAAATATCTGCTAAAAGTCAAAATAGTTTAGCCTCACTACTCCAAACTAACCTCTTGACCATTTCTCTCTGGCTCCTCAGCTTGCATTGTCACCCCCCTCAGCCCTTTCCACCTCCTTTCCCCTAACCCACAGGTCCCTGGGGCTACCATTTGTGAATTCATCTTTGCCCTCACAGCCCCGCTCAGCTGTCACATCACATCTCACACGCACAGACAGGCAGCTATAACAGTGTTAGGGCTTTTCATATTCTGTACACCAAGTTTCCACCTTGCATGGTACCAACATGTAATGTCTATTTAACCACCAGCACTAGTGTTGTCACGATACTGGAATTTCTAACTTCAATACGATACCTTCAAAATATCGATATTCGATACCATTTTCGATGCCAAAGGGAAAACAACTGTCACAATATTTTTTAATTTTATTTTTTATTTAAAGATAAATATAACATGTCTAGATAGAACATGACAATGAGGTATATTGTACATTAACAAAAATGTCTTGAGGTAGTGCAGGGGTCATCACTTAAAATCAGCCGTAATCATAGTAACCTGAGGACCCGCGCGTGTAGACGTAGCTGTCCTAGAAGTGCCGGTTCAAAAATATGTTTTACACAATGCGCTTGTAATTATGAATAATGTCTTGTGGTCCAGATCGCGGTCCGCCTTTTGAAGACCCCTGAGGTAGTGCACTTGTTCAAAGGCCTCTCAGATTGTCATACATTCAGAAACCAATAGTGCAAGTAAAAATGGTATTGAAACTTCGGGAAATGAGTATCGCATGGTTTGAGATATTTCAGTATCGATATTTATCAAAATATCGATATTTTTGACAACACTAACCAGCACCACATTAAGCTCTGTCACGCTGTGATTCTTTAGAGATATCTGAAATGGGTCCTTAATTGGGCTATGAAAACTCAAGGCCTTAAACTCCATTTTAGATCATTACAAGCTGTTTTTATTTCAAGCACATAGCACACAGCTTCTTTTAGAAAGGAATTTCAAATTAATCTTAAAATCAAATAAGTGCTTTAATTTGGACCAAAAATCATCAGCGTGGCAACCGCTGAGATAGTATGCCTAAAGGAAAGCCCAGGTCACTTCACATTACTCATATCGGTAATGGTACACTGTGAGGATGAAATCTTACACAAGAATCGTTCATCTTCATGTTTTATATTACTCTGATCTTTTTTAGAGTCCAGAAAAAAAGAAAGCTACTAATGTACAAATGGAAAGTGTTTCTGCTGACACTAAATTCACTGCAATATACTGTATATTTACATAAATATTATATTTATATTGTATATTGTGTTACATTAAATGTATTTAAATACAGAACATGCAGAATAACTAACAAAACCTAAACATTGGGGATCTGTATTTTTATAATGGGTAACTTTATAATGGTCAGACCCTTTAATGGTGAGAATTATGAGCAAAGTAAATGCTTTGTGAGAGCTGCTCAGGTTCATTGCAGAAAGAGAAATGTAACGACAAGAGCTCTAGTGGGATATGCCAAAATTGGAGAAGAAACAGTTAGACAGAAAGAAGAATAATGTAAACAGGAAAGAAGAAAATGTAACAAAGAAGTCTAGTTAAAATGAAAACAGACATAAAACGACAAACAGAAATGTAAGACTACCTCCCCTAGTTATATGATAACAGAAGTGTACTACTAACAGAAAAATGCACTGATCCCTTCCATTCCATTTGAATCTAAGTTAGTCCACTTTACTGTATTTGTAAATGTATCTATTTGTGTGTCAAACATTCATTGTGTTTTGTCAATGAACCCAAATCTAGGGTTAGGTGACATAATCCTCCAAACTAAACCAAAACCAAACAATAACCTAATGTGTCATTGTGTAAGTGTGTCAGTGAATCCATATGCACTATTTATGCCCATAAGTCTGCTTTTACAGTGGTTAGCATTATTGAAAATTGTGACTTTCTCCTGGTGCACTGGCTCCCTCACACACAAAACATAAAAACATGAAAAGGGAGTAGATGAACAGCAATCTGTAAATTATCCATATAGTGTGATATGAGATATGATTACAATTAAATAGAGGTTGTGTGTGTTTTATTGCCAATGATAAAATAGTAAAACCATAAACATAAAACGAAATGAAAACGAACCAAAACAAAATTCTAAATACAGTTTTAGCAATATTGGCAACGTTTTTTAAATGCATTGGTTCAATTATGGGTCATTTTTTATACCAACATACAAAAGAATAAGTCCAAATACTTGTGCATCTTAGGTCTAATTTCCATTATTTATCACACAAATAATCAAATACATGATGACTTATGCATTCTTAGAGAACTAAATTAAGTGCTTCAAAAGTTTTCTTATGAACCATTGTCGGAGCATGTTGACCCAGTGAACCATTCAGTAGTGTCCTCTTCTGCTGATATTCATTTTTACTGACAGTCCCTTTCCAAACACTTCTTTTCATCCATTCTCTTGGACATACTTTTGTAGTGCACAGTCATGTTCACTCAAACACACCAGTTTTCCAGTGTCACCAAAAGATGTGACTTCAGCCAACTGCACCAATTCAGTAGAAAAAAATAAAATATTGAATAGTATAAAAACAATGACATGATCACTGAGTCAGTGTTTGACTCAACTTGTTATTGAACTGCACAAAGCTGACAAATAAAATTCTTCAATTTCACGCCACACTGCCTTGCATCATCACACTGTATCCCTGTAATAGAGTCTTTGCGTTGTGAATAGTGATTACCTCTGCTTCAATGCCATACGGCTGCTCATCTTGCTGCTTTAAGGGTTTTATCTGAAAGAGTGGCACCTCATAACTGACTTCCACCCATTCAAACAAGGATGCCTCAACATATATGTACTTGTAAGTCTGTATGTTTGTTCAAGTGCTAAAGCAATCATTAGCATAAATGTGACTTTGGAAATAGGTCACCAACAACGTATTAAGGAAGGTGCAGCAGCAGCAGGTGTCTTTCTATTTTACCGTTGTCTTTGCTAGCATTGTTGGTATAGAATGGGATACATGTCACACAAACAGTCCTCTAGACTACTGTGAGAAGAAAAGAGAAGAGGGAAAAACATTGTGGCACAAAAGGAATTAGGCAGACAAGGACACCTGCAGACATAAAACGACAAACAGAAATGTAAGACTACCTCCCCTAGTTATATGATAACAGAAGTGTACTACTAACAGAAAAATGCACTGATCCCTTCCATTCCATTTGAATCTAAGTTAGTCCACTTTACTGTATTTGTAAATGTATCTATTTGTGTGTCAAACATTCATTGTGTTTTGTCAATGAACCCAAATCTAGGGTTAGGTGACATAATCCTCCAAACTAAACCAAAACCAAACAATAACCTAATGTGTCATTGTGTAAGTGTGTCAGTGAATCCATATGCACTATTTATGCCCATAAGTCTGCTTTTACAGTGGTTAGCATTATTGAAAATTGAGACTTTCTCCTGGTGCAATGGCTCCCTCACACATGAAACATAAAACATGAAAAGGGAGTAGATGAACAGCAAACTGTAAATTATCCATATAGTGTGATATGAGATATGATTACGATTAAATAGAGGTTGTGTGTGTTTTATTGCCAATGATAAAATAGTAAAACCATAAACATAAAACGAAATGAAAATGAACCAAAACAAAATTCTAAATACAGTTTTAGCAATATTGTCAAAGTTTTTTAAATGCATTGGTTCCATTATGGGTCATTTTTTTATACCAACATACAAAAGAATAAGTCCAAATACTTGTGCATCTTAGGTCTAATTTCCATTATTTATCACACAAATAATCAAATACATGATGACTGATGCATTCTTAGAGAACTAAATTAAGTGCTTCAAAAGTTTTCTTATGAACCATTGTCGGAGCATGTTGACCCAGTGAACCATTCAGTAGTGTCCTCTTCTGCTGATATTCATTTTTACTGACAGTCCCTTTCAAAACACTTCTTTTCATCATTACATCATATAATATTGGCTTCGGGGACCAATACAAACAATAATAAACAATCCACAGTAAAAATGTCCCCCATAGTCTCCAAGTAAGATCATTAATTTATAGCCTGATGGAGTAAGTAAAGAGCCATTTTCTATTACAACATGGCGTTTGACCTTTGCATTAGGCTTTGATGCTGAGTCAGAATATTATTCTAGGTTGTTTTTTGCCTAAGTGGGCTCTGCAGGGCAGGGTCTTCAGAGGATGACCATGACTGATGACTTGCTTCCGATGTTCTTGCTATGTGCATTTCTGTTTCTTAGACCAAACATAGGGATTACTTCCGTATCACTTCTGATTAAATCAGATGTACGCCTGATGCTGCACTGTTCTTTTTTCTCATGATAGCTCTGTCACATTCACTCAGCATTAAAATTTAATATTCAGTGTGGCCCCAACTCACTCCTTAGTTTTGTTCTTACAGCTAAACATTAGATGTCACCCTATTTGGACGGATCTGATCAAATTTGCAATTCCTTTCTTTTTATTCTTTCATTCTCCAGTTAAACAAAAATGACGTGCAAATTTTAGTGGACAGGCTAGTAATGAGTGACAACTCCATGCTACTAACTCCTTAAAAATCAACAGTGATAACTTGAACTAATCTAAAAGCTTGAGGATGTTGGCCCTGTGTGCCCATCTAATGGTGCAAACAATTTTAGAAAACAGAAATGGGAGGTCCACACGTTTAGTATCATAACAAGTCAAAAAGATGTCTCAATGCTCAAGGGAACTAGAGTGCCCATTAATAATTAAAGGTGACAACCGGTTGTCAGTTACCAGATTTTGTGAAGATGCAGAATAGTTATTACATTAGTTAGTTAGGAAACAGGGGGAGGTCATCTTTGCACTTCTTTTTACAACTGCTTGTATCACATCTTCCCTCATTGCTTCCATGTGATTGTACACAATTCTTCAGCTATTGAAGAATTGAAAAGAATGGGTGTCAGTCAAGCGTGTTTAGTAACGGTTTTCTACACAACGAAAACAATATGACAACAATAGCAAGTGGGGGAGCAGGATGTTATGATGTTTCGGAATGTTTTGGGATGTTTCGAGCAGGGATCGAACCGCTCGCCCGCCGGTCGATGGACGGCCGCTCTACCCACTGAGCTACTGCCACCCCACATTCTGCCACAAGAAACTGAAAGTGCTCAAACTTAATCTGAATTGGATGAATGTTTTTTAAAAACTGAATTTAAAAAGCGTAATCTTATACCAAATGCAATGGTTTGTAAAATAATTTCAGTAAATTGAAATTTTATATATATTTTGAAATTGAATTCTTTGCTTTGGAACTTGAGTTGAAAAATAAGTTCTCCAATCCCTTACGTTTCAGTTCTACAATTCAGTTTTCTGAGCCACACATCCGGGTCTTGGAGAGAGCCTTAGATATTGAGCCAAGAGTTAGAGAACTGTGGTACTGTGATGTGTAGCATTGAGGGCAAGTGTGTATTTCTAAGGCCCCATAGTCCTATAATACAATACATTGCCCTGTCAAACAATGTTACAAAAAGTGCAGACCTTGATTTTCTTTGGTTTATAATAATAATAATAATAATAATAATAATAATAATAATAATAATAATAATAATAATAATAATAATAATAATAATAATAATAATAATAATAATAATAATAATGGATTAGATTTATATTGTGCTTTCCTCCCAATGGACTCAAAGCGCTCATAGGCCATTATTCATTCACTCCACAGTCACACATTGGTGGTGGTAAGATACAGCTGTAGCCACAGCTGCCACAAATCGCCTATGGCCTCTCCGACCATAGGTAATTTGTGCTAGGACAAAGACCGTAGGACAAATACCGTAGGACAAAGACTGTAGGACAAATACCGTAGGACAAAGACTGTAGGACAAAGACCATAGGACAAATACCGTAGACAATACATTACTTATTTTTTTGATTGCTCATGAATGGCTGTTAAATGATATAAAACATAATGGCTAGAGATAGATTTTGGGTTGTAAACCACTGTTACCAGGCTGATGAGGGTTAATATCAAGGTTACAAAGATTATTCAATTATGATTTTCACAGATTACTGCTGAAAACCTAATTACTGTCACCCACTGAAAAGGTCAAATTGGCTTGATATATGGTGAAGGTTTTTACACAAATGTGACTAATAAAGCACAACAGAGCCTCTTAGAGCAATGACAAAAAATTATTTGAAAGGTCTAAATCTCTAAACCAAAGTAATGATGGCTATTTCTAGACTTTTTCTAGACATTTTGTTTATTTTATTTTACTATGATTTCATGTCAATAAAAGAGTTCCTTCTTTCCTGTCATGAAATGTGTACAGTCCCTGTACAAAGCACAGTTCTAACATCGCATCTTCATTTCCTGCCATTGTCTTAAACGCCTATAATACTGCATTGTTAAATGCTGGTCATGTCTTTTAACTCAATATGCTGCATTGAGTATACCATAGTGTCCACTAGTTACTTTAATATTGTCCCTTTACAGCTTTCTTGTCTTAGAATACTTTTTTGATGAGCAGCCGAGGTTCTTTAAATGCTGCCACTGGCCCACCCAGTTCCTACTGTTTTTGCAGCACATTGGTGTCCTAAGCAAATCTCAAACCAAAATAAAACAGCCATACTTTCATCTCCACAGGCCCATCTCAGAGGATGCCTTACCAACAGATGTCCAGGGATGACCACCTCCCAAAGGTTTGGTGCTAGGCTGGCGCTTTCTCTGTGTGTTTTATCTACTCATTTGAAAATGTCAGATATTTTTAGGTAAGGCTGACCGGAAATGTTGAATGAGTGGACCTCAGAGTGCATCTAATTGACGTTTTTCATTCACACAGATACCTTATGTTAGTGTGCCACAACTGACTTACCCCCCCTACAGTGTTACTACAAAACCAGTCTTTGCTTGACAAAAGTGTAATGCATGTACCGCTTTTAAAAGGTATGTCTGCTCTCTGTGTGAAATGGTTAACATACTACTGTAAAGGAAATAGCAATGTTTGAACCTGCCTACACATCCATTCTTTTTTTTTTTTTACAGTGCAATTAAAAAAGAAAATATGCCTTTAATGTCTGTAAACAGTATGTAAGTTGAAACACAGCCTATATGTCAAAAACATATAGGGGTTTATGAACTGCTTTGGCACTAAAAAAAGTCCTAAAATGATGTCCTCAGCTCTTGATGTAAATCTTGGCTTTAAATAGCCATCATTTTATGGGGCATTTGACCACACACATGTGTTTTTGGTATTTCCATTGTCACTTATTTTTTCCTTTTAAATGCAATACCATTGTGACTTTGCACTTTGAGATCACAATAATTTATGGGATTTTTGTCAAAGGTCAACATTGTAGTGATTTATAACTCACAACTCGACTCAGATTATACTCCGATTTCAATTGGCAAACATTCTCATGCCATGACATTTTGCATCGAAAGGTCAATGGTCAACGTAACTGTGACATCATGCTGTCCTAGCACAAATCTTGCTTATAGCTACAGAGCAAATATTTTGTCTTGCACACTGACAATAGGTTGTTTTTGATATTTAATTTCATCATTCTTCACACACACAAGTTAGAGACATATTTGGAAAAAAAGAACCATTTATTTTTATATGTAATATCCTTCATCTGACAGGCTCACTCCCAGAGGAGGTTCTCTTTCCAGTGAGCTCAAATAGTTTAGCATTATGACTCTCCCTGAAGTGTGTTCACTCACCTGTCTGCTGCTGAAGCTGTTGAATTCTGGATTACATTTCCCCAGTTCCATTACCCTCTTCTTCTCTTTAAGTGAAATGGTAGTTTGAAAGAAACACACAGACAAATCTTCCTCTAGCCCCACTGTTTACCTTGAATTCATTACTGGATGTATTAGGTTGTGCATGTGCTGTTGTTGGGTGGAAGAAGCAGTCACAGAGGATATAAAGATGTGATCAAATAGTCTGATTGGCCAGGGATGCAGCACTTAGTGTCCTGGGGCATAGCTTGAAGAAACCAATTAGAGACAAGCGTGAGGTCACCTATTTGTCAAAAGTATCATTCTGTCTCATTGACTTTGACTAGACTGGCGCCCAGCCTTCAGGAAGTGCACTATACCAGAGATAAACCAAATAAAACGTAAAATGTTTAGCTAGTATCACGTAACTTTAAAGTCCAAAAATAAATATTCTCACATTAACTTAATGATTCTTAGACACACAATTGGTAGAATTATGCCCATTTAACTGACACAGTACCCTCAGCTGGACAGAAAACTCCAATATACGTAAATGAAACATAATTCCAGGTCACCGGGATGAGCAGATCTCTCCTGAGTGACATCCTTAGCAGCTCAAAGAAAGAGCAGAAATATTGATTACTGATACACTGGACCCTAGCAGAGTTTTATTTGTACAAAATGCACAAAAATGACCCTACCATTTCAGAAGACAATGTTTTTTGCTTCCAAACTTGCCGGTTTTGGATAATTTCTTCTTGAAAACTGTAGAGGGATCTGCACCATCTAGTGGCTAAAATTTACACAGTGCTGCTTTAATATTAATATTAATACACAGACTACCACCGGGCACATATAATGAATAAATAATATGAATTTGATATATTTATTGGGACATGCTTCTACCTTGATCTTATGAGTCTAGACGGTTGTAACAGTGATTTTGCAGCAGTGTGCAGTGGCCCTTTAATATTTATTTATTTGAAATTAAAGTGCTTATTAACTTGTTGTAAGACAAACCTGTTTCTGAGCATTCAGTGTCAACACATTACTATCATAATTCTTTTGGGTGTGTGTTTTGTCTTCTGTGCAACAGAGGTTACGTGTCATTTATTGTATTATATAATATTGTGTATTCATACTTCTTCATTTCCTGTGTGGTGATAATTTGGTAATGACAGCAAATGTATAACATTCAAGCATCAATGTATTTGTAGCTGAAGTTATTGGGGGTTTAAAAAAAATCATTTTCTAATTCTTTTCCTTAGTTTGTTTTGTTTGTTTGTTTTTTATTCAACTTGTTTAAGGATATGCTTTTACAACCTGGATCCCGTTTTACAAAGCCATAGTTTACCCCCAGACCCGACTCCTCCAGTGCAGCTGCAGGATCTGAGAGTCATTTTTCAGGTAATAGTAGTGCCATGCTTGACAGAGGAATGAGAATATAGTCAATGAACCATGGCACCTCTGGGTCAGATTCACTGACATGGCTGTCCTTGGGTTGTTGTTGAAGGGGGACTTCCATAAATGGTCACATTTTTCTTTGTCTGAGCTTCTCCTTTTTTCACATGCACTCACTCTTACCACCCACAGGCAACAACAGTGGCTTTTTACAGCAGCAGCTTTGAGAAGTCTAATTACTATAACTTCACCTGCGGGATCCATTTTTGGCTTTGACACATTGGGTAAAAGAGAGCAGTGATTATAGCTGTGATTCAGTGTTCACTGAGCTGCAGTTATGACATGCAACACATCTGGTCCCTTAATTGTCTACATGTAGAAATAGGCGTCTTTTTCAATAGATATTTGATTATGTCTAAATGCATTTTTCTGCTTCTAAGTACATGTGTCAAAAACAAACAAACAATGTATATATACAAATTCATAAATACTTGTGATATAATCAGAATTTGAGTCATATTATATACGTACATATGGTGGTCCATACAGTGGGGATCGAAAGTTTGGGCAACCCAGGTAAAAATTTTTATTAATGTGCATAAAGACGCTGAGAAAAGATGGAAAAATCTCCAAATAGCATCAAATGACAGATTAGACATCCTTATAATAAGTCAAAAAAAGTTAGATTTTATTTCCATCATTTACACTTTCAAAATAACCTAAATTTTTACCTGGGGTGCCCAAAATTTCGATCCCCACTGTATGTATACAGTCTAGCTAAGAAAGCCAGAAGAGTGCTTGAATAAACAGTGTTTGTAGAAAGTGTGACTTTTACCTAATGTTTTTCTTTGGAAATACAAAGACAATGTCTACTGTGATTGACACCTGCCAGCACACAATGCATCCCCCTGGTTTTCCATTAAAGCAGCTTTTACAAGGCTGTCTTCTCTGTCTAACCTAACGGACAGCTGGCATTTTGTCCTTCAAAATCAAGAGGGTCAAAAAAAATCAATGCTGATTTATTGTAACTTTGTGAACACATATACAATGGTGTGATGTGAGTGGCGTATGACAAATCACAAATCAATATCCAAGACAGAGCTTCACTGCAATGATAAAAACCAATGTAATGTTGGGTCTTAATGAAAACATTGGAATAGTATACATTTTTCAAAGCAATGAATTTCTCATTTGCTAACTGATTATTTATAAATAGGGTTCAGGTAGTTTAGGTAATCACCTTCTGTGTGAAGACAGATAGGGGTTACAAAATTGAATAGTTATTAGAGTCAAGCAAATTTTGGATCAGGAAGCCAGAGCCTGAGCTCTGTGCTAAATCAACCTCAAATCAACCTCATTTCCACTGCATAGCCCGGGGACCTTTTTGACTAAAGCCTGCAGTGTACATTAAAATGCTGAATTTTCTATATCCATTTGTCACATATTCCTCTGTAATGTGTCCTCTTGGAATAGCTGTCAATTCAAAAAAAATAATGACTGAAAATGATATGTGTAATCCATCCTTAATTACAGCTGCTTTCTTTAAGGTGTTCTAATGAGCAAACACTGTCATTTGCAAGAGTCCCTAGCACAACATTTGTGGCAAGAATTATATTCATTCATTCATTCATTCATTCATTCATTCATTCATGTGCATATTTATGGCCCCAGGTTTTCAATTCTAGAGAAAAAAATAGGAGCTCAAAGTCTATGCAAAAATGACCACTCACCTTTTTATACTTTTACCCTCTGGTCATAATAATCACTCTAGGAGCAGATAAGGTGTCCTTTCTTTATATTAGCCGACCTGATGTTTAACTTAAGCAGTTACCTACT
The DNA here is from genome assembly GCA_024416835.2 of Perccottus glenii. NCBI lineage: Eukaryota > Metazoa > Chordata > Actinopteri > Gobiiformes > Odontobutidae > Perccottus > Perccottus glenii. Next base: position 13,370,732 of record CM044550.2, read on the forward strand.
TTTCAAAAAGATTTAATTTTTTCAGAGCCGGAGGACATCAGCTGCTGTTAAAATCTCCATCTGTCCAGTCCCATCTGTGAAGAAACAAGTCTTTGGTTTCTTCTTACTCACAGGTGAACTTGACAAGTGATCAAGGTGAGCAGCCACCTGCACTGCTCCAGTAGCTGAGATTTATTATAACCATTATCTTTACAGAGGACACAAGATTATAGTTTCAGAGCATCATGAAATCAAGTGTTTAATTAACAGTAGGTGTCCATAGCATAATGATAATTATTAATGTAGAAGCAGAGTGCACAGTGAAGGAGTGGTTAGTACTATAGGCGTAAGGTGAGGTTGATAAGGAAATTTATTTAGTTACCTCAATACCAAATGATGTATAAAGTGGTACCCATCAATAATGTAAGTAAATTAGTGTTGCTTTGCAAATAAACAGAGAAGATGAATCAGTGTTATTTGTTTGAAAGGTGCAGTGAGGACAAAGGGCTGTTGGGCATATTGTTTTCTAACGTCAGCAGAGTGCCAAAACTGAGACAGTTCATCAAAATTTCCTCCTAAAGTCATATTTCCACTGACTAAGCTCTATGACCTTTTTTTTAATTCCACTGACTAATCCTGCCATGTTGCTGTATCATTCAGCACTTTTACCATTCGGCCGACTCAGACGGGGCTGGAGAAACCCATCTGGCCTTTAACGTAGTACATCGCTCCATTAGTGAAGATTTCGTTTTGTTCTCTTAGATTCTATTCAACAATCACACAGTGCAAAGCTGTCGACCTTATTCAAACTTGTCTTGTTCAACTATGTTAAATATGTTCTTTAAAGTTTTCTTTTTGATAAACTCCTTTCTTCCCAATCCATATTAAATGAGCAGTTATTATACATCATGGATTCTAACAATGTTATAAATGACCTTCCATTAAATCAAGGAAAGACTTTAGGTGTTTGGTCAGTGTTACATCATTTAGAGTGGAGGATATAATGAAAGGTCAGATGGGTTATAGTGGTAAGTTTCACATTACTACTTGTCTAACTGCATTTTTTGTTAATTTGCTTCTTTTAATAGCAGGGAATCCTTCAGAGAATGGCTTCATTAAATATTTAAAATGCTTTTTGTTTTCTCTGAAAGTTGCTATGGGCAAACTAAACAGCAAAGGATGAGTAATCACACAGTTAGATATTTAAACAACTTTATCTTGGAAAATAAAATTTCCTCTTCAGCCTAATGTTAAAATCTCTGTAGCTGAATTCGGGAGTGGTGATGCACTATGGCTTACATAGGTCTAATTTTAGGCTTGATTCTGAGTTTATTCATAGATTTGGGATCTAATTTTGAAAGAAACAACACAACATGTGCAATCCACTGTACAAACTCACTGAAGTGAAGTTTTAAGCCCCATGGAGGACCAGACCCGAGCCTTGTAGCAGCTATGCAAAAGAGAGCTTTATTTTTAGCAGTTGAACAACAGGAAGGAAAAAAAGGAGGCCAATTCTACCTGGCAAGATATGTAGGAATGATGACATGGGCTCAGTGGAGTGGAAACTGAGCATGGGGGGGCAAGTACAGTTTGATAGGTTCAACACTGTTGGGATAGAGAGGGGGTGAAATGTAAGGTAAAGATAAAAAGAAAACGCAGTCAAGCATTGATGGTGGCCTTACGGCATTGGACACATGCCTGAAAGTTCCTCTCATTTACTCACAGGAATGACCTGCCAAAAGTTCAATGCCAGTATTGAAAAGAGCTGTTCAATAAGTGTATCAAAAATTCATGCTAACACTTTCCACACTCATAACCCAAAATGTTAAAGATATTCATACATCTTCTGCAAACACAGCCAGGCATGTAATATATCAGTTATTATCATTTATGATCATAAAACCATAAAGTCAGCACAAGCCATAACATTCACATATAATAGTTTATTGTTATTGTTGGATAAATTATGAAAATGCGCTGACATGCTCAAAATATTAATCAGAATATTCCCATAGCAACATAAAATATTGCTACAGAAAAATCATGTACATACTCACTGCTGACTTTATTTCATCCCTATTGCTATTTAGGATGTTGTGAATGAACCTGCATTAATTAGGATGCTAAATACAATAGTGGGATTGAATGTTGTTATTGCAAAATGACAAAGTGTCTGTATCCCTTTTTAACTTACCTCCACTTCTCCAGGCTTTTGTAGATATTTGATCACAGCTCTCAGCAGTGGCATATGACCCATTTGCTGAGATCCTAAACTTGGCTAAGTATTGCATTTGTGGAACTGCATGCTTGAGATACGGCTCGTCTAAGTCAGAGCAGCTTTTCAGCCATTCGTTCAGGACCCGGAACCCAGTGAATTCAATGCTCGTCTGACAGGATGCAGACGCCTGCAGGGTTTGGTGAGGCACTCTTTTGTAGCTTTGTTGTTAGTTTTGTACTTGTGCTTGTGGTATATATGTGTGTATGAAATGACTGTTTGGCATCATGTATTAACTTGGAAAAATATACAGCACATACTCTGTATAAACTGTTTACACTGCCTTTTTATTTGTCACACAACCTATCATAACAGTATGTCAATAACAGAAAATGAGATGCTCCCTGCCTTTGAATTGTTGCCAGAGTAAAAATGAAAATATTCTGTGACATTCAACAGCCTACAATGGGTAGTTTACAAATACAGAGCACACTATGCATGCTCCGTGTCTTCAATGATCACAGAAGACACCATTGTCCTGGATTGTGTTTCAGCTTGTTATTTTTTAGACCACTTGTATCCCAAGCTTCAAGGCCCAGCAGTACACAAATCGTTTATTTGAAGCTCTGCCACTACTTCAAATGTAAATAAAATATGCTATGACACTACTAAGAGCCTGTTTAGGAAGCATTTTTGTAAATAAAGACTAGTGAATAATTTAATAGTGAATCCAATCTGCAAATCGCAAGGATGGTGTATGTGTGTGTGTAACTTGGCTTATAAGGCAGTGCTGCAGGGGAAAGCATTCTCTTCTTTTCATTATAAAGGCAGATTGGGAAATGGATCAGACTCTGCATTCATTAGTGTGAACACAGAGGCGTGATTATGGGCACAGAGACCTCCAATTCTTAACCTGTCAGGATTTTCTTACAGGGAAGTATTTATCAGTGGGGAAATGAGTGTTCCCCGTCATAAACACCTTTGATTTGAGCTTTCATCCAAGTATGACAACCATTAGCAGTTAAAAGGCATCAGGTGCAATTAAAAGAAATGATGGGGAGGTAATGACTAGGTGCCCAGGAGCTATCACCTCGACTGATGTGTCTGAAATATGCATAAGAAGCAGAATGTGGTGATCAGGTTCAGGCTCCAATTAAGAGAAAATGCCTCCAGTACCTGACAAGTCACAGAAACTGCTGTGATGGTGAAACCAATTGTCAGTGTATCTGCTTTTGATTTGCAAAAGCTGATTTGCAATGATTACTCATGTAAGAACTTTGATTCATTAAAGGTTATGATTTATTTACAGAAACATACTGTCTCTGATCCATTTTACAGCCATTTTCACCAGTAGTCGCGTGTGGTACTGAAATGAAAAAAAAAAAAAATCCAAGCAGCCAGTGGGAAGTGCCTACTTTTGTCCTATTAAGTTGTTTTTGCTAAAGTAACATGAATTTACCTTTTAATATCATAATGTCAATAGTAATTACCCTCAGAATGAAATTGAGGCCAATATAAAAACCTGGAATATGCTAATGTACAACAATGCTAGCGTATTCTAATGAATTTTGTACATTTTGGAATCTATTTGATTAATTTGAGTTATGTAAAGTAGGTCACACATAATACTTTATGTGCTGATATTTTGTGTTAAAATGTCATGCTATTTGAGATATATTTTCTTTGTTCTCTGTGCAGGAGTGAAAATCCTTTTGGCTGAGGCTTACACCATTATAAGATTATAAATCAGTGTTTCTCTGACAATACACCATTGGTCAGAGAATATTGAAAAACACTTTTTAAGGTATTTTAAAATTACTTGGCTCTTGATTGTTAACTTTCAACAAATGTTTGTATCTCACACAAGGATGATCTTAATCAAAGCTCTATATGATTCATAGCACACAATCAGCTAATTAGTATGCATCAGATTTTCCACAATTCCTGTGTACTTGTGTGCTTTTGTTCCATCAATAAATAATTCTGCTGATCAGAGAGCATGACTGAAATGTAAATGAGATTTTGAACTCCTACGCTCCACTGTAGCTTCTGGTCTTCCAGGGAGTTATTTTTTGAAGCAAATTTGGGTCACAACTTGCAAGGTGTTATTTTTAAACACCAGCCCCTTTAACCAGTGTCTGAGCTACAATAAATTCAAGCAAGCTCCAATTGCATTTTTAAAAGGACAGCCTAGAGCACAATCTTTCTTCAAGTCATATTCTTTTCTATTATCTTTAGCTCATTGACTGAAGCAAGTTATTTTGAGAAGGCAGGCCAAGTTACTGTGTCTGGGTTTGCTCAGATTCATTGTTATGTGCAATAGGACAGAGCTGCTTTCAGTCTCAGTAAGAGTGAGTTGCATGTCACTGTGCGACACACAGATGAGCTTTAATTAGTTTCTATGTTCCGCGTTACAATCTCCATGCCTAAATTTGGATGTTGAAACGCTTCAACTTTTCACATTTGTTCCAGAGTCTAATTTCACTATTAGTGTTTTGGCTATGGTGACTGACCCCACTTAGGCACCAGGGTAAATGATATGCAGCAAATGACTTCCAAGACCACAGTCAATGTGTCTGTCTTTGATGGCTTTTCCACTTGACCCCTTTTCCTATTACAAGATTTGACAGAGCAAGTATTTAATATTCTGCTACTATTCTGGGCCTTTGAAAAATCCAATTAGCCTCCTGAATTTACTGGATTATGACACAACCATTTGGGATTTCAAATGGCTTGTTTTATTCTCTAAGAATTATCAAAGTCATTTTAGGGGAAGAAAAAAAAGTTATTTATAATATATTTATATAACTTATACATAATAATTTCAAACAAGCAGTTAATGTACCTTCTAATCGGAAATGCAGGTCATTTCCTCATCTCTGTAACTATAAATTCACAATAACATCCATGCATTAATGTTACACCATAAACAATGTCTACCATCTCTGCCTATTGTTAACAGCAATTTTCCTGCTCCATAGTGTATCCTGCTCCATATTTATTTTCAAACAATAACACATTTCTAAGTTAAATAGCAAATTAGAACTCAATGACTTGCTGTATTTCTTTTTCATTGCTTCATCTAAATTCCATCTGCTGCGCTTCGATGATGCTTCCTTTGAGTGCCGAAAGTCATTTGTGTGAGCTCCATCTATTCTTACATAACCACAGTCTTGTTTTCCCACATTTTGAATGGTATTTTGTTTGTTTTTTGACTAACACAGAAGCTTCACTTAAACAAGTTGTGTTCAGGTTTAACTAAAGGCGATAAAAAGTGTACCCCTTCAACTCATGTCCATTCAATATCTGATATTTCTCCATGCAGCTGTTTGCAAAGCCAGGGGAAAACACACATCGTTTATTCACCAATCACAAACAGCAACTGACAGAGAATATTCCGCCACAGTGACCAGATATGTAAAAATGTCTAAGAATGAGTAGCATTGCGCCCACTGCCAGACTAATCTGCAAGTATAATGGTCCTGGCCTGCTTATCCAAAATAGGAATAGTGTTAAATGAATTTAAAAGACCTCTTTAACATTGTCCTATTATGATGGAGGGATTTATCATTTGTTGGACAATTCCTTCATAGCTTTGTGTATTTGACCACAAAATTGCTGTCATATTAGTACCTCAGAAATGTCGTTATTAGAGCTATTGTATTGGACAGACAATAATTAAATATTCCAAAGCGTATGTTTTTCCTTCTGAGGGGTTTTAACTGTATGTCTGGCCTTGGCTCTCAGATTTAGTTCATCACTGTGTAGAGTGTATGATGCGTCATTATGCTGAAGACTTTTATCTCACACAAGCCATATCATATTGTGTGAACACTTACCTGTATCTTAAATCCAATTTTCCAGAGTTGGTAAAGATTCTGCCTGGTGGAGATGGTGTGCCAGAGATTAAACAATGTTGTAGATTGTGTTACTGTTGTGATATTGTTATGAGCTTACAGCTGCATGTAGACCTGTAAAAACATCACAACAGTAGCTGATATCTGTCTTGCACTCATGAGTGGAGCTAAGTTTTGTTCAACTGCAGTGTTCATGTACTAAAAGCAGCCCAAAGTGTGTTGGCCAGATCCCAACCTGAGCATGTGTTTTATGGTACTTCAAAGATAATTCATGTTTGCTGTGGGCAAGCATGCAATACATCACCATGCCATCTTCTCCTTGCACTCCCACTTCCCTTCACTCCATTTCTGTTGGAGCTCATTATAAGGGCTTAGGGACGGAATGAAGTGTGTAGTATGTCCCGAGGAGGAACTCTCTCTTCCAAAAGCATTACCATAACCGAGTGCATCTATCCTCCAGGCGCACTGGTCTGCCTCTCACACTCTGTTTGCACTAGCCCTGAGTTGTGTGTGTGTATGTATTTGCTATTATTAGGTGGAAAAGGCTGGAAGGTATAGAAAAATGCCAAGCAGGGCAGTTATTTTTAACAACTGGTGCTAGGCCTTAATCCTTTGTTTTTCTCTGAATTTCCCTGTTTTTAATGCACGTGCAAGGCTGTTTTTGAACCATTGCACTGAATATATACAATTGTGAGTGATGCTTTACAGCAAGGGAGCTATTTTTAGAAGACATGCAGCATCTTTCATCATTTGATCCTTTCAGGAGCCAAAAACTTTAAAGCATTTTCTTTCCGGAGCTTTGTGAAAATACCTTTACACGATCAGTAAGTGCACTGTGACATAGCAGTGAAAGAGACAAAAACATGTCCATCACTCCAATGTTTGCTTCACCTTTTTAGGTACAATGTCATCCCAACTAATACACCCTTCCTTCTTTCTCTTTTCTCTAATCTTTAAATCTTTCTTTAAATCTTTCTCTAATCTTTAAATTCTAAAAAGATGAAAAATAAAACATAAAATCAAGTAACCCTAACTGCTTTCATATTGTTTATATGCAACTTACTGAGAGTAGAATAGGTCATTATAACCAACTGTTCAAATTAGTGAACATACTCCATTTGTCTGTACCTGGTAAGTTGTTATTTGAAAATGACACATTTAATTATAGTGTGTGTTTTCCGATTTGATTCTTGGTGGCTCTGAAGTCGTTTCACCCCCGTCTCCAACATGTGTTGTCAAGGCTACCACATGCAGCACACAAGTCCAGAGCAAAACAATATATTGTCGTTCCATTTTTAACACTGTGTGCTAATCATTGGCCTTGCTTGAGCTTATATGTGATTATTAACAGCTTCTTGACTAAATCTATCACTATCAGGAATATTTCATTTCACTATAATTTATTATAATGTGTGTTTTACATATGTTATTTAAAGAAAAGCTCACATTTTGGGATGGATCCTATAGAAGGAAGTAGAATAATCTTTTGTTATTTCTCTTTTTTTCAGTAAAATTTTTAACTGAATCTTTGGTAGCATTTTATAATAACTGCACACAATGATAGAGTAGTTAAGCATCAATAGATGTGTGATTAACAATTTCTTAAATGATAAACTATAATTTCTAATATAATTTCTATGTATAATTATATGTGGGTATATTAAAACACAATACTTATAAAAATGTTTATAATGTAATAGTAATTATTAATGTTGGTATAAAGCCTTGTAAATGATGAACTAATGACTAATTATGTTGTTACACAAAAGACAAAATTCTGAATTTGTAGACCAAAGAAACTATAACATGTAAATTTGTTTAGTCACTTAAACAGTAGCTGTTAAATATTTCTATATTTAAGATAACAGTAATCACGTTAACCAGGCAGAAAAACATTAAACTTTAATCCATGAAACTTTTGAAAAATGGTGACGTGTGTTAAGTGGTGTATTTGAATTGTGATAATAATCAGAAGCATTTTGCCAAAAGCATTTAAAAGAAAGAAAGTAACAAACTAGTAGATAGGAATTAAGAGGGAATCTGACAGAATGGGAAGGCACTGAGGCTGCACACTTGGCCCTAGACCAACAAATTCATTTTGTGGACCCACAAATCAGTCAGTGTTGTGTGAGCCAGATTGCACTACTTGTGTTTTCAACTCAGCTAATGCTCACAGATCTCTAGCACGATCGAAGGAGACTGCAGTGTGAGCAAACACAGTCTGGCTCAGACCTGAAAAGTGTTTAGCTTTTAATTCACGTCTCTTGTTTAGCTTATTTAATAAACACTGTGTTGCACTATCCACCTACAGCGCAGCGACTGACCCTGCGTAGTGCAGACCAGTGCAGTCATGCATAAATGGCAACTATCCCTTCAGGGCATGTCGTGTTCAAAAATACCTTGTTTAACCTTCTCTTATGAGTGTACATTCAGTAAATCTGACTTTTACTACTGCTGCAATAAGCATTATCTTCACATTGTAGCTCTAAAAAGAGTTAATTCTGCATTCTATTTAGTGTACAATAAAAGTATTTTAAATCTAAAATGCATCCATGGGTTTATCATAACACTAATATATCCTTGTTAGATCTATCTTGTATTTTTAATGCTGAGTGGCCACAGTGCTGTGTGCAAATGAGTTGAGTGATATTTAATGGGTGGTCCTCCTCACTAAAACTTTCTTATAAAACCCCACTTTTATTACCTATGAGAAAGTGTCACAAGCTGTTTTCCAATGGTAGCTAAACATCAGTTTAAAGCAAACAAACCCCTAATCTAAGGCTGATGCAAGAGGCAACTACAACTCAGCTGAGCAACACTGAACCAGAGTCATTTTAGAGGACTGATCTCATAACATTGTCATGTTTACAGTAGAAGTATTCACATTGGGGCTTTTAAAGACGTCTAATAAAAAATAATAACACTTGCACTTTATTTTAAGGCACAAAAACATAAACATGCAGCAATCTTTTTGGTTACAATTTTACTATTAAAAGCAGTGTAATATGGAGAGCAATGCTTATTCTGGGTTAAGTTTCTGGTTTTAATTGTGTTAAAAGCTTCACAACCTTGTTTGTTGCTTGATAGTAGCAAAGTCAATTTAGGCTGCATGTTTTTAATTAGCAATAAAAAAGAAATACACAAGGCTTGAAAAAGCTATTATTTTCTATACTATATCTGCTACACCAGATTTAATAAAAAATCTCCTCTCATTATTTATCTGCTTTTTTGGTTTACTCTTGTTTTGTCTGACATCATAGGTGAATATTTGTGTATTTGAGTTGCCTCATAGCACATCAAAAAACATCCATTTTTTATTGTAGAGTGTGTAAATTTGCATTTCACTTTGAAACCAAACCTATTTTGTTACAAGAGGTTGAGGCAATTTGACAAAGCTGTGGGGTTTCCCAAAGGACACAAGAACTTATAGCAGCATTTGATTGTGTTTCTCCTATCCATGTCTCAGGGGTGTTCTCTTCAACTCAAGTGTGATAGTTTCCACTGCATGTGCCACTAAACCTGATTCGAACATGATTGACACACAAGACTAACCAGGCCACCATTATCATAATCATTACTTGTGTTATTGGAAACCTGAGCGTTCTACTTCATATGCAGCCAAACAATCCCTCAAGACTAGAGCCCACTTCTGCTTTTTACTATTGCTAATGTTGGTCTTTTTTCAAACTACTCTCATGATGACATGTCACATGTGAATCTTGAACAGCCGAGCACAAGGCCTGGATTCGATCAGGGCAAATTAAGAAGGCCATGAATAAACCTTTGACAAACGAGGTCCATAATGAAGACAGGCACTACACCAGTAGCTTTAAGGCTTGTAATTCAGTTATTTAATTTAACCTGTAGAGTGTGTCCACTGTACTGTGTAGCATGTTGCAGCAAACTGCTGTTCGTTCAACAAAACGTTTTTTGGTCATTGATGAATGAAAGCAGGCATAAAGGCCAAGTAATTTAATAAACAGTGATAACCAATATCTATGCTTGTTGTAACTACACTCTATATGTCAACAGAACATGACCAAAATCAGACTGCATTGATCAAATACATAATTAATAACACATTATTCATATACTCCTTAAATGTCCACAATATTTGTTGATTTCTCAGATTTCTAAGTTTTATCAATCTTCCAACAAAACAATTGTTGTAAGATTGAAACTATGCAATGTTGTATTTTTTAAAACACATTTCTTTGTAGAAGAATGAATGAAAAATGCTATTTTAGAGATTTGTGCGCAACACAGATTTTTTTTACTTGATTGAGATTTTCCACAGAGGTGAACATATCACTCTCTGAAGCTAATCTTTCTTTTAGAGTTTGCCTGGTTCAACAGATACTTTTCAGCGTAACTGAATGAGTCACTGTAACATAAATTTCAATCAAATTTTAATACATAAGGATATTAATATAGTAGAGTAGTATAGTAGAAAGTGAGCAGTCCTGTATGTGTTTCCTGCAGCATTTGTCTCCATTTGTCCTTTACATCCTGAAAATTGTTGCTTTAAACATGACCAGAACTAGGGTCATTGAAGATTAATATGCCTAAAATAATTTGAATGTTTAAGCTTTCGCAGTTTGCAAATTTTCTATATCTCCAGCCTCTGCTATCACTACACAATAGAAAGGTTTGACAAATTGTTTACTTTGTGTATTGTTTGGAGTGTGTTCAAATGGGACATTTACCTGTTCTTTGTGTGTTGAGAAATCAAGTTCCATCTTGAGCTCCTCGTGAATAAAGTCAATTGGTTTGTGCATTTATTTACTGTAAACCCTGCCAGTAGAGATAGTTCACAAAGGCCCTGAGTGTAATTAGCCACATCCAGCTGGGAATGCAAATAGCTCAATCATATTAGTGCTAGGATAAAAAGGTTAGGTACAAAAGCATACTTCTAATTGTGTTATTAGGAGCAGCACAAAAAGAATTGTGTTTTCATCCTAAACTCTGAATAGGATATCTATAGAGCATCTGTGATGTTTTATCTGTGAGCCGCAGTGGAGACTTGATCATCCACTTTAAAGGAAATCTGTGCACAGTGAGACGGGAGTGTCACATGACCATTGTTGCCCAATAACGGCACAATACTTTTGTATTATACTTACCATTATGTGCTTCTCATTCTTTGTGAGGCATGTAAAAATGATCTTGCTTCACTGGTCTCTGGACCAGTCACAGCTCTGCCCAGAGTTGCTCCAGTGAATTGCCAAGGCTTTAGAATAGTCTCCACCTCAAAGCATGGAATTGTCTGGTTTTGACATTTTTACCTCCTGAAAAATATTAGTTATTTTTATTTTATTGAGACATATCACATTAGCTCAATATGGCTGTGCTGAGAATGCTTTCAAACTTTTATCAGACAGCAAAATGCTTATCTTCAGTTCACATAAACAAAATGTACTGAATGTTTTAATTTGGTAATGTTTCTGCAGCCAAAATCAATTAGCAGTGCATCGTGCTTATAATTTCAACTCAGTTTCCAAAAATTTGAGTTTAGTGACAGTGTGTGTCAGTGATATGTAATTTATTTACTTATTTATTCTGATCTCTCTTAGTATAAGATCTTAACATGATGGGCAAGAAGTCTTATACATGTAGCCATTTTAAAAAAGCAATCACAGATTTGACCTTGGAGTGTAAGGGATAGTGAAGCATCCTTCAGTCATTTAAAAAACAAATGGAACCGGTTTGCTCTAAAGCCCCTTGACATGACAAAAGAAGCCTTCACCTTTCACCATGCAGTATCAGCACCCCCAGTTGCCCTTCATAACACAATAAGAACTGCAGAGATGCACTTGAGTTTCCATTAAATGCAGATTTAGATAGCATTTCTTATGTAATTTATTCCTCAGTGGCATAGATAAATTGGTTGGTACTGGTTATCATCATGAAATAAGATTTGTGCCTTTTACACAAAACATTTAACATGCTGCTATTTCTGCCAGTGATGAATGGATGGATTTCCCTTCAGCTACAGCCACTTGTGACATGCAGTGGGATGCAAAGTGTCCGCTGATTTACGCAGCTCTTCACCAACATATGGCTCGCATCATTTAGTCCCCAATGACCACAATGGACACCACTTCGTCAAGGAAAGGCCAGCAGTTTGTGTTGTGAGTGCATGCTGGGTGGGAAGGGCAGGGAGTTTTCAAAATCAGCCAAATCAAACATGTGAGTGCCTCATTTGCCCAGTCAAGATATTGGCTGGCCTGTTTGCTAAATATAAACAGGCAACAAGCGTGCATCTTAGGTGTGTCAATAAACCTGGGCAGGCAGAGAAATCAATGCCAAAGAAGGCATTTAACTTAGTTTTAAATCCAAGGCTAATAAGCTAATTTGGTTTCCTAATCTCTACTAAAATATCATAATAATGAAGATTGTTTTTTTCAATTTACATCATCGGTAAAAGGTTAAGCTGGGTACTGTTTGTCATTCATAGGACCTTGTTTGTCACAATAGATGGCTCTCATCTTTGTACACGCCAGTCTGGGTTTATACAAAATGGCAGAATGTCAGTCTGTGGTCACAATGTTGTGGTATTGTTGCAGTGGTTTTTCTTGACCTCAGACTAATGAATAACTGTCTGGATAGCTCAAACAACCATTCCTAATTAAAAATTTAATCCATTTGTCTTTTGAGATGTTTCTAGACACACAGGGCAGAAAGCTGTGATTCTGGACATGTTAAAATCAATGTTTAGCAAAGAACATTTAAATGTGATTGAGTTGTTTATTCAGCAAAAAAACAAAAAAACTCATTTTTGACCCTGCAGATAACACCATTATGTTTGTTTAGTTTAGTAATCACTTAACTTGATGAATTGATTCTTTCACCTTTTCATTCAATAATTTCTTTTCTGCCCATTTATTGTCTAGAGACAAATGTAAACCAATGCTGTCTGGTTCCAGGATACAATTCAGCCTTTAATTTGAGCATGATAAGATGTTTTAAAAGTCTATCTCTCTCTGCCTCGTGTTCCCTCTGAGCACCCATAAATAAATTGAAACAGGACATTCACATTTGAACTCAGCAGGCTTTACAGTACATGAGGATGAGCACTGACACTCAAAGAAAACAGAAAGTGTCCTAAAATCCAAACTAGCCTTTTCTCCTTCATCACAATTTAGAACTGCTTGGTTTCACGAATGTTGAAATTAGTTAAATATTAAGCAGTACTATTGGTTCATGTTATAGTACAATTACTATTACTAGTACTATTTTGATAAAATTTTAAGTGATGTTCAGCAATCCATTATTCAATGACATCTTTTTTATTATTTTTTTAACTTATCACATTAGCAGTGTACCTAGACTAGAAGATTTAAGCGACTCATTACTTTATGTAGCAATATCAATATTAATAGGCGTATTGTTAAAGAGCAATAATGTGTAGGGTTGCGTAAAAATTGTGACTATGTAGTTACTGTAAAATGTAGGTCAGTTGTAATTAATAGATGTTGCTTTTTTTCATTTAGATACAACAGATAATAATTATATGGGTTTAGTTGCACTAGCTGTGGGTGTGATCTGAACACACACATTTTCTGATTGTTTTACATGACATTTTTATACACTACAGTCTGACTAGCTCTTGGGACTTGCTCTTTGCTTTCCTAGATCAAATAATAAATACAAAAACCTAGCCATTTTCTCATGAAGGGGAGTTACAAAACACTAGTGTTTAGGAAAGGGTTTACTAACCTATAAACAAACATCCAATTTGGATCAATAAGCCAACACTGCATTGAAATGCTTGCCATAAATCTCTGAGGGTGGCCCTCTTCCTCATTAAATTTATAAAATTATAAAGGATCTGTGAGCCGTGAAAAACAAACGGCAAAGCATCACCATGGCTTTCTAAAAATAGCATGCCTAAACAAAAGAATTCCACATCCATATTGTTACTTAAGAATCCTTTTAACATACCCACTTTTCTCTTTCCCTTAGGTGCGGAGAAAGACGTGGTCCGACCCAGGCATCCCAGCATGCTCTTGTGTCTTTGCAGGGAGTTGTCAGTGCATCAACATAGCACTATCACTGCTTCTGTGATGTCATGATGAAGGAGATATAGCTGTTCTAGCGGGTGGTAACAGTGTTCGACTGGCTCCTCGATGCATTTTGGTCTAAGGTGCATTTTGTTGCACAAATTTAAATAGCAAATCCACTTAGAGGACAGAAGTCAAGAGTGCTACCAGCTGAAATGCAAGCCATGTTCTGTCTGGGGGATTACATTTTTAAGTGCTTTAAAAGAAAAAGCACACTGAGAATCCCATCACTACTGCCAAAGAAGAACCTAAAATGACAGTTGTTACTAAAAACAATAAACAAGACCAATCAAAAATATATATACAAATGCAAATGAAACAGTTTTGTGCTCCAAGTGATGTGAAACTAATCAGAGAGAAAGAGCAGTTTCCACACTTGTGACTTTTCAAGGCCCTGTGGTATGAATATCAGCCATCTGTGAGGCCATCTGCATTGGGGTGCTATATCATGCACCAAGGCCAAGCCACCAAACCCAGACAGGTTTCCTCGCATGGCACTATCTCTAGTGCATATGAGACACAGTGCAGAATCACTACTATCACCCATCTGCTTTATAACTCATGTAGCATCCCTTCATGTAAGCGAGGTCATACCTTTTATAACTCATTGTACATCTTCATGCACATTGTCATATCTTATCTTTTCTTTGCTGTTAAGAAATGTAAAATCCCTGCTACCGTTTTTTTAATTATCTTGACTTACACATACACATAAGGGGTGGCAGTGGCTCAGTGGTAGAGCGGTCGTCCTTCAACCGGAAGGCAGGCGGTTCAATTCCCGTCCTCCCCACAGTTTTGAAGAGATTGATAGAATCCCCATACTGTCGCTGTGTCCTTGGGCAAACACTTAACCCACCTTGCCTTGTATGAATGTGTAAGAATGTTTAGTGAATGTACTTGGTGATGGTCGGAGAGGCCCCAGGGCAGCTGTGGCTACAGTTATAGCTTATCACCACCAGTGTGTGACTGTGGAGTGAATGAATAATGGACGCCCTGTAAGCGCTTTGAGTCCCTTGGGAGAAAAAGCGCAATATAAATCTAATCCATTATTATTATTATTATAAAGCCAAATTCAAAAATGTGTGCTGAAAACACTAGTTTGATGAGGGACCCACATAGAGAGGAAAATGTCTGTGTATGAGTAGACTGGGCCTTAGATTACAACATGGCATTTCTGTGTGGCAGTACAGAAGCAAACTTTTCCGTTACAGCATTTATCACATTTTGACAGCTAATATTGAAACAGTTCAGAGTGGGAACCAGGTTTAGATTTTGTTTGTGAGCTATTGTATGAATGTGTTCTGCAAAAGACACTGATCTCTTTGGATAGCTGAGAACAGAGGGGAAAAAACTTTTTTGTACTGTATGTTATTTTGTTATTACAAATACAAAGTGCATCACATGTGTCTTTTATGCATCATCCCGCTGCATCTGGAGTTGTGTTATGTATGTCACCTCTCTACACTCGTCTTTGTGTCTAGGAAGGGGAGGGACAGAAAAGCAGCAGCTGATGTGTTTGTGTGTGTCTACTTGTACATGTGAGACATTGTTTCAGGCTATCTAGTTATTGGAACGGAAAGCAATGGGAAAGGGCTGGTCCTGAAGAGCAGGCTACTTGAGGGGTAAGAGAGAGCGTGGAAGGCAGAGAGCAAGTGGCGGGTGAAAAGCCTTTGTTATTTCTGCAGAGTGTTGAGACACACAAGAGAGGGTTCATTTGTCTCAAGGTCCGAGAGCAGCCATTAGTGGCAGCCGCACACCCCTCCGCTGCTTGTTTACCTAAGTGAGGCCATGCTCGTGAGGAGTAGTGCCCAAAGCCTAAGATGAAATAAATCTGAAGTGGCAGTTTTGAAGAGATTGATAGAATCACTCTAAAATGACGTAGCTGGTGGACAAGTAAAATGTATTATTGTGAACAAATGTATGCCTTCTGGTTGAAAACACATGTTTAAAGTCCCTTTGATCAAAACATGCATCATCTGCCTGCATAATATAAACAGTCTTTGAAACACGCATCATCAGCACTGGATGAAACCTGCTCTACTTAATACTTTGCATATTACAGTAAAAGAGTCATTTAGTTTCAGCATTCAAGGATACAACACAAATATTTACAAAAAGGGAATTTGCTAATAATCATTATACTGTATTATTCATTCGTTTTTTTTTTTTAAATAGAGCAAATCGTGTTATTTGCAGTTTTTTTATCAGTTACAAATTGACAAATGATGTGAATTATTGTATCATACAAAGAGCTCCTACAAAACCCATTGGAGTTGCCCCACAGAATAATATTCATGAAATAATCATGTTTATGTTTTTAGCTAAAACATTCTAAACTGGACCAGATGCTTTAAATATACAATCAAGTGTGTGTCCCTGAACAGATTATCTCAATTTAAATGTGCCATTGGAAATAGCATGACAGCAAATTATTTTTAGTTTGAAAATGTAAAATAAATGTATCAACACAAGGCAAAAACATAATCTTGGTGAAAAAAATGTACTTATCTGAAAAGCAGCTTTTTTTCTCAAGCTCAAAAACTAACCAGGAGTATATGATATTCATAAAGTCAAATCTCTCATGGTCTGAAAGACAGTGCCTCTATTCATCCAGTCAGTGAACTCTCCCTCTTCTTACCAACCGTAAGTACATGTATTAACTATGAAACTCACTGCAGGCAATTTCTGATAACTAGATGTTTCCCACACCACTAAACATGTCTTAACACGTCCAAACACGAGCTTACATTGAACTAGCTCACATCCAAATGTGATTAAAGAAAATACAATCGGTTAATGTGAAATTAATTACTGGGCTGGTCCCCGCCTGGCGCGCGCAACATGGGTCTGTCAAACTCTCCACGAGCCATCAATAAATGCTCACGTGTGAACATTTATTGTAAAACTGAGGCAGAGAATTCTATACTCTAGAGGTCTCCATCCTTCAGCATCCCCTCATCCTCCACCTTTCCGCCCTCCTCCTCCCTCGCTCCCTCTTTGGCACGTTGTGCAGCGGAGAAAGGAAAGAGGAGAGACTGCTGAGGAGGAGGGAGAGAGAGCGGACCCGGAGACAGATACGTCCCACTCCACACCAAAGCCAGAGCCAGACGCACAGGGGAACTTTAATTTGGCCACAAGTCGAGTACAAGCGAAATGACGAGAAAGGGGAGGAGAGCCACGTTTCTTGTCGCGGGGCTCACATTCGCGCGTAACATATGATGCCCTTGGACTCATTTGCTCTATGAAGATTTCGCACTTATTTATTGTCTCTTTTTGTTGATGGTGCCGCGTCGTTGTGCCCGCTGCACTTAGGTCAGCCGAATGAATGTGAAGGCAGTCTGAACGCATTGTTTCCAGCTCCGCTGCGTTTGGGATTTCCAGCCGTGATGTCTGCAACATTTCGCTCTTTGTTTCTGGGTAAGTCTCACGATTATCTTAAATGTTATTTTAGAGACAGTTTATAGAAAAAAACGTTGCACCCAGTTGTCTGGATGGGCTCAGAGACACATGGTGTCATTGTTCACGTACAAACATCACACATCTGGTAATTGTTTCCAGCCTCGTACAAGCATGATGTCAGAATTTATATGTTCTTTTGTTAACATTTATGCTGCCACCTCCTAGCGGTATTGTTGGCTAAGACAAAAACGAGCCAACAGTGAATTTTAGAATCTACTCTGCTAAGGTTGTAGTGTAATTTAAAAAGAGAAATTCTAGAGATAAAAGTTCAGTTGACCCCTCTCTTAAATGTCTGTAGTAAAATGTGTTTGCTGCTCTTTAGATATAAAGTGCTACAAATTCCTGCCACACTGCAAATAAAACATTCTTAAATTAAATCCACATAAGAGGACCCAGTGGCTGTTTTCCAGAAGTGGAAAGTCTCTGTCCCCTGTTCCCTATTTCAAATCTTGTCATCCTTGCAACTTTAGAAAGCAGTACACAATGCTTTACAGGGGGAAAAAACTGAGGAGATCTCACTTTTCATGACTGATTACTGTTTCCATGAGACAACATTCCCGTAAGAGCTTTCACAATCCCAGCCACTTGTGAAATGGAGACAGTTCTACTTAGATTGTGTAACTGTGATTGTGGCAGCATTCAAAAAAAGGAAGTCCACAGTACAATGACTGAAATGTAGAGAAAGTCAGAAAAGCTCTAGATTAAAAGTAATAGTTTTGTGTCATGCCACGTTTGCACTGAAACAAATCAGACATATGGTGTATTCTAAGTGTGACCTGACTGTTGCTCTTTGTTTTTTAAAACGAGTGGAGTTTTTATTGTGCCAATACTAAGGTCAGTCTGCCAGAAAAAAAAAAAATAAATATGTGGTGAGTGATGGTCAGTGGTCAGACTGCAGGAACTGACAGCAGACAATGTAAACAGCACGTTTAGCTTTATTTCATTTAGGGGTTTTGGTTTAACTGTGATTTGATCCTGTTTGTAGATGTTATACACCATATGCATAACCTAGCAGACATATTCTACAATTGCTAAAACAAAAACACTTTAACCTACAAAATAAAATACATTTTCTAAATATAGTCATCAACCTGTGTATTCATTATTGAATAACTTGTTGCCATGGTGAGGCAGTGTCTTCCCTTTCTTCATGTCACAAGCATAAAACTATTCATGCAGCAGAACAGGTCATTTACAGAATGTTAACATAAATACTAAATGTAGTGTTTTTTAGGCTAGCCTGC
The DNA here is from genome assembly GCA_024416835.2 of Perccottus glenii. Classification (NCBI taxonomy): domain Eukaryota; kingdom Metazoa; phylum Chordata; class Actinopteri; order Gobiiformes; family Odontobutidae; genus Perccottus; species Perccottus glenii. Next base: position 13,389,549 of record CM044550.2, read on the forward strand.
TTTGCTTGACTAAAGGACATTTTGCTGAAGTTATAGCCTGTATTAATACAAGATCAACACTGGACTGAGTAAAGAGAGGAAGTGGCAGTTTTATTAGAAAAGAATCAATAGTAATTAATAGGGTCTCATTTCCTTTTTATTTGGCTATGGCCTTGTAAAACTTGAGACATCCTTAATTTAATATCTGCTGGAGATGTAATATCCAGTGTTCACATTACAGATAAGTAGCGCAGTTAATTGCCACAGAGAGCTCCCTTTTCTAACTCAGAAGGCAGGAAGTAGGAAATGGAGCAAGGTCAGATGAAGTAAAGGACCATTTTTACAAGTAGATCTTTTTCATTTAAAGGAGACTGATGGGTTTTAGTTTTTGCATCATGATTTATTATAACCAGAAAAAGAAAAATTTAAGATGACTGCCAACCATGTGATTACCAAGAGAGTGTAAGTTAGTTGACAGAAAAGTAATTGGAAAGAATGATCAGTTTCTTACAGCCTCTAATATTTTTTAGCGTAGGGAGCCTAACAATGTGGTGCAAAGGCTCTGAGACATTTATGGATAAATGTGTAAAGCAGTGAGGGTACAGTTAGATATAGATAAGGAAGCTCCAAACAGAAATTCTGTCCCAATTCTATATTTAGCATGTCTGCTAGGGTAGGATCTCTGAAATGTGAAGATGACAGGAGCCTCCCGTGCCAGAGGTTAAGAAGTGACATCTTGATGTGTTTGTGCCTAAATCGCACCCCCCATACCCCACGCACACCGCCATCAACTTCTGACATTCCCATCACAGACATTTCAATATTTGACATCTAGTTACAATACATAAAGGCCCAGTTTTGATCTCCTTGTGTGTAGCAGTTTTATGGGAAACCCAATGGGATGTTCTTTCGAACATGACATTCAGATTTGGTAACTGCTGCATGTATAATATTTGGAGCATGTCAGTGATGTGGCAAGCCTTTCACACTAAGTTAACCTTGAGCTTTCCTTGTCAAAGCATAAACCTTTAAATTACTTAGCAGAAAGTAATTGGCAGTAGATTCACTGCCTGACGTGCATGTAATTAATATTATTAAGAAGCACACAGTATAGCAGGTTTTACTAAAAATACACTCAAGAAAATCAGATAATGCAAGCTCTACTAGTACACATGTTACTGGTAAAATTGCAAATTGCTTACAACCTTTTGCACTAATGTCTACAAAGTCAGAAATTTGACATGCAGAACATAGTGTAAACAGATTTCTATCAAGAGAGGACTGTATTTGTCAAAGAATGTCTCAGCAAGAGCAGAGCACTATGGAATACAAAACCTCCACCAAATGTGACTGAGGAGGTCCTCAGATGAGCACTTGAGGTCCACCTTCCTTCAAAACAATTGACCCATATCATTAACCAACACTGATTTGCCATCCATGCACTTTTCCCCTGATGTGCATGGCCTTTGAATGACAGTGTGCTTCTCTGAAAAACAAGCTGTCCACTTTATACCTGAGAGATTCTTCATGTTTCATTGATTGGTTTGCTTTTAGTCGGAAGGTCTTTCTTTTCTTTCACAGCAAGATGCCTGCCATGCTTCGAATGGGAGTGTTTGTAGGTAAAAATGTACCTGCTTTGTACAGTAAGGGCTTTTAATCTAACAAGCAGGGGTCGAGGCAGCTTGTGTTTTTATGTAATCTGAGCCAGAAATACCTAGTTGAATGTTTACTGTATCTCCATGGCTCTTCAAGCTTCTACACGTTTTACTGTGTGATCTGCAACACCCATAATTTACCCTGTATAGGGCTTTTGTCACTTCTCTCTTGTAAAACACAACACTCATGCTTAGACAGAGCTGGCTTGTGCTGTGTTTCTGACCTATAAACCCTCCCCCTTTTCATCCTTCATGGAGAAAATTACTGCCGGATTTTTTTGGAACGTATGAACAGGAACTGCCTATTTCACTTTACTGCTAATCTATGACAGATGTTCTGCAGAGGCTCACATTCACATTAACTGGAGCCACATGCACAACACTACTCTTCTAATAGGTCCATGCACATCTGCGACACTGAAATATCTTTTACTTAACAAAAACATAAAGAGATCATTGTTTTTAGTCAAATCTTGTTTTAGTCAAATGTTGTACAACAATGGCTTTGGTAAATATCACCGTATAACTGTGAAGTGATTTGCAGTAGATGAACATAAATATTTTAATCAGGTCTATGATTGTTTTATATGGGCAATAGAGGGATCAAAGTATGAACAAAACAGAGAGCTAAATGCCCTTGTCTTTGGAGCATCAAATTATCTTCCACTGATCGGGTCCATTCAAGGTCTGTGTTCACATCAATATTTTTTGAACAATCACCATTGCAAGAAGAATGATTTAACCCATAACTCATCGAACCCTTTTCAACCATAACTTTAAAATACAGTTTTAATGATTTGTTTGTAAGCAGTGGGGGCTGAGAAGCTATCATTCTCTGTTGTGAAGCTTTCAAGTGCTCTCTGCTTCAGTGAAATTTGGCAGAGTGGAATAAAACTGGTATGCTTGTGCAGAACATATTTTTGATCTGTTGTGTCTGTTTCCAGAAACCAGGTATGTCTCTCTGTTTTGTGCAGCTGTATGATCCAACTGTGCAAGAAGAAATCCCCACTGCTGAGGCGTATTTTGCTTTTAGGTAGCTTAGCATAGCACTTACATCAGTGACACAAAGATATTAAAAGTTAACTAGTGGGAACACATTTCTGCAATGTGCACAGACCTGTAATGACATTGGATGCATCACAGTAAAGGTCATGTGTCCGATCAAAGATTTACTCTATTGCCAGGAAGACTGTGAAAAAGACTAAGGTCGAACAAATGTCCTCATGTTGATTACATGTCAGGTCGAGATGATATGAAATCATTGGCAGGCTGACATGTTTTATTCCCAGACATGGCTGCACTGACATACACTGCACTTATAGGTTTAGGGAGTGACAGAGTGTCAAAACACCAGTAAACTCTCTGCCAATAATTGATCGTTCCTTCCTTTCAGCCACTTCGCACTTTAATCGGTCATGGGGTGCACCTGTCAGACCCCAACTGCTGTGGTGCCTCAGCTCATGGTGTGATTGTTGATAATCATGTGCAAATATCAACTTGGACCTTGAGATCAGTGAAGGACTACAGCTCAATAAGAATATTCATGCAGTCATGTTTTTTTGTTTGCACATATATTTCATAAATTTACAAAAAAAAAAAAAAGACAAAAATGTATTATGTACCAAATATTGGCGCCCAGGGAGGTTTATTTTCCCTCATTTCTCATTTTTCCAATTGGGACCTGACTGAATGAACAGGAGGAAATGTTCCACAACACTCTATTTAGACGCCTGCTGTTTCTTTCAGTTTGAAGCAGTCTATTAGCCCAGCAAGCAGGACACTCCATTAGGTGTTTTGAACCTGCACGCTCCATTGTCTCACTCCATTTCCTCTTTTGCTTGCCAGTTTTACCTTAAGTGTCAAGCTTTAATCAGCAGAGGCCCCTCTGCCCTTCAGACATTTATCTTTAGCCACTTTTGCTCATCACCAAGTGGCCTGGCAAAGACTTAAAGATGGATGATGTTTAGAAAGGAGGGGATTTTGTGGTCATTGATTAGTAGAAGACAAAGTAGATACCTGTACTAAACCTGAACACCATCTGTAGGATTCCCGGCCCTTAAAAAATGATTGCTGAAGCCAGAAATCAACGTCTATCCAGATTGTCTGTGAAGGTTCTCAGTCATCCAGGACATCTTGAAACACAGGTTAAAGTAACATCCAAGAGACTGAATCATCTGGATTCAGTCTCTTGGAAAATTAGAACCTGAAAACGTCTTCACCTTGAAAACTGAATCCAGATGCTGTTACTTTAACCTTTTTGTCTATCCAGATTCCATTTCGGCTCTGACAAAAAGGGTGTTACTTTTGTCACTGTTCAAGTTTGATGTGGAAGCAAACTGGAAACTACAATTGACCTTTAAAGACATACAGTTCGACTAAAACATTCATGTAATCATCATTCACCAGTATGAATCCTGAGATGGGATGAAAGCTGTTCTGTGATGTGTTCTGTGGTGTGTGATGGATGGTTTAATTATCCTACCACAATGTAAGCTATTTGGCCTTGTGCACCTTACTGAAAACACACAATAAACCAGAAATCAGTGATCAATTGCTTGGTTGTCCACAATTAACTACCTAATGTTACAGAATGTTTCTCAGTTGCCCCCTCCGTATTTCATCTTATGGAGAGAAGTGCCCTTTATTTAGCTAAAAGGTTCTCCGCGGAAAGTTCTTTCAAGTTCAGGCTGTGGTCAGTGTGCAGTAAATCTGCATTTCAGATCTTTTTTCTACTCTCATCCTGCTGCTTTTCCCACTTCACAGCAAAGCGGTTTAGAACAGATGGGACCACCACCTTTGTTTCTTCCGACTCGTTAGACTTGACTTGTTGAGGAAATGGAGCTTTTATGCTATACTGCCCATGCAGCTGTGTAGTAGTACAATAGCCCTTGTTGTAAAGTACCCTGTAGAAGCTGAAGTGTAATCCACAGCCTGGAATGCCAACAGCTTTCAGTATGTGTTTATAGTATACAGGGCTCTATAGTGCTACAGGGGACTAAATATTTCTTCATGACCTGGAAAGCAGTGCCAGTGAGTTGGGCTGTGCTTTGAGGAAACACATTCATGCAGCTTGTGTTGCCATTCTCTGTATCACGGATTTGTGAACACATTTAGCCTCCTTGTCATGCTGTTTGTCAGATCCAACTTATAGATCACAACATCTCAAGCCAAGAAGCAGACAGGGGCTTTGCGCAGTGCTGAAGTTGCCTGTCATGGTTTGAACTTATTGTCCAAGCTGTCACATTTTATATAAAATTGTGTTATGGTCGCTGGATAAGGATAGTGCTCTGTGAGTTGTACGTGTCTCTCACAGTTATGAAATATAAGGCTTGTTTGGACCTAGCATCTTCTCACAGGGCAGACATAATTTTGTCTTTTTTTTAAAGAGGGAAATCAAGTTTTTGGCTTGATTTGCTGTCTTGGGTCCAAGGATTCTGTGGAGGAGGAAATAGTGGAGTTTGCAGATTCAAGCTCTTAAAATAATTAAAGTTGGCATAAAGAGTGCTTTGTACACTGGGACAAGATTTTAAAAAGCAGCTTTGGGAGTTACCAAAATATTACGTGTTCAACAAGGCAAATGAAAGTGAGACTATGCATCACAATTAAATCGAAAGCATAGTTCTGTTCTTTGGAAAAGAAAAGAGCTTTTGGCCGGTGACCTATCATACCAGAAACCACATTTTTCCATTTAGGAAAAGGAGATGCTGTTTACTCTATTAACCTTTTCCTCTTGGTTGCTCTCTTGACATTGAACAATGTGGAAGAAGCTGACTCTTTGTTGGCTCTTTTGCTAATGAGGCAATTAAGTCTATCCTGCCTTGGTCGTGCAGAGGGCCGAGAGAGCAAGGCGAGTCATCTGCTGTCAAAGCAAACACCCAGCATCTTAGCCAAGCTGCTTTTAGAATACAAAACAACTCCTGCCTATTCGTGGTGGTCACCCAGTAATCCCCTGTCGTGTGCAACCTTTAGCCCAGCTGGAGATCATAACCACCAGGACACTTTCAGGAAGGCTAACTCTTAAAATTTGTTTTACACAGTTACATTACATTCAACTAGAACTCAAGTTCACAGAAGCGAAACTGACCTTTTAGCGCTTAAGCTAAACAGCCTTCACAGGTCATTAGACAATGAGTAAGTTTCAGTTATGTCACAATATTTGATTCGTTTTTTTTCTATTATCTGTGTGACACACATCCCTGTAACATGCTGTTTTATTTCAAAGAAACGTAGGATATGAAACCATTCAATATCAAGTAGTAGACTAAACCAGTCTTAAATACTCCCTAGTTATTGCATGGGTCGTTTTATATCATGTTGTCTTAATGCGTATAATTTTGCCTTCCACTGTCTGACTTTAAGATGCCTTCATTATTTATGGCTGTGAATTATGTTTGCATAAGTATATTTACCATGTTTCATTTATGAGTTATTTATGCAGTTAAAACCAGCTTCTGCTCACTGGATACCAAATACTTGCATTCAGTTGTACCAAAGGTATACATAACAACGTTGGTGATGTGGAGTAGGAAGATACTAGTCCCAGAAGAATTTTATGTTACTAATTATTTGTTTTTTTTTTTTTTTTTCCTGTGTATTTGGCTCAGGGAACATTATTTTCTAACAAACAAGATGCAACATATGTAATGTGAGTATGTGTTTGTGTCTTATTCAAAGCAGGTGGGATGCATTGATTAGAATTACTATTGCCTCAAGAGTTTTCTTGCATTTTCTTGATGGCTGCAAAATCATCTTTTACTCTCAGCTTCTATTATAGACACCCAGATTATCCAAGTAGTTTTGATAGGCATTATCATGTTTTCTACCTTTTAGCCTAGAGATTGGCTGGTATGGACAGCTGCTGTGGCATACAAAAAAGTTTAGCATAGGCCTACGTTAATGTGTTTAAGGGATGCACTATTGTAACAAGCGATAACAGCAGGCTTACTGCTGCTGAGAGTGTCTGTCTCATTGTTGTCTGTCTTAAAGCTCGGTCTTAGCCATCATATTCTTTTTTTTTTTTCAATCCTGACTCCTGCATCTTTCTTCCCTGGTAATGAATCGGCTGTATTTCCTGACACGAGGCATGAAACAGAACGTCTCACTCGGCAGGGAATGAAGACGGCTGCTCATTAGCTGTAGAAAGGTGTACCGAGCCAGAAAGAGGAGACGTCCGGACAGATTTGCTTAAAATCAATGCCTGTCTTCTGAGGCTTCCTCTACAGCATGTGGTTGCCACAATTTATCAGTCCTCTATAAAAGCTTGCTGAGGCTAGTGACAGCAAAAGGCAGGCTAAATCTACTGAGACTCATACAACATTAAGGAATTCAAGAAAAGTCCAATAAAACAGATTTGCCTTTGTTATGTGACCTGATCAATATTGTGTGGTGCAAGTCAATGATTCTTATAGTGATTTTAAATTATGAATTTATTATTTTATTCAAAATTCATGTCAAACATCCCAGCAGCAAACCATAAAAGGACTTCTTCATATAATGCATCTTGAATGTGGGCCAATGTGCTTGAATCACTGCTACAAAGCCCTTCCTAGGTAGAGTGACTAATCTTTTGATTTGTGTTTCTACTGAAGCTGTCATTGACAAACCCTTGGTGAAGATGGATAGACCTGTGTGCAGTTTTTCCAATGCAGTGTCAAAAGGGCTGTCCCCCACTGCTGTGAAGCAAACGAGTTTTATTGACATATAAGTTAGCATAATTTTGTTGTCTGGTGACTTACCATGTGGTGTCTTTGGGGAAATTACAATGAGCCCACTAAAGAGACCACCCACACTCCCTTTTTGTTGCTTTTTTCCTCCACAAACCTCTCTCAGCCTGGATAACTGCATATACAGTACAGTTTTATCACCTCTAGCAATTGATTGATTGATGTCTTATGTGGGGGATAAAAGGCTGTCTTGTCCAGAGGTTGGACGTTTTAATGTATTGTTATTACCTACATTATCAACTTAATTCCATGTCTAGCCAAGGCTCTTAAGCCCTTGTTATTTTAAGCATTGATTTTTTATTTTTATTTTTCTCTAAAGCCACATTTTTATCAAATCTTTTACCAAATCTTAGAGAGGTGAGAATGAGCTAATTTAGAGTCCATCACTGTTTTCTGTGTAGCTATTTTAGCCAACAGATGTACAGTAAAAGTATGAATGATGTTTCAGTGACTGGCCAGCATGGCCATTAATCCTAATGTTTAGACTTAACCCTCCTTCCACTCCGAGCCATCGCTTGACTACAAGTAATCATAGCCATACACCCTTGTGTATTGCACTGAGGGAAAACACTACGAGCAGGAAGGCTCAGTCCATCAATCTAGAAGCCCAGACTATTTTTCTTTAACCTTATATTGGAAGAGTTTGCATGGTGTTCCACCCCCATCCTGAGAGAATATGTTTATGAGCGCTTTCTCTTGCTGTCCTGTCGGTTCTCAATGGCTTCTATTTCCTTGAAACAAGGTTCTGAACGGATGGAGTGTGTGAAGTGTTCTGCTGCAAGCTTGTGATGGATAGCAAGTCTGCTATACACACGTTACTTACCAGAGGCCGACCACATTTTCCCCTCACTGTCCCCATATAGACCAGCAGCTAAGACAGCTACTGCCTTCTGTGAAGATAGGAGTATTTGATTATAAAAAATGCAATTATGGTAATTAGATTTAAAAAGATGGCATCTATAATCTGTTGCAGTTACTGTAAATATGCAGAAATCACATTACAAAGACTTACAATGATTTAAACTCTTAATCTTATTGCCTTTTTAGTACATTCCTTTATTTACTTGGTTTAGTTCAAATAACACAGAGCTTTTTAATTTACTGTGTTAGGAGCATTATTTTTTCCAAATAATAGTGACTTCTAACAGCACACTGCCAGGTGGGGTTGTCAGGACATGTGTGGGATTTAAGAAAATGTTGAGATGGAGTATTAACAATGGGATGACCCAGGAGCTTTATTGGATGCTACTGCTCAGTCTCTGAAGAAATAAACGCTGTGGGGTGCTTTACATGGCATAGTGCTGGGGCTTTTGGGTCAGAGAAATGAGATGGGAGAATGGTGGGGTGGAGTTATGTTGTCATTGATCCTGTGGCATTAGCCTAGGCAGCAGATATAATGAACCCACTGCTGTGTTATCAACTGTGTGTGTAACTGACAACTCCTGTAAATATCTGTGGTTGGAGTCGCCATATTCCTGTGATTAATTATACCTCATGTAGGCACAAATACATCACTCATATGTCTCTATCCCCAGATGGCCTTGTGTGAGCATATTTGTTTATGTGATTGTGTTAGTATTCTGTTTGTGATGTGTGGTTCACTACCTAAATCCCTCAGTGTGAGCATATTGTGGGGTATGCATTGTCATCAGAGTGCATTTTTATGTATATGTGTGTAAATATTAGATGTGAGATGCACAGTGATGGAGAAGGAGAGGCTGCTTGGCGACTCATCCATTATGCTCCCCCCGGCCTGTGTTGCCCGCAGAGGATGGCCGCACTGTCACAGTGACATTGGGCTCATTTTGGAATAGAAAAATGGTGCATCCACCCCTTTGCTTTGCCATTGCACATCCTCCCCCTCCTCCCGCCAGCTTAGACGCAGCATTAACAATCTCTCTAACCACCTCAACCTCATTCTCCCACCATCAGCGCTACACGTCAAGCCCAAAGGGATAGATTGCTAATCAGAAACAGCCCTCTGTTGAAGGGCCTTCATTTTCTCTCTGCAATGTCGCTTCAGGTGAGCTCTCACCTTCAGTGACCCTCTTCCTGCCCCTAATTCTGCTGTTCTTAAACCTCCAGCTAGATAACCTTGGGCTATGAAGGAGGTGGAGAAAAGTAGATTGAATGCAGAACACCTTGTGAACTCCGGTAGTGTCCCGTTACCTTGCTGTCCCATCCTTTGTCTCCCCCTCACTGGTAATGTACAGGATGAGTCAGCATGAGCAACTGCAGTGTAGCGGTCTAATCAATCAGTTTACACTTGCCACTGAAGAGGCGATGCCAGCGCCACGACGCCAAGCTGCCGCTGCTGCTTCGTGACTCACTCAGTGTGTGTTTGTGTGCGCATATTCTCTACTGAATGCCAGGCATAGCAACACATACTGGGCAAACATTTTGTTACTGCTCAAAGTGATGAGTGTCATTGTCAAGGAGATGTGCTAGCCAACGAATGTATAATCTAGGGACGGATGAGTGAGTGACGAAAGATATGAAAAAATTGTATGCTTGCACTATTAGTTCCAAGTATGCTGTCACGTGTAATACAAAAACATTTAGTCACAGGACAGTCTTGTTCTCTTGTTCCCCATTACTAATTAAAACTGTTTCGGTTCTACATACATACATGGTACGCCACAATTCTCAACTTTTAATCATTACCTTAAATAGAGCAAGGAGGAAGTTGCAGCTGAAAAACCATGGTGCAATGTTAAAACTGAATATATCTCAGAGTGCAGCTTTGTCTCCTGTCAACCTTTGTAGATGGACATTTAGCCTATGCATGTTTAATTCATTTAATATACATGTGTCTTTGTATGTGGTGAATGCTGCTAGGATTATTTTGCAAGGAAGTGTTTATCTAGGCACACAGTTCTCTATACAGCTTATATAACAATATAAATGACTATATTACATCACAATTGTACCAAAGTGTTCACATATAAAAAGAATACACATAACACACACAAAAAGATAAATTGTTAGCATACACACACTTAGGCACACAAATGCATGCAGACAAAGCTCAACCACCAGCTCCTATTATGTAACGGCAGTCACCACATTTTAATGTCATTCCTCCCAAAACAGCACCTCGCCGTTAGAGCAGGGTTGAGGCTAAGGAAAGCAGTACAGAGAGGGGAAAAAAATCATGGATGAAGAGAACAAAAGCTGAATGCTTGTCTTCCACTGTCCTCTCTGTGCATCATAGTTGCTAATCGGTGCAGGCTCTTCACATTGGCTACACAATAAACCAACAAATCTATTGCCACTGTAGGCCTCCTTTTCAACTCCTCTGCAGCTGACAATGACAACAATAGTGTCGCAGATCTTGAACAGGAACAACTGAATCTCTTTCTGTATTATATTTTAAACAGGATTTCTATTGAGGATTTCAAAACATTTATTGTCAATTGCCAAGATTCAATTCTGTCAGTCAGATCAATTGTAATCTGTCCTCTTCTATTGAGGATCTCATTGCCTCCATCTGCTTCTAACCGCATGCCTAGCGACCTCATATTCCCAGTTGACCTCACCTTTTCTGTAAGTCATACCAAAGGTCAATGTTAGTTATCCATTTGCATGACCTTGTTGACTGTTATGTCCTATTGAACCACTGTGTAGCGTTGTGCCTGTATTGTCTTTCATACAGGCTTGAGAATAACTTCCTTCCTTCCTGTGCACAAGATCAATAATGTAGCATAGGCTATAAAAAATATTATGCCATTTTGTCCAGCAATAATGACAGGAATCGTGGAGTATATATGGTTGCCTGTCTCAAATTAATAGTCCTAATGTAAACGCTTCCTTTCCTGTGTTTTTTATGTTCATATCTAAACTATAATCGTATACATTTTCATGAGAAAGCCACATTCAATGTATTTCTTGCATATAAGGCTACATTCATAAATGTCATTCAATTTTCTTTGGAATATCACAGCCATATGCATTGTGATGCATTGCTCCATGGTCTCTTATCATAGCCTTGCACCATGAAGGAATGGTGAATAGCATATTTCAATCATGCAGTCACTGGAGAACTATAATCTTTTTCTTCTGCATGGCATATGTCCTTCCACTCCTAACTAATCCTTATTATTCCTCAGAAGCGAAGGTCATTGTCAAAGCCGTGGGGTGATTAAGTTAATCCACTTGTTTTGTGAATCCGATTTACCTCATTTTCCAAACTGGGGAACAATGTTCTGGCACAAAGACATCAAGATGATAGTACATGCACATTAAGGAAGAGGCCCCCTGCTCCACTGGAGACTCTGTATTATCTGTCTACATCATCTGCATCCTATTCTGCTTCCCAGTTACATCAGCAGATTTCTAATGAATGCCATGAAGCTATCTCTGCCATATGGCAAGTGTGATTAAAAAAGTGAGAGAACACAAGTAAAAAGCGCCATGATCTCTTCTATTTATCATCTGATCACTTGTCACTGTGGTATAAGCCAGTCAGTGTCTCACAGTGCTCCGCTGAGTCAGAGTTGAATGTTGTAGTAGACTCTAATGAGTTGTGCAGTGCAGTTGAATACAGTCGCCTTTATTAGCAGGTCCCCCCCTTCTCTGAATTGTTGTTTACCACTGCACTAGTAGAGACGTGACATATATCCAAATATATCTGAGTTATTTATTTTTCAGCTGATTAAGACAGTTGTAACAATACGGTCAGCTTTGCTTCATCCAAAAATATTCAGTCCTTAACCTATCTTTTAAATGCCCTGTTGTCAGTATAAATAAGGACAGTAAAAGGAGGAAGGACTACACATGTTTGCACCTTTTCCTACTTCTTTATACAATCATTACTAACTGTAGTTATACTTTTGACACATTGTTACATTGAAATTGTGGTTGTCAGTCAGTATACGTACGTCTATAAAGTCTTGGCCCTGTGTCAAACCTGGCCATTGTCCAGTTGTCTAAACTCTATTTCACATGATATTGTTTGCATTCATTTAAAGCCTCTGTCTAAAAGGATCTTACAACTGAGCTCTACCAACTGCCGTGGGCAATAAATTAAAAGAGACAGGATTTGTGTGAGAAGGACAGGCAGCATACTATAGCATGGCTATATTTGTCCAATTACAGAGGCAATTTGAATACCCCTGTGACATTATTTTTGACTTACATAATTACTGCGAGGGTATGCCAAGGCGTTTTAATCTCTCTGCTGCAGTTCTCTTAAAGTGTCAGGGAATCTAATTTTGAGTTGAGGGTAAAAAATATATAAATCCTCTGTTATTTATTTATGACACTATGTTATTTATGTATCTGCCCAGATTTTTAAAGCATCTATAATCGTATAAATAGAACTGTCTGTTAACTTCTTAACTGCCTAGTTTTGCTCTTGTTGCTGTAATGAAGAAAGATAAATCTATGCATTTCAAGAGCTGTGAACAATGTTTCTCAAAACAGTTTTGTAAATTTTGAAATAAAATAATACATTTAAACTTTGATATTATTTCAAAAATAGGATTTAAAAAAGATGTTAGGAGACAATAGAGTGTACAGAGTTCAAAACACCTGGGTCCTTCTGTTACTTCTCCAGTTCACAGTCATCAGGGGGCCACGGTAGTAGAGAGCTACTCACTCAAAGTGTGTCTTTATGGGTGTTTTCAGCCCTCGTCTTGGTCTGTCACTCCCACAGCTTCACAAATGAAGCCAGAATAAAAGCTCTCTGTTGCCAGAATAAACACCATAATAGGCATTTTCAACACAGACTCTATAATTTTCCTGGGAGTGCTGTGGTGTGTTGAAAGTAACACTTACATCCTCTTTAAGTCTTTTCACTTTAGCGTACACATGTATTTATCTTTTTTGGGGGTATTTCTTTCTTTCTTTACAAAACAGAGAATGGAACTGGTGTGCTGCACAGCAGAGCTATTGCTAATCTTGGACCTTTGTTTTGTTCTTTTGATGATTGCTTGTGTAAAATTGAGATAAGTAAGCACCTGAAAATAATTACCAATATCATTAACCTCTTTACAACATAACATTTGAAGATAATAAATGTTAAGATCTGAAAATATCTGAACTGTATCTCCAGGGAACAACAGTTTATCAGTAAAAGTTTTTTTTTTTGTTTGTTTTCTCTCAAACTGTGAACATCATGCAGTGGGCTGTAAGAGGTTTGTCTGACTTAAACTTACCATGGAGAAAGCCAGAAGCTTGCTTCAAAGGCTGGAAGAACACCTTTGAAAAAAGGTGCTTTTATCCTCTCTGTTGTTCTACAGTCTAAACCCCAGATCAAGTTTGTGCCGGCTGGATTGTTTCTGGTCTTTATTTATCTGGCCTCTGGAGGTAGAGCAGTCAGTCACGTTTCTTTCTTACGAGATGTGTTTCTTTTTTTCTTCTTTTACTTTTAAGTCACATTTGTCTGTCTCATAAAACAGAACGCAAGATCTTTGAACTGTGTCAGACAAGGAAGTAATTAATCCCCCAAAAATGAGGGACACAAATCTAAATACTGTATTTTATTACTTCTGATTGTGCAAGAGTTGGGTTTATGGCAACAAAAAAAACTGTTTAGAACAATAACTGGACTCTTAGATATCACACAACTGCTATAATTAAAACTAAGAATATAATTCAGCATAACCACAGCCTATTTATTTCTTTTTTTGCTTTCCAGATGGCCGTTTGCAACAATGATACAGTGTAGTGGCAAATGTGGGAACTGATCCCTATCACTGCCTTTCTCATGCCTTTTGCCAAAAGAGCTCTCCTTGGCAGCTTGTAAACTACAGTGAATGGTAAATGGCCAATGGCCTTTACAATCTACAGTGAACACAGTATTGCGGACAATTACAAAGGCTCTTAATGCTGTAACATGACAAACCTCAAGAGATATCAAGGTTTATATTAATTAACTTGTTTAACAGCCCCACTGACCTCTTTCAGATAAATCTTCCCTAAATAGTCTGTAAATTATGCAAGGGATGTGATATTTGTAGCTTTGAGAAACATTGTAAAGTTATGATTTTATTTGTTAATCTCTCTATACCTGAGCTAAAGCGCATCAGTCTTTGCCCATCTTACCAAATCAATGTCTACTTGAGACTCAGCCTGTCCTTACAAATTATCTCCTGCCTCCCCCCCGAAGCAGGAAAGCAATGATCCATTTGAGCCAAAGGAACACCTCCCCAATTACTGTCAGATTAAGCCTGGCATCCATTGTGCTGCCATGTTGCTCATTGGCAGTCTGAGGGGTCTGCATGGGGGTTTCTTTAAAATGAGTCAAGTAGCTGCTCTTGCTTTGTAAACAAGTTTAATTTTATGTCTATCTTCAATGTATATTATGTGGGAATGATAATTATCGAGAACAGTGGTGACTAACAATTCATAGTAAGTGACTTACTTTTAAGTTTAGTCACTAAAAATAGTTTTGACAAAAACAAAGGAGAGGAAAGAGTAAGGTTTGACCTATTAAACAGGAACCAGCCAGAGAAATGTATGTAAATGTATGTAAAAATAAATGTACATTTATTTTAGATTCATAAATACTTTTAATGTCTTCCCATAATAATGTATTGACAAGAAATAAAAAATAGAACTGAATGTAAGGTTTGGGAGAGTTTTGAAGCTAAGTCACAAAAGGCCCTTGGGGGTTTTGCATAGCATTATTTCTCGTTTAGTTTCCTTGAAGCTACCACTTCTGACACCTGTGCTCTGCTGAATCTGCTTTGCTGCTAATTTGCTAATCACACTGAAGCTGCTAACAATCCAGCAAAGGAGGAAATGAGAGTCACTTGATAATAAGTGTAAATCCTCTGACACGCAATCAACATGGCAACATCTGTACTTTTATGTTTTCTCAAACTATCAGTGTTGATCATGTGATCTATAGAGAAGCACTTAAATGTACAGTATTTTAAGAAATGTTTCTCAGGCAATTATGGGCCGTTTTTTCTTTAACTGAATCTGGAATATTATATTTCCCTATAATGATGTTAAATATTACACACAAATTTTGTCCTAAATCTAAATGCCAAAAACTAGAACAAAAACAGAGAGGTGAATTATGTTCTGCTCAGAAATTAAGAATTCATTCTAGATGCTAATCAAGGGGATTAGCAATCACTCCCTCGACTCAAGTTTTTGTCCCTGGCATATCCGGAAGATTTTTGTAATCAGCTCAACAGCAGTCTTTATAATGTTGATTATCGTTTCCGTCTTGCAGTGTCTCTTCCCGTTTTTGCAGGTAGACAGTTGAATAACACAGAGTGCTTTGACTGTGAACAGGGGAGACAGATTGAAACCAGGTCTGTGTCCTGAGTCCACATCTATCTTACAGGAACAGTATGTCCGCTCTCAAGGTTGTGATTGCTCTTGGCCTGTAGTTGCTTCATGCTCAGTTTATAGCGCAGCTTTCTGCTGACGTATCACTAGCATGCTTACAGGGTCAACCAGAGGTCTTGATCACTGACCTTTCAGGTCTTTACGGTCATGTTTCGACCACCCTACCACGCAGAGTGTTGATGAAGGATGACCTGTTAGTATCAGAGGGAGTACCCATGCGTCCCTGAAGCTGATTAAAACACAGGCGGATGGGAGTTATTTACCGCATGGTCCTTGTGCAATGTGTGTGTGGTCTGTTTACATGCGTCTCAAGGACTCTGGCCCCCCCATGCTCCTGGCCTCATGACCAAACTCCAAGCTGAACAGTGGATCATACAAGGGAAAGAGAGGGGGAAGGCCAAGATAGCTGTCATTTCTTTCTGCTGGATGTGTCACCTCTTTAGCCTTGGTGAATAGCTGGTTGAAGGTTGAAAGCTGCTGACATACGTTTAGACCATGATATGTCAAAATGCACTTTTTTGTGGTCCATTAGTGCATGTGGTATACTGCATGTGTATACCACGTGCCTATGCTTTCATGTGTGCGGATGTGTGCACACCTTAGACAGCAATGCAGCTGATGGCTTGTCACTGATAGTGGCCTTACCATTAAAAGGAAGGTCAAAGCACTCTGGGTTTCATCTGGCCCTCTTATAAAAGGACTGCTGTCAGCTAATGAGACAGTGGAACAGAGCTAGGGACGCAAAGGGACAATAAGAGATAGAAAGCAGGAAAGATGTGTTAATAAGAAGTAAGAATGGAAAGAAAGTGAAAAACAGAAAAGAGAGGTAAAAGTCTTAGAAAACAATTTTTTTGTAAAATCCATGAAGTGTCTTTATTTTCTTCAGCGCTTTTACTCTATTATTTCTGATTATAAATTGACATCTGTGCTCTGTTTCACTCTTAATAGTCCAATTTTTTGATTTGGTTTAAATTTATTCTCAGGCAAGTGCAGTTTCTGAGCTTTAGTTCTTGTGGCCCACAATTTACATATTGCACTGTCTGACTGGACTGGACTTTTGTTAAACTTATTTTAATACTTGAGTTATATGGGCTATTGTTTTTCATTTTCACAAACAGGCAGAACTCTCAAACTAGGCCTGCATATCTATTTATAGCTATTCCCTCAAATAAGCCTGCACATGCCAGTGGATTTTCTCCACTACACAATTATAATCAGTTTTGTGTTGTGTCTGGAGTAGCATGCAACGACAGCTATCAAGAATGTCAGCTGTGATGTTTTCTTATTTCAGAGGTGGACCAAAACATTGCATCATGGCATAATGATGGTAAATATAGAATCAATTTCCATATATTACTTAAATACATTGATTGCAACACATTTTAAAAATAACTATGCTTCCATTGAGATATTTTACAACAATAACCTTTTCAAAATGGCAACAGAACGTCACACTGTCAGCATATTTTTGGTTCTGATCAAAAATGGTTTGTTTAACAGTAAAGGTTGCCGAACCAAGCTTTAGTAAAAGAGAGCCCTCAGACAGTGCCTGGAGGCCACCATACTCAGGAATGATGGATTGGGTCGAGGGTGTGTGGAAGCGGAGGGGGTTGTGGAGCACTGCAGTGTAGCATGACTGATGGGAGCATGTATTATTTTCCTGGAGGGCTTGGCCAGCGAGGGATAGAATGGAGTACTGTATATTGCCAGTGCATGCTAAAAGAGCCTGCAGCAGAGAGAAAGGAACACTTTTTAATGGTCAGTCTGTAACCCTGAATCATGACCTGCTATTCCGTGTCAGTGTACTTTAGCTCAGGAGCAGAATATTTGTAGCTATGCCGGCCAACTTAAAAAAAACTTTGTTTTGTCAATAGCATTCCAAATAAGTCCTGTTTTCTCCACTGACTTCAGAGCAGTTACATGTTTGTAAAATGCTTTTTGGCTGAGACACTAGCAAATGACTCACAATCACCACGGGACATCAACCCACACCCACTTGCCTCTCTGTCATGCATCATACATGTGTTTGGCTGTAACCAGCATCTACTAGTCTCTTCTAGTTTTGTTTTCTCTTCTCTGCGGTGAACACATGGAGTCATTTAGTAAATGGAGATGGATGTCCAGCTGTTGTGCTGGTTTTAGTCCTGTCATTTTGTTTCAACTTGAACTCAATATACTGGATGAATTCCATATAACTTGGTAAAAGGTAAATGTTCTTTCCATTACATGATTGTTGTCATGTTTGTGCATTTGTACTGTGTCCTTGACGCAGATCATTCATTTATAATGAGTTGGTTATGACTCCCGTGAGTCATGCTGGAGACTAAAGTCTTACTGTTCAGTCACCAGAACCTCCTGTTGGAGCAGGAAGGCAAGAATTTGCCACCACACAGTGTTTGTAAACACACACCACCATCACAAGTGCTGTGATAACTGCATCCAACTCTGTAATTATCTTTTATTTAGCACAACTAATGACTTATGCAATAATCTCATGTTACAGACCCCAAATATGACATTTGCTTTTGTGTTTTTGAAAATTCAAAGTAAACTGCAAAACAGTAATGTATAAACATGCAACTTGGTTTTATCTTTTAAAGATCATCAATTTTAGAAAATAAAATGACCTTGCAAAGTGTATCTTTCACTGCATACTTGGCTAGATTTTTTTATTTATTATGCTTTTTTTCTTGTTGCTGCTTTAGCTGTCTTTAAGCCCTTTAATACCCTGAAAAACACAAATATTTATTTCTATGAAACCTGTATTTATGAACCTAGTTGTGCCACACTGTAGGGGCTTACTGAGTGAGGGGGATGTTTTGCCTAGCTCAGTTTTGTTGTATGGGAAAAAGTCAATATTACTGATTCTCTGTCCTCCCCTCAGGACATGCTATCTGTTGCCCATGGTGTGCGTTAAAGCTGAGAACCTGATGTAGCATTTCAAAAATATATAGTTGTTATGCTCATTTTTAATTATTATGTTTTTTTTAGAGTACATTTTGTTACATCCTAGCAAATGACTTGTTTCTAAATCATGAGTACATAATGAAGACTGACTGAGAGTAAGAATAAGGCTGCTCTACTGAGGCAGTCTCACAGGTGTTCAGAGGTCTGAAACAAAGGCTTTATAAGGGGAAGAGGCCGGTGCCAAATGACTTAAACTTAAACAGTGTGAGAGTACATCCCTGTGTCTCTTCCGTGTGCTTCTTGATTCTTTCATCTTTCCCTTTTCCCGGTCTCTGCTTTTACATTCCTGTTTCCTGGTCAAACATTTTCCATAGCTCTTCCTCTGGTTTCTCTTCCCCACTTCTATCCATTTACAGTCTGCCCTTGGTTTATATCTGTGTTTCTCCATCTATCCCTCTCCTCCTCTACCCATTTTCCCTGCTGTGAACTGGTTGGACTGCAGAGAACACAGAGCCTGAGGACAGGATGTCAGAAAGCCAGCTCCCATGAAAGGCAATGGGTCGCCACCATGCCTGTATAAGGCCAGATGACAGGCCAGTGTTATGTTTGTGCATGTGTTAACGTGAGCGCTGTTTATCTATAGGCATTTGAGCACATCTACTTACTTTTTTTGTTTTTAAATGAACATTGTTTGAGGTTTGTGGTTTCAGCGTGCTGTGTATGTACCACATCTATGAGCGTATGTCCTGGAAGTGAGTGGGAATGTGTATCTTTGTGTGACTACAGCCCAACAGCACGCTGACGTGTGCCGAGCAGCCACAGGGACTAAAGGGGCTCTGCTCTCTCTCAGCTAATCCAAACAAAGCTCAGTCTGAGCCAGAATGAGGAATGTCTGCAGCACTAGTCATCAGAAATGCAAAGGGTCAAGTATACAGTACATAAGAACAGTAATCAGGCTTAGCTTGCGTGTGTCTGTGTCTATCACTGATTAGTGTTTTAGGTCTCTTATTTAATAATTTGTATATATGAAGAGTTTGTTGTGGACTGTATTTCCACAAAGATAAACCAAGTGTTTATGGTTGTCTTATACTGGAGTCCGTTTGTAGTTGGTTAAACTTGTGAATCTATAAAAAGGCATTTTAGAAGTCCAGTGGGGAAAATTTAATGTGGCAACTTTTTTCTCCTTGTTGTGCCTGCACGTGGGTGGGATTTTTTTTTTTTTTTGGAACCAACGTTGTGTTTAAAATACATTTGTGCAACACATCCCCTTTTGGCTTTTTCCTTTTGCTATTACTGACAGAAAATGTGCACTTACTTTTCTCAAGGCGGCTGGTGTGTTCCAGTGGAGTTTTGGAAACTTTGACTATTTGGCTGAGCCCAAGGGATCATCAACCACTTGTCGGTGACAAGGGCCTCTGCTCATAATGGGCTTTCCACTGGGTTACAGGCTGTTGTGAACACACATGAGGTTTCCATTACTGTGTGTCACACAAACCTAACTGTGAATGCGGCAAAGATGCACATATAAGCAAATCAAGTCACATGATCAAACCTTTGCTTATGCCTGTTATAAACAAGATACATACATTTCTATAGATATAAAATGAGGCTGCAGTCATCCTAGAATGTAAAAGTTGAGATAAAACTAATTATGTACTTCAAGATTACAAGATACAAGACTACTTTTTTTCTATTTTGGCCACATATGTTGTAATTGGTCCCAGCAAATAATTCCAAACTGATAGTATACCTGATAATCTGTTTCTAGCAGACAGATTGAGTGTCTATATGGGTCTTATTAGCATGAATGGGTCTGTGGTGGAAATTAAAAGCAGTTGGGACTGCTTTGACCTTTGACCAGTTTGCCACTGGATATTTTTTTTGACCTTAAAGATAATAAAAACTCCACTTTGTCCTATAGGGTGTTGTTATCTGGATTGCACCTGCTGTGGATTTCCAATGCATCAATGGTAATATAAAATACTTTTATGTAAAGAAAATATTGGCATTCAAAACTTTTACCTTCTGTGCACTATCCCATCCATGCTTCATTGTGTTTAATTCCCAGCAGTAATGAAACAATGCTGCAGTGTACCAGTTCATTTACCAGAGGAATTGGTCTATTTGCAGTAGCACATGTTCAAATACACTTGCTGTACCGTGGCAGGGTTGCAAGACTGGACAGAACTCAAAGCAATTACTATTACCATTATTATAATTTTTTGTCATTTGGCCAGTTTCCATTTCTGCACAGTTCCCAGCCACATCTGCAGTTTCACAAACAGTCCAATTAAAAACCAGTGACATTCAGGTGTGAGATATGTGTGACATTAAAAGTAATTCCTGCTAAAACCAAGTGACATTAGAGTAACAATTGACTAATTAGAGCTAGGGCATGCAGTGACCGTCTTAAATTGACTTTGTTATCCTGAATGTAGTTGTAAGTAAGGCAAGTGCTTGTGGGAACTCTCGCAGCCCTTCGAATGTCATTAGGCATTTCCTCTATGCTTTTAGCAGTTGAAATAATCTACGTGTACTGTACTAGTGGCCTGGGGATTGAGGGGGAGGGGCAAGGTCTGCTTCAAGCTGTGATCTGTCTTTAACAATATTTCATGCATACTACATGTTAGGCTGCCAAACGCATGCTCATGACTGTAATGTACTCTAACTATGAGTAAAGGGAATTGCATATTGTTACTGTAGCGCAGGATTGCATTAGCTAGAGAGCTTTAGAATGAATCAGCTTAGTAAGAAGGGAAGTCCCTGTATCCATTCTCCCATTATAATATCTATCTTCACCCTTGTGCTCATGCAGATGATATTCCAATACCCCACCCCCTCCTGTTGCATTAGCGTGGGATAGGAACAAAGCAGTAATGAAGGACATCTCTGGACTGAAGGACATAAAGGCTTGAAGGTCATGCTGCTCAGTCTGTGGTACAGTGCTTAGGGCAGCATTAATTTTACACCACAAAGTGCAAGCATGCGTGTGTTTACAAATCAGCTAGGTATGCATAATCTAATGCAGTGTCTATGTGGGGGCCTGGCTATAGTAGTGTTTGCACAATTGTATGATTCGTAACAAATGCTCTAGAACTGTATACCAAATGATGAATACGTTTTCTTTAATCTGGCTTTGTCTTTGCTCCCAAAGACCTTGCTTAGGGCAAAAGTTATCTGCTTGTTAAACCATACAAAAGTACTACTTACCATCAATCTTGTGCAGAGAGCTTTAATCATTTAACAGAAGCCTGATCACACTGCTTATCCACCATGTGAACATTAGAATTAACAGATCGGATTTGTCTTTTAACATGGTTCTATGCGCAATTTAGAATC
Source organism: Perccottus glenii (assembly GCA_024416835.2). Taxonomy (NCBI): domain Eukaryota; kingdom Metazoa; phylum Chordata; class Actinopteri; order Gobiiformes; family Odontobutidae; genus Perccottus; species Perccottus glenii. The sequence continues at coordinate 13,411,459 of CM044550.2, forward strand.
TGCTTGTTCAGGCATGTTAGCGTACACAGTATATATATATATATATATATATGTGGTAAATAAGTACTCTTGCGTACATGAATAATAACAGTAGTGACAGATCTCAGGTAAAACAACATTGTTCTCTCAAACCCACCTCATTTAAACTATCTCTTGCTGATTCTCTTTTCAGCAAACAGATTAGTACCTAATCCACCAGAGAAAAGGAAAAAGAAATAGATTCAGACTTGTTACATCTGGGGAAATAAATACATGTCATTTGCAAATAGAACTATGATGCAAATGTATTTTTATATAGATTTTCTTTTGACAAAACAAATTCTGACAGTGGATAATTTCACTTACTTCCAGGGTATCTTGGATTGATTTAGCAGCATGTTTATATCCAGAAAATGTACCCAAAATTTAGTATTTGGCCTGATTATTAAAAACACTGATCAAAAAAGGAATCACACTTGCAAATCAAAGTCAAGGTCAAGGTTTATTTATAAAGCACATTTTAAAAAGTCACTGCTTCCCAACTTGCTGTACAGGCTCAATAATTCACTGATAAAAAATAAATGAATAAATAAAAAAGATACTGAGACATGGTTTTAGCTAAAAAGTTAATGTAAAATCAGTCAATAAATAAAAGCAACTAAAAACAATTAATAAAATAAAAACAATAAAAAAATAATAGTAAAATGTCCAGCTCAGCTTGTATTAAAAGCCAGTGCAAAGAGGTAGGTTTTTAACAGTGATTTAAAACTCTGGATGGATGTACTCTAATGTTCAAAGGGCGAGCTAATCTGTTTCATAAATTTGAATGAACTCTCAATGGTAAACGGCATGGATTTTATATAGCACTTTTCCACCTACTAGACACTCAAAGCGCTTCATCAACCATTCACCCATTCAGACACACATTCATTCATCAGTGTTACAGCTGGAACACCACTATAGGCAAGTCGGGTTAGGTGTCTTGCCCAAGGACACAACGACAGTATGAACTGAGGAGAGCAGGAATCAAACGGCTAGCCTTCCTGGTTATAGGCGATCTCTCTACCACTGCGCTGAACTGTGTTGGAATACACCTGGAACACACCCCAAAGTAGGAGAAGTCGTAATCAAATTTAAAATACAGAGCCCACCAGAATCAAAAACATCTTCAAAAATAACTTTTTAAAAAGTCTGGCAGGCAGGCTGGTATGCTAGAGATTTTTTCAATAAAAATGTAAGAAGATTTTACACAAGGAAGCACATGGAACAATACCAGGAGAATTGGAGGGATTAACAAGACTATTAAAAACATTAAAAATGTCTGTTATTAGACACAATAAAAAAAATAAAAATGTTACTTTGCAATCACTTACAATGCCTTTTGGAAGAGCTGGGCTCTATTTTATACTTGGAGCAACTGGCTTTTTAAAAACCTGAACCTTTTCTCTCAACATGTCTTTGGGTTGAAGTGGTATAATAGAAAAACATGCAGTACATAGAAACAAAGCTGAGATGTCTAATGAGATCTTTCTCTGTTTTTCTTCCTAAGTCAGGCCAGACCATTGTCATCACTCTGGCATTGGTCCAGCCATGCATAGTACACACATTATTTACCCTTGAATGAACAGGCACTATGCAGCAGAATAAAGTGCATTTTTGTGGCAATAAATGTTTGTATAAATGCTTTTGCACCAAACATAATACACATTATTAAAAATGATATGTAAATAATGTGTAATATGTTTGGTGCAAAAGCAGTGAGCAAAACATTTAAAGTGGAACCTGAGAGCAAAGAAAAAGATACAATTAAGCATCTTGTTTTTACACATCTATTTTAACTGATGAGAAAACACTCTGTATCTTCTAGCACTACCAGAAAAGTTATCTGGTAGACATGTTCTGATGGTGAATTATAAATATCAACACCAATCAGTTATAAACCACACTCAGAGATGCCCTGCCTCTGAAATGATAAAATACGTACATACTTAGTTGTAAAGCTTTCTAATATTCTTCAAGGATTCACTTTTGCTTGTTGTTTTGTTTAGCAGGTGTTATTCTCGTGTGTAACAGAGAGTAGGGGTCAAATTGTGAGTGTAGGAGAGCAGAACATTTTCTTGCATGCAACACAAATCCTGTTCTGGTCAGTGGCTGTTTTTAACCTTTGTGTGGGATCCAAAATGTCAAAGTGCCGGATGTATTTCATTAATCTCAAGACAAGAGCTCCTTGTAACAGTGCAACGTTCTTAGCAGCAATAAAGTGAGAGTTATATCCCAATGCATAAAATAAAAAAAAAATAAAGAAACACACCACACAGCTGTTTCTACCTCTGCCTACAACGTTTTACTCTTGCACTTTGTTAATTAGGCAGGCAATACTGCCCGAGGGCTGATGCATATGGGACAAAGCACTTAGCATGTCTGGCCCTAACTAAGATTCTACATTCTGCTTCTTAAAATAAACCCATTTATTGTCCCTCCTGGGTATGCTTTCTCGTGCCTAAAATGAGCACAATGTTGATTATAGCTCTAGCTGCTCTATAGAGTACCCCAACCTAAGTTATGTGGCCAAACTTAAGTGAAGGACTCTGGGACATGAATTTGCATAATAGAAAACTTGAGCTTTAGCGGTACATTCTGAGATGAAGTGACTGCTATTTCAATGAAACAAAAAACTAAAGTTCTTCTCTGCCCCCATCAAAGCCCCACCGCCACATCAAGATGCTATCATCTGTTAAATTACTCCCTCAACTCAATGGCACAGCCTTAGACACACTTCATACACATTCATCCTAATGTTTAATTCACTTGAAAGTTGAGCATGTTTTCTGTTCTGGCTGCTCCCTCTTTCTCTATTTCCCTGTGGCGATGTCACAGGGGATTAAGTCAGCCAGGCCGAGGGACTTGTTTGTGATTCATCTGGAGGCAGGCTGGAGCCGGTAGTGGTACCCACAGGGCACGCAGTGAGCCGGCTACAGCTCCACCTCCTTTTTTTTCTTCTGAATGCTAACAGAGCGCTGCATCTCAGAACATCTACAGGGACAGGGACAGGGAAAACTTTATACACCCTTAGCTTGAGTCAACTTGTAAATTATGGCATTTAACAAACCAAAAAAGAAGCTGGCTCAGAGGCTCACCTTACAGAGTGAGCTTTAAGGCTTTTGTTCCTAAATCAAAATATATCAACACAAACTCATATTTAATCTTTCTAAACAAAATACATGATCTGTTTATACTTATTCTAATCAAAATAATGTCATATATTAATGTTTTTTCTCACTTCTCTTTGTCAGTCTGTCTCTCACACTGTGAATGGGTGTTAACTGGATTTAATGGAAGCATCATGTGAAGTGCCCAAGAAGGGCACAAAAAAGCACTCTATAAATGCATGCTATTTACCATTTCATAAAAAATAAGCATTATAAATAAGTAGTGCAAATTGTTTCTTCTGCAAAATGGGTTGTACCTTTGGGTTGACAAGTAATTGTTTCCACTCTAGAGTAATTGCTTGATAGATTTGTAACAGCCTGTTGGAGTTGATTAAGGCTTTTTAATAGTGTCTGAGATTTGTGGTTAGGCTGGTAGATTTAACAAGGCTTCTCGCAGTAAGTAAACCACAACTGGTGCTAAAGGTTACTTTGAAGAACATGTTTAACCACAATACAAGCTTATCATGTCCTTGGTTCCTATTGTTCTATCCTTAGTTGCTTTGTTTGTAATGAAAAGTGGTTTGTTATTGGTGACAGGCTGGAGTTAAATTGTTTTACACAACATGACTGTACTGGTGCCAGGGGAACTAACATATTACTGCTGTTCAGTGTCTTCTTTTAATTGCTCTTTTAATTAACTTGTGTCTAGTCCTGGTCTTGACAGAGGATGCCCGTGCATGCCATTTAGCACAAGGTAATGAGATTAACCTCTCGTTGACCAAGCAAATGTAAATTAAACATTATGGCCAAATGAAATGAGCTTGGCTTTTTTTACTCGTGTGTTCAGACAGTCGGCGAGCAGGCGAGCCACAACTCTCTCAGCAGTAACATAGCTAAAATGTCAAGGGGATAGAGGGGAGTGTGTTTGGCATCAAGCCGTGAGTGTGGCCGACCAGCTGCATGGGAAAGCAAGAGACAGCACACTCGCTTTAGAAAATACTATAACTTGTGTTGGTGCTCCTATCTCAAGAGAGGCGGCTGTAGACAGTCGATGAAAGAGGACAACTAATCACTCAGTCACACATGTCTGTGTTTCATACAGCCACACACCTAAAGCCTCCTGCACCTCCCCTCCGTCTCTGCCAGCTCTTTGTACATATTTACTCAGGAAGAATGCAAATGATACTCTCCTGCACTCTATTGATGTGGATGCAATGACGTGACCTCCAAAAACTGAGAACACAAACCCAGAAAAAAATGAACCGTGGCTCTATTTTCTTCTTTTTTCCATAATCTGGCAAATTGCAGTTGAAAGGTTGCAACATTGCTCAGTGTTTGCTGTAATGTGATGGCTGCTGACAGTTCAGTATTTTGATGTAACAACCTCAGCCATGTAATTATCCGGATAGCGTTACATAGAAATCTACTTAAATCTTAAGTTTGTTTGCTGCTAAGATTAAACTGTTAACAAATGCCACAGTAATGTTTAAATGTGGTTGCAATATTTCTTAAGGCTTTTTTGTGATGCTAAAATGTTCTTGCGTCAGATTTCTCGCAGATTGTCCTCATTTTCTTTGGCATGTCAGTATACAGTTTCCACCACACTAATGGCCTACTTTGTACCTCCCCAGCCCCCACTCACAGGACACGTCGTTCCTCCCGGTTTAAATTTAATCACATTCAGTCAAACGCTTTTATTGATGACTGATAATTTTGAAAGCTTGTTATGTGTTACTCACTAAATTACTGTGAATAGTGAGAGTCCACAGAAGGCACTTTACGTGTGGCCTTCGCCCTGTTTCCTGCTCATCCACGATCCACTGTCACTGCAAGCACATGTTCTTCTCAGTTGGAGAATGGGCTGCTCTGGCCCAGCTCGTGCCGCACCCGTTGTAATCAGGCTTTGGAGCATGAAGTATGGGCCTGAACTAAACTCCATTCATCTGTTTTCAATCTTCTTTCCACCCTCGCATGTGGCTGTGTGAACATTCCTTTACAGACATTGGGGAGGTGGAAAGTAATGTTGCTGAATAGCACAAAGGGCAAGTATATTTATTTGGAGGTGCCTGTCTCTGTGAATTTCTGTGTCATTTCTAAAAAGCCTGCTAAATGCACAAATGGCTTGCACCCTGGTTACAAAAGAGCCCTTTACTGTGCACACTGTCCTTCTTTAATAGACAAAAAGATGCACTCACTTACATTAGACCTAAAGTAATGCACACAAATCTTGGATGTCTTCCAAAACAAATGTCGTTTATGAATGTCCATGTTTTTTTTTACATTGTTTAATTCATTTTATTAATCATTACAATGAGAAAAATAGTAAGGTTGTGGCTTGGAAATGGTATGTAGTCATACATATGATATTGTCACATTGTGACACAAATAATATTGGATGTGCACTTTTTTCTTAAGATTCTCTAGTCTACACTTTTAAGTATTACCAAATGCCCCAGGGAAAAAAATGAAACATTCAAGTTTCCTTCCAAAAGCTTTTTAAAATGAAAATATTTCTTATCAGCTGTATTGTGTATGCTTATTTGTCTTTGTAGGGCAGGTGAAAGGGTTAGTGTCCTGCGTAAGTGGAGTTAGCTCATCATAAGGACAGATGGTAGGTAGGTCCATTAGTTTTTCTAAATGAGCCAAAGTCAGGCCTTTCCTGGAAGCTTTGCAGCCCCTGTTGACTACACTGGCCATCGTGCTACCCCCACTCTGTCCTGTCAGCTTCCCCACAAGTCAACACCTTTCAGTGTACAGCTGCCAAAACAGACGTGGCATCTGCTCACCTCTGGGGAAATGGCAGCCATTGATGTGTCCTTCTCAGTCATGGGCTCGATAGAATAGGTTACTTCCTTGTCCTTTGCAGCTGTGACAACAGTGTGTGTAACAGAGCATGAGGTTGTCTTTTTGTATCTGAGGTTTCATCTGCTTTTTATTTTCCACTTAACTGATCAAGTAAAATGATATGTCAGTTGCATACCATAGCACTAGCGACAGCGTTAATATGTCAGTGACGCAGCACACTAGCACTGGGCGGATGGAAAGAGGGAGTTAGCGTCTCGTCTGTTTTTAATTAGCTGATGAAATGTACAACATGGGAGTTGCTCTGCAATACAGTTTCTTTTCTCTCATGGATCCAGCCAAGCAAATTAGTCTGTATTGAAAATTGGCCATCTCTGTACAACCCCAGCTGAACTGTACCTTTAGACAGTGACAAATAAACAGTGACCTAAATTATGGAATTTATATGTGCTGAGGTGCAAGTAAAGACATGTGAGAGCACTCCAGCTACCAAAATAGTATTTACACATCAAGATTATGGCTATCTTATAGATGAGAGTTAATGCTGCTCTAAATATAGCTCTAGCTGGAGGCTCATTTTTTTTATGTGTCCTCCTTGTGCATCACGTGCCGCCAAACTTAAGCATGTTGCCCACTGTGGCTTTTATTGTCTTCCCACAAGTCATTATATGCTTCTTTGAACTACCACTTGGGTTTTGAATTGCATTTTATTAAAGTCGAGGGTGTACTATATTGTGCATTCGGTGGAAGTTTTCATAGGTCTCACACTGTTGCGAAGCATCCATCATCAGCAAGAGTCTGGGCAGCCGTCATACATTCCACTTCTTGTAATCATTCACCTAGTCAGCTGTATTTTCAACCTAATGGACATAAAAAATGTAGATTCCAGCAAAATGGACTTGGTAGCACAAAAGCTTATTAAGTATTGATCCAGCCAGGGTCAGTGCCCATGTTCAGTCACTCAAACATTGTGAGAGAAGTTTGCTTACGCACTTGGCAGTCATGAATTCAGAAAATAGTGAGTGAGAGAAAAGAGAGTTGAACATTGTGTCCTAATGAACAAAGATAATTTCCTAAAGCACCAGGATAAGAGAGAAAAAATGTGCTTACAAATGCACTGTGGGCATCGCAGCTTGGCCAGCTGCCCATGCAACAGCAGTGTGCATGATATCATGTGATGCCAATGTCTAACAGGGGAACTTTAAGTTGATCAGCAGTGGCCAACCTGCCTTCTTCTGGTTTTTATGGATATAGCCCATCTTATCTCTCACTGTACCATCTGTCAGACCTGCTTGGTCAAACAGAAGTTAAACTCAGCAAAGACTTCCACTGTGCTGTCTGTGCACTTGTGTCTTTTACATAGATCTCCCTGTTTTAGCACAGCCCTGCCGACAAAAATAGCACAGTCAACCTGACTGTGAATAAGCTCATCCTGGGGCATAACAGATAGTACTGGGACATATAAAAGTAATAGCTGAAAGTCATTTTCTTCTATTAGAGCAAATAAAAATTCTCCTTGTGCATTTGACGTTGATTTTTTGTGATAGTCCAAATTGCTGACTTTTCATGTTTGGATTTCTTTTATGTAGCGTGGAAAAGGGGGAAACAAATTACATTGAAATGTTTTTGCCAACATTTTTCTAAACAAGCACTTTTGTGAATGCTTTAATACGTCAAAGGATTCGCTCTTGCTCTATACCTCTATTAGAGTGTTTTTCCACAGTGGGGGACATGAGCTTGTGCTGCAGGGAGGACATGCCCTTTGCAAACATAAGAGCTGCTTTAGCAATCTTAAGCTGTTCCTTGTTGAATTCTTTCTTGTATCCTTTGGTAGAAAATAATAAAGTTAAACTACAAATAACCCTGATAAGTCCAGCCTATTCCAGTTGCTAAAAAGAGAAACAGAGAGGTCACTGTTCAAGCCCCATTTAACTGAAGTGTGTTATATGGTGCAAAAAACAGACCATTTGACATTTGGACCCTTTTCTGTATGAACACATTAGTGAAGAAATGATGTGCTTGTGAAGCAGAATAAAACCCTGTAAATGGTTTAAACAACCAAGATTAATCCTACAAAAAGTCTATTTTAAGTCTAAAAAATGCATTATTGCAATTAGTATAGAATAAAGAACAACAAAGGTGACAGACTGCTTGGAATAAGTTGCTTTTTGCAAATATGGAAATGATATGTTTTTCAGAGTGTAAGTGTGGTCATCATGGTCTGCTCTTTGGTCTGTTATGGGCAAAAAGCAAGAGGATTTATGCAGCAGCCATAGTGTCTTGGACAGCTACACCCATGAGTGTGGGTGATGCCACCAGATGCAGCATTGATACAAAGTGTACAGCACTGTAAGCAGGTTTCACTGACTACCCTTTCCTTGGGGAATGGTGTAATTAGCTTTTTCCCATCTTCTCTACTTCCTTATTTTGCTGAAGGAAAATGCAGAATGCTTTGGGGTAGTTAAAAGTGCTTGTTGGGATTTTAGATCTACTTTGGAAATCTGTCAGCAGGATGGTGTGTCTATCTCTCTAAATGACAGCAATGACAAGGCAAAGAAAGGTAAGGAAAAGAATGCTAATGAAGGCAATAAGAGAGCCAGGAGGTGAACATTTACCACAGGGCCTTACATTATTCAGACCTTTGTAGCGTTTAATCTTTTTCCTCACACCCATTGCTTCTTCTAGCCCTTTGCCTCCAGGTTTAGAGATTATTTTCTTCTTGTTCCTCCTTAAACAAATCTATATCACAACTGATGCTTGATGGGACACTCCCATTAATAAGGGGTTTAATTATAAATATGACATTATGGTAGCACTTTACATTACAGCTTGGTTATTGCATTGTAATAGTGTGTTATTAACATACAAATGGGTAATACTATAGTAATTATGGTTAATTACTGAGTATTTCCCAGCCCTAAATAAGTACCTATTGGTTACATGGTTATATTAAGAAATAATTGTTTATACATTACTTAATGACATATAAATAACCACTATAATTACTACATTACAATATAATTACAATATAATTACTAATTACAATAGTATTACATAATTACTCCACTATTACTCCACTATTATGATACCGACATTATTTTTATTATACTTATTATTGTTATCAATGACAAAAGCATGTATTTCTAATGTCATGCAGTTGTAGTCTTTATGGAAGCTATTGATTTATTTACAAGTAATAAGTAAGTTACCAGTAAGATGCAAAAACACAATTACAGATAACATTAATTGTAGTTTTTCACTTAAACTTATAAAGGAGAGCAGTAGAGGACCATAGAAATGACTCCATAATGAGGACGGAGACATGTTAGCCGGTAACATTTACCAGTTGACTTCTCATTTGTACCTCATTTATTTTCTGATATTGATCATATTACAACAAAAGCACTGCATCAGCAGATGTGTGCTTTGGTTAAGTGTGAGGGAAGAAGGATTATGGGATTTTATTCCTTCAAAGAGTCACCCTCCAGTCAAAGAAAAAACATTCTGCGTTTGATTTTCTCAGGAGAAATATATTCATGATATGGACCTTGAAACTACAAGGAGACTATAGAATTGTGTCACATGCAAAATATGTTGTAATTGAAGTGAATAAGTTAAGGAGATTACTCTTTTATAAGATTTCATTAAAACAGGAGCAGTATGTAAAACAGTGAACAGAAATCATACAATGAAACTGCAAACAGTTTTGTCCTCAAAAACATTTTAAAGAGTGTGTATGCAAATTCTCAATGTGAATGGGCCAAGGCAGACAGCCTTTTTTAACACCTGCTAGTGGTATTTATAGTCTATACATTTTCCATTTGAATATCAAATTGAGGTCATGGGTGAGACTACACTGAGCTGGGAGTATTTTCCCATTGTCTCATCATTCCTCTATTCTTCTTTCTTCTCCACAGCTCAGCTAAAAAATAAGGTCCATGTCAGCGATAGGAATGGGAGGCAGTGATACAGGCAGTAATACCTGCCATGGTAGATTTTACTAGTTCACTGTTCAAACACTGTTTTTTAAAAAGGTACTAGGTGTAGCTTTTAGGCAAAAAAAAAAAAAAAAAAACTTGCCTCTGGGTTCTTTTTTGACATATTCATGAACCCACCTCAGTGGGATGAGTAAACTGACACAATAACTGTTCACCGTGGTTGTCTGAATTATCCGGGACACATTCCGGAGGCAGGCATTCCGGTTCAAATTTCCTGCAAAAAATTTGCAGATGTGACGTAATGCACCCTCACGCTACTTGTTGGATGCTACAATCACCTGTGAAAGTAGTCGGAGAAATCATAGTAATAACGCAAGTAATAACGCAATAAACATCTGAGCTTTTTAAACAAGCAAATATACTTACAAGATTGCTTGTTATGTTATTGTGTAGAGAGTGTCAGGTCCCCCTCTCTGCATCTGCAGTCTTGTTTTTTACGAGCTGAAATAACTCTTCCATTGTAGATCGATTTGTCCATTGAGAGAATATTTTCCGATTTGTTGTGCCTTTTTGTGCACACATCAGTAGAAATCTATGATTAACACAAATACTCTGTGTCTTAGCTTTTGTCTGATGGTCAGATATAAAGGCTGTTGGAAAAAAATTGTAAGTAGTGCTGCTTTTTACAAGTTTTTCAAAATCACAGGTCTATTTGTTTGGACACTGATTCATTGTCAGAAAACAGCAGCCTCTTGCATCTCCATTATGCAGATAAGAAGCAGTAAAGGTATCTAGAGATCACATACATCATACACACCCGCAGTCACATATACATAAAATGAACCTGAGAATATATATGTCTTTGATACCTCCAAGCTGCTTGTATGCACACAGTGGGACATTGTCAGCAAAGATAAAACAGCAGTCCCTCCTGTCTATTCTTCTTCCTAACCTGCAAGGAAAGCCACTGCTGTAATGGTATAATCCATCGTCCACAGCAATGACTTGCAGTCCGTGCTCAAATATAGCATTGCACCAGGCCTGCATTCCTCTTTTCACTCTCCTGTCTAATGCGTTGCGTTTGAGGACCTGAGGTCATAAGTGTTGGACGTGGCAGAGGCCAATGTGCTGACTGGGGGGATGTGGGGCTTGACTTTGGGCAGTGTGAATGATCCTGGCCTGCTTGTGTCGGTCTGTCCGTCTCACTGGCCACACTATAATAAGATTGCAGAGCTCTAAGGTGGATTTACTGGAGCACAACTCCCCCTAGGGCCTTTTCACAGAAATTGGTTCCCTCACATTCTTTCTCCATTTATTAAAGAACAAGAACTGTAAACCATAGCTACACTTCACAGTATGTGATAGGGAAAGAGGAAGTGTGGGTGGAATATGGCAAAAGTAACTATTTCACAACTTCTCAAAACATTTATCACTCATCCAAGACGTTTGTGTCCAGATGAAATTCCTCAGGCCCTTGTGGTATGTCATAAAGCTAAGTGAACGCATAGATTGCACTGCTACAAGAAATTTTAGTCCACAGCTTTTATTGTTGCTATGTCAACAAAGTGCAAGGTCAAAGCCCAAGTTTGACTGACAGAACAGTTTTTCCATTTTGTGTGCAAAGTTGTCACAGAAATGACACAAAAGATGGGGTCCTGCAGTCCAACCGTCCCAGCTGCGTACACGGTAAATGAGGCCAATCCAAATGCAAGCACAAGCCATCTTCAAGGCGAGCTTATTTTGGAACCACTGTGTCATCCATTCCACAGCACAAAAGCCCCTCTGCTAGACCAAGTGAGAAAGTAGAAAGTAGTCTTTATATATAAAAAGAATGTGTGATTTGTCTGCCAACTCTTTTGGCAGAAACTCAAACCGTTTTCCATCCATCTCACAAAGCTTATTTTGGTTCCTGTAAAAACACTCAATTTAGGGCATTTAAAGTCTCACTGTTGAGCCAAAACAATTGCTTAGCACATATAACCTTATGAATGTTTCTTATGTTAACCAAGGTCAATTCAGATTTCTAAAAGTCCAGTACTGAGGGAAAACTTTTTTTTTCCTTTGGTCTCCACCGCACCTACCTCTCTCGGGTAAGCCCTTCCATTTACAAAGTCTGGTGTTAAAGCGGTGGGCAGCTAAAAGAGTGGTGGGAGGTAAGAAGGAACGCATGGAGCTCTTATCAGTCCTGCTCCACTGTTCTGCCCCAGGCTGCTGATGAATGTGGGAGTGCTTATAGACTTTAGGCTGGGGAGCAAAGGGGAATCATTGGGCACATGTCTTAAGCACAGCCCACCACCAACCTTACATTAACAACCAAAGGGGAAAAGGGGAGCAACTAACAGACTCAAAAGATTTAAGTTTAACTAACTATTGTCAGGGAGAGCCCACAAGAAATAACATTTGCTCTACAAGTGCTGCATTAAAAATAATAAATTAGGACTTGTGACTAGCAGAGGAGGTGACTACAGACTAACTACAGACTACTAACTGTAAAATACTCAGTCAATCCCACTTCTGAATAAACTCAATTGACAGAAAAACAGCCCGGAGCTTGGATATTTACAGTATGCATGATGTAGTTTTAACAAAACTGAAAGAACTACTGAATTCCACCACAACCGATGTCATCCTCATGGGTGAAGCTCTCTTGGAAGAAGAGGTTCCTCTGTGTCCTGCGTCAGGACTGACTCATTGGTTTCAAAGCACTGAGCTGACATTTTCATTGGCCCAGAGATCTCTTACGGGACAGGGTGTTGGCTTGTGTAAGGATGGACCATTGAGCAAGTGGACATACCGAGTGGTGATGTAACAAAAAGGTTTATTGCACATATTGTTTGGTCTATAATTCAAACTTTAAACTATGAGAAAAAGAAAAGTGTTTTTATCGAAATATAATTGCCCACCCCTGGTGTAGAGTATATCCCAACATAAACTTTGGAAATATTGAAAATATCCCTCAAACCTTTATTGATTTTTTTTTTATGCAAAAAGGAAGAGTCACCGGACTTCTGAGCTCCTATTAAGAGGTCATCAAATGGCAAGAGGGTGGAACAACATTTGCACATTTAAAGGATCCAATGAGTCTAAATGAGGATCTGTTGGGCTGAGCAAGTGTACTTTAAGCTCTCAGAATTTCCAGGAGCTACAACATGATCTTATTGAGAAATTAAATTAAAGCCAGGTAGTTAAATTAAACCCGGCAGAGCCAAGAATATCTGTCACATTTTGGTTTTGTAAGCTCTGCATTAATGCTCAGGTCTTGTACAGTACCAGGTGGAAGCAGCTGAAAGACAGCAGCTCTATCCATAGCTCCAGCTTTGAGCAAACCCCTGTGACGCCTCTGGCTAATTCCACTCAAGCCCGCCAGGCTGTCCAGCATCCTCCAATAAATTAGCTTGGCTGCTCCCCCACTGAGACACAGGCCTTGACAGTCTGGCCAGTTCCCAAAGTCACATGGATTCACACACAGTGAATTATTGCTATTTTCTACTTCAGCGCAAGCTCTTAATTGAGTGGGCTGGATTTTCATTTGGTATGTGTGTTAATAGGATTGTATCATCCAACTGCAATAGTTCCCTCCTCGAAGTCATTTCTATTTGTGATGTGATGAAATTTGAACTAGGCTAATTTGGAAAGTTCTCTAAATATCACTGTAGACATTTTCCATGTGCGTATCTCCAGTAGCCAACAGCTTTGCACCCTTTCTCCATTTCAGCCACTCCCTGAAGCCAAGAAGAAGAATGTGATTTGAATGCCCCTGTCAAAAAGGGTTAATGACAATGTATTGCTTTGATCTCCTATGCCAAACACTATTCCATGTACAAAGAGTCTCCCTGTTGTCCTGTGTGACATATCAAAGCGTCTGTCAGATACTGATTGGGATTCAGGGTCATGTCTCTCTCTAAGTCTTCAGTGTCACTTTCTTCTATCAACGTTGTTTTTGCATCCGATCTGCAGCATCTGCTTCTTGTCTAAAGTTTGAATTGAGTCAGCGTCCTCATTTGACATGGCTCCCACTCTTTTCTTTTCCCTCAGTTCTAGTCTGCCTGCTGTCAGTGGAGGCCCAGACGGAGATGAAGAAGGTCGTCGGGGACAACGCCACCTTACCGTGTCACCATCAGTTCCCGTCATCCAGCTCGCTTGACATTGAGTGGCTGCTGCAGAAACCAAACTCTAAGCAGAAAGTGGTGAGAATTCATATCTTTATTCATTTCTATGTGGCTGATTGTTTCCAACTTAAAGTACTCCCAAGTCAAGTCAAAAAGCACATTATCCAACAGATGTTACCCATTATATTCTCTGTGCAGAAGTTAAAAAAACTTGTTAGTTTTCATAGGGACAATACACTAAAAAAAAGTGACAGAACAACAAAACCCATCCCTCATGACTTTGAATCCAAAGTTACAAGATCTGTGACCTACACTAGAGAACCTAAAGTGATAGAGAGTGCCCTCAGCTACAACATAATTCCCCCTCTGAAAACAGTCCCTGTCTTAAATCTACAATGTCAGGTAAGGAGTGTGCTATTTTTGGGATGACGTCTGTTAGACAGCATATCCCAGTGGAAAAGCCATGATGCTTTCTGTTCTTTTCACCTGATTGTACTACCTCTAGGAGCAGTGCACAGTGCAGAGTTGTGTAGCATAGCACAGTACAGTATATATTATTATACTCTTAAGTGTTTAAAAGTAAACATAGCCTATATTTAGTGTTTAGTGTATCACAGCATCTATTTCTTTTTCACCCAAATTGAACACAGTATCAGATAACAGACGGAGCATGAATGCTCACAAGCTCTCTATCGGAAGAAAGAGATTTCCTTTCTATTTGGCACTCATTTGTTTGTGCAGTGGGGTGTTGTTCAGCACTGAGGATGCTAACAGTAGGAGAAAATGAGAAAAGGAGAGAGGAGATGGGAACAAAAGGGGATAGTCATGAATGAAAGCAGAAAACAATGTCTTATCTGCTTTGATGATTCAGAGGGTAGCTGCCACATTGAGATGAATATTTAACGGGAAGATAACATTGCAGACACCATTAATTAAAATCAAGTGTCTGAAAAAATTTGATTAGAGAAGGAACAGTGCCTGTAGCTGAATAAATAAATAAATCAGTTTTTTGTTTTGCTGCGTGGTCACGTTGAAAGCAAAACTGCTTATTGTCAGCATTTAGCTTCTATTTGCAAATCAACAAGCAACATGTGTTGGACACTGAGAGGCAAGAGACAAGGCCTCTCAGTGACGCTTTGAGACACTAACAACATTAGGCTGAATGTAGTCTTTAAATATGCACACAATATTGTAATTAAAGTTTGTGCCATATTTCTGCCATACATTCTGACAAAAAGTAATCAAGTAAATGCTGATAATAAGCTGTCTATATTTTGGACAACTACATGATTTTCAAGTTAATGTGGTGTATCATTAGTAGTGGCAAAGACACTTGGCTCATAGTTATGTTTGTAGTGAATAGAAACAACATCTGATTTAAATTGCAAACAGCCAGCCTCAGGATGTTTTACTAAAACATTCTTGATTTATTCACTTTAACCAACAGATTCTCTCCCCATCAGTCTTAGAAGCAGATGCATAGTACAACTTGTAAACACATTTATCTGACTAACACATTACCAGCACAAATAAAAACAGCTATAGCATACCCATTGACAGCTAAAATATGTTCCACTTGTTGCTGTTTGCCCCCTGGCTCTGCCACTGGAGTTTGTCTTTACGGTGTGATTGTATACATGTTTGAGCAGAAGTGTGTGTACCTCCATGTATGTATGTGTTTAAATGGCCACTCATCACCTGTGATACCAGCAGGTGCCCCTGTTTCTAAGGCACTGATGCGCTGTGGCACCGGCATTTAGCAACCCCCATCTGCAGGCTCTCCATCGCCCTGAGTAATAGGCCACTATGACAGCTGGGTTTGTTTGTGTGTGTGCTGCAAGAGGGACACAAGCAACAAAGAAGCAGAACATAAGATAAAAATAATAACACTTTAGAGTAGGGGGAACATTTTATCATGAATTTATGCATAAATTCATGCATAGATTCATGATAAAATCAATTTATGCATGACTAGTGCATTTCATGCATAGGGTTAAGGTTAGGGTTAGGGGTTTTCTGAAAATATGATAATTCCTGGTGATTTATTTCATTTTTAATGCATGTACTAATGGATGAGTCATGCATGAATTAATGCAGGAATTCAGGATAAAATGTTCACCCTTCTCTAAAGTGTTACCGATAAAATAACAGAATATAACTATTTTGTATGGATACCAGGTGTACAAACAGTACTATCCTGGCAGTTTATAGCAGGTTACTTAACTTCAGTTGTGCCAAATCAGGAATAATGGCCACACTCAATATTACCTGATCAATTAATTAAAATGTATCTAAAACATAGCTCCTGAGTCATATCAAGCAAAACCTGGGTAGCTGTATACAAAAATATTCATATATATTTGCTTTTTCTTTTTATACATCTTATATATTCTCTTTTCTTTTATATTCTCTCTTCTTTACTCACAATTTAATTGTTTCCTTGTTTATGAGCATGGCAATGTAATTCATCTTTAATAATATTAAAATGCAAAGTCCTTTGATAAAGAAAAATCCCAGAAAGATGTTTAGGTTTTAGTAAGCAAATGTTGAATAATTGAAGCCTAAGCCAAATTATGTAAAAGAGAGTATGTAATGTAGCTTAAACATCAAAGACCAAGTAGAATATTTGTAAATTATGAGGACTAAGATGAATAGATCCACCGTGGACCTTGGAGCATTAGTGAGCCATTTCTTTAGAATTACTAATGCTGTCTGAGTTCTACTGAGAGCTCTTGAATCTTTAATCTATAGAAATGGTTTTGATTTGGTCAATTTGACAGTACTGCTAGTGAAAAAGGCCATAAGAGCTCTCACAGATAATGAGCAAAATGAACACTGGCAGCATACAGGCATTACAGCAAATGTATTCATTTTTCAAATGTTATTTCCCGGGTGATAATTGAAAAGTGGATGTTAATGTTATTACATGAGTATTGGTATTCTGTTCTTGTTAAAGATGTTTCTTAAATACTATGAATGCTCCAGTTGATACTTTGTAATTATCCTTTACAAAGTTTTTAGTCTTTTAAATTAATCAACAAGGCTAACCAGCTACAGTTGGCTTTTTTTGAAGAACATGATTGCTGTAATGTGCCCTCAAAAAGTGGAATGTTTTTCTTTGCCTAAAGTTAGCCTGGCCACAGAGGGTCTCTGTGGATTCTAGTCAAGTTGAGTCTAACTGTTAGACACACGTTAAAGTGTCCAAAGAAGCAACAAGAGAACAGTAGCAGCTGTAGCAGATTAAACTGCTTTTCAACATAATTTGATATAGAACCGAAGAGAGTAACTAAACATTGACTTGGTACTACAGGATTTCTACTGAAAGAAATTACTGTGAGGAGAAGGGATACTAGACCCACTTTCCTTACTTGGTCAGTGATGCTGATATAGTGAGATGCTGCATTCCCTATTATACTATATTTACTATACATAGCTAAAGGTAAATGCTTTGACAACCAAATATTTACAGCATATTTTGTACTATTGTAAGTAGTCAGTCACCAAATAACATTATGATCATCATTTCTTCAATAATATATCTTGTGTGGGTTTCTATTCCTTTTCTCCAGATCATCACATTCTTCGGGGGACAGGTGTACACCAATGAGGCCACAGGAGCCGAGGCCAGCCGTCTGTCCTTCGCTGGGGAGTACCTCAGCGGGGACGCCTCCCTTCTCATCAGTGACCTGCTGCTGACCGACTCCGGAGAATACTACTGTAAAGTCAAGACCGGGGGGAAGTATCATTGGAGCCAGGTCAACCTCATTGTGTTAGGTGAGCTCGATATAGACTGACAGAAAGGTACACACTCATACAAGCAGGCATATAGGTCAGAGTATAAAGAGTCCTAAATTCATTTTACCCATTTGAGTGTGGAAAATGTAAGCTGCACTCACACGCAAAGGCCTAATCACTAGATCATTAGCCTGGCACATTTCCTCTGTCATGCTGAATGATCTAATGATTCAATTTGATTCAAACAGTGTGATTTGATTTTACTCTTGCTTTTTGGGTTCATTTGGATTGGTTTTGTTGATGAGGTGAGACCAGAAACATTCAACTGGGTCTGAGAGAGCACAACACTGATTGATTCATTGATTGATTAAGTAAGTAGTTCATGTTCAGCTTTTGTATGATTTAATACATTTGGGTTATCTTCTTACAGACTCTTTTTCTAAGTATCTGGTGCATTTAAAATGAATTTTACTTGGAAATTACATTTAAAGTATGTCAACTATCATTAGTCTGCAGATAAGCTACTTAGGGAATGCATTTATATTGAAAGTCATGTCTTGTAACAGAAGCTTACCCTGTTTTGGTCTCTTAAAGCACTGCAAGGTCATCACAGGAAAATGTATTTATTTGTTGTTGGGTTTTTTTGTACACGCTATTGTTTTTTGGATGATTATAAATGGCTTAGCTTTATGGCTAGCTCTGTGCTAATTCATGTCTCTAGTCACTTACAGAGACTGAAGGACAGACAGTCAAAGGAAAGCCAGTAACAAAGTCCAGTGGGAGGGGCCATCTCATTCTCAATGTCAGAAAAGCGGGTGATTTATTAAAACATCATGGGAGATTAGTTCAACCCGCCGTTATTGGTTTTCTAATGGAACAGTCTGTTAATCCTCTGGCCTGCACTTTCCTCTCTCTTCCATAAAGACATTTCACTGAGTTAGTGCCTCAATTTTTACAAATTGCCCTCAGCTTTGTTATGACACTTTTGATTTTGAGAGAGAAGAACATTTGCATTTTTTCTAGCTCCCCACACTAAGATAATAGCTTGGCAGCCGAACTGGTGGCTGGCTTGGCATGAGATGGAGTGTATGTATTTGTATGCATGCCAAGGTTTATGCATGTCTTAAGTAGCATTGTTTGTGTGTGTGAGCTTAAAAATGTGTTTTTTTCTGTTTATCCCAAAGACTGTATATAAAGAATCACACATTATGGTTTAGACTAAATTAGAGGCCTATGTTTTTTGTATAGTTGTCCTTATTATATTTAGTGTAGGTCTAACTATAAGCTGTGAGCTACACTTACAGTATAAAGCATCAGATTGTGAAAAATGAATTGAAAGGACTCACTGTAATCATTAAAAAAAAGGGTGTGGAGTATATCTGGCAGCAGCATGTAATCTTTTATAGATGTTATTCCACTAAGCATCAACTAAATATGCAAAACCAAGCAAAACAGATTAAATTTAGTTCACTGCTGATCTAAAAATATGTAACTTGGGAGCTCAACGCTGTCGCTCTCTGTGCTATTTTTCTGCATTTGTTGCTTGGCAGTGGCTTCAAGTGTGATACTAAACAGAGCAGCTGCACAGGGCTCAGCAGGCACCAGCTATACGTACTGTGCCTCTAGCTACTGGACTATGACCAAAACCTTTGACCTGTGCAGAGCATATTACCAGCAGCATTCGTAGCCAGCTTTGAGGTCACATTGATCCATTCCCTATGGGAATGTTCCTGTCTCTGTGTCAACCAGCACGAGCAGTGACTGGTTGGAAAGATTCATTTTCAGTCATTATTGCTTTTTGTTGTTAACTAAAGCACAAATGAAAGACAGTAGCACATTTTCCTCATACCTCAAACTAAAAAGATTTTTCTTTGTCTACAGTCAAGCCCTCGAAGCCCAAATGCTGGATGGACGGCAAACTGCTGGAGGGCAGTGATGTAAAACTGAGCTGTAAGTCCAGTGATGGTTCAGATCCCATAAGCTATAAGTGGGAACGAGTCCTGGACAAAGGCAAAAGTCTGGGAAAGCTGCCAAACCTGGCTCTAATAGGTAAGCAAAATGAATGCCTGTGCACTGACATGCTGAATAACCATTGAAACGCTGTAAAAACTTCTGCAGAGAACTGCTAATAAGATTTGTTGATTTTTAGGGGCAATGTTTGATTGATAAATTATTATACTTGTTTTTTTTTTACTTTTGCATTTATTTCAAAACACTATCACTTAGAATTCCCCAGTACAGCTGGTCCCCAGGCTGCTTTACTTGGATAATTAGTTACAATGCTTTCCTGAAGGGCACAAACATGGAGTCTTAATGTCCCAATTAGACCTGATTTTGCATGCCTCACATATCTTCACCACACTTAAGCAGCAAAGCCAACACAAATACAAGACAATGGCAGAAAACTGCCTCTGCAACCAAAACAAAAAAAGTATTGTGTTGGTACTCTGATAAGATGATACTAATTTCTAAACAGTCTTTGTCATTTGCTTGGCTTAAGTAAATTATTCCTGTGTAGTAGTGTAGATTCAACGATTTCCTCTAATATGTGAAAACTGCAGAAAAATTGAAAAGGACTGGCACTACATTTTTACACACAAATGGCTCAGTTGTAGCCCTAAGGCACACTTCATTCACATAGTGTGGATCCTGGCATTTGTCTTGGATCATAACCGTCTCTAAACAACAACAGAGACATAGAAAGCACAAAATGTATCTGTGGGGCATGTCTTCTCCTCACTGCAGCACAAACAGCTCCAGGCTGGGAGTCTCTGACTTGTGTCTTTAACTAAGCCTAATTCACACTTTTTCAGGTCAAAAATTGAATTTAATGACCTCTACCAAAAAGACCTGTTCAGTTTAATCAGGATTCATTGAGCTTTTATAGATTATGTAAGGGGGGTGGTGTCCTGGTAGCTCATTTGGTAGAGCACATACCATAACACACAGGGGACTCGCGTTTAATTCTCAGTCATGTCATGTGCCACAAACCTAAGAAGCACTGTGGAGGCCATTATTCTCCCAGACATGTACATTATTAGTGTGTTGTCATTGTTCAATAAACACCAACAGCAATGTGTTTTGTTTTATATTGTACTAGGTCATTTTATGAATCTGGATTGCTTTTTTCCCCAGATCTGAAAAATCCTGAGATTGTGACTCTGAGAAATCTCACTATGGACAGCACAGGTGTCTACAAGTGCACAGCCAGCAATGACGTGGGCGAGGAGAACTGCACAATAGAGGTCACAATGCAGCGTGAGTTTTTCAGTGAAGGAGGGGTTGACCTTGCTGCACTCACCTCATACAGAACTGACATTCTGATTGATGGTTATTGTTTCAAACTGCAGCTGGAAATACATTTATTCTCCTCTCTGCGTTTTTTGTTCTACTGTCTTGTCTTGTTGTGTTTAAAGACCAGGGACAACACCAAACTTAAATAAGAGAGCAGTGGCTGGGATCAGTGGTCACCATTTATGTTTCACTGCATGGTCCTAGGCAGTTAGTGTAATTTGTTGGTTCAATGACACACTTGCTGTTGCTTTGTTGGTACTTGGATTTCCCAAATGTTAAATTAAATTTGGGCTTTTTGGCACAAACATAATGTAATGCTTAAGCACCTTGTACTATTGAAGTCAAGACTAAGGGCCAGGAATATGTTTCTGAGCACATTTAAACTGTGGTAAGGTCATTCTTCTCCACGTGCCACACATTTTCACTGTTTTTCAATACGGCCAATCAGATACATTCTAACTAACTAACTTTTAAACATCATGTCACAAGCCACAATAACATTAGCAAATATTAAACTGTTCTGTTTTTTCTTTCCCACCTGGCAGATGTGAGAGATGTGGGGATGGTGGCAGGTGCAGTGGTTGGGATATCCCTTGGTGTCCTCATTGTTATATTAATCATCTGGCTTGTCTTTCGGAAGAAAGAGAAAAAGAAGTATGAAGAGGAGGAGACTCCAAATGAGATCAGGTAAGTCCATATTTCAAATGTTTTCTGCCTTTTACAGACTTATGTTTCCATTGCCTGCCATTGAGACAGTGTAGCACAAACAAAGCTAATGACAAAAAAGCCAGTCATCACTTTTTGCCTTTATCGTTTTAATACTTTGAGGTTTGAGTGATCTGAGGTCTTCCTCTCTCTCAGAAGGCATCTTGCATCAGTGGGCCCTATAGCCTGCTAATGACACTGGCACAATCATTATTGTGACAGAGAAGAGCAGTGTAGATGTAACATTGAATTATACAGCATGGGGCAGCTACAAATGAATAATGGAAAGATGTTTTCTGTTTTATTTTGCAATAAGAGACAGGGATGTTAATTTAGTGCTCAACAAGAAGACCACTTGCACATACAGTATGACGTGCAATAAAAATTGTAGTTATTTTACCTATTCACATGAAACACTTATGCAGAAATAGAATTATTAAGTTTTTATTGTGTTCTCACCCTCCACAACAATGGCATTGGGAAACTTGTGATTTCAGCAGATTTCATTATTTGATGCAAATGTATCTAGAGTACTCTGTCGGGTATTGTGAATTACATGAGGTCTCTACATATTAGCCCCATGAGAATTTGTATTATTCTGGGAGCCAGAAGACACTGTGCTGTGCTGTGCTATTTTGTCAGAATGCTGTGTGTGTTTCTTCTATTTTGATGCTATTTTAATACAAGCTGACCTTTCATTGTGCGCTCCTCTCTGTGTTTCGAACTGCAGGGAGGATGCAGAGGCTCCTAAGGCCAAGCTGGTGAAGCCCAACTCCCTTTCCTCATCCCGCTCCGGCAGCTCTCGCTCTGGTGCATCGTCCACTCAGTCCATGGTGCATAACAGTGCCCAGCGTGGCCACCGCCCCCGCCCACCTGCTGTGGCCGCCCTCAAGGAAAATGGTCAGCCTCCAGGCTTCCCTCAGTCTCCACCAGCCTACACTACAGTTGTGCCCCCCAAGACCCCCGAGCCCCCTACCACTCCTAAATTTAACTCCAGGAACATCTCTGGTCCCACACCACCCACCCTCATGGTCCCAGCCCAGACCAAGGCCTTCCAGACTGTTTAGAACTAAAAGCCACCGCACTCCTGCAGCCAAGAGACTCCTACCCCTGCCTCATGCCCTGGCCCCCTCCCAGAGACTCAGACTCTTCCATAAACAATGAAATGCAACTAGGTAAAAGGATGTTATTAACATAATAATTACTATAAATCCAAAAGTACTTTTAAAGAATGCATATTTCAAAGAATAAATAAGACATGCTTCCTCCAAACTGAATAATACAAAACAACAAGACAAAAGAAACTCCACCTCTAAGATGCTACACTGTTTGTGGCTTGGCTGAAGGGTGAACTTATTTGTAAGGTTCCTTTTTTGCTTTGGGAGACACTGAGAGTACCATGTTTAACAAGGTGGAAAAGGCCCCTAGTAGAGCTTTTTTTATTTAGCAAAAGCTTAGAGGAGGAAATGGGAAGTGTGGATGGGTGGAAAATATTGTCAAAGCTAATTTCACTTCAGATACAGATGGTTTGTCAAATAAAAACACAAACAAGGAAAGAGAAAGAAGAGGCTGATGTTTCTCTGCCTCCAGTTCCCTGCTTTCACCCTCTGCTCTGAAACCGCCTTTTCCCATGATGGATTGGGCCAACAGTCATTCTTCGGAGTGGACAGACTCGTGCATTATCAGTTGGCAAGAGAAAGTCCAGGTTCACGTTGCATTGACAACATAGTGGAGTTGTTTCCACATCTATGGACACCTTTTTCTGGTACTAAATAACTTCCCTGAATAATTAATAGTATATATTAGGTATATAGGCATTTGGTAACTATAGGGGATAAGCATCTATTAGAGCAGCTTGACTTGTTTTCTTTTCATTTCTATCTGCTCTTTTTATGTCTGTCTCAGAAATGGTTGAAAAAGGGCGACAGACTGCTGTGTGTGCATTCATCCATATTAAGAAGTGCCACAAATCTTAGAATGGGTTTTAAATCAATGTTTTTCTTGTTTTTTTTAAACTCGTGTTTACCTTCTATCTCTAAAATGCTACATTGATACCAAAATCACAGTGAATGTGTGAAGCGTAAAGATGGTGGATACTTATTTATATAAAACCAGGAGTTATTATATCCAAGCTAAGGCACAAAAGTTTTGACAGATAGAGAACGAATAGACTTTAAAATGTATAGGGTGTGTATGGTATCATTGTCAGTACTCTCCGCAAAGTGGCACTCGATTACTGTCTCACTGATCATATTCATTCTGCTTGGTGATTGTTCCAGTTGTTCTGTCAAGGAACTGTGCTGCTGTTGTTGTATCCTCAGACTTGGTGTACTTTGATTGAAACTATAGCTGAAAAAAAAAAGGGCAAGTAGCCTATCTAGTGTGCCTTTGCAGTCCCTCCTCGTACTTTGATGATTTCTTTCTTTGTCCTTATCTTCAGCACACCAAGTGGTTAGGTCTCTGTTCCCATCAAGCTTAAAGGGTCAACCACAGCATATAGCCAAGAGGCACAGGCAAGCCCCAGCCAAGAGAATGCCAGTTATCCCCAGGGAGAAAGCAATCCAGTGCCACAAGCCTAGTATGAACTGTACATTCTGTAATCAGTCTTGTTTTATATTGTAAATACAAATCAATATACGCACATGATGTCATTTAAATGAGGGTATTTGAGGGGTGAGAAGATAAACTCCTTTCTTGGAAGTCAAATGAGAAATCCAAATTTCAGCTGAACATGTCAAACTCCAGGTAAACTAGTTTTTAACACAACATATCTTCGCAACCAGGTTTCCAGTAAATGGTGTATGGGTTTTTTCATGGTCCCCTGAGATTTTTTTTTTTTTTTTTGATTAGTTTGACTTTTTGACCTTTTCTCAGGAGACAGCATCAGGTCAATAATCGTTTAACCATGTCTTTGGCCACTGATAAGTAACCTTGAAAAGTATTTGCTGGAATTCAATAAAAATTGAATTTTGAGATTTAGGTATATATTTGAAATTACCTCCTGACATGACATCTGGCACACCGTGGACCATGGCTATTTTCTCTCAGGAAAAAACAACTTCATTACTTCAATGGGCTCTCAAATTTGAGTTTGTTTTTTAAACATTATTTGATTATTTGATCAAGTATTTGAAATAAAAAAATATTAGCATAAGGATTTTGCATGTGACTTCACTTTGAGCAAATATGACAAAATGCCTTTTATTTAAGCTAGAGACAACAAATGGTATTTGACCAGGGAAGCTACTGTGTGCATGTGAATGTGCGTGCTGGTGAGCATGCATACAAAGCGTATACAGGGATGTGTGCATGTAAATTCAGCAGAAGCCCTTGGGCAACACCCACGCACTCTTCTGTTAGTCGTTCAGTCGTAGAGAAGGATCCAGTCAGGCAAAGTAACCTTTATCCAAATTGATATGACTGCAGACTGCCAGCATGTATCTGTGTTTTTGCTAATTTAAAACCTCTTTTGAAGGTAAACTCAGAAACAGCAGTTGTGTTATTGCCTGTTTTTTTCTTTTTATCTAAGGACAAAGCATGTCCATAATTCATTCTTATTGTCATCTCTGGAGGACACTCCGCTCTGGCTGTTCTTCAACATAGAAAGCAGGTGTCACCTCAAGGCCCCCTTACTCACAATACAAACAGCTTAAAGATGTAGAAGTACACTAAAAAGTATACAGAGCTTCAGATGTGGCTCTTGCACATTCACCTGCATAAGCAGCCTCACAAATACACAGTATTTGCACAAACAAAGGCCTGCAACAGCAATCCTTGTTATTTCAGCTCTTTCCAAATCAATTTGATGGATCGAATGTCTGCAGTTATTACGACTGACTGATGGGGCCAAGGATACCAAATGCAGCACAGAGAGGAACACTCTACATCTTGTCAACCAGGGGACATTTCTACACACACACACACACATATACACTGGTATTCAGTGTTCATAAACACTGCTGTTATGACAAAACTTGCAGAAATATAGCTATGCATCTCAAAAATCTGCATAGAATATGCTTCAAGACTGTTTTTATGGGAGTCTGTCGGTATAACGTTACAAATCATGAGAGGCATAACAGGATTGATACTGAGCCAGGGCTGTGGGCTCCTGTCACTGAAATTCCTCCATAGATGAAAGTAGCAGTGGAGGTGGGATGCAAGTCTTCCAGCTGTTAAATTACTCCCTGCTTTTTATTTTTATTTTTTTTTGGGGGTTTGCTTTCCAGTCCAACTGCAAGTCTCAGGTGGCAGATTTCCTGGATTATGAGTCCTCACGCATTATTCCCCTTAGTCATATGTGCAGCATTTAGGCCAGCAAAGGTCTCAAACAAATGAATTTAAGAAGTTTATGTCAGTCAGCAGAGAACAGGAGAAAAAAACCCAAGTATGAGCAGCACCTTAACTGTATCCATCTACACTCTATTATCTGCACTCACAGATGTGATAAAAATGTAACCATTTACAATTATCCTGCGTTATATGATAGGGGTATAAATTACATGTAGCCACAATGTTTTATGTTCTGTAAGGATTTAATTTTTGATTAAAGCTGTTGAGCAAGGCACAGTGAGACTCAGACTTGCGTTTATTTGAATGTGATCATTTTAGACAAAGGTTGGGTTTAAGTCATGAACAGCAAAGGTACCTGCATGTCATGATTGAGATCGAGCAGATGAACGGGAATGCTTTGCTTTGATGTAACATACCGTATTCAGTTAAAGAAGAAAAAAAAATACTTAAAAAATCTGAATTGTAAATATAATCACAGAAAGTTTTATGAAGCTTTATTTTTGTCTTCTATACTTTGAATTCTTCATCAATGTACTTTGCACTTTTTGTGTGTTCTGCTCATCACAGGCCTGTGTGGGATCTTTGTAGTGGGCTGTTCCTCTTTACCACATGTTGTTCGGACGCCAGGGCAGATACACCTGGCACGACTTTATGAAAGGGAATTGTATCAGACACATTGTTTATTTCATTCTCATTTGTTTTTTTTTTCTGCCGTGGCTTTGGATTAGATTTTCAGTTTGTTTGTTTGAAAAATACAATCCATGTAAATATCACAAGTAAAAAATGTATATTTTTACGACTTCTGAGTTATTACTCTTTCATTTGCAAATAAAATATACAATGACAACATATCTGCTTTTGAGTTTATAATTATTTGAAATATAAGCTTATTGTGAAGAAACAAAATAGAAACACAAATTTAACAGTGACAACAGAAAATTTGGAATTAATTAATTCAATAAATAATAGGTATTCCTTTGTGAGACCATTACATGAAACACATATAGCAAGCATAATAAATCTGACCATAACCATGCTTGCTCTTTGGTGTGGTAATGTATCATATCACTGTATGGAAATTGTTTTTTTCCAATCATCATTAAAACAAGACACAAGGCCTTTTCTTTCATCATCAACCTCCTGATCTCCAACCTCTCAATGTCACGCCTGTGGCAACAAGGTTAGAGATATCTATTGACCTGTCAGCTGCCTATTGAGTGACATTCATCTCCTTCCTCTGAACAGTCCCTCTAATGTTGTCAATCTATTGACGTGCCAAGATGAAGTGTTTGCATCAACATCAGTTAAAGAGACCCAGTGGGACTTTATTGCTGCTTCAAGGATACGTGGCATAAGTTGAAGTTAAATCGGAAAATTGCCAATCTAAAATAGAAAATGTATTAGGGCCACTGGTTCTTACCAAGCACAATCAGAACATTTTAATTTAATTTAATTTAACCTTTATTTAACCAGGATAGTCCCACTGAGATTACAAATCTATTTTGCAGGGGAGTCCTGGCCCCATGTGTGTTTGGGGGGGACTGTTGTACATGTTTTTGGTGGTAGGGGAAACCGGAGTACCCGGAGGAAACCTACAGGGAGAACATGAAAACTCCACACAGAAAGGCCCTGCCCTGGATGGAAATCAAACCCAGGACCTTCTTACTGTGAGGCAGGAGCGCTAACAAGTGACAATAGACTAACTTTAGTAATCACAGATACAATGGTGCCATCTAATATTGCTGCTTATTCATTTCCAATCAATTCCTATACTCTTCACTGTAAATACTGCAGTAACACTACTCAAGCCTTGTATAATTAATGGCCCATTTAAAAGTGCACACCCTGCTGTTTACTGAGGAAATGGTCAATTTTATCTCAGTGCTTTACCATTAAGTTGAGAACTGGTCACAAACATTACATTAACAGTCTGGGTTTAGGTCAGTCTCTACCAGAGAGTGATGTTTCTTTTGATGTAACCTTTAACGAATTTAACTCGGGATGTGTGAGGAAGAACAAAAATATTGTCATTTGTGATCCAATTTTGACTAAAGATCACATGTTATTGTTGTTTTTATAGTTGTTTATAACAATAAGTTATTACAATAACTTATTGTTATAAGTTATTATTGTTCTAGTTGACTGAATGCAGTCGTTGCTTTGCTGAAAGCTCCCTCTAGTGGATTATGATTGGTGGTCCAAGCATGCTGAACAGGGAAATGAGAGAAGTATGTGAACCTTTTAGAGTTTTGAGAAGATCAGGTCAAACATCTTCCAAATCATGGCCATATGACCTTTTTTCAACAAATACATAAACCTAAACATTTTGCAGTCAATTATAAACGAGAACACTTCTGTATTTAAGCCAATCTCTATGATTCTATTCCCACCAGAATGCGGATTTGTTTAGGACAAGGCCCAAACTAATTTGTAATGCACCAATGACATCTCTGAAGACTGCACAAACTATGAAAAGAGTATACTATACATCATTTATGTAGTGAAGACAAATGTTTTCTTATGGAGTCGGCCTGTTGTATGTGTTTTGTTTTACAGAGAAGGCTTTTTGGCATTGATATAAATTATAATACTGTTTAAAAACATCTAAAGAACACTACTGCCATGACAATCAGTAATGCTGACATGAAGCACAAGAGAAAGAGAAAGGATAAGTGAAAGTGAATTATTGTTAAAATATCAACCGAATGGTCACAATAACATAAAATAATAGGCTGAGGTTTAAAACATTCCATACTCATAGTAATTGTCTCAAAAGATGGAGGGTAAGTGTGTTTTCCTTTTTTTTTTTTTCATCTGTGGAGCTGTCTGTTGCTAGGAGACCTGTCACCTGGGATAACCGGGAGTTTCTATATATATTATATATTTTTGTTTTATTAAACACCAATACATAAATTCATACTGTGCAAGTATAAATATTATTACACAAAATAAACAACAAAAAGAAATTAAAGAAACAAAATTGAGGGGAGGTGAGTAGTGTTGGGGGTGGGTTGTGTTGAGCAAGCCATTACATACATACATACATACATACATACATACATACATACACATACATACATACATACACACACATACATACACACATACATACACACATACATACATACATACATACATACACACACACATACATACATACATACATACATACATACATACATACATACATACATACATACATACATACATACATACATACATACATACATAAACTCATAGATGTTTTCTATATTCATATTAAAATGTTTCCATATTGTGGTTAAGAAGCAAATGAATCAGTTCTCCAAAAAGTTTAGAAATTGTGCCCATATTTCATTGTAGTCAGATTTATGTGTGAGATTTTCCAGGGTTGAGTGATCCATTAGGAAGACATTTTTGTTTTGTTGTTTAGCAATATGTTTCTGTTGGCAATAGTTAGTGAAATTAAGATGAATTTTTCTGTGTGCTTCAGAATTTTGATTGTGGACAGGTCACCTAGTGGGATGCTGAGTCCGAGGATCCTAGACAGCTCTCCCATGACCCCTGTCCAGAGGTTTTTGACGGGTGTACAAAGCCAGAGGGCATGGAGATGGTTGTCAATTTCTGTGGGGCAATGTGTGCAAGTGTTAGTGTCTGAAAACCCCATATGGTGCATGATATGGTTAGTGATGTGGGTCCCGTGTATTATCCCGTATAGGATTGACTGTATTACTGTATATTGTTGGTTGGCATAAAAAATGTGTTATTGCAGATGGTGTGCCAGTTGATGTTGTGAATCATTTATAGATTTGTGAGTGTAGTTTTAAGAGTAGTAGGGAGTAAAGTGGTTAAAGTAATTAATGTCCAATTGCTGTTTTTAGGGTTTGTTTTACCTGTAGATTTTGATAATGGCAGTGCTGTGGTAGGTTGTTTGTTTGCATTGATGGGTTTGTGGTTTATTTTGAACATGGGGTTGTGCCAGATGTGTGTGAGGTTAAAATGGATGAATTTTAGTCTGAGAATTATGTTTTCTGCCCACCAGGCATCGATTGTGGTCTTTATTGAGTTGATGTTATTGAAGTTGTGGTTCTTGATTGACTTGTCTCAGACCGAGTCTCAGACTTTGACCAGTTGATGGAATGGCCAGATATCTTACCAAGTCTGTCGCTCGGATTGCAGACAGACTGAAGGGGGTTTGAAATGTTTGTTAGGAATAACAGTATGTCGGCATACAGACTGATTTTATGGTGATGAGAGGATGTTCTGATGCCTGTAATAGTGTCATTCTGTTTTATTGCTGTGACAAGAGGTTCTTTGAATTGTGCAAAGAGTAATGGAGAAAATGGGCATCCTTGCCTAGTTCCTCTGTTTAGAATAAAAGATATGGATATTTTACCATTTGTTGTAATTGATGCTGAGGGTGAGTTATAGAGGGTTTTGATCCAGTTTATGAATTGTGCGCCAAAGCCAAAATGGTTTAAGGAGGTAAAGAGAAAAGGCCACCCCACCGTGTCAAACGTCTTTTCTGCATCCAGAGATAAAATGATGGCTGAAAAGTCTGCGTGTGTTTTCTGAGAAATGTCTC
Organism: Perccottus glenii; assembly: GCA_024416835.2. Taxonomy (NCBI): domain Eukaryota; kingdom Metazoa; phylum Chordata; class Actinopteri; order Gobiiformes; family Odontobutidae; genus Perccottus; species Perccottus glenii. The sequence goes on from CM044550.2 coordinate 13,442,027, forward strand.
CCTTTGATAAAACCTGTTTCATCTGGGTAAACGAGAGATAAAATAACAGATTCAAGTCTTAATGCCAGGGCTTTGCTTATGATTTTAACGTCTGTTATTATGAGATTGGGCGGTAGTTAGTGCATTGTGTTTGGTCCTTGTTTGGTTTGGGGATCAGTGTCAATAATGCAGTGTTCGTGTGATATGGTAGGATTTTATTATTGCAAATTTCTGAGGTTCATTTGAGGAATAAGATGAGAGATGAGAGGAGGGACCAAAATTTTTGGTTAAATTCAAATGGGTAGCCATCCAAGCCAGGTGATTTATTGTTGGGCATGAGTTTTAGTGCTTTGGTTATTTCATTGATGGTAAATGGTTGATCCAAGTGGTCTGCCTGTGAACTATTGAGATTTAGAAGTGAGACACTCCTCAGAAGTATTGTTAATTTCTTTATTGTCCTGAAGTGGTCACGAGGTTAGGACTGGATTTGGGAGTTATCGGATTGTTGTGTATTGTAGATTGGCTTGTGCTGGATTTTGTTTAAGGTTTAACATCACTATGGAGACCAGGAATAAGTTTTAGGGCATTTATTTTCCATACTGCACACAAAGAGAGGACATGGATGTTGACTTCTCACCGAGTTATGGTTATGGTTGACTTCTAAAAACAAACACAGACATATCACTGCTGCAAAAACCAAACATTTTAAATATAATTTAACTCATTAACTGACCTAATAGCTCAACCGCCAAAAGGAAGGGGTAAGCCTACCACTTTACAAAGTGCTCAAAAGATCAAACTTATTAAATGTCATTATTCAAGGTCACATGTCAATACATTTACAGCATAGCATTAATTAAATATATCAAATTCATCAGATAAAGTTTGGCTAAAATGAACATGTGCACTGCACACTTACACATGGCAATCAAACAAACTTTACAGTTGGCTAATTATGACCTTTAAAGCTAAGTGCTGCTATACTAGTCACCTTACATTTCATTTAGCATTGGTCTTCTACTTCAAACAGGCACAAAAAATTATATATGCATAACAATGTTATGGCCTCATGCTCTGCTTCAAACAGAACCGTGGGGAAGAAGGGCTATTAATGAGGAAGATGAAGTGACATTGGAGATTGGGCGGGACTTTGACAGGAAGTGGCCAAATAAAAAAGTAGGTTGGCCAAAGATTTGCCAGTATTATTGCCAAATTCAAATTGTTTGTGACAAAGTTTGAGGAGGTTATTTTCAGTTTTTCTTAAGAAGATGGTTTAGTAATTGTTTTGCTTTGATTAGCTCTTTGGTGATTTCAGAAGGCGTTTGACAAGACAGGGTGTCCTTTTCCACCTCCTGCTACAAATTATTTTCTTTTGCATTGTCTTTTTTTTCTTCTGTTTGCAGAATAGGAAATACTGTTTTCTTTTAAAAGGTTGTTGTTGGATTCAAGGAAAGATGCCCATTCCAAATAAAAAAAAAACTGAGTGAGGTGCGTGTCAGGGTTAGGGTAAGAGTGTGTAATTAAAATGCCAGATGTATTAAGGTTGTGGGTAAGTTGTGATTAGTACTTTGAGGGTGACTGGAGCATGGTCTAATATGATAATGTTGTGGATATTTAATTCTGTTATTCTGGGTATGAGTGAGTTATTGATAAGTAAAAAAGTGAATGTGTGAATATGTGTAGTAAGAGTATTCTTTATTGTTTTGGTGTTATAGTCTCCAGATTTCTGTCAGTCCACAGTCTGACATGTTTTGCTTTATTGTGGAGGGTGGGAAGTTTTATTCTGATCGGTTGAGTTCTGGATTTATTATGGAATTGAAATTTCCTCCTTTAATGATGATGGATTCTGGAAAATTGTTCAGCTCTAAAAAAGGGAGTGGAAGAAAGCGGGAGAGACATTGTTGGGACCATAGATGTTTGATTTTTTCTTTATTTATATTGTTGTTTATAATGATAAAGCTTCTTTCTGGGTCAATTACAGTAGAATTATGGAATATGGAGTGTTTTTGTTGTTGTTTGTCTGGCCAATCCATCTGGCCGTGAGTTTTTGAGACTATGCCTCTGTGAGATGAGTTTCTTGTAACAGACAGATATTCAGATTGTAATTTGTGAAGGGACTTTAGAATTTTGTTTCTTTGTACTGGAGAGCTGATTCCTCTGATGTTCCAGGATGTTAAGGTGACTATTGATGACATGGGGTATGAGTAGTGTTGGCTTTGGATATCATGCTTGCAGCTTGTTATAGAAATATCAGAAGGATGTGCGAGGGAGGTTGAGGGTTGGTGTAGATAAAAAGACAACAGAGCAACACAAACAAATAAACAAAACACAAATGGGAGTCAACATTTAAAAAAAAAAGAAAACAAAATGGCAGTACATTGCAGACATAGGAAGAAAGGGGGACAACTGGGAGTTTAATATGTCATTTCCATTACCCTAATGTGCTTTATAAAGAATATTGAAGTAAACCGACTTAATCTCGACAAACAAATAAATAAATTAAATAAAAATAAGTTTTTGCAAACAAACATTTGTGTCAAAAGGTGGTGATTATTCTACTTATCTCATTTATCTCATTCAAAATAATTATAATAACTCTAATCTTTCCTGTTCACCCTCAGTACAAGGATGATACATCATCATCATCCTGGCTATCATCACAACAATTAATACTAACCAATTACAGCATCAGATTACCAAAGATTTTACTGTCATTTTAATTATTCTTATTATTATAGTATTAATATTATCATCACTACACTTATCACTCACTTGTCTTTATTCTTATTATCACTATTGTTATTATTAGCATTTATTATCACCATCTTTAATATTATTATCACTTTTATCATTAGCTGGTCTTGTCATACACACAAACACATAGATGGGGGTTATTGAAATACACAGAGAGACACACAGGAAGGGTTACTGACTAACACAGACACATATACACACAGAAGGGATATTTGACTTGCATAAATATGCGCACTAACAACATACAGAAAGATACAGAAAAATAAGTAAATAAAAATGAAAAGAACAAAAACTGGTAGCTGGATGTGTAAAGAGACATGTGTAGAATGTTTACTTGGAAGAGAAATAGATAAGAGCAGAAGATGAAAGGAGTAAAATAGGAGTAGAGTCTGTCCAACAGGAGTTTACTTTTTAATCTTTGGAGTATATTTGTAAGTAGGTATAATTGAGTATAGTTGAGTATAATAAAACTGTGTCTGTTAGCATCCACAGCGGCATTGCAGTGTAAGAATAGTATTTTCCTATGTTCAACACTAATGAGACCATCTGATGTCATGAATCTATCTTGTGATTCCCCAGGAGTTAATGATGCATGCCATGTGTCAGTACCACATTACACACCTCAGTGATATAACACTAAGAGGACCTAGGTCTAATAATGCTTCTGGCAAGGAAAAACTGCAGAAGCCTAAAATATGTCATCATTTCTTATGACATTCTTTGGCCCAGGGCTATAATTATTAAGTTCACCTTGTTACCCAAAGAGTTACCTATATTCCAGAAATGAAAAAAGATTGCATCTCTGACATTTGAGTTTTTGGATTTGTTTTATATAATACTGGTCAAGTCATTTGATCAGTGAAAGCATTTGCTTCACACATCAAAGAAACACGTAATCATGACAACACATACAGTAAAACTCCATAATATTTTAAATAGACTAAATTTTAGAAAGTGAACTGATGTTACTGCAGTGTCAACTCATCTCAGATTTAACTTCAAGTCTTTCTATAATTTTATGGCAATTTCTCAGACTCTGTGGCAGTGTAGAATGTCACAGTTTGAGGCTTCTTTACAAAACTGTTTAAACGTGGTTTAACTGAGGCATTCTTCCTCTCTGTATCACTCACTAACATTGACTGAAAGAGGACATTCACACACCAAGCAGTTCTGACATTTCAGTAAATCTGCAGAAGTGTCAAAACTCATCTTTTATTGTCTAACTTTACTGCGTGTTATAGATTGACATCACCCCATAGAGGGACCACGTAAGGATACAGTGGGGACAGTGTAGCCCTATTCTGCTGACTCAGCGGTAGACAAGGCTGAGCTGAGGTGTCACACAGACCACTAGAGTATTTTAACAATCTCCAAACTGCCAGAAAACTGATGACATGTTCATGTGTCCGTCAAATGCACATATGACTAAGCATAATCCAATGGGATCTGCTGAGCTTTGGTTTATAAATAGATTGTAGACAATATAAGATTTCAGATATAGTCCTCTGTGGACTGGTTGGACCTACTCTTTGTTCTATGTGAGAAATTTGGTTTATATTGTGTACGTTTGAAATAAGTAGGACTAAATAATGTGAATGATTGAGTTGTGACAGTCAATCTCTCTTTCTTCTACAGTCCCCAACAAATGCTGTGACAGTCTGTGAAAAGACACTAATGAGGACTCAGCCAAAGCCAAGACAAGGAAATGAGGCCAACCCAAAGCTACGGCTGAGGGGTACATCTTTTCTTTTATCCCTAGAAAATCTTGCACCAGCTCTCACTGATAATCCACAAACACACAGCAGATCAAAGCGCTGTTGTAGTGCATTTTAAACATGGCTTAAGAGCTAGGCTGTTTCTATTCTGGGTTCTTGGCTCATGGTTTCTATTGTTGTGTTGGTGATAGTTATTTTTGACAAATGAGTGACACAAATGTTCTGGCCCATATGATCATATAATTTTCTGGATAAAAAAATTTGGTTTAGACACATACTGTATTCATATGTAGAGCCCAGGCTTACAAGGCAGCATTTTGTATTTGTCTGAATCTCCTTATGCATGGCTGAAGCCTAAATTACAGACAGATTCAATCACAAATAATTACATTTGTCGGCTTTCAATTGTTCTGACTAAAGTGAGAACAATTATAGACTGATAGACTGCAGCCAGTCAAGCTTCTTCTGCAAGGTAATTAGACCCGCATAATCCCAACAACAAAAACATAATTCTGTTCAAATTCAATTCATTATGTTGGTGCTGAACTGGCTGTGCTCAGACCTGTTAGCAAACCGCAGCCAGAGAGATTATAAAACTGAGCTGTTTATTGGATCATGAGGCACAAGTTTACCCACATGAATGTTATGCCATATGTCACAGTGAAAATTGGATGTGCGCTATGCAGAAATGTGTGTGGGTGTGGAAAGTATTTAGCAAGGCAATTGTAGCTTTTTTTTCCAGTTGTTTTGTAATATTGTGTGGTTATATTTAAATATTTTACATATTTATATTTAACCCACTAAAGCATACTCATAAGCTAAGGGAAAAGTGGGCCAGAGCTGAAACTGAAAGATATTATTATTATATTTTGTGTATAATCACAAAATCTAATCTGCCTTGAATTAATGAAGACAATGTCCTACATTGCTGTTGCTGTCTGTGAAAATATGTGTCACATTTTGTACATCAGTGCAATTCAGAATGGTACTGTATAGAGGTAATTTTGTTTTCTTTAAATCTTGACTGGTGGTTTTTGTACAGTGTGATTTAAAATAGACAAGTTACATGCATGTCAAAAATTGCTTCCTCATTAACGTGTGTGTGCATTTCACTGTCTCATACCTGCTGCCTTTAAAAATCTGCAGTGTCTGGGCTTTGTTCCTCCAAGGGCATCACCATGGAGCGTGCCCACCCCAGGGCCCCAGCTCTCGAGCTCTCTAATGCAGAGAAATTGATTTAGTCGCCACCTTCCTATCTTTATTCCATGAAGGCCAAAGATTAAATAGGTAACTCCTGGGGTCACAGCTCAGTAACGCTCTCGAAACTCGATCCCTTCCCTCTGTCTGAAGACCCTGATTAATTATAGACCAATAAAAACCAAGATATGGTCTAATTAGTGAGCATATTGAATAGATCCTGAATCCTGAACTGTTTGCAGAGACCTTAATGACTCTTAAGATGCAGAGAGTCAGCCCATGTAGTTTTCCTCAGGCTACTCATTTATTCTCATTGTAGACAAGACAGATAATCCTTCTGACATTTATATTATATTATTTTTTATTATATTACTAACCCTTTTCTGTATTGCACCTTCTAATAGCGTTACCTCCTATGGTCTCAGTTTAGTCTCAATATGTCAAAAACAAATCCAATGTTTCAAAGCCTTTTTTCTTGGATCAATCTTCCAGAAGGTTGTGCTATGTGTGTGCAATGTACACAACTGTCCACGTGGGGGCATAATAGCATTGGGTTTGTTGCAGAGATTGTTGAAGAGACTCTCATTTTTGATGCCATTAAGTATGGATTTTTAACATTATGGATACAATTTTGGAAATAATTACTATAGACAGGCTGAATCTGATCTTTGATGAGCCACATTATAATCAACTCCAACACACTGTTGATTATACTCCTACTGCAGGTCAAAGAGCAGTGAATAAATCACTTGTGTGGATCCAAACAAAAACTCATTATCTCTGGTTCTGTTTCTGTGTATGTAGCTGTAACACATGTCTACAACATGCCCAGCCATGATTTTATTCTTGTATAAAAGTTGAGACTGCAAACACATTGTGAACAGAGGTACTTTCCTCTAAGCTTGAATAAAACACTCAGACAGCTTGCAAGGTTAAGCAGAGTGCCAAAAGACCATGAAAGTCTCTTCAAGTGCACTTCGAAGGCCCAAGGGACTGTTGCCTACTGTAAGTGGAGAGATAGCTTTGATCATTCATGGGAATAAAGAATTACTTAATCTAAAAAAGGGAACTTTACTGCTCAAAGTGTGTGTGTCTTCCAATATAATGAAGCATATTACTTCAGTCTGAATTAATTTGTGTGTCATTGTTGTGACGCATTCATTGTTTTACCCAATCAATCAAACTAACTAAAAATCATACAACACTAAAAGTATATAAATATGAAGTGAGAACACATTTATTTTCTTATTATATTTTACTTCCAAACTGTTTGACTCTAACACAGTAAGGAATACAATCTGTTTGGATGCATTGAGAGAAAAAGCCAACAAAACTGTGCTCAGTATCTAAATATAGGCAAGTCTGTTCATCACAAGTTTTTCACTCTCACATAATAAGCCAGCAGAGGAAGTTGAGCCAAATCACATTCGACATGCATGCCCTTTAAAATCCTTCTAACACACTGGCTCCAAGAAAAGTCAAAGCCATTACTACCCATGATAACTTTTTTAAGAGATAAATTGTTGCCGTCATGACTTTAAAGCTAAAGGGCTCTGTTTTTGCTTTAATTAAGCTGCTGACATAGCATGACTGTGCAGCCCATTTGTTTTATAAATGTTGCTGTGTAGTGACCGGGGTTTGTTGTTTGATAACAGCCTTGGGTCATTATGTAAAAAAATTCTAAATCCACTCAAGACAAGAAACTTTTCTTATAGATCGATTCTTCTGTGTTTCTATTCACCATAAAGCTGACCTACAAAATTATTCAGTAGTCTGTATCGTGGAATGAAAATGTTTACTCTCCTGCACACTCTCATCTCTAACAATCCCCCAGGACACCTATCATTTAACTTGACTTAAGTCTGGTATTGGCTGCACTGTAATCAAACTCTATTCATTTCACTTCAGATGAATCAGCAGTTTCAGTTCCTGTACAATCAATAAATAACTGTTTGTGTCATACACTGCCTCCATGCAGCTGACTTAACAAAATCAACCATGTAGTTAAGTCTCTAAGGGCACTTCACAGCATTCCTCCTCAACATTTCTGTAACAATAAGGCTGTTGAGTTTATTTTCGTGTATTTTTAAGCTCTTCACTTGGATGTTCTGGAGTTAGTGTTCTATAATAAGAGATAATGTAGGACATTAAATAACATACTGCACACTATTTTACATATTACCCTATTATCATAGTTGTATCATGTACGTTCCCTTCAGGGTATGTGGGCAATTTTTATCTGCTCACACAGAACAGAGAGCATTGATAAAAATGTGTAGGCTTTATATCCAAACTATCCAAACTTCTATTTACATGAGAACTTTAACTAATTGAAAATTATATCAGGGAGCATCTCTGGCAGTACGCTAATTTAACATTTGATTCCAGCTTGTGTGTGTCGCATATTTTAACTGTGGTCAACCATGTGCATTCGCATTCAGATTATCTTCGGCCGAGCGGTTCCTTGGAGATTGTATGTGCCCTTAAAAAAGAACATAAGTGAAAAAGTGAATCACTTGTGATCAAGCACCTAATTTTACTCTGTTCACCATGTGTTATCTTGATAGCTGTACACATTAATCTGTAGATGGAAGTCATCAACATTGATCAAATCACTATCTTGTCTCCCCACGCAGTAGGGTTTCATCATTAAATTCATGGCCCCTGGCACCAATCTTTACTGCCATTTTAATATTGTTCAACACGTGGTTACTTAAACAGAAATTGTAGTACATTACTGACCTCCTGGGGATTTAGGTTTATATATTACAGATGACAACACATACAACCAGAAGATAGGAATTCCATTTAAGTATGCCAATTGAATAGATACAATCCATTACCATTAATGTGCAAAACTTAAGGCCAACAACTGATATATATATATAATGGATTATATTTATATTGCTCTTTTCTCCCAAAGGACTCAGGCCATTATTTATTCTCTCCACAGTCACAGTCACTGTTTGTGGTAAGCGACGTCTGTAGCCACAGCTGCCCTGGGGCAGACTGATGGAGACGTGGCAGCCATTTTATACACCATTGCTGTGTCAGTTTGAACTAGGGAGCGCGGGATTTGAACCGTCACCCTTCCGGTCATAGGATAACTGCTCTACCACATGAGCCACTTGCAAAATGATATAATCAGCTCATGTTTGGGCATACAACATTAGCCAAGAATTTTCATATTCTTGTATAGTTAAATAAATTGTGTTATTATTTTTATAAAATGTGTCCAGACTCCTATTATAAACATGGCACAATGAGTGATAGGTCTATACTTCAGCTGTACTGCCTGTCATTATGTTAGCTGATGGGCCTTGTATGGAGAACTATTTTTATCTCTGTGACTGTGTCTGTCCCTCCCCTTCCCTGTTGTTATCCCTTTCAGTTATTGAGTCACGGCAAGGATAGAAATAAGTGTTGGTGTTGGAGGGAGAGGAGTGAATGTAGTTTTAGGAGGATTCTCATGATTGTGGCTTGGTTTATTTTTTTGTGCATTGAGACTGTGGCTTAAAATAGAACATCCTTCGAGAGCACCCGTTGTGTCATTTGTATTTTGTTGTGCACATACACACTCAGTATAGCCCCTGTGTTATGTAATCAGTACAGTGGCACATAACTGCTTAGTTATTCAGTCATAAATGCTTTTGACTCACACATTCCTGTGTATGGGACATACAACTGCACACATTGCCCAGCCAATCACAGGTCCTCAAGCCCAAATATAGACTAAATGTTGTGTAAAAAGAAATAAACCGTACTCAAAAAACAGAGTAAACATGAGGGGGGATTAAAGTTTATATATTAAAATTCCTCTCAATTCCTGCATATCATATCAACATCCTAAAGATTTAGAAAATTTTGGAATGACTAAAGTAGGAATACATTTCACATAAAATTAATCAGTTACAAAATCAAAACATTGGAGTTTGTGCATGTGCCCAGGCTGGGTTCTTTGCAAGTGTTTGTGAGCCACGATGGATAAGAAATCATGCCAGAGTGAGTGAGTGGAGCGGGTTTCAGGAAAGAGAGAGAATGAGAGCAGAGGAAGCTGAGAAAGAGGCAGAGGGAGAAGAGGGAGAGAGTGTGTGTGCCGTTGGGCTGTGCCAGATATTGCCAGAACAAGCAGCGATTCCTAAGGAAAGGGAGGTGCGTCCTAGCATCTTCTCATGAGGGATTTAAACTGACTTCAGATTGCTTTCAGTCTGACGGAGGATTCCCCTGCTTCTGTAGAATAGCTCTTTCCTTTCATGTAAAACAGGACTTTGTTGTGAGCATAAGAAGCACACAAAAAGAAGACAGAGGGAGACTTACCCCCACTTCCTTTATACCCAACAGCTTAACAGATGGCACCGACACAATGATCTTTGACTCCGTCCCAGCATTTGGTCCCTAAGGTATGTCTGCTTTTCAGTAGTATTTGGCAAAATGGTACTTGCTCATACATGCATTCTCCTGCACTGTTGGCCTTGATTGTGTTTGAATGAATGTGGAAAATAGGATGGCTGTTTATATCCATGTGAGTATGTTCAATTTAAGTAAGTAAGAGCGATAGATAGTTCTGTACTGTAGCTAATTCACCACCTCATCAGTGCCTTTCAGATTGAAACCCTGCTCTATTGTTAAAACTCTACCACAGTGATTCTTTTTTCCTTGTTGTTACTCAGTATGACCTTATAAATTATACGTTACAAAATAACAGTTGGTCTTGACAAGTTTGAAGGACAGCGCACATTGAAGGACAGTGACTGGGAGTCTGCACTTTTTACAGCTTCTTTTATTGAAGCAGAATTAAAAGGCAGTTTCCCTCTGCTGTAGCTTTTGTGTGAATTTGAGTTTTGTTTGGCTCTAACATTAAAATATGCTAAATCCTTCTATAATAACGAGTGTACGATAACCAGCATTAATAATGTGAAAGCAATAATTGTTGGCAACCATCTAAACTTCAGGTAAGCATATTCAGATTTGGCCTTGCCTACTTCCGGCCCCCTAAAGGAAAGTGTTTGAACTTCAGGGTTAACATCATATGACTTCCTGGACCACAGCCAGACATTTTTAATGCTCTCAAAACAATGTGCAAACTCCTACAAAGAGTAACACAGTGGGAAATGCATTGTTTTATTTCCTTACCTAAATAGATAGTCTACAAATCTTGCAAAAATCAGACATTTTCAATGTGGGGAAGTATCAGAAACAATAGCTGAGTGGCCTTAATGTAGTTGGTAAAATAATTAAAGCTGTAATGTTCCCTGTCAAAAAACATTTTTTATAGATTGTCCTCCCACACAGAGATACAGTCAGGTCCATAAATATTGGGATATCAACACAATTCTAATCTTTTTGGCTCTATACACCACCACAATAAATTGAACAGGATGTGCTTTAACTGCAGACTTTTAGCTTTAATTTGAGGGTATTTACATCTAAAGCAGGTGAACGGTATAGGAATTACAGTTTGTATATGTGCCTCCCACTTTTTAAGGGACCAAAAGTAATAGGACAGATTAACAATCATAAATCAAACATTCACTGACATGTTTTTGGGATTATTTTGCTGTTTTCCATCTTGATTTATTCTGAAACTGTAACATTGCACATTCAATTCCCCCTTCATTTTGACACTAGAATTATTGAAATACACCTTGTAGTTGCAGAGATATAGTCAATTTACTGTGGGCATGTCCTTTTCGAGCAGACACACCAAAAAACAGGCTTGGGTTTAAAGGGTTAATGCTTAGTTGCAAATTCTTTGCAGTCAGTAAAGCCTGAAGTCTGGAATGCATAGACATCACCAGACGCTGGGTTTCATCCCTGGTGAAGCTCTGCCAGGCCTCTACTGCAACTGTCTTCAGTTCCTGCTTGATCTTGGGGCATTTTTCCTTCAGTCTTCAGCAAGTGAAATGCATGCTCAATCAGATTCAGGTCAGGTGATTGACTTGGCCATTGCATAACATTCCACTTCTTTCCCTTAAAATAATCTTTGGTTGCTTTCGCAGTATGCTTCGGGTCATTGTCCATCTGCACTGTGAAGTGCCGTCCAATGAGTTCTGAAGCATTTGACTGAATATGAGCAGATAATATTGCCCAAAAAACTTCATAACTCATCCTGGTGCTTTCACATCATCAATAAATACAAGAGAACCAGTTCCATTGGCAGCCATACATGCCCACGCCATGACACTACCACCACATGCTTCACTGAAGAGGTGCTATGCTTTGGATCATGAGCAGTTTCTTTCCTTCTCCAGACTCTTCTCTTCCCATCACTCTGGTACAAGTTGATCTTGGACTCATCGGTCCATAGGATGTTGTTCCAGAACTGTAAAGGCTTTTTTTAGATTTTGTTTGGCCAACACTAAACTGGCCTTCCTGTTTTTGAGGCTCACCAATGGTTTACATCTTGTGGTGAACCCTCTGTATTCACTCTGGTGAAGTCTTCTCTTGATTGTTGACTTTGACACACATACACCTACCTCCTGGAGAGTGTTCTTTATCTGGCCAACTATTGTGAAGGGTGTTTTCTTCACCAGGGAAAGATTATTTAGGCATTAATACAATTGGTTTTACTCTTTTAGTGTGTTGGCTCTTGTACTTTTTCATATTCCTCAAATTGGTCATGTAAATATAGAGCCCACTGTGTCACAAAGCACACAAGACCCCAGAAATGCATGTGCACAGGAAATACTTTACTTGAGCTAATTAAATATTTAACAGACCTGGCAGCCTATACTAGAGCCTATTCAGTCATGTCAGTCAAAATATGTATGATATAAGGGAAGGGAAAAGCACTGTTGCAGGATCCAATACTGTGCATGCCAAATCCACAGTTCTTTTTCATATCAGTTATTTTATTTTATTATTCGGCCCATTATTAATAGAATTAAGAAATATTGCTGTTAATAAAGTTAATAAAGTCAAATAATGTTTTCCCTCTGGATTAAAGTAGGAATTAATTTCAACTGCTAACATTTTGTCAGTGTAATGTATTTATTTTTGGTTCTCATGGGGCCTTACTTAGAATAAAGATTGATGCTGAAGCGCCTCACACTGAATTCCCAGGTCTCTGTAGTTATTTGGTGGCTGTAGAGAAACTCACATTAGGGGAGACAATGTCTTCTTGTCGCTTACACAAAGTGACATAGTGATTTGTTGCTTCAGCAGTGCCTCACTATTCACTCAGCCTAATTGACAGATGAACAATAATGTGGCAAAAAGGTAAACAAGTGTAGTTCATTAGGTCAGAGGGAAGCAGAGGTCTGGAGAGGCATGCTGACCTTTTGCTCTGGATGAAGCATGATGTGTCACATCGACAAGAACAGTGCTAAAGCCAGCAGAGATGTGCGACTCATTACTGTTGTATTAGTTTTTGTTTTTTATTCTCAATGTTTACTATTTAACTTTATGTTCACACCGCAGCAACAACAGGAATAATGCATTACATAATAATACTCTACACTGCAATCTTTCCAAAATAAAGAATGTGATTCATAGAGTAAACACTGTATAATTAGACAATGTATAACCTTCAGCCCAAAGCAGCATGGTTTATTCTTGCTACCAAATAATAGTTTTTTTCCCTCGTATTTCTGTCTTGTCCTCCTTGCTGTGCAATACCATTATCCTTGCCATCTGCAGAGGGTGCCTTTTTCTTTTGTTGCTGGCACAATAGGCTATGAACTGCTCATTATGGCGTTTTGGGCACACACTTTAGTAGCTTAGTTCTAAAGCCTCAATCACACACTGGTGCCATAAAATGAAATCTATCCATGTTTGAAATCCTGTGGTTAAAACTCTATCCCTGTGTAATCTCCATGTTAATAAACACTCTTTATTAGCATTCCTTGACTAATCACCTGCTCAGTACATAATAAAACCTTAAGTGTTAGCATAGTGAAGGCATGTTATTAAGAAGTGTTTTCTAGCCACACTTAGTAACAGTGACTTGTGTTTAATCACCATTTTAATTATAACCAGCTCTTTTAATATATTTTGGATTTGGCCATGTAAAACACATGTATGGCACTGTATTAATGTAGTAACAATGTACTATACAACCCACCCCTGACGTGAACCGTCATGATCCCTAGCCTCAGATTTTTATTTAACCTTTATTTAACCAGATAAAAAGACTCATTGAGATTGATCTTTTTCAAGAGTGACCTGGCCAAGACAACAGCATTTACATACAATTTAAAACATACATGACATCAACAAAAACAAATGATATTTACAGTCAATGTGTACAAGTTTAAAAACAGTTACATTTTCCAAGTTCATTGAGTTCACGCTTCTTTAGAATAGATTTAAATTCTCCCAATGTCACAAGTTCAGAAAGATTTAGGTCCTTTTGCAGTTCATTCCATGCACAGGGGGCAGTGTACTGAAATGCTGCCTTACCCAACTCTGTTCTGACTCTGGGAACCACCATCAGTATGTTCTTCTGAGAACGCAGAGCATACTGTTGTTGATTTTTACGCATGTATGTGCAGAGGTAAGATGGGAGGAGCCCAAGAATACGTTTATAAATGAAAGTCAACAAATGAGACCACCTGCGAACATACAAGGATGGAAACTCAGCTGCAGCATACAGTGTACAATGGTGAACACGATTTCCACAACGAGTCATAAAGATCAGACTGCTACTAGTTGGACAGGTTCTTGTTCCATCGTTGTTGCATTTGTCACCCCGTCTTTATGTTACTGTTGTCCCTAGGGGTGTGTATCGGCAAGCACCTGGCAATACGATACGTATCACGATAAAAATGCCACAATACAATATATCCCGATATATCCCAATACTGTATTGTAAGATGATACAGTATTTTTTTTCTGAAATACTCAACAGAGTGCATGATTTTGAGATATATGTATATATATATATATATATAAAACTTGATTTCTTTTTTTTTGGCTTTTCGGCCATAATTTGAATTGATACAAGAATCGCAACGTGGAATATTACGATATTTAACACAAGACATTTTTTTCTTACACCCCTAATTGTCACTGTTCTCATCTTGCCTTTCAATTAAGGCTTTCAAAAATCCCCTTAAAAATCTACTACAGAATAATCATCCTGGTCTACTTAAAGCTAAAGTGGCATAACAAATCTTTAAAAAGAATTTAACATTAGTTATCTAGAAAGCCCATCAGTTGTAACAAAAATGTCTAAATTCTCATATGAAGATTTGTTCTTTTGAGTTCATTCCATGCACAAGTGTACTGAAATGCTGCCTTACCCAACTCTGTTCTGATTATCAGCCACCATCAGATATGTTCTTCAAACATATTAGTCATACTGTTGTTGATTTTTCATTGCATGTATGTGCAGAGGTAAGATGGGAGGAGCCCAATGATCATTTAGCTAATGAAAGTCAACAAATGAGACCACCTGGGAACATTAAGGATGGAAACTCAGCTGCAGCATACAGTGTGAGACAAAAACAAAAACCAGATTTACCAGTCATAAAGGATCAGACTGCTACTAGTTGGACAGGTTCCTTGTTCCAAGCGTTGTATCATTTCTGCATGCTGCGGTGTATCTCTAAGAGCTGCCCTGGAGCCATTGTAAGAGTGTATATTTCACTCACATACACTGTTTAATCTTCATCTTAATGCCACAATACAATATATCCCAATTTCATACAAATACTGTATTGAAACAATGATACTAGTTCTTCACATTTTTCTGAAATACATACAGAGTGCATGATTTTGAGATATATGACATCAGCATTTATATATATATATATATATATATATATATATATATATATATATAGCCATATATATAAAACTTGATCTCTTCACAGTCACCATAATTTGAATTGATACAATCACCTGCAGATATTACGATATTTAACACAAGACATTTTTTCTTACAAATTGTCTACTGTTCTCATCTTGCCTTTCAATTAAGGCTTTCAAAAATCCCCTTAAAAATCTACTACAGAATAATCATCCTGGTCTACTTAAAGCTAAAGTGGCATAACAAATCTTTAAAAAGAATTTAACATTAGTTATCTAGAAAGCCCATCAGTTGTAACCATCTGACAAAAAGTCATCCATATGAAGGTTTGGGTGTTGATCACAATCCCAAAAATAAAAGTAACTGAGTTTGGTTTGATTATCAGCCTCCCAGATATTATCAAACATATTAGTCTAGTTATGTTATTCATTGCATATGGGAATTATAACATCCAATGATCATTTAGCTAATGCAGGAAAAGTGCATAAAGTTTCCTCTGGAGAATTAAAGCAAGCACCAATCTGACAAAAACAAAAACCAGAGTGGCATTTACTGTATTGTCCCTCCTGCCTCAGCTTGTGGTAGCTGTCATCATTGTCCTTGAATGGGAAAGCCAAGCGTTTATCTTTCTGCATGCTTTGGGCCTTCTAAGAGCTGCCCTGGAGCCATTGCAGGACTAACACTGTACAGATTTCACTCACAAACACTGTTTAAATTTCATCTTAAGTATCTACATAGAGACCCCAATTTCTTTGGATTACATGTTAATAATGCACTCACTAGTTATTCACATATTGTGAAAACATACTAATATTTAAAACCCATGACATCAGCATTTATTTTTACTGAAATGGAGCACAGTCATATTTTACAGGACTATTAGACAGTTTCCTGGAAAAACCCATCTCTAAATCACAGTGACCTTAATGTGTGGCTAACAATCACCTGCAGACAGCAAACACCATGCACCTGTTATGTGTCTCGACAAAGCCTTCTTTGGCTATTTTTAGCATCAGTCTCCACAGTTATGAGCTTGTTTTCTAGAAGAAATGCGCCGTCTAGACTGCATAACCTGTGTGTCTGATACTTGTCACTGTCACTGGGGTCAATGAAATAAGGCATGATAGTCATCTGACAAAAAAGTCATCCCTGTATTTGTAGGTTTGGGTGTTGACAATATTAATTTCCCAAAACACCCTTTTTGGTAAAGCAACTTCTACAAAATACATGTAATGTGTTTTTCCAACGTACTTTTCTGTCTGTTCTGTCTGTGCACTCTCACCTTTTCAATCATACTGCAGTAAAACTGACCTCATAATGCTTAATTTGAGTATTACATAAAGTTTCTAGAGACAACTGAAACTGTTTTGTGGTCCAATCTGACCTACTTTTCTGATCTTTTTCTGTTTGGCATTGTATGAGAAATTGTCCCTCCTGCCTCAGCTTGTGGTATGGTGTATTAGTTTTTTCCAGTGAGAGTTCACAGGTCTGCTGGAGCCTATCTCAGCAGCTTTGGGCCTTAAGCAGGGTACAACTGGGAAAAATGAGGAAGTAGACAGTTTAATTGAGTGGATTGATTTACCCATTTTATTCATTCACCAGTGGCCATTTATCTACATAGTTTACCTATACATGTCTTTGGATTAATATGTTAATAATGCAAAACAAGGGTCCCTTTTAATAGTATCTTCACTACACAAGATCAGGAAATGTGGACAGAATTCTGTGTTAAAAAGAGTTAAAAAGAAACACATATATTTTACATGCTGCTATTAGACAGTTTCCTGGAAAAACCCATGATATAAAAAGCCTGTGTGCTGTGATATCGATACTGTGGATGTGTGAAAAGAGCAAAGCGCTGGAAAATGTCAGGTGAGACTTAGAGGAGCTTTTTAGGTGCTGTAAGGGGAACATTTATCCTCTTACCACTCAGTTATGAAACACTTTTAGAAGAAATGTGACTGCTGAAGTAGACTGATACTTGTCACACGTTTCACTGATTTAATGAAATACCCAGCATGATAGTCATAGCTACCTAGAGCAATGTTACCTTTCAATAAAAAGTCCTCGCTGTTAAGAGGGCCAATTTAAAGTGTCAAAAACTCCAACACCTCATATTTTAACTTTTACAAAAATGGAGCAAAAATGTGCATATCACTTTTTAATGAGACCAGACAATGTGTTAGGACCATTTCCTGCCTGCAGTAAAACTGACCTCATAATGCTTAATTTGTTACTGATCACTTCACAATTTCACAGGACTGCTGAGGTGGTTATTGTGACAGAATATGTTTCTCATTTTCTCATCTGCTGACAATAAAAGATTACACAATTTTTCCCTTATTATTAAACTTATCATTTGTCCACTTCTCTCAAGAGTTCCTGTGTGGGTTCGGGGCAATAAGGCAGTAGCTCAGTGGGTAGAGCGGCCGTCCTTCGACCGGCAGGTGGGCGGTTCGATCCCTGCTCGAAACATCCCAAAACATCATAACATCCCGCTCTCCCCCACATACTGTCGTTGTGTCCTTGGGCAAGACACTTAACCTACATTACCTCCAGTGAGTGTTCTGTAATACTGGTAAATAGCTTAATGTAAAGTGTAAAGCCATATGTAAAGTGCTTTGAGTGCCTACTAAAGTAGGTAGAAAAGTGCTATATAAAAATTATTTATTATTATTATTACTCTCTAAAAGTACAGGGTTATTTAATTAATGATTCTCTCCAAAGAGATACTTGATTTATTTTCGTGCAGCTGGTGAGGTGTGTGTATTTTTCATCATTAATTAACCACTTGTAGCTGTTTCGAGATGGCTGTTCACTCCTGTCTGTGACTGTATGTAAACGCATGTCACTGCCTTCTTCCTGCCAAGGCTTTATAAGGTGCATATGCTTTTCTTTAAATAACATCATTCTGACAGCTCATGCATCGTATACATATTTCTTTATAAGAAACCCTCACAATGCCTAATTAAGTAGTTTGATAAAGGAATACTACAGGTAACACAATCTGTAAGTTTTTTTTTTATTTACCAGTGTTGCCCTTCCTCAATTTGAGTTTGACACTACATTTTTAAATAGCACTATTTCCAAACCTGAGCTGTCAGAGTGTTGACATCCTTCAACAAAAGGAAAGCTCTGGAGGCACCAGACACTGTAGGTATTTGCAGTTCATTATCTAAACTAAAATGGCAGCCCAGGGCTCCCATACATGAACTGTATCGACACTATGGCATCCTTGAGTCCCCAACAATTAAAAATCAATTTCTCTGAAAATAGCCCTAGCATCTGTCTGCAAACTTTAATTAGCCAGTGACTCATTATAGTGCTCCATCAGACAGCCTACGATCTATACGTAGGAGAGACTGAGTCTTAAATGCCTGGTAAATCTATAGTGAAAGTTTTATTAGAAAAACAAGCTCCGATAACAAATTATACCCAGAGGAATAGTCTAGCCACTGAAGTACACTTAAAGATGTTTAAGTGGGACTCTAGATGTCCTTTATGTGGGAGACATTATTATTTTCAGCCTGCTGGCTAAAGAATGTACAAAAAATGAGATTAACAAACTGTGGTAAGAAGTGAGGGAACATGCTGTGGGTAAACAAGTTTGGAGCTGGCAGATGCTCTGTGTGAGCAGGTTAAAGCTCTCTAGGTTCTCTAGGTTCATATTGCTGTAGAAAAAAAATGAATGCAAAGAATATTGAAATAATTTGGCCATGTGTTAAGAGGAACAAAATGTTAACAATAATGGAAATAATGTAATTAATTTAGATGAATTGTTTAAAGATATACACTCCTCTTTCATAGGAAACTATAGTGGAAGATTTTCAGTCTAAAATAAAAACTTAATTTTGTGTCACAGCTATCTCTTACCACTTATATATTCTCTCTCTGAAGTCTTCACAGATACAGCTTTTAGTAGACCGATAACCTTGTCTGATGTAATATGGTATCATCGAAGCCATTTTCAGAATCATTTTAGTTAAAATGTAAAATTCATGCCAAAGGGTTGTTTTGTGCGAGAGGGTGTTAATCAGCAAATAATAAACAGATGATTTGTGACAAACACACAGTGACAGGGACATATTGCCAAGTGTAATGTGTCAGTGTGAGTGGATTTCTTTCTTCCTACCCCTCAGTCACACTTTCATCACAGAAAACATTCAGACTGTAGAGACACCGCATTGTGGTTGTCTGAAAAACAGACACACATATTGTGGAAAAATAGCACTGAGATGCACCAATCTACTGTAGCATAAACAAACAGAACACAAAAAAGCCCCTGTATGTTTTTGGAGAAATGATAAGTTCCAGGAAAAGTCTTGTCTGGGAATTATAATTAGTGTCAAGACAACAGAAGGACCAAATGCAACCTCATAAGAAATTGCATTTTGAGTCTGGTTCTTCTATATAACTGTGGCTGAATGTAACACCCAAACTTAATTTCAGCATGTTCTTTGGGATTTATGATTGCCATTGCTGTGTGCTGAAACTATGTGGATCCGGGCTTATTTCTTCATATTTACATTTACATTTAGTCATTTAGAAGATGCTTTTATCCAAAGCGACTTACATTCAACAGTGTTACATTTACATTTTTACATTTTTAGTTGACGCTTTCATTTTAAAGCAACTTACATTAAGGTTCCATTCACCAGTGTTACAGCTGGAACACCACTGGAGGCCAGGGGGGTTAAGTGTCCTGCCCAAAGACACAACGACAGTATGTGGGAATCAAATTACCTACCCTCCGGTTGAAGGACGACCACTCTACCACTGAGCCACTGCCGCTCAGTGATAGAGTATGTCATATGTATTGTCAGAGCTGCTCCAACAACAGCAGCATGTGATGAATAAGTATGTCTTCTTGTTTTGTAGTGTCATGTTGACAGTGTGCTGGTGCCTCATGAGTACAATGAGAATAACCTTTAATCAACAGTATGTGCCTATTACCAGAGACAAAATTTCTGCAAGCTTGTCCAAAACCAGTGATACAGAACAAACCTTCCCAATTAGCACAGAAATGACGATTGATATATATGACAATTCTATGTGGTCATCCAAATCCAAATCACATGAGACTGGCTCAGGGCCACAATAAAAGATGGGACACCATGCCATGAGCAATAGGGCAAGAAAGAACCGTGAGTCTGATGTTAAAATGTTGTTTTGAAATATGTTTAACATATTAAAAATAAAGTGATTTTTAGTTTCAACCCACTTAAAAGTGCAATTTTTTACCCTGAGAAAACACAGGAAACCATTAACCCTTTGAGGCCAGCCAACAAATTCTTATTTTCTAATTTTAAACAAAGTCTTTTTGCTAACAATAATAAACCAAACCTATACTGTAAATACAGCATTAAAACTGTAATACACAAGAATGCCCAATAAAAAGCCACCCACATTTATCATGTATTTGTTGGCTCATATCTGGTATATAGGGTGCATGTGAAAGAGACTTTTCATGAATTATCGCAGGGATGTGGGAGAGCGGTGAGCCCTCTGTCTCTCCACTGGAGCTGCCAGCAGTTAAAGATGAATGCCGTGTTGGAGCAATTACTTTAGCAAGTGTAGCACAGCGCTCACACGGTGTCCTATATTTGCCTTTGTGTGACTCTCCATTCTTCTTTATCCCTGCCCTGCTCCTCCATAAAAGAACCATAAAAGCATTAAACTACATCCTGGCCGCAGTACAATTCATGAACACAAATTATACATTAAGATTATATATTCCCATGTTTTTTGTCCTATTATTCTATTGTTACTATATTCATATCATGTGTCATTTTCTACTTCTTGTCTTTTCCGGGTTACGAAGGCTGGGTGTAACGTAGGTGGACAATTACCAGTTAATAACAGGACAGACAACCCATTTATTCTCTGTGACCAATACACCCACACATTCACATATACCAACAGTGTACTGAGAGATTTCACAAAAGCATTGGGACAAACATGAAGACCACGGTTGGCCCAAACTTTGAATAGAGTTCGGTCAGAGCATTGCAACAACCAGTATGTCACAGCTTAAAGGCAAGTTATAGAATATTTTACTCCGTCAACAAAAAGTATTTAGTACAGTATGTGCAGTTTAACATTACTAAGAGTGATTTGTTCATCCCTCTGTATGATGGATATTGTCCAGTTTCTCTCTGGCGCTATTGGTATTCTCATTGACTGCTGCACATTGAAACTGCTCTCTTTTACTCACTGCACTGACTCATAGTAACAGAAGCTACTGTGTAATTGGAATCTTATCAAACACTAGCTATTTCAGACCGAGTACTGAACTTAGAAAGACGAACAGTGCATGTTTTTGTTGTGTCAGCACATACTGTACTTACACTCTGGCACAGAAAAACCCAATACACTGTGATAAGAGAAGCAGGAAAGAAATCTTGTTATAGGACATTTTTAACTAAAACATTCAATATATACACAGTTGTGGTCAAGTTGCTTAAAGACAATTAAAACAAGCTCTCTGTTCTCTTTGCAATTATGTAATAGCCTACTTTCTAGTTTAAACATACAAGTAAACCCTTCTCTTCATTGAGAAAACTTCTGAATGAATTAAAGTGTTGTATGTTAAACTCACTTAACACATTAACTTTGTGAATAAAGTCAAATAATTGAAAAGACATACTAACCATTACAAGAAACCTTACACATCCTTATGTGGTATGGAATAGTGTTATAATATTAAAATATAGATTTGCTTTTGTCTCATCTTATCTGCATTTGTCTGTCACTTTCACAATAATAGATACATTGTTCCAGCTGTTTGTTGAATCTCAGTTGCTTCTGACAGCAGCTGTTTGCATGAAGCATGCACAATGTCCCAGAAAACACCACAGCCAGCCAAAGAAGTCTGCAAATACCAAAATACACCAGCACACAGTTAGTCACTGACTGGCAGACATGCTGCCTACAGTGTTTGGCTGTGACCTTTAACCTTTTGTTCATAAAGAGGCAGAAAAAGGTCACAATTCATGATCTATTAGATAACATGACTGCCTCCTGTGGCATAATTTCAGTTCAGTTAAGTTATAAAGTTATAAACCAAGGCAGTACATCAGTAATTATTATGTACACTTTATTAATTTTAATCAAAATGTCAGCTGCTAAGATAACATGTGGGTGTAAATAATGTTAGTTTTTCTGTAGCCACAGAACACTAATCTGTATCTTTTCACTGTTTAAGGGGTCTTTTTTACCCCTCTCTTCTGTTGTTTTTAATCTTTGTACTGTATGTGCACCTCAGGAGTGCACATTGTACAATGACAATAAAGATATTATATTCATTTCTAAGACATAAATCATTTTACCAATTTTACATGATTTGGGGTTTTTATTTACATACTTTTTTTCTATTACATTTTTAAAATGTTGGCATTTAAGGTCCTAATTACAAGTACCATTAATTATCTTGGACTCAAAGATGTGAACTTCCTGGTCCAATCTAGGTCTAAATTGCTTCAAGATTTAAGTAAATCCTAGAGGTGTACATAAACAATGAGAACAGACAATGCAGCATGTACAACAAAGGTTTGTGCAACAAAGATTTGCATACCACAGGTGCAAAAATAGAAAGAGTTCAACTGTGAACGATTTGCAGCCATGTATTTTGTTTTAATAAAACATCCATAATCACACCTTTTGATACAGATAGGTCTTACTCTAATGATCATTAAAAAACACTGCAAATACAATTTACACTATGCACACTACACTATGTGCCGAATTTCTGACTTTTCTGCAAAAAACTAAAAAGGTCGATTAGAGTAAAAAGAAGCAACAAACTGTTTTGTTTTATTGGTTCAATTGATTTTCTTAAAAAAAAATCTAAATAATAAAAAAGAACATTGGAATTGCTTTGATAAAATGCTGCCATCTAAACAGACTGTTTAACAAGCTGGAATAAAGAGCCAGTATCTAGTGGAGGCTACTGGGCATGGAGTGATGGACAGAAAGAGTTAACAGTTTGGAGGTCATTAGTGTTGGTCAGACACTGATAGGTCACTGTTCAGTGGTGTGCTCTCGGAGCCTCTCATCCGTGAGTAACGGACTCGTATCCCGCCCACAACACGCAGCGTGCACTGATTTCTCCGGACTTCACCGTGTTTGTTTGTTGTACCTGTTAGAATGGATGGTTAGCGTGTGGGACGTTCCCAGCGGCTTAGGCGCTGAGTGAGTCTTGTCTGGGACAAGTTGGAAAGTGGAAGCTGGAGAAGCCGAGGTAAGCTGCCTGTCCGTGATGAAAGATGTCTGGTTTGTTAAAGCGGTGTAAACGCGGAGTCCGTTTGACAGAAATTGCTTTGTCAAGTGGTTCCCGAAACTGCGCTTTGACATGCGGCATTTAACAATAATTCTTCACAAACCGAAAGTTAGCTCAGGCTCAAAGTAGTCTGCTTTACTGGTTTACTTGGCACATGTTTGTTTTTGTTTTATGTTTTGACGTAGCCTACAACTATACCATATTTGGCTGCAACGTGAAGTGTTGTTTTGTTAGCTGTAGACACTTTCTGTTGCTTTTTAATGTGTGATAAGAATGTAGCAGCTCGTGTTTAAATAGTAGGCTATGTAGACTTACCTAAAGCATACGCTATGTTCTGTTTCCTTCGTTTGATTAACAGATAAGTCCCTCTTTACGTTGAGTAACCTGATAAAGTGGCATTGACCTCTAAAATATTGTAGGGTATGTTTTAAATACAGCCTACAGTTAGTACGTATAATTTGTAAATGTTTTAATCGCCCCAGGCCTGCTGACTTCAGCATTATTCAGACGTACAGTGGTTCTTCTTCTAGCCTTGAAATTGAAACAGAGATACTTTGCGGTGTTTACTGCAATGTAGTGTAGCTTATCAGAAATCTGGGTACCATCTGCACCACTTGTGTTGCAACTGTTGCTTTTTCACCATTGCTTAGTCCAGACTGTTCTTTTTTCAAATCTTTTCCCATGCATGTCTGTGTCTCTCTGAGGATAATTTCAAGGGATACACAGTTCATCTTGGATTGTCCATAAACTTTATATGGTGACAAATAGTAAGTGATTTATTTTTATTTTTACACACATTCAACAGAACAATGCACAAAAGTATAAACACACATTATAAACAAATATCTTGACTATAAATGAATGCTTCATAAGAAACCTGCAGCTCAATGGAAGTAACACAACAACACAGCTGTGGTTGCAGTTTGACGGAGCTTTCTGAATAAAACCACCTCACATTCTCATGTCTCTCAGTTTCCACTTTCCCTCTTGTCTCAGCTGTATGAGGCTCTTGAGCCTGGGAAAATGCCTCTTAACCCCACAGGAAATGACAGTTACTTATTTATCTATAAGTGAGTATGGTGAGATTCTGTAAAAAGGCTAACATTAACTGAGAAATCCCCTTTGTTTTGTCAGTGAAACGATCACTCATTTTGGTGTAAGGGGGAATGTTTTCTGGTTAAATATCTGCCTTTGACCTGCCCTGTTTTAAACTCGCTGTCTGTCAGTAATTCTGTGAAATGTGTAGGTTTTATCGTCCTGTTTAGCTCTTAGTCTGCTTGGTGCAGTAGTTTCCATTTCCTGTAGATTTAAATCACTTAAACGTTGACATATTTGATATTCTTTTAGCTTGGTGGCTAATGTAGCTGAAAACATATAGTGACAGTGAAGCATAATAAAAGCAGTTCCAGTCTTTTAATGATATTGTATTCATTTAATGCTTTAAAATGAAAAAGGAACTTATTCCGACAGGGATTGTGATCACAGGTTGACACAACATGTTGCATATTATCTTTCAGTGTTTCTTATGCCATGTAAAAAATAATTTTGCCATAAAATATACAATGCTTTCCATCCAATTTCCAAAGCAGCTGATCTGATTGTGCCTAAATGGATTTCCGTCCCTAACAATTGAGCTAACATGCCTAAATACAACAGCTTCAAATACTTCTACTGTATTTCTGAAGATCTGCGCTGGTTTCCATAATGTAGTAATGAGGTTATTTTTAGCAGGCAGGGTATCTAAATAAGAGATGAAAGCCTTTGAGTTTGATCACCACAGCAAATCTCTATAGATGTGGGCCAAACGAAAGGGGACAAGATTAGAGCAATGGGATGTAGGAGAAGCTGTGATTAAAATAACATCATAACGTTATTGTGGCTGCAATGGAGTCTAAATAAAGCTATGTGAGGAAGTTAACCTTGAGGATAGCCTTGTGGCTGCAATTTTTATGTAACAGCATCAAAGTGCAATGTGCGTTTCATGCAATATGCATTTGGAGTGTTGCGATAACAATATGAGCTGCAATATTTGAATGCTTTTTGACAGAAGACGTGTTGAATTATGAAATATGATTAAGAAACTATTAAGAAATACAAGGTTTTGGACTAACTTGCACTTGTAAAAGCAGAAGCTCAATCTTAAAAACTAAATGGGGACTAAACGGGTCTAAACCTGGACACAGGAAAAAGTAAATGCCCCACAAACAAGATCATAATGTTATTGTGATACAAGTCATTCTTTGTTGTACAGATATTGTGATTGAAATTCAAAATGACTTTATTATAACAATAATACTGCAATAACGATAATATTGCGATAACGATAACTTTGTAATATATTGTGCAGCACTGATTTTGCCTGAATATTTTAATCACATCAATGGCATTTAAAATCTGTTTTAAACCTGGCTGTTCAATGACTGTGTGTCGTAGAAAGAGATTGGTGTCTTTTGATTTATTAGCAGTACAATGTGTCCCTTTAGTCTTCCTTTTTTACAGGGGTCTGTGTGCAATCCGATGAGTGTAGGCTCTAGTGATATTTACTGTAGATTAACAGGAAAAGATAACCTGGGGTGAAAGCCATTACGTTTCTAATCTTAACCTAGCTTCACAGTTTGCCTCATAATTACACGGTGCCCTACCAGCACTCGCATAATTACATTCAGCAACCCTGCAGTGATCCACGAAGCACCCCTGCATGAGTGAGTTATTGCTCACTGATAAAGATTTTATGGACTTTAGTATGAACTTCACAAGGCGTCAGAGCTTTATGTTTGTGGGAATCAGCAGTTCCGCACAGAATATTGAATATGTATAACCACTGTGATATCACGTGCCAGATAAACTAAAAAGGCTGCTAGAACTGCAATTGTATGTCAATTTTATGGAATTCTATGGACTAGGAATGCACAGGTTTATTAGGTAAGTGAACCCAAAAAAGGCAAACATTACAATCAAAAGCATTTTATTTGATTTCCTCTTTTATTTCTACTCTAAAATAGGGGAACCTTATAGCCTGATTTAACCAGAACAGACTAGATTTTAAGCCCCTTGTCCCGACAGATACAGTATCTACAAAAACAAAATGTTCTAATCTTGTGCTCTCCTGTCCCAAATGTATTTTAATGCATTTAATCAGCATTTGCATGCCCCTGTAATCTGCCCCTATTTGACTGTGTAGTGACAGGAACACAGTTCTAAGAATAGAGAAGCAGAAAACAATTGAGCTGAACGTTATCGGTCTGTAATGACGTGTGAAAAGCAAGTAATCACATGGTAGTTACAGTATGTACCGTGTCGCTGCCTCTTTGATGGAAAACTGTGATCTCTCACAGCTGTAACAGCAAAGCTCTACTGTGGTAGGTCCATCTGCTGACACCACTTATGTATACGCATGGCAAAGAGCAAAAGGCACACGAGGCACACAAGATGGCTTGACCATTAGGGCCCTTCATGCTGTGCACTATATTTTGTAATTTTTATATAATGCATAGGTGTATCAACACTCTTCGCAGCTAGGGTGCAGTGTTGTCTATTCTTCTTCATCTTTAATTAATGACCAAATAACTACATTTTAATATGTCCACACACATGTCTACATTGTACAGTCTAAAAAAGACAGGCTCAAATGCTCAGCCATGTTCCATTCACTTGATTTGTGCCTAATGCCAGGCAATGGACCTGAGGCAAGCAAAATGTGTAAAACTGTAACAAGACTCTGTCTGGGCTTAATTAATGCATGATTTTTCTCTGCTTTCACACTCTGCCTGCAGGTCAGAGTGTGCATGAGTCTCATTGTTCTCTTGTAAACATCAACCTAGCATGATAGAGCAGTTCACATTTGAATCTAAAATATATCACTAATAAGAGTATATTGAGCTCTGTACTGTATAATTACATTAGTTGGAAAATAATGTCACATATAAATTTGTTGCCATTCTTAAAGAAAATTTTATTAAAAATTGACTCAAAAATTACAGTGAAGTATGGCATACTCACACTTTGAAATGTGAATAAACCCATTCTGGGACCTTTGGCTGAATATATCTAATCAGCCGATAACAGTGTTTGAACAGTAAGTGCTATGTGCATAACCTTACAGACATAGTTGTGGTAAAATAAAGAAGAAATGAAGTCCTGAATTTGCACGTTCTCACAAAAATGGGGAAGTTTTGTAATGATGCATTTCAGCAGTTATGGCGCAGGACACTTACAATCACTTAAGCTCTTGATGCTGCTTTTTAACCTTCTGCCAGGATTTTTTTCTTGACAGTATCCTCTGTTAAACACACACAGTGTGCATATGGTCAATTGACAGATCTTCAGTGTCCCTAGTGAATAAATGTGAGAGTGAGAGTGTCACTGTCAGCTCTGCGACAAACTGGCCACTGTCCAGGATGTACCCCGCCTCAGGCCCAAAGCTGCTGGGATAGGCTCCAGTCACCCCTAACGCAACTAAGCGGTAGACAATTACTGAATGAATGAGTTGTAAAATCACATTTTTATTAGGTCCTCTGTATAAACCTCAATACCAGACTTGATCTCACAGTGCAAATGCAGAATACTTAAATACTTGTACTTTTGCCTGATTTTGTTATCATCCAATTAAATACAGTTTGGGCTCTTAAGCCCTGTCTCAGGCTCTAGCCACATCCATTCCATAACTCATTTGCAAATATGTATTCTTTATACACATGCTCTGATAAACCTACATATGTTATGTTGTATGTGGACACCAGCCTCAAGACCAACGTTGTTACAAATTGATCAATAGCTGATGAGTGGTGGTTGATAGGAAACAGATTATGTGAGAGTGAGATTATACTTGTGTTCTTCTTGTTAGTGCATCTCATCAGTGCCTCTTGTTTCCTTTAATTAGTTTATCAGCTATGTGCGTGCCTGTGTGCATGTATACTGTGCTGCTTTCTTCATTTTGTGTGCTTGTGTATGTGTTATAACTTGGTCTTCATCTTGCCTGAACCTTGCAAACCTATCACCTCCCTTTAACCTGTAGGCAGTAAGAGGACACTGACCGACAGCGACCAACACGCACACAGCGCACCTCTTCCCCTCGGACGTCTTCAAACTGAAGACAAAATGATAACCTTCTAGCTACACTACACCATCATCAATTTTTAAGGGCTGGTAGCTCGTGCCTTTCTTTGTAGTGTTAGCATTAGCAGCTAAGGTAACAGCTTGGACAGTAGCATCGCCAATGTGTGAGTAAGTGTAACTTGACCTGTCAGTCCTTGGGGAGCACCAGCTCAGGAGTTGGGTTACAGGCCCTTATACATGTTTCATCTGCTTCTCTCAGAACAGTAGCCCCCTTGTTATCTCATCCAGCACCTCTGCAGCCTGACAGTTTACGGCCACAAGACTGCTCTTCACAGTCCGGCAGCTCAACTGATACATATCAACAAACAGCTGAAGACCAGCAGAGAGACAGCCAGGCCAAAGATATCCTTGATCAGGATTTCTCCACCAAGAGTGCTAGTCATTGGGGAGACTTTTTTTTTCATCTATTCTTGAAGAATTGAGGTGAAGGTGGGGGAGACCAAAGATCCCAGCTGTGCCTCTTCAGCCTAAATTTCTTGCTTAAGCACCATTTTCTTCAGCAAGGTTGCTTGAGCAAAGTATTGTAATAGGAGTTGGTGGTTATATACCAAACCATGAGTGACACTCTCAAGCCCCCTTCTCTCCAGGTGAGTGTCCCTTCAGATGCTCCAGCATACTCAGACGGAGGAAGTAATGCTGTGTCCGATGGCTGTGTGCGCTCCAGCTCCTCAACCCCAACCCTTCGCCGTAAACGCTTTAAGATGCGGCGTATGAGAAACGTACCCAGTGAACGGGAAATAGAACAAGGCCGCTTAACGAAAAATCACCTCACGGCGCGATCCCACTCTGGGTCCAAGGAATACCTCCAACTGCCTTCCATCGAGATCACGCCATCTAGCGATGAGGACGCCCCATCTTCCTGGTCCAGCTGCTCCACACCCAGTGCCTCTCCACGACGCAAGCGCTTCCTGTTGAGGAAGTGGCTGAAGGTCAGAGAGAGAAAGGAACAAGGAAGTGAAAGCAGGTTGGTATAAGTACACTCTCCATTCCTTTTTACCCCAAACATCTTTCCCACTACCTCCATGATTTAACCTGCCTGCACTAACATTCTATTACTAACCTAAAAGAAGTTCAGTTTCCATGCAGACATTTTATTTGCTACTGGGTGAACGTTTTAGGGAAGTTTAAAAGTAAGAATGCTTTCAAATTTACAATTGGTCAGTTTACAAAATGTATTTAACAATATGAAGTCAGTCTTGTTAAGGACCTTGTTTTGTAGATTCCCAATTGTTAGAAGGGTTCTGACTAATGTAGTAACAGTAAACCATATTAAGAGTCTAAAAATGTCACCTCCAAACATAAATGTTATAGATGTTAATTTATACTTGTAGAACATAAGTTGTTTACTTTGTGAACAATAGATGTTCCTGGTAGATATACTGTAGTTTCTAAAGCCACGTGGTGGTAAGGTCATTTGATTCTTGTGGAGTTTCTTTCTTTTCAGTAAGCTGAAGATGTAGACAGTAATCTTAACTGAAGTTACTCTTTAACATGTGTTTTACCCAGAGACCTTCTGAACTGGTTACACCATACTAATGGTTTGTACATTATATTAGTCTATCTGCTAATTAAATAAAGAATAAATAAAAATTATTATTATCAGAAAATCATTATAATTGATATATAATTGATTATAATTGATATTGTTACTACTACTACTACAGTGTGTGCTTAGAATAATGTGTGGGAATATATTGCTGCTTCAAAAAAACAATAATAAGCGGTGACACTTTAGATTAGGAGGCACATTTTATCATGAATTCATGCATTAATAACCCTATGCATGACTCATGCATAGGGTTAAGGTTAGTGTTAGGGGTTTTTGGAGAGGATTAAAATATGATGAAAACACGATAATTCCTGGTGATTCATGAGATTTGAGTGCATCCAATCATGCATGATTTAATGCATGCAATAATGCAAAGCAATATTTAATGCATGTGATAAAATGTGCCCCCTAGTCTAAAGTGCTATCTAATAAGTTAATATACAAACATGGCAAAGTTCAGTATTTATAATTAACAGAATACTTGGTGAAGTTTAAACAATGCTCATAAAGTAGTCTTTTTTCCTGGAAGCAGGCAATGCTGTAAGTAATCCTTGTTTAAATTGTGATTGATTTAGAAATTTGTTTAGCTGCCAGCAAAATTAGGTCTGACTGGAATTTATGTAAGTCTGTCCTTTAGCTTTGGATTTAAATAATAAAATAAAGCCATAAATATATACACTACATATTTTTTTCTTGAATTGTATGTTTTACAGTTTATTAGTTCACTATTCTTGTCTAGTCTGTGGAAACCATTGAACAATTCCCTTTTGTTTGTTAATTAGTCGCAATTGAAATTTTGGACTCTTACCCTGTTTAATTTTCTCCTTAACCTTGATCAAACCGTCTGACGCAGTCTGTTCATTTCTATGTACAGTATGAGTCTGGAGATATAGTAGCAAAGACACAGAGGAATGTCCTGTTGTGGACTCTGATAAGAGCAGTGCTATTTTAAGGATGCCGTGTATTTCAACAGGCTTCAGTGATTCCACTTTATTTAAGCATTTAAATATTTCAGACATCAACCTTTGTCAGTGAACAACAGGAAAACAAGTCTAATCCTAGGTCTCTTTTTAATGTCATTTTTTTGTTGATCCAAATACTTCACATACAGTTCCCAACTGTAAAAGCTTTCCAAGATTGCTGTC
Organism: Perccottus glenii; assembly: GCA_024416835.2. Classification (NCBI taxonomy): domain Eukaryota; kingdom Metazoa; phylum Chordata; class Actinopteri; order Gobiiformes; family Odontobutidae; genus Perccottus; species Perccottus glenii. The sequence continues at coordinate 13,473,510 of CM044550.2, forward strand.
GACAAAAAAATGTCCTTATTTATGTATTTATTTATTTATTTAAATGCTTTGTGTGCTGCCGTGTCCAGAATGTACAAGGATGGTGTCCTGTGCTTTGTTACATGTGCATATCTTGTTTGTGTTGTGTGTTTTGCTGATTGTCTATGAGTAATAAATTATGTATTACAGACTAGAGCACATACAAGCAGCAGAAGTATAAGCACTTGTACAAACACAAAAATACAGGTTTTATAGACAGCCTTCATACAGAGAACATTATTATGTGAGTATTAACATATACACAATACAGAACAAAACATTTGCTGTTCATGTACTTTGATTGTTGTTGTGTGCATCATCAAACCTAAATGTTAGTATGTCTATGTTCTCTTGTAGGCTGTAGTATAGTAGATGAACTGAAGAAAAAACCTATAAGTAATAATAATAATACATAATTCATACGCTGTATACAGTGTATCAAAATTATAGTTTTTCATAAATTCCTATGTCCTGCAGGGTTTACAGCCCTTCGCTGCTGAAATCAGATTAAGAAACCCTGCAGAGAAAAAAATCTGTGAATGAAGGAAGCCCTGTTCCAGACCAGCTTTATTCTTAAATCTCAAAGCACGATGCAGAAACATGAAATAGAAAAAGAAATTAGGCTGCGCCATTTGAATTTGATTAGTACAGCGTGTTCATCTTTTTAATAATCAAACAGGAACATAGCAAACATCTACTTTTGTGTCTGTATGTTTTTTAACTGTGCAATTTCTCCAGAAGTTGTCTGTCAACACATATTTATTCATGTGTCTTTTGTTAATAATTACCACTATTATTTTTCTCATGGCTGGTCCATTGCCTGCAATGTTTAGCACCCTCTAGTGTGTAAAGTGAGGACATGGTTACTTAAATAGTATACAATAGTAATGACCACCAGTAAATGTGTTTATCTTTATTGTTTATTTTTAATACAAATTCAATACAATTGAAAATTACACTGATCAATGAACTGCCATATGCATTTACAATACAGAGAACTATTATTGCAGTCATTTAAGTATTATATACAGCTAAAGAACTGAACATTTTAAGTTTTATTTGTACCATGGATTATTTCTTGTGTGTTTTTTTCAGCAGCCAGCAGAGCAGTCAGCAGAGTAGCCAACAGAGCAGCCAACAGAGCAGCCAACAGAGCAGCCATGAGGACGACAGCAGCCGCTTTTTGACTCCTTTGATCCGAGAGGAAAGGTGAGCAACAGCGGGGTTAATGTTTGCTCTGTGTGATTTCTCTATTTTTAGTTGTTTTGTTTAGTTGTTTATTTCAACATTGCTGGTCCTGGTTATTTCTATTTAGTCCACTAGAGGGCAGTTCATCTTCATTGTTTTCTTGAAGACAGTTTTGCTTACTTTATATTTTCTTGTGTACTGGCACAAGATGATATTGTTTCAATGCAGCATGTGCAGATAGAATTAAAATGTATGTGTTTGACAATAATGTTCATATACAATTATCTAAAGAAAACTTAGTATCTTGCAGTATTTAGAGCTTTGGTTATGGAATAGACTCTGTTATTAACTTTATTACACTCTAATGGTCTGCAGTCATCATGACGAGCAGTGACAAGCCTGTGTCTGGAGGTGTATGTCTTCCCGTGCGGGGATGCGACATACCGTTTCTGTCAATAAAAGCACTGTGGACAGAGGGAGTTTTACTTTTAGAGTCCTGGTATCTTGGTTGCCAAAGTTTAGAAATAGTTTGTACCTGTAGGTAGAATAATGCAAGGAGCTTGGTTTGACAAAGTAAACCTGGATTCATGTATTCAGTTCACTTGTTCATTTGTTGTAAAAGTTTGGCCTTTCAAAATTTTACATTTTTACATTTTTTACAGCTAACTTCATTAAAAGTTTGCATGTTTTCAAATGTTTCTGTGTCAACTTAATTCTAACAACCCTGTGACCAATCCTGTGTTGGTCTGCTTCTTATCCTGCTTCACTATAGCCAGCCAGCGCTCTATGCAGCACTTTTACTCTTTCCCTGACCTGCACTATTTGCTCCAGCTCTTGCTTCTGCTCCTGCGCATTTCCTCGCGCCGCATCTCCTCTCGCCTGCTATTAGTATTGGAGCTATCAAATCTATGGGACAAGTGGCTGTGCTTGTATGTGCTGTGCTGCTGATAGCGCAAGAGGGGTGTCTGCAACGGCTGCAGGGAGAGCAGCGTTCTGTAGCTGGCTTTAGAGGGCACGGAATGTCATGTCTCCTCTGCAGGTAAAACAGCTGCATGACGCTGCACTGCTGCCTTTGTCATATTTTACCTGTCTCTGGCTCTCAGGCTCATTGTGCTCTCATGAATCTTACAGCATCTATCTTGTTTTCTGTGCTGGGGTTGGTGCATTGTGCCATTAGGCTGGTGACAATAGTGCAACTCAAGCTGTGATTGTATTTGTATGTGTCAGGGCATTATGATTCTTGTAACTAACAGAAAATTGGATTTTAATATGAAACAACTGATACGCTTCAACTGCCTAACAGCTGCGACTGTACTACTTCACCAGCAGATGTGGTTATGTCATATCATGATATTGCATAATATCAGATATGTTGACTCATCAGGCAGGTACATGATTGAGTCACACTTATTAAGATTATGCCGAAGCAACCATTCCTTGATTGATTCACATGTAAGTGATCATTTATTTAGGGCAACATATTATATAATTACATTTTCATTACTTTACATGGACTTTGTTTTTAGGTACTTGAAACAATTAGTAGATACTTTTCCATCTTAATGTTCAGCAAAAATTGTGTTATTATTTTTATGGTAGCAGCCTGCTCTGCATTACAGGGAGCTGGCAATATTTGAACAACTTGCATAGCTTAGCAAATAATTAACAACTAACAATTTACACATCACAAAACACTGTCTGAACAGCAGTGCTATCATATTCTTCCAAATTGGAAATATTGCAATATGAAACCGATGTTATTGTTTTGTAAAATTGTGCTTATTTACATTAACGGAGTAACTTGTAATAGATGCCAAACTCTCTAAACTTATTGTATTTTTTTTTCTCGTTAGGTCGGACAGTTCAGTTGAGAAAATCAGGTAGGCCTACACTTCTTTTACATTTTGAGATTTGTCCCAGCAGCATGTGGGCCAGCTGCACAGATTTGTGAGCTGACCAGGTGTGTGAATGTGCATACAACCTGCAGTGAATACAGTTGCAAGCTATGGAATGCCTTTGTTTGCGTTCATTGGACAAATAGCATCTGACACAAACAGGGCTTTGTGAGTTGGACAGTGTTGCAGGGCTTTCAGAGTTTTAGTGAGCCACTCGTGTGTATGCCGGCACAAGAGACACCGTAGGCCACAGACTTTACCCTGTAAAAAAAAAAGTGCATATCTCAAAATTAAACAGTAAGTAATTACTTTTTTTTTGTTTGTTTTTTTTACTTATACTACAATACTATACTTACTTATACTCAGTAAGACTCAAAAAAATATATAATTCCTAAAGATTGTTGCTGTTTCAGTTTCTATTCAACAGCCCTAGAAGCCATGCTCTTGGCCAGCTTTGTGCTCTTCTTTTTTAAGCTGAGTTGAACCTCTTATTTGTTAGTGCAAACTGGTTGCTGAATGTCTCCATTAAACGGTCTGTCATGCAATTGAGCAGATTATAACCACTAGGAGTCTTTGAAATTAAAATACATCCAACTGTAAAATCGCACAAACAAATGAATATGTTGAAGTCTTCTCTTAGAATACACTGAGAATGCATCTGCCTAAGAACTTGTAGGGGTTTTTATACTGTAAATGAACTCCTGTATCCCTCTATTTCCCAAGTATTGATGAGTCTCACAAGATGGATAGGAAGGGAAACTGTAAATAATGCATTAATTTGGCTGGCTACAGTGAGCAAGACAGAAAGGCCTTTTGGAAAACTTGAAAAAGCCTTTAAGTTTAAACTGAAACACAAAAACTAAAATATTTTATATTTTAGTTTAGAGGATTGTTTTAACTTAATTTGTAATGTTCCTATTTACTCGTTTGTCTACATTGCTATTAGTTGTATGGATTATCGATCTGTACCTGTGGTTAGAGGCGCTTTTGGAGGTCATAAAATCTGGTTCATGAAAAGCAAACACTGTAGTTGTATCAGATGCAGATGCATTTAAAGTTTTTACATTAGCACTAACAAGTTTGTTGTTGAAAGGAGTGATTTGTCATCTCTAAGCGTCTATCTTGTTAAGTTTTTTTGTGTTGTGTTTGTTGGAGTTAACCCCTATAATATTATCCGTATTCTAGTCTTTCTGTATTGCTTTTAACAAAAAACAATAGTGTGGGCTTTAGTAAAGAGCAGTCTCAGGTCATGTCTGCTTTCTGAAGCTGACTGGCAGAAACAAGTAGACGAAGGAAGGCTGATGATGGCAGAGGAGAGGAAGGAAGTGAAGGACCACCCTTATTGAGCTTAGCCACTCTCAAGAAACCTACAAAAGGGCCTTCCCACACACCACAAACAGCCAGCCAATCAGAACACTCACATCTTTGACCCATCCTCCCTCATACAACTGCTCCACCACAGCTCGGGGTAAAGAGATGTGAGATAATATAACAGTGGATGAGACTACCTGCACTGCATAATGTAACTCAACATGCCTTAATAGACAGCTTTAAAAATATAATCTACTTAATGTTTTTGCAAATTAAGATCTTCCTGGATATCCTGCAGTTTATGAAGAGGCATATGAGATTAACAAGCTTTTACCTTTTTTTGCGTAACTGAGAAACTGATGCTGGATTGCCGCAAAAGGGTTTTTCTTATAATGACAAATGACAAAGTGATTAAGTTAAGTGTTAATGAGACCAAGGTGCAGCGGGACAGTGATTGAGATGAGGCCATGAGAGCCAGGAGAGAGGCTGGAATGGTGTCTGCCTGTTCACCATGCAAAAACACAAGGTCAGCTATGATTTATTTTACCTACTCATGAGCTGGTGTGCCTTCTTATTTTTCTACAAAGTCTACTGAGCACATCACAAAATCAAACTAAATTAGATTAGTAACAGATGGGAAATAAGTCATCCTCTGAAATTATTTGTTAGTGCTTTTTATCTTTACTTTTTTGTCTTTTATCAGTTTATATGTTTGTGTTGAGAGGACTTTCCAGTTTTTAGTCTCTGAAATCTTCCTCAGGATCTGTGCTCCTGAGCTCTAATAAGAGCAATTTTATTCAAATTTACTGTTTGTGTTAACCAGGACTCAGGGTGGTCCTATGACGTTGATTTTCTGTGATAAATTTTGCTGCTTAGAAATAATTACCAATCCAATTACCAAACCTATCCTTCATCTGTTTAGCACTTAAATAAATAGACTGTATACTGTGATGATAGATTTTATCTATGGCTAAAGGAAAAATGCAGGTAATTCAAGCACACAAAGATTTAATCCATTAAATAAGGCTCAAGTGCCATGAAAATAAGAGCAAGCCAAACACTAGACCAGATGGTTATCTGTTGTCATGTAATGCTTTCTATCAACATGATTTTGTAATGGTTTTGTACTTGTTTCAGTTCATCTGACCATAATGTTTGTGTTTATTATGGAATTTAAATCTTTCCATCTGTGGCATTTTAAAGGCGGACAATGCAGGATTTAATGTTTACTCTGATCTTTGAATGAACTCTAGCCACTTGTTATATAGTTTTGTTGTAATTTTATTTCTTTGAACAGTATAGGGTTGAAAAATAACAAATAGGCCTACAAAATACACACACAATTGTTTTTTTCTTCATATATAAGCAAATGACACCCTCTTTGTAAAGTCTTGGCCTATTTAAACCTTAGTTGTTATTAGTGGTCAATAGAGACCAGATGAAGTATTCTTGTCTGTAGATGATGTCTCTGTCACACACCTCTTTTTTGAAGTCCTGTTTTCATGCTGGGTGGACATCTGCTCACAAGAGACTTGCCGCAGATGATATGCCATGCACATATGCCATTTAATGATGCGGACACTAAAGATAGAGCCAGGCTCTGTCTTGTATCTGCCTGCAGTTGGAGCTAAGTTGATAGCAGCCCATTAGTCATTAGTCTTCTAAGTCTGGTACTGTCTTATAGTGACAGGGGACGAAGACCTGTCAGCCAGTGATGCCTCTGTCTCCGATTATAGAGTGTAGTACATTATGGTGCAGTAGAGGAGATACTGAATGCACTGTGCAGAGACATACTGCACAACACTTACAATTTGGTTTTCTCCAAATTTAAAATGGCTTGGAAATAGCATTAAAATGAGTAGTCAGTGGTCTCATGACTTAGGAAATAGTAATAATAATTCCCAGAAGTTCCTCTAAATAAATATACCCATAATTGTGTTCTGGTGTTTTGCTCCAGATAAGCACTTGTACATCCGTCCATTAACATTAGTTTATGCTTAAGTTTCATCATAGATTTCTGAGAATTATACTAAACTAACCAAACTCTGATAATCTAAAATGCTATTAACTCTTGTGTTTGCAGACAAGCATTTAAAAAACACGTTTCCTTGTAAATGGAAATGGATGTCTGTTTATGTGTTTCATATTAAGTTGAGTAACCTGTCTCCACTGAATAGTCTTTTCAGGATTGACTGGATTGATTTGCTTTCTGTTTCAAAAATTGTTTCTTACGGAGACCTGTTTTCTTTTGTAAACGGCAAAAAAGCGATTTACATCTTTAGACGGCAACATATCATTAGCTAAATACCCAGTCTAAATGTCTCTAAACATTAGCTCACATACTATACATCAATGCTTAGACAGGTGCTGTGGACAGGGTTAAAGCAGTGGGATGAAACTCCTCTGAATGAAGAGGCAAAAGATGTGACAGCAAAAATGAATTGATGTTGAGCATGGAGGCGTGGTTGAGGGCCTCCGATCACAGGGAACATGTGGGCGCCCGGTGTTGAATCACTGGTGACAGCAGTGACTCAAGTAAAGGCCATCTTTATATATGCTTTATAAAGCAGAGCATAGCCTAAAGCATTACAAATATATTGTGTAAAACAAACAGGTTTATTGTCTTTAGATTTGTAATACTTCCAGAAGACATTGCAATCATTTTAAAAATCAAAGGCAGTTTACCAAACCTTTCATGTACTCTTTTCTACCTTTACTGATAGGCCAAGCAAAAGAAGTGGAAGCAACTGATATGGAAACCCCAAAGGTAATACACCTCAATACCCTTATCTGAACTAACTACTCCAAGTCCTATAATGTACTACAACATGTAGTACCAAGTTCAACCAAAAGAGGGATCACTTTCCAACACATAACAGTAAAACCTCATCAGTTCTTCTCTAGCTCAGGTTTCACAGTACTCAGATCCCGGAACTAAAGTGATATTCAGTAGCATCATTTACTGAAAGACTGTCAGTGATGTCTTCTGCAGCAGCACTTAGGGTTGTGAGTAAGATATTGTCAACATCTTGGCTCAGGTATCATCCATTTGTAGCCTACTTGTTTTGCTGGAACTAGAGGAAGGCTTTTTGCTTTAAGTTTGGTCTAGTCAGCAGTAAAATGTCTGGGATTCTGAGGAATGTTAGTTCTAAAACCACATTAAAATGTATATTTATTATGTTCCCTTCAGGCAGTCTGGCCTTCTCCAACAGTCCGGAGACATGCATGTCTAGGGGAATTGTTGAATCTAAACTCAATGAATGTATGTGTGAATGTTTTTGCCAATGCATTATGTTCCAATTAACCAACAACCTTACCCAACATGTACTTCCAAATCAGGGTAGCTTCTTGATTTGAGTTTTTTTGTGGCAAGACATAATACTTTCATTGTCAAAAGCACCTTTACTGCTCCAAGCTTTTGCTTTTAATATTCTTATTAAACCATCTGGACCACATTCCAGAGTCATAGTATACAGTCAGATTTGGAGAAATAGCCTTATTTAAGTAAATAAAATGTCTAAATATGATATGATGATAGATCATTTTTGTGCCTCTAAATAGTTATACATACTGTTGCGTGTACATAACCATTCATGGCCAGTGTGTGTTCTGACACTATACCATTGCTGATCCAAATTTGGCCCTTAAGCAGTAAAAAGGACACAGTAGACAGACCCAACTTCTATGATGGCAGGGTCATCTCTATGGTAAAAGCACTGACATAATAAAGGGGCTCCACTCTTTATAATATATGACATTATAAAATATATTTCCTCTGCCTTTGTGATTACATCAGAGATTCACTCAATCTCTATTGTTTTGTATCATCCAGGAAGCTGCTGCAAAGTAAGTTTTCTACTACCTCTTTGCTTAAATAATGGACAAATTAAGGTTACTCTGAGAGCAGTGCATGAGGTTGCAGGTTTTGCTGGTTTCTGTAACTAACATTAGCACATGAGTGTTACTAACTGTGAGCTGCCCCTCTCACTCTGGCAGCTCTATAATGTGCTGTTTCATGGTCACTGATGATGAGGTTATTTGGATCTAATAATTATGTGACAACAGAGCTGGCATTATCATTCATCTTATGTAATTAGCAGCATTGACATCATCAGGAGTGAGGTCACTAAATCAATACAGGGCTTTGTTAAAATTAGTCTTGAATATTTAGCCTAAAAAAATATTGTGTTGTTTAACACTTGTTGAAATGTGACGTCCCACTACAGTTTTTGAAATAAGACATGTTTTCCCATGTCTTATTTAAAAGAAGATGTCACTAATGTAATCTTGAAGTAAAACAATGACTGAAATCCAAGCACGTCTGTGAACACTAGAGCAACATTTTAGGGTTTTAATGTAAATAGTATGTATTGTATTAATGTGTTTTAATGTGCTGTGAGATTGTTTCACTTTTTGTCATTGTCTGTTGTGTGTTAGGGACCAGTTCTGCAAATGAGCTCTCAGTAGATCTGAGGTCTATGGACATGGCGTCGGTTACACTTGAAGCTGTAACAATGTTCTGTCCCTATTAAATAAACATATAAAGAAAAGAAAAGAAAAGTAAGATAATAGAACCTTTTCCAAAATAAAAAGGTCCATTTGGGCATTTTTGTGTCATTATTAGATTTGATTTGAATATGATAAACCTCCCAAACCACTCATCTGTATTCCAAGTGGGTAAAAAGTATTTTGTTACACAATTCATACAACATATTTATTCATGCCATATAAAACATAATTTCTCTGGTCCAGTGTTTTTTAGGAGCTCAGGGCCATTAATATGAGTCAGTTCTGCATTTAATCGCTAATGGCTTTATTGTGGAATTGAAAAGAAGAATGATTAATACAAGGATAAATATATTTTCAATTGGGGACTAATTATCTACATGTTTGGTATTGTGCGTTTCTATGACCCGAAACTATTCATAAGGCCTAGAGTTGTCAAATATAAAATTATTTGTTCTTCAGTTATCACTTTGACTGTGTGGAGCTTGCATGTTATCACCTTGTCTGCGTAGTTTTCCTCTGGGTGCTTCTGTTTCCCAGATACAGAGCCAGGACTACCTTGAAAAAAGATATTTTAGATATCAGTGGGACTATTCTGATTAAATAAAGGTGAAAGAAAACACAGCAATTTAGTTAGTAGTTAAAGGGGCATTGCGTAACTTTTAGCCCAAAAATATCCACCCATCCATCCCACTTATCTGGGGCCGGGTCGCGGGGGCAGCAGTCTAAGCAGAGACGCCCAGACTTCCCACTCCCCAGACACTTCCTCCAGATCTTCCGGGGGGATACCGAGGCGTTCCCAGGCCAGCCGAGAGACATAGTCCATCCAGCGTGTCCTAGGTCTTCCCCGGGGTCTCCTCCCAAATATATATATTCTCAAAATCATTTTGATGGTTCTTTGAGATGAGATCAGTAGAATCATGCCCATCTCGCTGACACATTACCCTCAGCTGGACAGAAAACTCTAGGACAGTCATTCCCAAACTGTGGTCCGCGGACCACTAGTGGTCCGTGAGGGTACTGCAGGTGGTCCGTGGAAAGGCAAAATAAAATAATATTTTACCTTCATTTTACCAGGAAATTCCCATAACAAAAAAATTAAAAGAATATGTAGGCCTATATTGATATAATATTTGCATTAAATTGTCAAGTTATTGTGCGATTACTAAAATAGGCTAGTGGTGTTCGGCCGTGACGTTCAAGTTCAGTGTCGTTATGGATCGGTGGATAGCAACAGGTTCTCTGAAGAGAAAAGAGGCATCCGTTGTGTGCAGTAAACTTTCTTTTAACAAGCTTGTTACACACTGATGTGATGACTAGTTATAGTAGTGCTAGTAAGCCTATTTAGAGGTGCGGATTAATTCAGGTAAGACTGTGTGTAGACATTTTATTATGTGTGTTATGAGGTGGTCCGCAAAATTTTTTGATAACAAATAGTGGTCCACACACACAAAAAGTTTGAAAAACCCTGCTCTAGGACGAGGACAAAGTGCCATTATAACCGTGGTATTAAAAAAACACAAATACTGTGGCATACCATTTATGTAAAAATTAGCTGAAGAGACAAGACCAGAAGAGATTGCAAGAATTTTGCCTGGATATTCTATTATCATTTTTGTACTACATTATTTAATATTTAAATTTTTTTACTATGTTCAATTTACCAGGAGATTTAAAGAACCATTTAAAGTTATATCTGCAATACCATCATACCGTCAGAATCTCATACTATCCCATGCCTATGAGCGGGGTTTACAAGAGGTATGTTAACCCATCAAAGAAACACCAAACGTGACACTTCCAGCAGTAGAGCAGACACCAGAGTGGTTTCATTGTTTTTATACTTTGCCGGTTATTCAAAACCAAGGTGAGAGCAGAAATAAACTGCCTCCTGTTTGCAGCATCCACCATGTTGAATGTTTTGGACTAGCTGCACGAGCCGAGTTACTTGTGTATGACGTGACCAGCAAACCACACCCTGCTGCAGACAAACAGCTTGTGATTGGTCCGTCCACACAAATTGTTGAGGAAGGGATTCGCTATGAGAAAGGGACCAGACCGTCCTCTTTTTGAAAAAAGGAAAACGGTCTGGTATACCAGGCTACACCTTTACTGCTTATATCTACTTTTTAATTTGTAATTCTGTTAGATGTTAGTTAGAAATTTTATTTTCTATCCTGTTTGCTGCAAAGAATTGTTTGAATAGGATGTTTTAATGTCAGTACATGTCATCATGTTTCACGTTGCATGTAACAATCCTAATGTTCCTTTTGTTATAAAACATCTGTCAATCATAATCTGTCTAAATGTTTGTGTCCCATACTCTGTTTTAATGCTCTGTCCTGGCTGGCTGCATAGTGTCTGCTGCTGTACTTTCTGCCTTATATCAAACCATTTGCTTTGGCATCTCTGTCTCTATATGTTTAATGTAAGCTGTATATCTACTGTTTAGAATCAAGGAACAGATTATTTTAATGCCAAGAAGATACTTCCTTACATCTTTCAGTCTGTCCAGTGTTAAATGGTAAACAAGTTGAGCACTTACTTCTCCATTGATTAGAGTGTAATCATGAGATTTATCACTATGAGCATAATCCATCTCTGTGTTACCAAATGAGGAACAGCCAATAGGCCATGCCTTGACTCACTGTCTAATTCCACACTGGTGTACAGAGAATAATCCAGATTATCAGACAGTGCTATTCTTGGACCTCAATGAACAATCTGTGTGCTAGATTAGAGTTTAAGAAACAGGAAACTAATATAGGCATCACATGATATCTTACCGCCAATAATTAGACATATTAAGAGTTTTGAGTCCATTAGTTTTACGTTCAACATCTATGTTAAACACAAAAGTATACAGTTGCACAGTCAGCAGAGGGCGTTGGGGAAAAATAGTCAACCACAGGAGCTGTCCATTCAGCACCTCTCTGTGGAGGCAACAGCACTCATACTAGTCTGTTAATATTCTATAGTATTCTATGGTGCATCAGTTTTATACGTATTTCAAGTAAAAAAGCTTGGTCCAAATGTCCCTGCTTGATGAAGGCTCCAACCTACAAAATGCATATTTGTACCAAATAAAACTTGGTTTGGTGTAATATTGTCAAAAATAACATATGTAAAATTCCCTGATGACTGTAAGCAATTGTTTTTTGTTTATGTGATATTATCTGTCTTAAATAAACAAGACACAATGACGCAGCAGATAAATGCAGTCCTTACAATGGCAAACAATCAAAGAGAATTTTTTCATTCTGCAGCCCTGTCTAAAAATAGATGGTTGTTTTAGCAAGACCAATATGTGGTTAACAGTTCTTTGAATCAACAATGTATTGGTGTACTAAAGGATAGTCATGGTCGAGTAATAGAGTCGTTTGCATTAGTGTGCATTAAGTGTGGTAAAGCAACCTCTAATGAGGTGTAATTTGTGTGCAATGCTTTCAAGAGGATTATACAGGAAGACTGTGCTGCTCTATGACCCTCTGCCTTTGGTCAAGACTGTTTTACAGACAGCTTTATTAAAGTGAACACACACTGCTGATCTCTGACCCTTGTAGCTGGATGATGGTCAGGGAAGTGATTTAGTAGCTATTTGTTAGTGTGATTGTGTACCGTACAGAGTAATTTATCATTTGCTATTTTATTTAGCAGATGATAAATTATTAAAGTTTGTACTGAATTGTGTGTTACTGCTTGATTTATACACTTTTTATTGACATGATTCTCAGCAAACCAAAAGCATCTTGATAGCCTAATGACCAAGCTGAGTCACAATTTGTCTGTTTGATTAATCATGTAAGCACTGGCAAGTGAATGCAATGAACATATGGAGTACTCCATTACACTCAATGCATTAAGAGATTAATAGTGTTGGCTGCTGACACTGGTCAAGGCTGGAGTCCAGTACAACAGCAAAGATTTACACCGGTCACCCCCCATGTTTTACTCCTACATATGAGGAAAGATGGTGCAGAAGAATGTGGGTCATTGCTTTGAGGGTACTGTTTCAGATACTGGAGTACTGCTCCGCTCGTGTAAGCTGCCCCAGCTAGGTGTATTGTGGAGAGAAAGAGAGCCATCTAGCTGCAGATAGCAGATAGACATAACAGGAGGGAGGGGGAGGGGCGAGGAGGAGGGAGCTGTTCTGCGCCTGCTCACTATAAACACAGCAAGTGCAGCTTTCATCTGCAGCGGAGGCTGAGGCAGAGAGTTTGAACGAGCAAATAGAAGCTTTAGGGACAGTGGCAGTGCAGCTAGAAGAGTTGGAGGAGAATTCTAACAGGCCTTGTGCTCTTACAGTGGCTGAATGCTACTGCATGTTGCTGTTGGTGCTGTGAAGCTTGCAGTGCATGTCACCTCCTTTTCTTTTGGGAAAACTGAAGAACCCCCAGGGAGGTGAGAATTTTTGGCACAAGTGCCTAGCACTGCGGCATCTTAAGACAAGTGGAGAAATGTAACTTTAAGGTGGGCAAAGCAGTGCAGCATCCTCCTGGACTTTGCCCCCATCCCTTGACTATCCATCTGTCTATGCACCTACTGCTCCCTTCTCTGCTCCAGGCCTTTCTCTGCTTAATGTATGGGAGGTGAGGTTTTGGCAGGCTGGCAGTCAGCATGCAGCGGTGTGAACGGGCAGCCCAGTGCCCACAACATGTTATGGACGTCAGACACTCTTCACTGTACTAATGAAAGGCTTCAAGCTCACTTGGTAAGGATAACACTCACTGGAGGGGTGTGTTTGAGTGTGTGAAGGCTGCATGTGCAAACCCAACAGCATAGGAGATCCAAATGCTTGATATTATTATTATTTTATTATTTTAATGGTTACCTAACTCTCAGAAAATGCACTGTCATGTCATGTTGCCAATGTGGGCTGGTGTGCTTTTCCCTGTGCCTGTAAGACCCTGCTCCTGCTCCACTCTTGCAGGCTCAGTGAGGGCAGAGCAGATGAAGAGAGCACTCACGTGGCTGCCAGCAGGCACATGCTCCATCTATTCCTCTCCAGCTTTCACTATTACTGCCTTTCTCTTGTGTTTTCCTTGTTTGTGGTCTACCCACACAGACAAACACATGCAGGTGGCCCAGTTACCACTCTCTATTTTATCTCTGACTGTGTCCCTTTTTGTCCTTTTGCCTGATATTTTAAAAACAAAAAACTACAGAAAGAAAAATAAATAAATAAACAAAACAGTTTAGGCAATGTGTCTCCTGCTACCTATTTCTTAGTTTGTGACTCATATTGTGTTTATGTATCACTACATTTTTGTCAAACTTTCATTACATTTATAGAAATATTACACATTTGTTTGCCACTTTGTGTCTTGTCTGTAAGTTTGTTTGTGTTTAACCGTAGTTTGTCATGACTTAATGTATTTGCCGCTACATGATAGGCTGGTTAGTGTAGTTTGAATAGCATGCTGTTCAGTTATGTAACAGCTTGTATCTGTGTATGTAATACAGTGTGTTGTCATGTCATGCAGCATGCAGGTTATTATTTCTATTGTGGTCTTATTCTGGCCATTCTACTTTAAAATAAAACTGTGTGACATCTCATCAGTCAGTAGTTCCCTCAGTGGATTGGTTTTCCCTAATGTTATAAAATACATGCTGACTAATAGTTGTTGTGTATTGGTAGTGGATACAGTGATTTATTTGTAATAACTCCTTTGAAGATTAACTGAGCAGATACTCGTTGTGGCTGTTTTATTACAACTTTTTGATTATACCTTGACTTATAATGTGATAAAATAACAGTTAATTTGCACATATTGCCAACAAACATGTCTATACACAATACAGACCAAAAATACAGTTATATGTCTTTGAATTTTGCAGCATCAGTAAAATATGTATGGCCTCTGTTTTATCATAAAAATAATTATTGGTTGACATAATAACACGTACTTTGTTTATTATTGTGTACTTTATGACCTCAGTGCCTTTTCTGCTCTATTATAGTAGCCAGTAGCCATCCTTAAAAAATAGCTATTAGCTACTAATACTGTACAATTAATGTAGTGCTGGCAGTTACTCTCTCTTTTTTTTATAGATGGTTTTAGATTTATTCCTCCCAGAGGCTCATGATGCATGAGGTGGGTTTGGTGCAGAATTATAAGAGATAAGAGGATGTCTGAGGGTGTGTGTGGGATTTGGCAGTGGCCCCATTGTGGGATGTTTGCTCTTGATGTGACATTTGGTGTAACTTCAATCTGCAGACACCACAGAACTACAGATGTGCACACACAGCCAACAACAGCCAGGCCCAGACATGAGGCCTGAGCGAAAGTACACTGTGCACGTGGCACTGGGGATGAGCTTTAACTACTTTAACAAAGTCTCTCACTGGCCCCTCACCTGTTAGAGTGCGTACCACATAATGCAAAGCATGTTATGAGTTATGTTTATAAGGGGTCCAGTCCAGAATGTGCATTTTTCCATTCACGGCACAGCTGTAAATAGGCCTTGTATAGTAAGTGTACACCATGATAGGAAATATATTATGAATATATTATGAAGTTAAAGAATATTTTGAAGAGTAAGACTTTCTATAATTATTCTGCTTGACATGCTGGTTCTTTAAATTGTCAGTCCAAGCAATGTAAAAGAGATCCTGAATATGTTAGAAATGAACTAAATCTGCTGCATTCTCATAGATAAGACACTGCGCCATCTGACTGGGCCACAGTGGACTTCCAGTCTCGCAGCAGGGCCTCTGCAGAAACCGCAGAATTGTTTCCCCTTTGGCTACAGCTTATTAAGCATCTCTGCCTCCTCTCTCATCCTGGCTCTTTTTCCTTTTTTCAGCACTACCTCATTGCCACAAGCCATTTGTCATTGTTGAATACACTATATATTGTTGCCTTTATATTGCAACAAACATAACCAGGATGCTTTTTGTATCTTAATGTGAGGACAGAGTTTACATATAAATCACAAATACTATTATGTTTTTGAAATATACCTTCCAAGGCAAACAACAAAAGCCATTATATACAGCATTTTCCAGAAAGGCACAAAGCATTAAAGATTTTATGGCAAATAGGGGCAGACAGTTGCAATTGGATGCTGCTAAACATTATTTATGTTTCATTCATGCCTATCTGTCTCTTTTTTATTATTAAGATCCTGTTTTTCTACTCTCTGTTAAAGAAATGTCAAACACATTTACAAAAGCAGTACATTTTATGTTGGCCAAAAGGCCTTATCCACCTTTTAAAAGTGAATTATCTGAATGAATACTCACATAAGACCACACAGGCCTAAACACTCACTTTTAAAGAAATGAGAAAATTTTGCAAAAAAAAAAAAAATTCATTCTTTTTCTACCGCTTAGTCCTGTAAGGGGTCGCGTGTGACTGGAGCCTATCCCAGCAGCTTTGGGCCTGAGGCAGGGTACACCCTGGACAATGGCCAGTTAGTCGCAGACAACCATTCACTCTCACATTTATTCAGTAGGGACACTTTAGATTTGCCAATTAACCTATACATGCATGTCTTTGGGCGGTGGCAGGATGCCGGAGTACCCGGAGAGAACCCACGGTAACACAAGCAGAGTCCTGACAGAAAGACTGCAGTTGGCCGAGAGAATGTTTGAGTCGGCCGGGTTTTGAACTCATGACTTTCTTGCTGTGAGGCAGGAGTGCTAACCACATTTGAAAACATGTTTTGTTTTCTTGTCTGATCTGGTGATTCAGGGTTTTAAAGGTAGCACATTGTGGCAGTGGATGAGATATAATCCCTCAGGACTTGCACACAGACATTGCATCACATTAGAAGTTTAGAAGTTAGAAGTTTACTTCTAATGTGTTTGCGTGTTTATTTATTATACATTTATTTAGGCATCTATTTACTAATTTTTTGTTTTATTATAGGACTATTTCTTTACATGCTGCTCTTTTCCTTGACTTACCAATGAAAAAGATTTAAGACTGGCTCACCACATGTGCACGTTTTCTTCCTGAGTCTTACTTTCTGTGCCCTCTCAGCCTTCTTTCTTCCACATGTATATCCCCTGCAGATGGTCTTGTCTTTGTGGAACAAAGTGTCCCACAGGGGCTTAATCTGGTTGCCAGTTTCCTGTCCCTTTTTACCCCGTTCCAACATAACCACACAGGCCTTAAATTACCTCACTGGGCTGAGGGCTGTGCTCTCGAATTCAAATGAGTGTTTAATTATAGCTCTTTTTAAAACAGGTTTCTCATAGCCAGAGTGGCAGCTAGTTTGTTATTTTTGTCATGTCTTGTTGGAACCTTCGGAAATGTCCGTGTACATGAATGGCTTGTCAAGCTGCCATAGTAACTGCATGATTGAGACGCACACACACTTAGTCAGCTCGTTTCCAATCCAGTCAGGCGTTGCAACATCCTGTTGCTGTGACAACTCTGTAAACAGCACGAAAGATAAACGATAGTTCTGAAGAGTGATGACAGGACTTATAACAATACTCAACCATAAAATATTGGTTAAAATTACAATGGACTGCTTTAATTGTGACTCATGATGGTGGCTTTGTACTAAATACTACACTACGACATACAGTGCACTACATAGTACTGTATATCTGTGTGGATAAATTAACTATGTGCATGTTCCCAAAGAGTGGCAACATTAAGACCAGAGTTCCCATCACTAAGTAGGTCAGTTTTTGGAGTGAGCTTGGGCAGGCTTATCTGAACACAACTCAGTGGACCAGTGCCTTTTGTTCTGCAGCTTGCCTCAACTGAGAGGCTAGCACTGCCACTGCCTTGGGGTCAAGTCTTTCCGACACCACAGCTTACCACTTCTTTTGCTTTGGGAGAAACAGACCCCATTTCTCACTGTTGTCTGTCAACTAAGTACAGGACATCTTTACACAATCCATATATAGATATGTGATATATGTGTAAAAAAAAAAGGAAGATAAAAACAATTATATTTAACTTAAGTTCACTATTACACCTAATGAAACATTGAAATGTAATTTGATCACCCCCAGGCATTTCATTGTGTGCATATGGATTGTAAATGAGGTCTTTCATTTTTGACCGTCTGTCCTTATTTCCGTCATCACATTTGTTAATGTTTATGTTACAGTGTACACACGTCATTCTTTTTACATTGCTACTCAATCCCATTTTGTACCAACAACTAAAATGTGTTTGTGTTTAATGTGGGCTTGACTTTTGATTTTGGTTGTACTTTTCATCATAACGTGTGCTTACGTTAATTTCAGAATAATTGCAGAATCTGTCTCTCAACAATTCAACACTGTATGTGAAAAGGAACATGGCTACAGGCAGCCACATAATGTTTGAAGTATGTTTTACTTTTAAGTGGATTGTTCATTTTGGAGGTCGCTGTAAATGTGACCTGAATGCTTGTGATGTCATCCCCTCCATTCATGAAACACATAAATAATTAAAACAGGAGCAGGCTCATTGCACCAGCGCCAAGACGAGGAGGAATGCAAAGTGAAAGCCATCTCTTCCCTCATTCGCTCTGCTTCTTATCCTCCCTCGCTCTCTCTCTCTCTCTCTTCCAGCTTGCTCATTCTCGCTCAGAAATTGTCCAGTCTATTGTCAGTCAGTCGGCAATTCTGAGAATGTCGAGCAGAAGAGCCTTGCATGGATAACGGCGTGCGCTGATAGAGGCAGGTGATCCGTTGCTTGCTCAAGCTGACGGATGGAAACAGGAGAATGGAAACGTGCAGGTGTAGACGGAAGCCTTTCAGCCTCAGCTAGATGAAGGAGCAGACACTGAATGATACACTGCAACAATACACTACGGAGCCCGTGCTCATCTTCTTGGAAAATACAAGCATTTTCTCTGCGTTGTTCCTTCCTTCTTTTCCTGCCGTGGTCCTAGCATGCTCGAGAACTTGTCCACTGCCCTCCTCCCCTCACTGCTCACTCCTCTCCCCTTTGCCCCCTCCCTCTCCTCTGTTGCCTCATCTATGGCTCCTGCTGTGTGAATGAAGCCATTTGAAAAAGGTCTGATCGCTGTGGAGCGCCTGTCTACATGGCGACAATCAGGTTAGTGCTTGCAATGACAGCTTGCAGAAATTCAATAAAGCCTTCAGAATGAACTGCCCTCCTATGTAAGATAAACAATTTAAAATCCAATGGAAGGAAGGAAAGAAAGGGGGCAGAATGCAACTCAGACCACCAGTGCCTCTTATTTGGCAGGTGGTGTTAAAGGCGGTGTAATCTTGTTATTAGGAGATCAGTGCTGGCCAGGGAAGATCAGCAGCCCTAAGCCTGCTAAAGAAAATCTCCCTGCCTGCCCTCTCCATCCCTCTCTCCATTTATCTGTCTAACTACCTTTCTCTTACAATAATAGTGTGCACGATGTGGTGTGTTTAGAATGATCCGGTGGATGAACAGCTCATTACTAGGGGCTGCCTACGAGGACATGGTGGTGTTTGAGTGTGTGACGGTGGCCAACAAGGGCTGCCGCTGCTTGGAAGGCTGTTACTGCGAGCTGCGGAGGGACTGTGTCTTACAGCAGGGGTATGGCAGGCTCTTTACCGTAGCTGCGTAGCAGTGTATGTGGTAGTGACTGTGTGCATGCAGAAGTGACTGGTGTGGTGGAATAGGTTTGGTTATATAATGTACTTGCATGGCCAATAGATGGCTCTAAGTTTACATGTGGGGTAGTTAACTGTGTAATAATATCCAGTGGAGCAGTTGCAGTTAAGTGTACTAATCCTTTTCTTTTTCTTTTGTTAAATGTATAATCTTTTAATCTATAGTTGAACATCCACTAGGCCATGCGCATATCCATGTTTATGTCTGGATCTGTGTACTGTATGCACATTTCTGTGGGCGCATGCTGTGACTGAGTGTGGTGCACTGCTCCTTGTGGCCTTTTCAAAAAGAGTACAGTTGAAGGGTCAATGCCAGATGGGCATTTTCCAGGGTCAGCAAAACTGAAAACAGTGAGTCCCTCAGAAAAACCCGGAACTCTGGGCCATTGTGAAGCTGGACGTTTGGACAGCTTGAGCCATTTGGATTTAGGGCTTTAGAGCTTATTTAAAGAAAGACTGTAACAAAGTGGCGCAAGCAGCAGGCTTGTTTCCATTCATTTTTATTCTCTCTCCATTGAAAGACTTGACTCAGTCCAAATAACTGGAATAATGATCTCCACCTTGCATTAATACTTTCCCTAATCTTATGTAATGCATTTAACCTTGTGTTCGTGTAACTAGGACTGTTATTTCCTTTTGTTGTTGTTAGTGTCTGTAAAGAAAGCATCAGCTTTCTCATAGTAAGAATCAAAATATCAGTAGAAGAGTGTGTAATGTTTAGTAGAAGATAGTTCATTCAAATTTTTGAAAATATATAAAACCAAACTGCTCTAAATTATATTACATATACTATATAGTGTACTATACTGTTTAGGCTATACTACTACTACTACTATACTACTATGTGAATGATTAGTTTTGAGTGGTGAGTCTTTGTCTCAGTGAGTTTATATGAGCTGGCCCTGGGTGGCTGTGATGCATTGTCTGTCACTTTGTGTCCCTGCTCTGACTGCATCTCTAACAGGAAAGGCTGGAGAAGTATATTTGGCTACACATTGAATATTTAAACCACTCTTTCTCTAAACTGTTGCTATAGCAATTGTCATTCTTAGCTGAGCTTTGTTTAAGCTTTTAGTAGTGTTGTGGTTCCCTTTCTGAATCAGTTTATCTGATCTTTATGAGTCTGTTTGTCAAACCTAACGTATAAATCAATGTGTGTCATTCTAAATGGGATTGCTTTCAAGATGTATGTTGGATCTTGTTCATACATCTGTCAGTTGACAAGGAAACTAGAGTAACTCATCCAAGAAAGTGGACAAACTTACATGTTGCATCTCTGAGGTCATTACAGGGAGCAGTTGACTGAAATGTGGGATAAAGCAAGTGAATTTATTAAAGCAACACTGTGAAAAAAAAATGCAGCATGTAAATCATTACAACATTAGTATTAAGTTAATGAAGGATTTTTACATGAAACAAGGAAAACAGCTGGTTTGACAGATATCCCACAGCAAAGCATGCTGCCACCTCATGAGAAAACAAATTTAACCTAAATCTAACTGCAATTGTACTTTTTAAGTCAAAAATCATCTGTGTTTTTTTTTAACAGACTATTTCAAAATACATTTGGCAGAAGTCTGTATTTTCATTTGTTTTCTGTCAAACAGCCACTGCAGTGCCAGCGGACTATTAGTGTAGCGCAGGAGAGTACGCCTTACTTGTTTCAATAGAGCAGGGGTCTCCCACACGCCGGATTTAACTATGGGAGCCGGCTCCTGTCAACAAGCTGTTTTATTTATTTATTTTTGTAGTTTTGTATGTAATACAAGGCAGAATGATATGATGATCTCCGCACTGCAAGTGCTTCCTGCATGCACTCTACTGAATGTCACGTGCATGCTTGTGTAAACAATCATGTGAGGACAGACAAGGATCATAACATTAAGGTGAGAAGGGGGGGCTGAACAGGACGGAGGGAGAGGAGAAGGAGAGCGGAGTGCACAGATACAAAAGTGAGTGACAGCGGGAAAAGAAGCCGCATTTGGATGCATTTTAATAACTGTGAAAACACAAAGGCAGAATGCAGAATTTGTAAGATTAAGGCGTCATATGGAGCAATGTATATATGTTAGAAAATTATATATTTTTTTACTTTTCAATAAGTACAAAGGATGTATTGAATAATTTAAGTGATATATGTGTATAACCTATAAAATATAATTCAAGCAGAACAAGAATATGTAATAGAGATTTTGATGTGCTTTTACATAGAGCAGCTCAGCACTTAGCTCAGTTGATAGAGCACTAGCAAATACGCTCAAATGCAAGAACACAGGAGACCTGGTCAACATCCCGGACAGGTCATGTGCCCGGTGTCATCCTCCTCTCTCTTGCCCTGTTTCCTGTCTACCTATCATTCTATGATTAAAAGCAAAAAGGCCAAAAAACAAAATAAAAATAACTGACCATCAAAAGTAACACCATGCAGAAGAGCGAGCATTATCACTAGTAGACACGTGTTGTTTTTCTACTTTCAGTAAACACGTGAGCTTTGTTGTAATGACTTTTAAAGACAAACCACAACTGCAACAACACTGTGAGAGTCGGACTGAACAGTGTCAATGTTACTCCCTCTGATCAGTGCTCTTATCCACACACACTGAGCTACCAGAGCACAAATCTACCTGAATACAACAGCAAATCAGTAATTCATAGCCACTAACAGCAGACATTGGCTGGTAGTGACGTAACGGCTTGCATAACGCCATGTCAAGTAACCGGGCCTGGCAGGCACATGGCCGTACAGATCACTTAACAGAGCCTTTTGTTAGCCTCTGACATCTTAAAGGAAAGGCAGTTAGCTGAGCCACTGTTGTGTGTCTTTGTGCAAGGGGGGAAAATGTGTAGTCCTGGTGCAAAGAGGATACGTGATAGCGGTTTTGTGTACCATGGAATAACAGGGGCTACCTGACCGCAGTCCTGCTTTTTGCCAGGAGAGCTTCTAGTGGGACTACAATTTGAGACAGAAATTATGTTATAGACTTGGTATAACGGCTTGTGTTTATTTTTGATATAACATTAATTTTCACATTAATTTGTCCCTACACATTTAATTTTGAGAAATTTGAGTAGAGTTTTTTTATATGTATTTAGGATAAAGCAAGGCACCTTTAAAAGATAATAGATTGCCTCTCAATTAAAAAACCTACTCTGATAATGTCCATTCATTTCCTGTTTGTGGTTGTTGTTTATTGTTGTTTCCATTATTAGCTTAGCTGTAATTTACCAGGGCAGCACATGTTACTTGAACTCTGCTAAGCCCCAGCTGATGTAATTGGTGTTTGTGTGTGCTTGCTATGTTGTGCATTAATGCTGAACTAATACCCTTGCACTGCATAGCTTTGTTGCTGTAAAATAAAAAATAAAAAAAACACTAGATTACTAACAACATTTTCAATCTCTGTTCTCTGTTTATGTTTTTCAGCACTGCCAGTAACTCAAACAAGAGCACACCCGCTTGTTCGCCAGTCCTGCGTAAACGCTCGCACTCTCCAACACCACAGAGCCAGGAGGGTGACAACATGGTGGAGAAGGGTTCAGACCACTCCTCAGACAAGTCGCCCTCCACTCCCGAGCAGGTCGTCCAGAGAACGTACTCCCTGCAGTCGTCACGAAGTGGGGGCAAGAACTCAAAGGTTAATATTGGAAAATTTATTAAATTACATTTAGTCGCATGAGCAATGCCTGAAGTAACACAGTCGAGATTTACAGACAAAATATAAAGTGTATAAGTATGTCTAAATATCTCATTAGAGGTCTTCCTAAAAGTGTCAACATGAAAGTCCACCCCCTCTACATAAAGTAAAACATTTTTGCATTAGGCTACAATACCAATGGGGCATACGTATCTAAGGTTTTGTCCGCTCAGCACTTATTTGAGCTCTTAAAACATGACATTTACCCATTTTACTTCATTTTTTATTCACAATTGTATACAATCATCTGTTTAAAATTACGTGTAGCTCTGATTTCTTTAGGCCGTTTACACTGTAAAACACATTGCTGTATCACAATGTGTTTCATCGATGACGTTAAGTTCTTCTGTCAGCTTATTCTTCCTTTCTGTTTTGTTGTCATCTGATTTTTCTCTGTTCTTCTCCTCGTTGCATGCTAGTCTCACAAGCGACTTTCCAAAGTAAGCATTACTTTTTCTGTTCTTCATGTGTTACTACCCTTCACCGTTTTCTGCCTTCTTTCTCTCTGCCTCTGTGTAAATGTCCCATTTGTAATGCATTACCCACGGAAAACACTGAAACTCCCTGCTCCAAAAATAGCAAATAGAAAACTGTGCCAACGATGTTTCACTCACTATTTTTGTCTTTCTTTTTCTATTCGATGCGAGTCAAGTAGGATTAGAAACAATTCATGCAATTGTAGTACTGAACCTCAATATTATTAAATGGCTTTCAAATGAAAAACCCAACTAATGAAAAGCATTTACAGTCTATCACTTTTCCACTCTTAAGTTTATACCAACAAAAAAATACATTGACAAGAATCATCGGAGTAATGGCTGCTGGTTGAAGTCCATCGTGATTGGTACATACTTGGTTGAGTTTTGGTTTAATTAACAGTGTTTTTTGTTTAAACTTTCTGAAGTGATCCTCAAAACACATCTGGTAACTTGGACCATATAAAACTGTGAAGCTAAAAGGTGTCTGCTAGACAACTACAGTTCATGGGGGGTGGATCCTTAAAAGCCTATTAGCCACAAAAACCTGGATACTGACCATAGCACACAATTCAGGGACCAATTACTAACGTCACAAGCTCAGGTGAAGTGCCATAGGTTTTTAGCGGCGTCCCGGTTGTTGTTTCTGTACCCATGGAAGTTCATAAATGATGACTGAATGATGAAACTATCACTTATTGAGTATTATAATTGCATATTTGAACTGTCATAATTCATGTTGACTTTTGTGAACAGCCCCACTCTGTTGGACATGCTAAAAA
Source organism: Perccottus glenii (assembly GCA_024416835.2). Lineage (NCBI taxonomy): Eukaryota > Metazoa > Chordata > Actinopteri > Gobiiformes > Odontobutidae > Perccottus > Perccottus glenii. The sequence goes on from CM044550.2 coordinate 13,497,948, forward strand.
CACAACTTAGATTGTTATTGTACACCATTAAATCTTTTTACATTGTGGGTTTGATTATTCTGTTACAACGATGTAACTAAATAAAAGAATAGAGCTAATAATAGAAACAATGGTGGTTACATGTAGTATAGCAAATTAGAAAATAACCTGTTGGCATTAGAGTTGTTGGAATACAATATTAGTGTTTAAATGTAGCTGTGTTTCAAGCATACTGTTTCTACCCTTTTAGTCTAGACCTCACTCCACCATTTTCTTTGTAAAACTACAATCTTTGTGAACCTTTGCTGCAATGCCTGAGCCATGTCTTATACACACTATCCTAGTTGATCACCCTTCGTCTATGCCACATTAGCATCAAAACTCCCGTTCGAATACTCCCACTTGAGCCAGTGAGGTCACATGACTCAGAACATGGTATGAGATTGAGATCTCAGCAACGAGAGCTTGATCAAATCCAAAAAATAGAGTGCATTGAGTAAAAGGGGCGCCCCAGATCGCTGTAGCCAGGGTATAGTGTGATGACAACAAACCAACAATCAATTTGAATTCCGGTATGATACTCAAGTCATGCCAGATTTTATTGTTTCATGTAGTATCTGACCCAAAATAGTCTCTGCTTGTCTCTCATTTTTTCTCTCTTTCTGTGTTTAAGTTTTGGTTTGGGTTAACATTTTGTTTTCTCTTTAATTTTTCTTTCAGTATGACAGACTAAACCTGATTAAAGTAAGCATTTCCTCTTTTCATTTGACCCACTGACAACCCTGGCTGGCCCCTTTAATGGGTGCCCTACTTTCTCCATAGATGTACAACCCCCTCCCCCCCTCGTGGTTCCTGCCCTGTCGGTCCCTATTATCCAGTCCCTTGATTACAGAAATAGGCCAATAGTTAATCATCAAAATGACAGAAATTTGAAGAATTCATAAATTGTACTTAAAAATAGTCTTTAATTAGACTACTTTAAGTGTAAACACATTACTCAAATAAAGGCAGTTTGCCAATTCTATACTCTACTACAAATACCATACTACACTACACTAGACTATACTATACTATACTGTATTATATTAGACTATACTATTCTTTGCTACACTATGCTATACTTCTACTACTATTATAACGATTGCTACAGGTGTAATTACTCTCTAAAGAAATTCTCTCTTGTCTCTTTCACCTTCAAATGAGATTAGCCCACATTACTGGAACTGTCGTCACTGCTGCGCCTCTGCCTGCCCCGGCAGATCGTTTAGTCATTCAGCATAGACAGAGATGACCAGCAAACTCAAATGCACACCCACTCAGATTTAGAGTGGCATTTCCCAACGAGAGTCTTTGCTACCATGTTAAATTTTTTATTTCTTTTTTTCCCTTTTTGTGTCACACTTGCATGTTCACACTCTGGGACCCTCATCTCATAAATGTTTGTCTTATTGTTATTATGATTATAATGTATATTTAATGTCTCCTACTTTTAGGAAATTCCAAGAGCGAGTGTGTTACGTAAAGGAGTAGCATTGGTATTAATCATTTTTTCGACAGCTGTAAAGTTGTTGTAATTATATGTTTATTTTTAGAAAGAGTTAAAAAGAACACATTGTTATTTACAGTATGTGTTGTTGGGATGTAGAGCAAAATGTTGGATGCTTTTCACAGGAACCATAAAGAGGTACAGTATATGATGGGGTGTTGATTTTCTGTCTCTCAACAAAGCGTGCTGTTTCATTGAATTAAATCCAACTTTTTTTCTTTTTTTTCTCTTTGTGTGTCTTTGTCACAGAAGAGCCAAAGCTGGTACAATGTAAGTAAATCCTTTGATTCTATGCATTGTTTAACTGTGTGTATAGATACATGCTGTGGTGTTTTTGTGTCACAAAGGATGTGAGTGAGACCTCGGTCCTTGACCTTGTTTACTGGAGCACCAGAGGTTACTAGACCTCTGGACCTGGGATTAGCACAGGCTTAAAACAGCAAGCAGACTTTCTTTGTGTTGGGAAGTGCAAGAATAAGTAGTCTGTAATAGATAATGCATTGCTGGAACTATTTCTCTGCTCTTCACAGTAGTGCAGTTTTATTTAGCACCACACGATGGAGTGCTAACCCCATGTCTTTTTGCAGTGTTGATTTATGAAGGCGCAATTATAGAACAGTGTGCTCCTGTGTTCTCCACTTAGTTTAGTTTTCTTCCTCACTTTGATTCCCTGTTTGTGTCCTTTTCCTCTTTCTCCCCAGCATGAAAGGCAACACATCCTGAGAGTAAGCATGACTCGTCTTGTGCAACCTCTGATTTTTGCCTTTCTAAACTCTCTTTCGCTCTCTCTCTCTTGCTCTAGTGTTTTTTTAACTAGTGGGATAATAATAACCCTCCAGCCTGCTGGTCTCTCATTCCATTGCCCCTCTCATTGCTGTTACCACCTTATAATAGCACAGACAATACTTTTTAGGGGAAGTGTTTTACTGTCACTTTATCCTTCTGCATCGGTATAACCTCACCATGAAATTAAAATCTATATCTTGTCTAGTATCGTAATATGACTATAATGTTGATCCAATGGCTGTCATGTTTAAACTTCTAATTTGGTATGCAACAGGTGGTAGCGCGCTTTGAGTTACTCACTGTACTAAACAAATCAACAAATCATGACAAGAGTTTTGGCTTGAGTGCCTTTGAACAGTATTGGAATGGAGCAGTTTTGGTTCCTTTGTGTTCTTTTGTTTCCATGTTGTGCAGAAGACAAGTTGGCGTTGTTTCAACCGACACGCTCGGGTCGTTTGCTCAATGTTGTTTCCCTCTTTCACTCTGCTTCCTGTCGACTTACTGTGTACTATCAAATATCCAGCCAGCATTTTCCAAATGGGTGCCATTTGGGTTCAAATATAGGTCCCAAGTGGGTTTGTCCGCAGTTTCCACAGTGGCCCACCTGTGTTAACCCATATCGGCTTTGATTGGGTTCAGAAATAAACCAGAACTATGCCAAGTTTTTTTTTTTTACATTTATTTGTAATCAGAGACTGTGAGTGACTTTAATAGGAAGGAGAAAGGGATGATTTCTTTATTTTGATTTTCATTATAATTTATTTTATCCCCAGACTGTACATTCTCCTGAGGCAACATTCAGGACATTTACATTTCAGTTTGAAGCCTGGCAAATGAGGGGTTTATGAGAAATGCTGTCAATGTAGTTTTATTTCCCAACTCTGGCGTTAATTGCTTTATGACATTAAAGATTTGTTCTGTATATTGTGAAAAATAATACATTTAAAAGCCTGTAATGTGTCTTGTCTGTAACAGGTCTCTATTGACGTCAGTCATGATGTGACCCTGACTCAGAGAAACAGGGTCACACATGACACCAACATCATCTGATATTTTTTTCTTAAATGTTAAACCTCTAATGTAATGGGAAATGCAAAAATAAATATTATATGAGTAAAATATTTTTTATTGAAACAACTGACCTAACTTTTAACAAACGTTTTGTCAATTGTAAGTCTGAAACTTCTGGAGCTCAAACTGAAATGTAAATGATCTGAATGTTGCCTCAGGAGAATGTCTGAATTCAATCAAAGTCCATATGGGTTAACACAGGTGGGGCCACAGAGGAAACTGCGGACAAACCCACTTGGGACCCATATTTGAGCTCAAATGGGGCCCATGTGGAAATGCTGGCTGGGTAAAGGCAAAAAGGCCAAAAGATCCCTTAAATCCACAATTAATACTACTACTACTAATATGTAATTATTTAGCATTTATCTAACAAATAATTGTTAATGATAAATGATTAAAATTACAAAACATAAAATAATCTGTAACAGGTAAACAATTTCTCCATTCATTTTTGTTATTTTGCTCAAGCTCTTCTGTCTTTTTCTGGGAAGGATGGAATTGTTGGATTGACTAGGTTTCCGTGTGCAACTCTAGACCTCCATGGCACTGAAAGCACAATGAATAAAAAAGCCATCCGTTCTGAGCTTGTTAGATGCACTCATTAATTCCTCAAACTCACTATAAAGCACACTATACTTTTATACTTGTGTTTAGTTTAGTGGTAAAGAAAAACTCTTGAGTCACTATTGATTTTAGACATTGCTTTATCTAATCTATACACAAAACAAGCAGTGACAGGCATCATCTGGGTCTCTCGATCTACTCCGAAACCACACCCTGGTTTACTACTTTACAGTACCAGTCTGTGTTATCTCTCACTGTTTGCCAAGTCAGTTAATTGTTAACCATGTGCACAAATGTAGCCGCACCTCATCCCAAGTTTATCATAATGTCATGAAGACTGAACATGTAAACCGAGCACAATGGTTTCCTTTTACTCCTTGATTATTGGAGAAAATGGACTGAATGAGCAGAAAATAAAAACTCTTCAAGACAGATGCCACTAAAAGTCTAATAGCAATTTGTATTTTTCATTCCACTGAAATTTATTCCACGTGATGTTACAAATTATTGTGCCAACTCTGTGTCATCAACAAGTTTTCAATAAACAGAAACAAAATTTATTTGCAGCTCAAACATACACTTAATGATATTCTACTGTATGTCATTACTGTAGAGCTGCATTAGCATTGAATTTGTGCACTTAAGTGATGTGAATTATTTAATACCTTATCATAGATCAAATGTTCAGAAAAATTTAACATAGGGATATTTATTGTACATTAATCAAGCTTCTGCATAATGAACCCAATGTAATACTACTGATGTTTTTTGCAGTCAGAAGTAACTAGAGATCTGTTCTCTCTGACTTTAGTTGCCAGTGGCAGATGAAACACATACAATTCTTGGCATATAACCAAAAAAAGTATTGAGTCAATGTTCAGTGTTTCTTGTCTGTTATAGCTGTAAGTTGGTCATAAACATGATAAATTCAAGGCTTACCCCATACTCAATAAGTTCACACTAGGAGAAGTCAGTTTTTTTAAAGGGGGGAAAACTGGCATAATAATAAAGGACTTGTTAGACAGGGTTACTAGAGGGCAACGGCCGTAACTCCTCTGGATTTTGTGAGAGACAGTGTGAGACAGGGATCATGTGGCTGGAGTGTGTCGCGTCCACCATTCAATGCTCAAAGTGGGCGGATTTTGCAGCCTCTCTATACAACCAGACGACACTTTCTGTCAGCTCTTAGCTTCTGAGCTGTACTCACTCCAGCTTCAGGACTGTTTTTATGAGCCAAAATGGATTTAGATGGGGATTCTGCCATGTCAGATTGGGAAGCTGTTCTGAAGCTGGATGAGGCATTAGCAGGGTGGCGACTGCAGGGTCCCGCTCGAGGGGAGTGGGGCTGGGAATGGGGCTGGGCAGCCACTGACGTTCAAGACCCCGACTGGGACAATGAGGAAATTCCTGCTGTAAGTTTTACTGTATGGCTAAATTTTGGACAACGGTTTTCTAAGTGTGGGTTTTCAGTGTGGTGCTGTAGGCAGAGTTAGTGGTCAATTCCTTATTCTCCAAAAAATGTTATGCTAATAATCATAGTAAAAAAAAAATTAGAATAGAAAAAACCCTGAATGAAGCATGCATTTTTGATGCACAGGTAACTATGGTACTAACTTGGTGGTTAAGGTTTGACTATGTTAAGATTCCATTTAGATGGGTTTTTCTTTTTTTTTTTTTTACTAGCCCCAATTCAAAGCATCATGTTTTGCTTTTGTTTGTTTGTCTTTAATGTAATGGCAGCTATTGTTTCCTGGAAAGCATCTGGCGTGGACAGCAAGAGTCCTTATTCCAGCACAAATTTGGAGATATATTGCATCATGGCCTGATAAACACAAATGACTTGTTAAATACAAAAGCTTAGCAGCATGTTTATTGAATGGTATGCAACGATATAATGTCTCAAGCTAATGTTCTCTTATATTTGCTTGCTCTTCATTTTCCTGTTCAAAGCTCCTGCACTGAAAGCCATAGTTTTAAATCAGAAATCATGATTGGTGTGTGAGAGATCATTTGTGTATGTCTGTCACTGCAGGTGCTGAGCCCAACGTACAAGCAGCGCAATGAAGACTTTAGAAAACTCTTCAAGCAGCTCCCTGACACAGAGAGACTCATTGTGGGTTAGTGAATCCTCAAAGGCACACAGGGTGGGAGGACTAAAGGGTGCAAGAAATCTGCTTGTAATCAGAATAAGGGGTTGGAATACAAATACTGTATGAAAAATCATTACACTAAGGGGTAAAAAATGGTGGCATTGTTTAAATAGATTTTTTTTCTTCCTGCATGTTTTAGATTACTCCTGTGCGCTGCAGCGGGACATCCTTCTGCAGGGACGACTTTACCTCTCAGAAAACTGGATCTGCTTCTATAGCAACATCTTCCGTTGGGAAACGCTGGTATGTGCAGTATATACACTCAATCAGTGAGTTTATCAGCCAGTCCTCTAATGAGGCTCTATTTGTATGTGTGTAGTTGACTGTGCGGCTAAAAGACATCTGCTCAATGACGAAAGAAAAGACGGCCCGCCTCATTCCCAACGCCATTCAGGTTTGCACAGACTCTGAGAAGGTAAGGATTTTTGTCTCTGTTTTTGATTAAACAGTTGTACAGTCTACATTCGACTCTAGTAGTGTTTTAGAAATTAAATGGTTGTATAAATGAAGTTGTTGGTGCAAACTATGTATGCTATGACTCTTTTCAGCACTTTTTTACCTCATTTGGAGCCAGGGACAGGACTTACATGATGATGTTTCGATTGTGGCAGAATGCTTTGCTTGAAAAGGTAAGCATACTGGCTGCTGTGTGTTTCTGAAACCATCAAGCTGAAATCTCTTTTGTTAATAATTATTTGTTTGTTTCTCATAGCCCCTGTGCCCTAAAGAACTGTGGCACTTTGTTCATCAGTGCTATGGCAATGAACTGGGCCTCACAAGTGACGATGAGGACTATGTACCTCCAGATGATGACTTCAACACCATGGGGTTTGTTTGGCTTTTAATAACTTGTATAATTGTCAAATTTCCAAACCATAGAGACTGATGAAACACTAAATGCATATCCGGACTGGCCTCTGAGAGCAACAAAAACTTTATAGGAGGTCTTTCTAGCCATGAATTCAACCCTCTAACACTCCCACTTACTTATTTTTATTTCAACAAAAATGTTTTTACTGTTTACATGACATAGTATGTACTGAATAAAAGAGGCAGGGTAAGATAACCATTGTTTCCTTCAGGTTTTGTGAAGAGATCCCTAATGAGGAGAATGAGATCAACAATGACAACTTGTCTAAAAGCAGTCCTGAAGCAAAGCCTGAAGGTAGCCCACCGCTGCTACATAAAAAAGTCTTCCCTAACAACATCATCCCCAGCCCAGACAACCCCGACACCCCCATCTCAGTAAGTCATTAAAATGATTTTAATATTGTTAAGCACATACCTTTGTTTAAATGCTGTGAGTGGATGCTTGTTTTTCTCCAGTTCGAACTTCCAGCTGAAGAGTATGCAGATTGCCTTACAGACGGTGATCTTTTGGCTATACCACTAGTTGTGGAGGACAAGGATGAGCTGAGCGAGCCTGGTGCTCCTGTGCCTTCACCTTCTCTGGACTTCAATGACAATGAGGATATTCCCACTGAGCTTAGTGACTCGTCTGGAACTCACGATGAAGGCTAGTATATGGAGGAAAAATGCCTGATAAAATACTACAGATAGAGATTGAGCTAATTTAGTCTTTTTCAACATGCACAGGTGAGGTACAAGCCTTCCATGAAGATCTCAGTGGAAGACAGCATATCAACGAGGTCTACAAGTTCAGTGTGGATAAGCTCTATGACATCCTTTTCAATGAATCGCAGTTCATGAGTGAATTTATGGAACAGCGGCGCTTCTCAGGTCAGTATTTCCTTTACATTTTACCAATATGAATCACCCTTTATATACCCTTTAACAGATCCCATTATTGTGTTGTTAAGATGTGGTGTATCATGCATGGAGGAAGGAGGAGAACGGAAACCAGACCAGAGAGATTATGTACACCATTTCTTTGTCCAACCCACTGGCCCCCAAAACTGCAACAGTCACAGAGACACAGGTAGCCAAAATCTTTCAATATTCACAAAATCACAAATACTATTTTTTCTGGTTTTATGATATCAATGGCATGTGCTCTGTCCTATTTCAGACTCTGTATAAAGCCAGTCAGGAGAGTGAGTGTTACATTATTGATGCTGAGGTCATCACACATGATGTGCCCTACCATGATTACTTCTACACTCTGAATCGTTACATGCTCACGAGGGTAGCCAAGAACAAGTGTCGCTTACGGTAAGTACGAGACTATGGTTACTAAATACAAAAGCAAGTGGCTTAAATGCTGTAAGTTGTAGTTTGCTTTATTTTTTTTTACTTTGTTAATTATGGGTTTCTCACAGAGTATCGACTGAACTGCGCTACAGAAAGCAGCCTTGGGGGCTAGTCAAAGGTTTTATTGAGAAAAACTTTTGGAGTGGACTAGAGGAGAACTTCCGGCATCTTGGTAACTATATACTTTTCTTTTTTAAATTCATTTGATTTTGTTTGTATTTTTTGCATTTTTATGAAGATTTTGCTTAGTTTGATGATTGGGTATAGATATTTTTATGTCTTTTTGTGTGATAAGGATTTTTAATATTTGTCTTCTTCTTCAGAGCTAGAGCTGTCAAAGCTGGAGGAGATCCTGACTGAGTCCCATCAGCTGTCGCCTAAAGCCAAAGTGGTGAAAAGCTCCACCATACGGCGGAAAAAGAGGGCACTTCCTCACATTTGCAGCCAGCTACTAGATGAGGCCTTGAGCCCTGTTACCACGCCGACAGATGAAGAAGTCATTCAGAGGATCAAACAAGTGGCAGGTTCCACACAGACGAGACACCAGAATCCAGACCACCATCACCTGCATGGGGGCTTCGCTCTGTCCAGTGTCTCAAACTGCTGCTTATCATCAGCTTTGTGTGAGCAAACATCAAATACAAAGACTCAAGACATACAGGCAAACTCTAACTTTTCCAGCATACCACTTCAAATAAAATTATATTCAATTAATTATTAAATGATTGGAAAAAATTAGGATTTTACAAGCAAGCTATTGTTATTCTGAGTGTAACTCCCATATCCTCTGTTTTTGTTGCCATCTGTAGGATCTGTCTCAGGTACATATGTGTTATTCAACAGGAAGATGATACAAAACATATCTTGTGTGATGAAAACTTTTTCATTTTCGGTTCATCTTCATTATTTATTTCTTGACTCCATTCAGCCTGGTCCTGTTGGTGTTCCTCAACATGATGCTCTTCTACAAGCTGTGGATGCTGGAGTACTCTACACAATCCTTAACAACCTGGCAAAGCCTGAGTCTTCACGAAAGGTGCATTCACAAATACTTCAGTGTCCCCCCACCCACCCCCTTCACGACAATGACTGTGTGTACTTGTGTCTGCAGTAAACTTCCCCAAACGCAGATGGAGTGGGCCCAGCTCCTGGAAGCACAGCAGCGTTACCATGACACCGAGCTGCAAAAGTGGAGGGAGATTATCAAGTCCTCTGTAGTGCTGCTAGACCAGGTAATCAGACACAAAGGGCTATTTATCCAAATCAAGTCGAGCCAGGACAATGTAACACATTCTGGTGCAATAAATTGAAATTTCTTTGGGTATCACGGCCAATGAGGAAAGACTCCAGATTCATTTATTTCATCTTACTGGTGCAGCTGATGCATGCAACTTACAGTCAGGTCCATAAATATTGGGACATCGACACAATTCTAATCTTTTTGGTTCTATACGCCACCACAATGGATTTGAAATGAAGCAAACAAGATGTGCTTTAACTGCAGAGATTTAGCTTTAATTTGAGGGTATTTACATCTAAAGCAGGTGAACGGTGTAGGAATCACAACTGTTTGTATATGTGCCTCCCACTTTTTAAGGGACCTGTTTTTGAGGCTCACCAATGGTTTACATCTTGTGGTGAACCTCTGTATTCACTCTGGTGAAGTCTTCTCTTGATTGTTGACTTTGACACACATACACCTACCTCCTGGAGAGTGTTCTTGATCTGGCCAACTGCTGTGAAGGGTGTTTTCATCACCAGGGTAAGAATTCTTCGGTCATTCACCACAGTGGTTTTCCGTGGTCTCCCAGGTCTTTTGGTGTTGCTGAGCTCACCGGTGCATTCTTTCTTTTTAAGGATGTTCCAAACAGTTGATTTGGCCACACCTAAAGTTTTTGCTATCTCTCTGATGGGTTTGTTTTGTTTTTTCAGCCTAATGATGGCTTGCTTCACTGATAGTGACAGCTCTTTGAATCTCATATTGAGAATTGATAACAACAGTTTCCAAATGCAAATAGCACACTTAAAATGAACATTCAAACCTTTTATTTGCTCCTTGTAAATGGGATAAGAGAATATCACACACCTGGCCATGGAACAACTGAGCAGCCAATTGTCCCATTACTTTTGGTCCCTTAAAAAGTGGGAGGCACATATACAAACAGTAATAATTCCCATATCCTCAATGTAAATACCCTCCAATATTTATGGACCTGACTGTAAATATTAATGGGCAGTTTGTTTTTACCGCTCAGAGAACCTTTGGGTTTTTATTGCATCATTGTAAAAGCATTTGCACCTGTTTCTAAATGTAACAAAGCAACATTCGAGCATATCTGGGGATTGAGAAAACAACACTTATTTATTTACCGTTTACAGCCAATTTTGCTGCATTGTTCCACTAAATATTCATTGTGTCATTTGAGTAAATACCTCTTTTATTAATATTTTATATCACACATTTTTGTGTTTTCCTATTAGATGAAAGACTCTTTATTGAACCTCCAGAGAGGCATTGGATTAAGGGACTACAGCTCTGAGACTGAAGAGAAAAGAAGTCGCTATCACTGACACCACTAGGCCATGTGGGCAAGTTGTGCAATATAAAGTACCTTCCTTTGATGGGTGCTCAGGTGGCTGCAAAGCTCAACAGTGAGCTGGTCCAATAGAAACAAGTGGAGGAACAGCAATCTCAGGTGTGCAGAGATGACCACGACCCGGACTGAGTGACAAAATGAGAAATGTATTAAAGGTTACTTCAGAAGGGTGTGAAAGTTATACCTTCTTCAAACTTGTGGGATAAACTGTTTCCTTTTGTTTCAAAGTGGCATCCTTCTGTAAGCCATGTAAACTAGGGGAGAGGGGTAGCAGGAAAGAAGGCAAACCACTGCATGCTTTTAGACTACATAGCTCCCCTCAGTGTTAATATGGTCCAGTTCCCATCGTTGTGTGTCAAAAAAAGAACAAATAGACCAACCAAGAGTTATACGGGGTGCTTTGAGTCTAATGACTTTCTTTCACTCTCCTGACTGTTCCAAATTGTTTGTCCCCTAGAGGGCCCCGTTGCAGTGTCCCTTTAAGAAATCTTCATTTGATCAGACTGCAGTACTGACCCACAACCAAAAAGGAAACAATGGTTTAGCTGGAATTATAGCTTCAGCTTTGATGGTCTTTCAGGGCTGGTTCCTTGTCAGGCTGTTTTTTTTTTATAATTTTGAGCAATCTGGCATAACAATCATTAATTGATTGTGAGCTGCTCTGATTTGAGAATGTATGACTCCAAAGGTCAGTATTGATCTGTAAAAGGGATGCTGCAGCTTGCCTTTAGGGATTCTTGTGTTCTATTTTATTACTAAACTGTGATGATACTCTTCAAAATTTTTCAAGATTGAAAAGATTCTATGAATATATTTGACATATATGAAAATATAATATTATTTAAAAAAATAAAAAAATATATATATATATATATATATATATATATATATATATATATATATATATATATATATATATAAGATATATATATATAAAGAGAGAGGTTTAAAAATATATAAATTTTATCTATATTTATTCTTAATTTATGTACATGAAGAAATGATCAGAGCTTTAGAGGAGAGTGTTTTTTCGGAAACTGAAATGCATGCCAGATATGTCTGTGACATGTCCAGTGTGCAACAATGACCACATTGCGCGATTATCTTCGTGCACCTCTATGTGTGTATGTACTGTATGTGTAAATGAGAGTGCATGTTAGGGAGTGCACACAACCATTTTTGTGTGAGTGTCACATTTGTACCATTCAATATTTGTCTCTTGTTTTCTGGCACAAACAGCCAGGGCTGCCTTTTTGATGCTAATGCTTTTGTATGCCGCCTTGCATTAGCCCTGCCAGGGTACAGTTTACACATACTGAATTTTGTTCTCAAATTACATGTCAAGATTTAAATTATAGTTTCATGTAAACATGGCTGGTTTCATGTAACTTGGACAGATTGACAAATGAATGGTTGTCAATTAAATGATAATAACAAGTAGAAATAATATGTAGCATTTGCAGCATTTTTAAACTCATCCTCCTGTTCTGTGAACCATTTTTACCTATCCCAACAACAGTGATACTCGTGCATATTGTTCAAAATTAATTACCTGAACGAATTATATATTTACAATTCATGTATTTTAAAATCATGTAAGCGAAAATCCTTTTACCACTGACAGAATTTGTTTGTCAAAAGCACTTCCTAAACCATACAAATCTTCCTACTTTAAAATTGAATGCACTTTAGGCTCTTTTCTTATGAAGAATGACAAAGACAAATGGCAACAGCAGAGACTGAACGGTTAATGCAGGGCTTAGGAGATTTTAAAAGGTCACCATATTTTATTATAATGACACCTTTGAAATTGCTGATGTTATGATGTGTTCCTGATTGATAAACAGTTATGAGTGATGCTTTAAGGGAATAATCCTGTGTGCCTGTGGCATGTTACAGACTGTGTGTGTGTATAAAACACATAATAAAGGCATTGATTAATGAAAACACAGAAACCTTAACAGATGAATGTGAGTGGTTAGAAATTCTCTTGAAACCATTTTCTTGATGCCACTGAAAGATTTTTGCTACATTTATTTTATGGTACAGAAAGACAAATAATGTATACAAAAATGTGAATTGCTGTAAAAGTGGTAGTTATTTATTTATTTATTTTATTTTAAATCTCATCCATTTAGAACAGGAAATGGTAATTGCTTGAACGGCTGTAATACGCACAATTACACTTGGACTGGTTAATATAATGTTCATGCTTACTCTCCAGGTCTCCACAGAATAAACTAAATCTAACGTCACCAACCAACACCACACTGAAAATTATGGATTTCTGGCTTTAACGATTCCCCTCATAACACAGCATTCCACTCATGTAAATGGTGTTCTACACCTGTATTTGTTTTTAGTGCCCACTCATTCTGTAAACTGTGCTTTGATCTAAATGATTGTATGATTGCTGGATACACAGCAATGGAAATGATGAATTTGAGATGCCACAAATATGTGACAGACAACTAATGAATTACGTGCTTTTGTTGACTGTATTAATTGGCATTTGCCTTGTCATAGAGGCAATATTGCCACCCAAATAATGCAGAACTAACCAGCAGTTTTGGTTAACACACAAAACCTCACAATGAACAACCACTGATTAAACTTTTAGCAAATGCTTCTTCAAGTGTGTCTAGATAAAACATGTATTGGTGTAATTCGGTTGATTCTACTGAATGTTTTTTGTTTGTTTGTTTAGAAAATGTTTTGATTTCTAGGGATGCTTTTAGTGAAATTTATACACAAGATATACAGTAAATATACTGTATGTATATGTTGCATATATCTGCAGTGAGAACACACTGACAAAAGAATCTAGCCTGCGCTGTGCGTGGGCTGTGAATGTTCATGACTGCCTCATAGAGACAGATGATCCGAGTGACTTTCTGGTTCATATGGAAATATAAATAAAACAAAAAATGTGTGCAATCATTGTTTTTCTGCTTTTGTCCATCCATATTTTTATATTTTTTAATAGGCATGTTTTTAAAAGCCAAATCAGTTTTGTTAAGATATGTACAGTTGTGCTCATCAGTTTTTATACCCTGGCAGAATTTGTGATTTATTTGGGTCATTTTTCAGAGAATATGAATGATAACACAAAAAAAACTTTTTTTCACTCATTGTTAGTGGTTAGATGATGCCGTTTATTGTCACACAATTGTGTTTACTCTTTTTAAACCATAATGAAACTAGCCAAATGATCCTGATAAAAAGTTTACATACCGCAGTTCTTAATACTGTGTATTGCCAACTTTAACATCAATGACAGCTTGAAGTCTTTTGTGGTTGTTGTAGATGAGGCTCTTTATTTTCTCAGATGGTAAAGCTGCACATTCTTCTTGGAAAAAGCCTCCAGTTCCTGTAGATTCTTGCACTGTTTTGTATGAACTGCATGTTTGAGATCTCTCCAGAGTGTCTCAATGTAATTAAGGTCAGGAGACTGAGATGGCCAGATAACCTTCACTTTATGCTTTATATACTTAATGGTCTTGTGCTTTGGATTGTTGTCATGTTGGAACATCCAAGTACATCCCAACTGCAACTTACGGGCTGATGAGTGCAAATTTTTACTCTCCACTATTTTCTGATAACATGCTGCATTGTGCGTTCTTTGCATCTCGAACAATTTTCCTGGCAGTTGTAGCAGAAATCTTTGTTGGTCTATCTGACCTTGTCAGAATCCCTCATTTTCCACGTCTTAATTAGAGTTTGAACACTGCTGATTGGCATTCTCAATTCATTGGATATCTGGTATCCCTTTCCTGTTTTATACAGATCCGTTACAACTCAAGCTGTAAGTGAGTTGACCTACAGTGTAATTATGAAGTAACCTAGCACTGATTGCATGATGCCTTGTGATGATATCAGCTACTTTTGATGTAATTTCTCTTGTAGAAGAGCATGACTATCAAAAAAATTAAAAATGCTAGCTTTTTTTCCAGTGTTCTATTGGCAGTAGAGTCAACAAACTGCAGGCTTATGAGTGAAATGAAAGAATCCATTAGTTCCAGTGGCAGGAGATGTGAGGAAGGGTGAGGTCACTGTAATGAATCAAGGGGGATGGGACGCACGCAGCATCCTTTCTCGTCCAATGAAGACTCAAATAGCGTTTGGACTGGAGGGCTCCTACTTTCTTACCCTTGAAGGGGGCGGGGCTTCGTGCCGGCGTTTGACAGCTACGAAAAAGAAACGCGCTTCTCACGGACTGGCAGGGGAACCATGCTGCTGCTGATCTAGGTCAGTCTCACAAAGATGCTGCAAGGGTGTGTAAGGATTCACTATAGCCCGTTCTGGACTTAAATACAGGATATAATTATTTAAGATTTTCAAGTGCAATAAGCGGCTAGTTTGCAGCATCCATGCACCGTGCCTTCTCTTTCCCAATGACCGTGGAGCGCAGTCGGACTAAGGAGTGTCTAGAGGCGAGTCTGGTCGGCCTGTGTGAGCTTGAACTCCGCAAGCAAAGGCAAGAATCCCTGGTGCTCGGGGCGCTGGCTCTGGGGGAGCCCCTGCCTTGGGACCAGGGCGCAGGAGGAGAGCTATGTTACAGCATCTGGGGACAGGAGAACCTCACACTGAGACGTCAGCTGGTAAGACTTTTACTGCTGTTCCACGTTGACTCACACTTTAATGCGACACCACAACACCACACCCCAGTCTCATGCCCCACTTTAGCCCCTCAACATAAGCTTTTGAAAATCTTAGTCCACAGCTGATGCTCATTGTTATCCACTTCACCGTTGCTTGTTCCCAGTTCAGGCTGCCTCTTTTGTATGAATGTGACCTCTATCCGCTGAAAAGTTACTCAACTTGACTAATAGGTTTTTCAGTTTGAAAGGATGCATTGCATTTCTGGGGTTCACCCTAAGATTTATGCGTGAGGATAACGAAATGAGGGGGTGGAGCAGCCGCCGTTTGTGGTGTACACAGACTTTTTAATGGCCCATTGTTCCCTCATCACGGACTTTTGTAGCTTTAAGGAGTTTACAAGCTCTCTTTGCAACTCTACCCTCCCATAAAGGATGAATTATATGTGTATGTTGTCCCAGCAGGTTTTTTAATTACTAACTAAGACCACGTTTAATAGCATTTTCTTTAGTGCTCAAATAAAGTTATCACTAAAGTAGCCTTTCATAACTTCACACAGTAAGTAAGAGTATGGTACAAGAATTATTTATCCAAATACAGTCTTGGGGCTAGATATTGTCTCTATGTTGAATCTGTTTGTGTGATTTGAAAAGCAGAGTTATTGAAGTGAGGTGTTTTTACTTCTTTTTATTAAACCAGAGACAATTGTGCTGCTTTGTTGCTACTCTCGAGCTGTCCCAACATCGCTACAATAGGAAGCCATTATTAAAAAGGGTGCAAAATAAATTGAATCAGCCGCCTCCTCTTCACACCTCCCTCCTTCTTCTCCGCTGGGGCCCTAACAATAGACGCACATGGAGCAGAATACTAATGATGCAGGCCAAGGCTCCAGTGCAGGCTCTATGGTAGGCTCCACTGGGTATGGCATCATATGGGCACTAAGCTGATCACTGGATGGTGTCTCATTTAAGCTTGATTACAGAATGTTACAGAGTCAAATTAAAACCATTGTAGTCTGTAGCCTATCCCAATATCCCAACACAAAGCAGCCAGTAGGTCAACTGTGCCATACACACTTTCTGTCAGTGCTCTTGTAAGCCACAGAATGCATCAACATTTCCCCTGAGGGCTGCATAATTTCTGCTTTTCATTTTTTGACACAAGCCATCTCTGGATCAATGTTTATTAACTGTTTTGCCTATCCAAGCGTGCAAGTAATTACAAGGGCAATTCCTCGGAGAAGATGCTTCAGATCACCATCTGTGTTCAAAGCAAATCCCCCAAATCCTTTTCCATGTGGGTTCAAGCCTCTACATGCAGGGGATTGGCACAGCCTTGAACATGAATGTGGCCCCTGATTGAGACCGAGGGGCCGGTTCTCCTGGATAATGTGTGGCGTGGATGGTGTTGACAGTTGTGGGACACCAGACAACAGCTGACTCCTAGCCCCCTGCGTGTGTGGAGACACTGAGGGAGCATGTATGAATTGTGTCTGAATGTATGACATACAGCCTTCCTGCTAGACCTTTGGCTTTACAAACGTTGAGCAGATCTCTGCTGAAAATAAAATCCATTGTTCTGTGGAGAACAATTGTTTTTCTCTATGAAATGCGGGTATGTCATACTTAAAGATACCATTTCATTTGTTTATTTGTCCCAAAAATGAATGTAATTTATCAAGGAATCTTGGCCTGTGTATAGTTATTTAAATTAATGAAAGGTTTTAGCATTTTCACCAGAATACAGCAGAAATGTTAGGAAATACTATTTTTAAAGTTGTTAGATAATATTATATGTTGGTTCAAGCAATCGCTAAAAACACAGTGAAAATTTATACTATTTTAAAATAGGCTTGAGGGCTTTATGTGAAACAAATATTGGTCAGTAACAGAAGCTGAATTAGAAATATGTTTCCATCTTATTGAAAGCATATTAATGTGGAAGTCTGTACTTTTGAATCATTGCAGAAATGTGTCTGATGGGTTCTGCTATTGTTTGGTGCCACCATCGATCATGTTGTGTGCCTTTGTGTTAAGACAGTAGTGCGTCATTAGTGAGAGTGTGGAGCAGTTCATCTACTCAGCAGTGACTGATCACTCATCCAAATCAATGCACAGTTTCCTGCTGTTTGTTTCCACCACAGAAAACCTAATAGCATGTTTGTGTTTGTGCTTTCTTTATGCCTGCTGTAAATGACTCTCTAAAATGCAATGTGGTTAAACAAAGGCACCAAGTTAATTGGCGCCAGTCACCATACAAACACAGTGTGCACCTCTGTTTACACTGGAACTCTCTGCCACATTAACATTCAGTGGCAGAATAAAACTCAATTTAAGATAATTAAAATGGAGGGTTTTAATTTTGTCCGTGTGTGTGAGTCTAGTCAGACAGTGGCGCTGGGTTAAGGAGTGTGTTATGTTTCTGGCCTCCCACAGCCTTGTCTCTGTGTGGAGCCAGTCACAACATCACTTTAATTATAGAGGATTGAAGCCTTGTGTTTCTTGCTCCACAGATTTCAGCATCCTGGGAAATGCTGTCTTTTCTGGTGACGTTCTACTGCAGAAAGGTCATTTTAAAAAATCGATTTCCACATTGCTCTTTGTTTTCTAAATTGTACAAATCCTCAAGAGGCAGAATCTAATGGTCTAGCTAACACAGATGGAAACTCTTGGACCTTCCAGACACATTAGGTTGGATTATTAGTCTCTCAATATTAAATTATTTTGTCTCACTCCTCCTCAGTCAATCCAAAGTAAGACCAAGAATTGACCTGCGTTCACCTGGTGGTCACTATCTGTCACATAGAGAGCAGGGGGTTCTTTTATGTTTTAAACCTCTGTAACCATTTAATGGTTAGGTAAAGCAGAATGCACCTTGTATTCAGTCCCCCATCCCCCACCCGCCTGGAGCAGAGGATGCAGTAAAACAGTAATAATACAGTGCGCAGGGTGTCAGGGAACCAGTGTGTGACCATTAATAATGGAGTGCAATCAAAGAACAGCCTGAAAATGGCGGCTAAAACAGTTTGTCTGTCTACAAAAAGGCCTTAGCTTTAGTCTCGTATTGTTGTGCAACGTGTCCTTATTGTGGTCAAAAAGGGAGGACAGCAATCAATTATGTGCTACAGCCTTATTGATTTATTGATTTCCAATAGCCTCCCCCTTCATCCACTAACTGGTCTTACTTTTAGTCATGTGTTTAAAACAAAGAAGCACACTGTGTATTTCAGTGACACAAAACAATATTGATGTAATCATATTAATGCTTTGTTTAAAGTAAAACGGTACGATTTCTTGTGGAGACAAAAGACCTGACATTGTTTAGGTTGAAGAGGTTGCATAGGAAGCATAGGTTAGATTTGGTCAATTGCTCATTTGCCATTGCGGCATTCACATTATGGCTGTGTTTAGTTTGAAGGACAAAGGAGAAAGAGCCTGTCACAGGATCCAAAGAACCCCAACATTTTCTTCCATTTGACCCTTTCTTTATAAAGCAAGAATATGTGTTGGGCTTAATTTTATTTATTTATTTTGTCAGGGACAATCCACAATACATTAACCTTACAAAAGCAGGAAATATGTTTAGTGCCAAGTTTTTGCAGAATTGCTAATTTCCACCTGCAGTCCCTAGATATATAATATATCTGTGTGTGTGAATGTGAATATTATTCATTCATCCACACACTTCATCAGTTGGACAGGCCTGTTGGGACAGTAACCACTGTTTGGTCAGGCGTAAAAACATGTTATAGATATTGATTTAATGTTTTAATTCAGTGCTGCACATATTTGACTGTCACAAATATTTGTTTCAGTGTCATTTCTTTTTAATTTCTTTTGGACAATATCTTTACAGTTAACAGACTTTCTTTGATATTAGTTAAGCAGCAAGCAGCTCTGCAAAGACTTCTGTTTTTTTGTTTTTCTCAATTTCTGTGACTCTGTTTGATTTCTTTTGTAAGAGCAGAGCACTTTATATTGACACTAATGCATGCAGACAGTGCACAGAATCTGATGTGTATAATATGAAAATTGTCATCTTGTCGAGAGAACATGCTCTATTTCCTGTTATTGAAATCTTTTAATGAACCATGAGTGTCGACTGTATCTTATGCATTTGTTCTCATATGTTGGTGTGTATCAGATGATACAGTTTTGCATGTCCAGTTTTAGTCATTTTAGTCTTGGAGGCGTGTGTGTGTGTGTGTGTGTGTGTGTGTGTGTGTGTGTGTGTGTGTGTGTGTGTGTGTGTGTGTGTGTGTGTGTGTGTGTGTGTGTGTGTGTGTGTGTGTGTGTGTGTGTGCGTGCGTGCGTGCGTATGCGTGTGCGTGCGTGCGTGCGTGAGTACAGATGCACTTTAGTGATGGCCTTGAGATACCCTGTGTTTAAATAGTCATTTAGCAGACACTTCAAGGTCCAAACTTACATTCAACAGTGTTACATTTTTAGTTGACGCTTTCATTTTACATTAAGGTTCCAGTCACCAGTGTTACAGCTGGAACGCCACAGGAGGCAAGGGGGGTTAAGTGTCTTGCCCAAGGACACAACGACAATATGAACATTTATACTAAAATGTGTGATTTAGTAATTATTCTTCTTGAAATTAAAGCTGCAGTATGTGCCTACAATGTATTTGCAGACATGGAAATATAACTGTATAAAATATGTATATATATATATATATAAATATAAATGGGGTGTTTTGCTTTTAATAGACAGGAACGGTCAACAAACAAGAAAAGAGAGGATAAAGAGAGAAAATAATGTCATGGACGAATGAAGAAGGGAGTTGTAAAGGAAATTGTATATTGTTACTGAATGCTCTTACTCCTGGTCAAGTTCATATACTCCAGTATAAATACTAAAATAAAGTGTTATTAAATAGAATTCTTATTGACAAAGTGGTCTTTGTATCACTGTTAATGTATAAATTATTATGTTACAGTATAGTGCATAGCATCATTGTTGGATTTCAATGAATAGGCCTACTGCAATACAAATAATTGCCACAACAATATATGGAAGAAATGGGTTTGTACTTTGTACCTCTGAATTATCCACCACCCTTCGCACAAGGCATATCTCAACAGGTGACTGATTGTTAGTGACCAGCTACAGAAACAAACTGTAAACCATTCACAGCTGGGCTCTTTTTATCTGTGTTTCTTCAAGCATCTAATTTTGGGTCATTACATTTACATTTACATTTACATTTAGTCATTTGGCAGACGCTTTTATCCAAAGCGACTTACATTCACCAGTGTTACATTTATAGATGACGCTTTCATTTAAAGCGACTTACATTAAGGTTCCATTCACCAGTGTCACAGCTGGAACACCACTGGAGGCAAGGTGGGTTAAGTGTCTTGCCCAAGGACACAACAACAGTATGAACCGCCTACCTTCCGGTTGAAGGACGACCGCTCTTACCACTGAGCTACTGCCGTCCGTGGGTCATGAACTGTGTAGACATTATGCTTTGTTGTTTGTGCTCACTACAGGTCAGAATTATGTAATAATAAAATGCAGAGTCAAAAGAAAAAAACTGTTTTTGTGTGTGTTTTGCAGAGCGCTCTTCAGAGCCACCCCTGGGGCCTGATCCAATCTTTGGAGCAGCAGGTGGGAGAGCTGAGGATCAACCCTGACAATGGAGGCGATGTAGACAGACGACCCAGTTCTGGTATACTTTTGTCTTTGGACTTTTTTATTTTTTTTATGTTTTTATGAATACTCACATTGTTTTCAAATTTTTTGCAGAAAATAATTTTATCAATCTCTTAATCCAATCTCAAATCCAAATCCAGTGTGAAATAGATAGTGAAATTGACATTATTTGTACAATATCTGCCCCCATTGTTTGTTAATAATCCAGCTGTATGCTCTTGTTTTGTGAAAGGCTATGAGCCAGCAGCAAAATTAACTGGAATAATCAGTGTTTCTAAATGTACTATTTCATAGGTTTCTATGACTCGAGTGAGGGTCATTCACTTAAGGGGAGGTCTTCAACAGAGCCCACAGAAACATGGGCGTACTGCAACGACAGGCCGAAGTCTGTAGGTAAGAAACACTTTGAAGTGTACGGAGACATTGCACATATCAATTATCTTGATTGTAATTTTAAATATTAATAGTTATTGGACTTTTCTGACACTGACATCCCTCTTACCAAATGAAATTTGCCAAATAAATTGAATATTGCTTTAACATTCTACAATGTAAAACAATTTTAATTTTAAAGTATGTGACATGGGAAATATATGTTCTTATTTTAATGTATGCATTTGGAAATTAGACATTGATAATCTTTTATTACTGTGTTTTATAAACAGGTGATCCATTTTCTCTAAATGGAGAAGTAGATTTGCCCATTCTACACACTACTCTGCCCCGTTCGTTCTCTGCACCATATCCACCTTTTGAGGGCATTGCTGAAGAAGGGACAGGACATGACCCCTGGCTTTGCGACCCCACAAAAACCGGGGAGCAGCAGCCAGTAGAGAAGCAGGTTGCTAAGGAGGACTACCACCACGCTTTAAGAGTAGAAGAGTACATCCTTAGTGTCATCCAGCGTCACACCCTCTCACCACGGCCCTGTCAGCCCCGTACCACCCTCAGTCCTGACCCCATATACTCCAGTGCGTCCTTACACAGGAGAACACCATCTTTTACCACAGAGCAACGCCCCCCTGACCCCTACTTCCAGTCCCAGGTTGACCTTTCAGCAAACCCCATGGGCCAGAGCCAGGGTTGTGACCCATTGGAGGGGGAAGCTTGGAGCGGAGAAGCCCCATCATTGGAGGAGGACTGCTATCTGTCTCTGCCCTACCCCCAGTCCAGGCCACACTCACTGGCTGGGAGGCTACCATCACCTCTGCCCTCGCTGGACCCTAACTGTGGTGTTGGGGCTCTTGACCTTTTGGTGAACCCACATCCCCCCAGCATTATCTACATCCACAACCTCCAATTCATCACAGGCACAACCTGGTCAGTGCACAGTTTGTCCCAGGACCGGCCTGCAGTGCCCCTTTCCACTCCCCAAGACACCACAACCCAGACCAGACCAGGCCTAACCTAATGATAACTTCCCCTGACCACCAAAGGTCAAAAACATCTAAAAGGAGCCACAATGAGCGACAGAGAGCCAAAAAGTCAAACAATAAGAGTCGATCCCAGTCTGAAAACAGCCTACTGGGTCAGTGGATGCTTCCTGAACGAAGGTACAGCACCACAGAGCGGCCCCAAGGAAGAGGGGAGTCTGCTCACAACCATACACAAAGTCCTTGCATCCAGATGGACCATAACAATGCAGACCGACGCTGGTGCTCAAATCTGGAGCTAAGCCAAGACGAAGGTGAGGCACATACACCTCAAGCAAATAGACGACCACAAAGGAAACAACGCCATGGTTATTTATGCCATCAACTCCAAAGCTACCAGCAGCAGCAAAGGCACCCGTGGCAGCACTCTGACTTCCAGGAGAGGGCTCCACTATGTCAAGAGGAGGCTTACGCCCGCGCTGCCCCAGCAGAGTCCGAGTCCAGTATGAGTGAGGTCTACTCTCCAGCCTCGAGCTCTCTGTCCAGTGACTCTGATGAGAGTGGGGGGCTGGTGTGGCCACAGCAGCTGCCCCCGCGCCTGGCCATGATATCCTCCTCCTCCTCACCCTCAGCAAAGGGCACAGCCGATGCCAGCACCTCACAACCAAAAGCGTTTGTAAAGATCAAAGCCTCCCACGCACTCAAAAAGAAGATTCTCCGATTCCGCTCTGGATCCCTCAAAGTCATGACAACTGTGTGAGGAAGCTATCTGTCTATTTCTTTCACGTGGCTTTAAAGCCAATGGATCTGTGTCAGATGTCACCTACATAGGACATAGTCAGTGTTTGTTCTCTTACTACCTCTATTCTTACAATATTAGCTAGGAGCTTACAGCTGACAGCCAGGAGACACCTGACAAATGGCCATTATCCTTTTCTTAAGTGATGATAATGTCAGGCCATGTTACACTGTGTATAAATCCATCCTAACAGCAGACATACAGTATATACCTTGTTTTGATTAACTATTTGTGTCTGGTCAGATTTTACGTAGGACCCATCCATAAACAGCCCATGGACCCAACAGAGAACTCTTTTTTTTTTTAAATAATGCAATGTTTAACTAATGGTACTCCTACGTTTTTAAAGAACATGACACTTCCTTCTAAGAATTACAAATTATGCTAAGCTCAGCTTCTTTGTAAATTCAGGACCTAAAAGTATTTACCACTACCTCTCTTTTTTGTGGACCAAGCAGAAATGAAAGGTTGAGCCACTAATACGGACCACTGTACAAGATTAACACAGGACAATGTGGTTTATTTTGGATTTTAATTCTGTTGTAAAAAGGCAGCGTAATTAATACACCATCACGTGGCCTTGTTCTGATGAATGTAATTTGTAAATAAAAACACCATTGCTGCAGATTTCAAATTTGTGTTTTGCTTTATTATTTAAATACAATAAAAAAAATAAAGACAATGTATATCGCATGATGCCCTTTTCAAGATTTAGTTGCTCCTGCGTGTGGAAGATACATGACACAAGAGGAACTAGTTTGCGGTTTTACTGTTAGAAAAGTTAGTATCTTAAAAACAAGAAAAAAAACAATGAAATATTATAACTGTATTAAACTGTATTACAATAAGAACATTAAAAACAGAAGTATGATAGAAAACAGAAGTTTAGGAGACTGACAAGAAATATTTAAAATATTGGCTAATCGTTCTAACATACTGCCATGGCTTTTGTCTTATATTTCAAGAAAGACACACAGCCATACCTTGGAATTACTTACTAAAGGAAAGCCCATGTCTTTTTATCAACTTTATAACAATGATAAAAAGCCAATCTTCAGGTATAGGCCTTTTTTATAAGACGATTACTTGCCTAAAAGTTCTGACAGGCTTTAAAAATACCATATTACTGAATCACTTAGACCTTAGTCATCTCCTTCCTAGGGTTGAGCTCCTGGTGTCATTAGTGACGCTTGTTCTATTTTGTGGTTCTTCTGTGACAAAGTGCAAAACACTGCGCAGGGAACGGCTCATTCTGTTTTTGAAGCCCCGGCCCAGACACACATAGAGCAGTGGGTTAAGACAGCTGTTGAAATATGCCAGACAAAGTGCCAATGCGTGAGCAAAAGCAAGCTTAGGTCTGTAAGGAGATGACCGGGGGTTTTAAGAGAATAAAATCGATGATGTGGAGAGGGATCCAGCACAAGAAGAAGCTAAATATAACTGCAGCAATGACTTTTTAACATTCTCTTAGAGCGGTTCACTTGGGACAGTCCACTATTTGTTCTTATGTACACCTTCCAATGACACACTGCAATCACCAGAAAAGGGAGAATGAATCCCATTATGAAGCGGAATGACACGACTATCCAGGGGCTGTGACGATTTGTAAACACTGTAGCACACTCTCTCTTCTCCTCTCCTGCTTCGATCTGCTTGTAATAGAAAAACTGTGGGATGCTGCCTAAAAGAGCAAGGCACCAAACAAGCAGACAGACCCATACTGCTGCCTTAGGTCGCCGTTTGTTCTGACACCAAACGGGTTTACTAACAAGCAAGTAGCGGTCAAGACTGATCAAAACCAGCTGTAAGACACTGCAGTACATCACCATGTAAAACAAGCTTTTGACAAGAGTGCAAGCCAGTGGGCCAAAGTGCCAGTGGTCATCGTGAACTAGTGGCACCATAAGCAGAGGCAAAGAGAGGCAGCACAGAAGATCAGCCACAGCCAGGTTTAAGAACCACAAAGAAGTGACCGTGTGGGGCATGCAGAAGCCTGTCACCCACACCACCACACCATTTCCAGGCACGCCCAGCAGGATCACAAGGCCATAGCACACCAGCGCTATAATCTGAACAGGTTGTATCTCATAAGTGAAGTCCAGTGGAAATTCAGTGTAGTTATAGTCCGTGTAGTTAGGTGCTGCAGAGTAATCCATGGTTGCTGTGGAAGTAAAAGGTTGAACAGTATTGTTGAATAGCTGTAAAGTATTCTGCTAATCAGTGTTTAAGAATCATATATAAATATCACACTTACCAGAAGGGTTTATGATGGTTTGAGAAGGAAGTGAAATTGCGTTGCTTTAAACCCCCTAAATCCCCGCCCAGATGTGCACATATAGTTGCACAAGATCCTATCTTAGAGACAGGATATTTAAAAAAAACACTTAATCTATCTTACCCCTGTTTTCACCTAGTCAGAAACACTGCACATTTCAGTCTATTTCACCAACACTTTCATTCCCTCCCAATTCAGTGACTTCCAGAAACTGGTGACCACTTAAAGTTGAGATTATTGTTTGCACAAACCACTTTAATATTGTTCAGTCAGTAAATATTATTCTCACATACTTAATAATCATTTCCTGGTGGACAAAATTCTACATTTTACAGCAATAACACCAAAAATGTGATATATAAAGTGTAAAATTAAATCAAAGTAAATTATAATTAACAATATTTGTCAACAAATATATGGCATGGTGTGTGTTCTCTGACAGGCTAATGATGTATATGTAGGGCCAGACACAATGACAGTCAGTAGAAAGCCGGAGCATTAGGCTACTTGGTGGAAGTGTGGGTGTGTCCTCTTGAAATGCATCAAAAAAAAATCTGGTTTCACAAACTTCTTACACAGAATAATTCAGTTGGGAGTCACAAAATGAAAATATTTATTTTAGAACTTTGATTTTTAACAAGGAGCTTTTATATATCCGCCTATTTCATAAAGGTTTAATTATAAATATGGCTTCAGCTTCTTTGGAGATTCAAGACAATGTGATTCATTTTGGATTTACATTTTATTGTAAATATGCAGCGTAATGTAGCCTACATACCATCACGTGGCCTTGTTCTGATGAATGTAGTTAAAAACACCATTGCTACAGATTTCAGATTTGTGTATTGCTTTATTGAAATACATTTATTTTAAAGCAGTAGCTACATCACATGATCACATGTAAGCTTTCTTCCCTTTGCCCTCTTGTGAAAGAAGGCCTACATGACACTGATGCACAAGAGGAATTAGTTTGTGGTTTTGCAGGCTTAATATCTGAGTAGCTTATGAAAAAAACAAAAGTAAACTGTTTTGAAATATTAACTACGAAAACAGAAGTGTGAGACTGGTGTTTGCAATTTTCTGTAAAGAAGCGGATCTGCAACCGGCAACCCTGACCCCAAGCTGGTATGTTTAAGCCTGAGACTTTTTCTATCATCCACGCGAGTTTGGAAACGTAGCCATTTATGCGCCGTGTATATCCCTCTAAGCGGCAATGCTGCGAACGCGGCCAATGTCACTGCAGACTGCATCCACAGAACACTGAAAGCACCTGGAGCACCTTGTTTTATTGTAGGGGATTTTAATCATTGTAAACTGGAAGCTGTGTTGCCAGGATTTTATTTCTAGCCTGTGTGAATTATAACAACAGAGAAAAAACCTCCTGGACAAATTTTAGAGGAATGTGAGAAATCCTTGGCAAGCCTGACTAAAGCTCATCAATGCCAGCTCGTTTTCCTCAAGGCGAGTCAAAGCTACTCTCGGGACCAACCAATCGGAATTGCAACGGACATGACGTTAGACAGTCTATGAAGAATTAAACAAACCAACGTGGCGTGCAAAAAATCTTCTTTGAAAAGGAACGCTTTGCTGTCTGTTGTTGAGGTTTTAAACACGTTATGTTGTCTTGATTCTTTTTAAACTGATTGAAGAGCAGACTCTCTGCAGACCTGCGCGCCATTTTAACTGTTTTGAACAAAGGGACTAAGAGTGACACAGGACAACACTCCGGCGGCATTCGAATGTGATTGGTCGGTACGGAATATATCTGAGGAACTGACGGGGCTTTGCCAGACTGAGTTTCTATTTATAGAATATACGGAGAACTCACGTCAGGCCGTGCCATACTAAAGCTAAGCCTCCTTTAGGGACAGCGTCAAGTCAGACGCCTTTCGTTTTTCCTTGGTCAAATGAGCCCAGTGGCGGTTCTAGACCACTTTTATTTGGGTTGCCATGCCTGGTACAGTCTTTTAGCTAAGGGTGTCGTGACATATAATGTAAAACTGACTGGAACATATTTTAAATAAAGGTTTAAAGTGATTCATACATATACTTTGTACTTGTTAGTATACAGCAAACCTGTTTTTCACTTTTATAAATTTTGTATAGTTATATTTAGTAAGAGTTGACATCTGGGAGCTAGAACAGGACATATCCGCCTTGTGTTTAGTCTTTTTCATTGCACAAACCCAATTTGGAATGAGTTGGATCACTGTAAAATGTAAATAAAACCAGAATGCATGACTGTGGAATCCCTTTAACCATCTTGTATTTATACAATAATCATTTACAACTAATTGTATGTTGAAACTAAGACATATAGCATTTTATGGAAAATAATTGCTCCCTTTTTAATTTGAAGCAATAGCACACATGAAAGTTTTTACAATGCCAACAACAGGTTGCAAAAAAAAAAAAACACATGAAAAACAGCAATTAATTGACAACAAGCTGTTATTTGGAAAAAAGACCAGTACAGGATTTGGTATAAAAGAAGCATTTCAGAGTTCTAAATTTACTGCAAGGATCAAGAGTGAATGCATTGTCTGTGACACAGTTAAGTGTCATACTCAACTAGTTTGTGCTGTATTATTAAATATAAACCATCAAGTGACACAGCTGTGCAGTTAAAACAATTAACACATATTAAAAAGTGTTTGTGAACATTATTCAAGAACCATCTGAAGGACAACAAAGGGTTAAAGCACTAAACCAGTGATTCTTAAATTTGTCACACCAACCACCTATGTTTGGATTTCAAAGTGTCAGTTTAAAAGAGCATTACTGAAAGGCAAGAAATGGGACTAAACCAGGACTAAACAATGACAAAATAAGGACAAAGAAAGAAATAAACCAGGACTAAGCGAGAAATTAACCAGGACTCATCTACGACTAAACCAGGACTAAGCCAGGCTAAATATTAAAAAAGGCTAAATATTAGCCTTTAACACCTTCAGCATTTTACTGTATGTCAATGGCACATATATCACTTTAATATTAAATACTGTAGCTAACAATTTTATTTCTAAACAAGATTTTTTTATCTTAACTATGAATAACTATGAAAGCATGTGGTTTTTATTGAATGTTGTTGGATGTATTTAACTGTGGAGGCTGTATCACAGGTGTAAAGCCCAAGACAAACTTTCCATGTGTGGAACAATGAAGTTTACTTTCCCTTTTTTTAAAAAACAGTGGTTGGTTGGAAATGTTGGGGCAAAAATGTTGACTGATATATTTAAAATATTTAAAATATTGGCTAATTGTGATTTCTCATACTGCCATGGCTTTTGTCTTATAGTTCCTTATAGAGGAACTTTACTAGTTTGTGGTTTTACTGTACTAACTAACTTTTACTGAAAAGTTAGTATCTTAAAAACAAGAAAAAAAAAACAATGAAATATTATAACTGTATTAAACTGTATTACAATAAGAACATTAAAAACAGAAGTATAATAGGAAACAGAAGTTTAGGAGACTGACAGGAAATATTTAAAATATTGGCTAATCATTCTAACATACTGTCATGGCTTTTGTCTTATATTTCAAGAAAGACACACAGCCATACCTTAGAATTATTTATTACAAGAAAATCCATGTTTTTATCAACTTTTTAACAAGGATAACAAGCCATTTTTTAGGTATAGGTCTATTTTATAAGACAATTACTTGCCTAAAAGTTCTATTAGGCTTTAAAAATACCATATTACTGAATCACTTAGACCTTAGTCATCTCCCTTCCTAGGGTTGACAGGCTTCCTGTCATTAGTGACGCTCGTCCTATTTTGTGGTTCTTCTGTGGCAAAGGGCAAAACACTGCGCAGGGAACGGTTCATTCTGTTTTTGAAGCCCCGGCCCAGACACACATAGAGCAGTGGGTTAAGACAGCTGTTGAAATATGCCAGACAAAGTGCCAATGAGTGAGCAAAAGAAACATTAGGTCTGTGAGGAGATGACCGGGGGGTATTTAATAAAATTATGTCGATGATGTGGAGAGGGATCCGGCACAGGAAGAAGCTAAATATCACTGCAACAATAACTTTGAACGTTCGCTTAGAGCGGTTTCCATGGGACAGTCCACTCTTTGCTCTCATGTACACCTTCCAATGACACACTGCAATCACCAGAAAAGGGAGAATGAATCCCATTATGAAGCGGAATGACACGACTATCCAGCGGCTGTGAGCATTTGGAAAGCGTCTAGCACACTCTCTCTTCTCCTCTCCTGCCTCAATCTGCTTGTAATAGAAAAACTGTGGGATGCTGCCTAAAAAGCTAGGCACCAAACAAGCAGACAGACCCATACTGCTGCCTTAGGTCGCCGTTTGTTCTGACACCAAACGGGTTTACTAACAAGCAAGTAGCGGTCAAGACTGATCAAAACCAGCTGTAAGACACT
The DNA here is from genome assembly GCA_024416835.2 of Perccottus glenii. NCBI lineage: Eukaryota > Metazoa > Chordata > Actinopteri > Gobiiformes > Odontobutidae > Perccottus > Perccottus glenii. The sequence continues at coordinate 13,527,957 of CM044550.2, forward strand.
GCAGTACATTACCATGTAAAACAAGCTTTTGACAACAGTGCAAGCCAGTGGGCCAAAGTGCCAGTGGTCATCGTGAACTAGTGGCACCATGAGCAGAGGCAAAGAGAGGCAGCACAGAAGATCAGCCACAGCCAGGTTTAAGAACCACAAAGAAGTGACCGTTTGGGGCATGCAGAAGCCTGTCACCCACACCACCACACCATTTCCAGGCACGCCCAGCAGGATCACAAGGCCATAGCACACCAGCGCTATAATCTGAACAGGTTGCATCTCATAAGTGAAGTCCAGTGTAAATTCAGTGTAGTTATAGTCCGTGAAGTTAGGTGCTGCAAAGTTATCCATGGTTGCTGTGGAAGTAAATGGTTGAATATTGTTGTTGAATAGCTGTAAAGTATTCTGCTAATCAGTGTTTAAGAATCATATATAAATGTCACACTTACCAGAAGGGTTTATGATGGTTTGAGAAGGAAGTCGTGAAATAGTACTGCTTAAAAAATAACAAAATATCCACCCCAAATGTGCACATACAGTTGCACAAGATTCTATCTAAGAGACAGGATATTAAAAAAAAGGTAAGCTCTATCTCACCACTGTTTCCACCAAAAGACATACCCAGCAACATCTTTCTGTATAGATGGACTCACTGTGCCCCCAATCAAAGTAAGACAAACTTGTTACACAATAACATTAACAAAAAACATTAACAAAAGGTCCTTGTCTGTCTTGGAAACACTGCACATTTCTGTCTGTCTCATCAAACACTTTTGGCACAGTGGCAGAGTGGTTAGCACTCCTCCCTCACAGCAAGAAGGTCCTGGGTTTGACTCCCAAACAGGGCAGGGACTTTCTGTGTGGAGTTTGCATGTTCTCCCTGTGTCGGCGTAGGTTTCCTCCGGGTAACCTACCTGGATAAATAAAATAAAAATTCTTCCAATTCAGTGACTGCAATAGCCTTCCAGAAACTGGTGACCAATTAAAGTTAAATTTATTGTTTGCACAAACCAGTAAGTTTAAGTCAGTACGTTTTATTTGCACCTACTTAATAATCATTTCCTGGTGGACAAAATTCTACATTTTACAACAATAACATCAGACATGTGATAAATACAGTGGTGTCAAATTTAATCAAAATAAAATATTAATTGTCTATTAACTTCTAATAACTCAAGCTGCCTCCCTTTTGTGTTAACATGAATGACAAAATGTGTCAAAAACAAAATATTCAATAATGCAAGTCTATGGGCTAACTGGTCATGTTTACAAATCTGTGTTAAGGGACATTGACAAAGTATATGGCATCGAAGCTGGCAAAGGAATCCAAGATACTAAAGAAAACAAACTGTTTTGAAATCAAATTATTATAAAGAAGAACTCTATGATACAGGCTATGGTTGTTATGTATCATTAACACACAATAAACAGGAGAATAAAATACAAACTAAAAATTTATTCCCATGAAATGTTTTCTGATTTTAACCCAATGATATCACACTCACAACTGCCTCAACTTTAAGACATAAGCAAAGGAAACAAAATGCTGTATCAGCCTAAAAATCACCATAACACAAATGACAAAAAGACACAGATATTTCTGACTGAGCAAGCAGACCATGCCTGTCAGTGAGCTGATGAGTCTGTGGGTTCTCTGACAGGCCAATGATGTATATATTTGTGGCCATACACAATAACAGTCAGTTTTAAGCTGGAGCATTGCTTGGTGGAAGTGTGGGTGTGTCATCTCGAAATGCATCCGTCTGAAGGTCTGCAGGGGGAAAAAAAATCTGATTTCACAAACAAAATTTTTTCATTTAGGAGTAGCAAAATCCAAATAGTTATTTTAGAACTTAGATTTTAAACAAGGTGCTTGTTGATATCCACCAATTTCATAAAGGTTTAATTTAATAGATATAGCCCATAAAATCCACATTGGCTAAGTTTCAGAATGATCCTCCACCTCCAATAAATTAAAACAATATATACTTAAAAATAAGACAGTACTGCTGTAATAAAATAAGAAGCTTTACATTTACAAAAGTTCTTATGATGTTGTCAAGAACAAACAGACCTATAAGTGTGAGTCCTGGCTGTGTGTTGAGTATAACAGAAGTGTCTTCTTCCTCTTCTTCCTCTCCCCAGTCTGCAATGTTAGCTGGAGGAATACATTGCTCCAAGAACAGGTCCTCCTCGTCTTCCTCCATGTCCATGTTTTCTGGAGGCCAGCGCAGCTCTCCACTCTCCACTTCACTCAGTTCAGTGGGCTCCACAACAATGGAGGGCAGCCGCTCCTTCTCATGGTTCTGCTTCTGGTCCACAATGTTCCCAGTGGTGTCTGGCACCCAGGCCACCTCAACAGGCTCAGTGAAGAGCTAAAGGTCAACATAACACGTATAATATATTACTAAATAAATTCAACATCTATGCACACATACAGTATATAATAAGTACACACTCGCACATGCATGAATAAAATTACATGTCCTCTGCCAAGTATTTAATGACAAGGGTTTAAATGTGGACACAAGAAGGTCAAAAGACATCTCTTTTATGATTTACCTGGAATGGTATTCTCTGGTTCTTGCTTAGGATGTCTTCATCATTTAAGTCTTGACCAGTCATGCCCTCCATCCTTCTGCACAAAGTGAATGTAACTTCTCTTTCTTTTAAGTAAGTAGCTTTACTCATACATAACTATATGGTCTAGGCTTTTACAATCCCCTGTTCATTCAAAGCATCTGGTATTCTTTAATTATTGGCCCTTCATGGCCTGATATCTTGAGCCAAATGCTGCTGAATCAGTGTCTATCATAACCACTCTGTTGATTGGTCAGAGGTTTTTAGCCTCATATCTAATTGGCTAAAGCTGGTCAGATTCTGTGGAATGACACTAAGTGTGCAGCCACCAGTCAGACAGCACAGATTAGAGGGCAACTCAAACAGGGTTTGATATCAAAATGGATTATGTTCTCAGGCACCCATTTCATTTTCTGAAAGGGAGCCTATAAGGACAAATGTTTGGGTTTAGTCAAAAAGGCTGAGGCTAAATCAGTTTGCAGGCCAGATGACCATCTACAGAACATCTGTCTGATCTGATTGAAGCTTGTCTTTTGTCCAGCAATCCCAATAACTTCAATATCTGTGGTCCCCAATAGCAGTTACTTGCATAGTGAATATTCAATTTCAATCTGTTTATTTCTTACAGAAGTCAAATGAGGATTAAGAAGGACCGTAGACCTATTTGAATATGTGTGTTTAGAGCTATGGTCAAATGACAAAATCTGTTTAATCTTCCAAAACAAACTTAACTCTAATCTGTTTCAAGACCCTATGAACTTTTGGTATTAGCAAAATACCAATAACACACTTTTTCTTCTTCTTCCTGCTACAATCAAAATACTTAAAGTATTGTTCAAAATAATAGCAGTAAAATGTGACTTACCAGAATAATCCAGGTTTTTAGTATATTTTTTGGCAAACAAGTTACCAGTAGGTGCATTAGATTCTCAGAAAACAAACAAGGCCCAGCATTAATGATATGCACGCTCTTAAGGCTGTGCAATTGGGCAATTAGTTGAAAGGGGTGTGTTAAAAAAAATTGCATATTATTAGCATAGCTCAGTTTCCAATATCAGCTACATCTGTGTGGCACAAAGCTGGTTGTGTAAAAAGGTGGAAACTTCCTGTAGCTATTATGAAAAAGCTTAACCTCTATGTAATCACTGTCATAGGCTGGCTCTAAATACCTGCATGTTCATCTCAGTCAACAGTCACTGGCATCTCTAAGCATGAAACAGCTTTGAAGAAAAAAGCAATCAAATAACTAGAATTAAGATTAGTTAAGTAGGCCCAAAGTGCAAGCATGTGAATGTAGGCGGGTGAATTAGTCAAACTAATGCCACGTGAGCCCAGATAAGATAATAAAGTGGAAACTTTACACAAAACCTGCAGCATCTGGAGCAACACCTATACTTTATCAGTATACTTAATCAGCTATGATGATATGTTTACTCACTTATTCCACTTCACATCTTTTTTGTCAACGTAGAGGTCCACTTAGCTGACAAACACACATGCTGCAGTCTATTGTCTTACCCCTCATTTGAAGTCAGCAAGACCACTTCCCCATCCTGGCATAGGTCCACTGTGGTAAATCTGGACTCTCCCACGATGGGCACAAGTGGCACCAGAGGAGGCTCAGAAGGAGAAGGGCAGCTCCCACAGCATTCCCCCTCCACCACTGTGAGGTGTTTGGCCTCCAGGGCAAAGCTGGTATTGAAGGGTGTGGACCCCTCAAAAGCCCCAGGAGTTCAGCGAATGAAAATGATCTTTAGGTAGGCCTTTGTATCTCTTCAGTAGCAGTGGTCTTATACTTGTGGATCAGTTTATTTTATTCAAACCTAAAGTTAGCATGCGCTGCCTTGTATTCCACTTCCTTTGACATGTCTGTGAATATCCCTCCCTGTCCCAGCCCACCCCACTGGCAGGCTTTGGAGAGAAGCAGGATTAGTGTCTCTTTCGATTACAGTGGCAGGATGGGTGACGTCAGTGAGGCTTGACCGTCCCCTCTGATGAATTGGTAGACTGTGGTGTTGGTACATCTCTAAGGAAAAATACTACGGACAGATTAGGCCACATGACCCTCCTGCTGATGTTCACTAGAGAGGATGTATTATAACATTAGTAAAAACACTGAAAAGATGCACCTGACTGTTTGACAAACATGTTGTTTTTTTCCCCTTTTCCCAACTGTGCAGTTCACTCTATTAGTGGATTTAGATTTGGACGATGCATGGAATTAGCCAGGGGATCAAGGGCTCAGTGGTGGGGAGGGGGCAGATATATATAGTGTATAACAGGCTGCAGATTGCTAAACAGACAAAGAACCACATCTAATCTGCTCTGTAGGATAAGTCACAAGGCTAAATATGGAAGACTCATGTAGATAAGATGTCTGCTTTGTGCTTAAATAATGTGATTAGAGCTAAATGTCACAGTTAAAAACTTACAATAATATAAATCCTTAATTTATCAACAGCATGAGGGTTTAAAATAAATAAACAAAACCACATGTACATTATACAGTATATATACATATATATGATCCTGGGTGCTGTATGTATGTTTGTGTAAAAAAGGTTTATGTGCCTTTGCCTTGTATTTTTTCAGCAGTTGACTGGAGCAGCAATTGCTTTTTGGTTTTGTGGTCAGCTATTGAGTCACCAAAAAGCAACCTTTGGTGTGTATGGTAGTACTTTTTTTTTTCTTCTTTTATGTGTTAAGATTGGTGGTTTGAGGATGTTTTAGTGTGTCACATCTGACCAATAGCTTCATACATTTAGTCTATTGGATAAATAAACAGAGCCAGAATGGCCTTATACTGTAGATATACTGTACATTGTGTACATTTTGTGTTGGTCATTAAACAGACAAAATGCAAATTACAAGGGCAAAAAACAAACAAACAAAAAAATGTTCTTTAGATTATTTTAGCAATGATTCACATACAGTTTGTATGTGTTTTGAGATCTTAAAATTGCAAGATCTATGCAACATCACATTTCTGAACGCCACAAACAAAATAATTATGCCTGCAATCAAGACACTACAATGACACAACCCACCACAGACCAGTTTGTTACAGCAACAATTGCCTTTAGTCATATGGAAAAAAATATGGACTAATGGTAAATTCTTGTCTTAAAGCAGGTTTTTAAGGTTCTGAAGATTGAATGAATAAATTAATAAATTAATAAATATCCTTCAAAACCAACTACAAACAAAGCATATGCACTGGTTTAGTAAGAGTCTTCAGCCTTCCAAAGCTATATGTCATCATCTGTTTGAGAACTTGCACAAAACTGAACTGTTTATACATGATTGTTTAAACCTTGTGCCTGTGTCTGTAGGTATTCCTCAAGTCCTCAGCATTCTTCTACAGGACACCAATGGGTAAGAAGCTCTTTGCTTTGCTCAGGTCAAGTACCTGCATTGAAAAGTTGTGTTTATTTTGTATAAAAGTGATATGTAAGCCTTTGTAATCTATAAAAAGTAAAAGTTAAAATTGCTTTTGTTTACAAACACAAATTCTTTTATATGCAAAAACAAGTTAATTAGACTTAGTAATACCTAATTGTTTTATTTTCAACAACACACTAGCCAGTGGAGCCTGGCCTGTGGAGGCTGCACATCTCAACTCCAGATACAAAATTTTGTGAATTTACATTTTAACAAAACTTCAAAACTTCCAATTTCCAAACTACAAAGGTAGTATTGAATGAAACAGCAATATTTTGGTGAAAATAGGTCTCCTTGTTGTTTACAATAGTAAATAGTAAGGGGTCTATACCTGCCCCATTGATGGTGTCTACTACTTTTCTGTGAATGCATGGACAATGTGCTTCAAGTGGCTTTCATGAGCAGTGTGATTAAGCTCTCTTAAAAAGATGAGATTTGGATAGAAATGTGAGGTAATGGCAAAAACAACAGTATTTGCAACTGAAGATAATGATACTGTCACACTGGGTTTTATTTAGGTTAAAAGTTCAGCCACAGGATTTTCTTACTGTGTCTTTTTTCCCCCCAACAGCTTACAATTTACATTAAAGTACGTTCAATACAAGAATTAAATTGTTATCCATTTCACGTGTGCCAAAAAAATAAATAAATAATAAAATAACTCATGTATTAAGATCAAATAAAATAGAAGTTCGGTCATCCAACCCCAAGGGGTCGCTCTCACTTCAAGCATCTAGAATGCACGCGTGCGCAGTTGGTCTGTTTTCAAACCGGTAGCCGCAAAGGCACTAAAAGTCACATTATAGTATTGTGAGATAACTTCTTCAAAGAGTACTTTCAATGGATATAGACAGTGGTACATACGAACCGGGGTTTGTCGGCATACGCTTTTGCCAAGAATGGTGAGTTGTCCCCTTTCAAAAATATTTGTTTTGTTCATTGTTGTTCTGTTTTGCTAAAGCTACGCACATCCAGTAAGTGATGGCGGTAATATTTCATTATTGAATTCCCTCAGCATTGTAATAGACAAAACAAGTAAATTAAAATGAAACAACCTTTACTTTGTTTCTTCAGTAACAACATGCTGTACCCTAAAGAGGACAAAGAGAACCGTATTCTGCTTTATGCGGTAGGTCCAGAAGTATCGGAATAGTAGGCCTGTACTGCGTACTTGTTCATTCATTATAAATGTATTTGGTCCCACAGTGTAGAAACTGTGACTACCAGCAAGAGGCGGACAACAGTTGCATCTATGTCAACAAGATCACCCATGAGGTCGAGTAAGTAATGGCACATAACCATCTACATTTACAAATTACATTTAAATCTAGGTGCTTTCGTGCCACTTTATACGAACTATAAGCTATCTTTGTAAATAACGTTGCACGTGTATTTATACCTTTCTAAATGTTGCTTTCCATTTTATTAAGTGAGCTGACCCAGATCATTGCTGATGTATCTCAAGACCCGACATTACCGAGAACAGAAGACCACCCCTGCCCAAAGTAAGTTTTTATTTTTAACATCTTAAATAGTTGCGTTTTATTCAACCAGCAAGTTTTTCTTGATTGAAAATGACACAGGCATCTTTCAGAAGTTAATAAAATGTACAAGAGGCATTGTAGTGGAAAATTTTTTTTTAGCTTTTATTTACATTTGAACAAAAAGTGGCATGTCCAAAATTATGTATACCCATTTCAAGAATCAATAGGATTCAAGATTTTTATTCGTCACATACAAAATTATATACAGCATATATAACCAGCAGTGAAATGTGAGTCAGGTCCGCTCCATGGACAGTGCAATTATTAAGGAAAACACACAGATGAAAATATGCATGAATATAGCTATGTAAGAATGAAATAAAAAGTAAACAATAAAAAATATAAGAATAGAATATAAAAAATGTGTATTGTGGGATTAAATCTAGAAGGAGAGCCTTTATTGGCTATTACAGCAATCAACGCTTCCTGTAATTGCTGACCAGCTTTTTGCATGTCTCTACTGGGATTTTTGCCTGTTCATCTTTAGTGATTATCTCCAGCTCTTTCAGGTTCATCACCCTGATCTTTAGCTCCCTCCACAGATTCTCAATTGGATTCAAGTCAAGACTCTGGCTGGGCCATTGCAAAGGGTTAATGTTTTTGGGTCGTTGTTGTGCTGAAATGTCCACTGATGCCCAAGACCAAGTTTCTCCGCAGACTGCTTGATGTTGAGAATCTTGATGTACTGTTATTTTTTTCCATTGTGCCATTTACTGTGATTAGGTTCCCTGGTCCATTGGCTGAAAAACACCCCCACAGCATTAGGTTCCCACCACCATGTTTGACACTGGGGATGCTGTTCTTAGGGTTGAAAGCTTCTCCTTTTTTATGCCAAATGAAGGATACATCATTGTGGTCAAACAGTTCAATTTGTGTTTCATCTGACCATAAAACAGAAGACCAGAAGTCTTAGGGTTTGCCCAGATGAGCATTTTCAAAGGCCAAGCGGGCTTTTGAGAGTCTTATCTGGAGAAGTGGCGTCCTTCTTGGTCTGCGTCTGTGGAACCCCGCAGTGTGCAGTGTTCGTTGGACTGTCTGCCTTGAGAAGTTGATTCACCAGAATGGCCTTGGTGGTAATCCTTGGATTCTTTTTCACCTCTCACTGTCCTCCTGGCCAGCACAGGTGTCTCTTTTGGCTTCCGACCACGTCCTTTGAGATTTTCTATAGTGTCGAATGTCTTGTATTTTTTAAATAATATATTGCATTGTAGCCACTGGAAACATTTAGATGTGGCCTTATAGCCCTTTCCTGACTTGTGAGCAGCCACAATGTGCAGCTGCAGGTCTTCACTGAGCTCCTTTGTCTTAGCCATGACTGTCCACAAACCAGAGAGCTGCTGTTTTTCACCTGTTGAAAAACAATTAATCAGGGTAATTAGGATGCTTTAGAACAGCTTGGACTATTTGAAATGGTATAGAACTTTGGATTTGCCCATAGACTGTGAGAGTTTGCAAACAGTATGAATAATTTTGGACATGCCACTTTTTGTTCAAATGTAAATAAAAGCTATGCCTCTTGTACATCATTTTATTACCTTCTGGAAGATGCCTGTGTCATTTCCAATCAAGAAAAAAAAACTTGCTGGTTGAAAAATATATATATATATATATTTTTAATCTTCTCAAAAGGAAAACCTAGATCAAGTTTAGATGTGTTGCACTTGTGTGTGTGTGTGTTTTTTTTTTTTTTTTTTTTTTTTTTTTAAATAAAATTTTAGTCAATTTATTCAACTCTTTTTATTCTCAGATGTGGTCACAAGGAGGCAGTGTTTTTCCAGTCCCACAGTATGAAGGCAGAGGTAATGTCCAAAATGGAAAAATAAATATTAAATAACTGCGTACTTATTTTTGAATCTGTCTTCAACACATTGCTTTTGGGAACACGGAGAGATAATCAACTTAATTAAAAGTGTAGCTTACTTTGTGAATAACATTTTAGTGTCAGTCATTTTTTTCAGAACTGAAAACAAACAAATGAAAACACTAGATTGATTTACAGAAGATTTTTGTCACATCCTTTCTAAAATGTGTACAAGTATTTTATTTACCCTTTTTTGTTCTTACAGGATGCCATGAGACTATACTACGTCTGCACAGCACCCCACTGTGGACATCGATGGACGGAGTAAAGCCAGTGGAGTCATATATTGCCCTTTTTCAAAAATAGTAACATCCAGTTACTTGTTTAAAAAGTTCCATGATGGTTATTAATAGTTTTTTAGCAGTTGTAATTGTGAACTGTGTTTTGTTAAATTAAAACAATTGTTTTCAAGTCTGTGTGGTTTTATGTGAACATTTATAATTGCCTTCTCCAAAGATATGAGATAATATTCCTAATCAGGGTAATGTTACTTCCCCCTATGCTAATATTAGGTCTACTTGATTACATAACAGAAACAGTAGCTTCCTTTTCAAACTTCCTTGTCATTTGACCCTCATTTGATGCAGTTATGCCTGCTCTGCCGGAAAAAACTCCAGTGTTTCTTTTTTGAATTTGAAGAACGTTGCCTGTGTTATTGTTATGACTTTGTGTATATTCCAAAGAGCCTGTTGAGCAACGTTAGACACTAATATGTGGTTGTGATCAACTGATTAAAAACTTGTGTGGTTTTTAAGGACATGCCCACACACTCCCATAAAGTCCATAGAAAATGTACTTTCCTTGACCACACCTCCTAAATCAACATTAAAGGTACCACAAAGGTTCAGTCAGCTGCCAGTCAGTTGTTAGCTGTCTTCAAAGTCATGGCAGGTAGGACATTTTTGTGATTATTTTATAACACTTTTTATTTTTATCTTAATTTTAAATTGTATTTATACTGTATTTCAGTAAATGTTGTTTCCCGCATACAGTGGGGAGCACATGCACCCCTTCACAAAGACCGTTTGAAAGCCCCTGCAAAGAGTGTGGTTATTCACCACACAGCCATGAGAAACTGCAAAAGCCAAATTGAGAGCATATATGAACTTGTAACCATCCAAAGACTGCATATGCAGGACCGACACTTTGATGACATTGGATACAAGTGAGTAGCCCTTTTGGGTGGTATGCACTTTTTACAATCACAATTAGTTAGTCACAATTTACACTTGAAATCAATATATTTACATTTGCTGGTTTTGGCTTTTCTCTTTCCAATGTATGTTTTCCAGTTTTTTAGTTGGAGAGGATGGCACTTTGTACGAGGGCCGAGGATGGGGTGTTGTGGGAGCTCATGCCAGGGGAAACAATGATGACTCATTAGGGATTGCTTTCATGGGAAATTTTAATAGTAAGCACATTTAATTATTTGTCTGGTGAAAAAATGAACAAACATGTTCTGCATTATTACTTTTTTTCTGTTTTTATTAAGATGACACCCCAAGCTCAGAGGCACTAACATCAGTCAAACGTCTGCTCAAGTCTGGAATCTCCCAGGGATTTCTACTTCCTGAATTTCTCTTGCTCGGACACAGAGATGTGGGAAGTACAGAATGTCCAGGAGCCAAACTGTATGCCGCTCTGCCACAACTAAAGCCAACCAAATAGACTCTATCTCTAATCTGGACAGTTATGCATTGCATTAGTGGAGTACTATCCAGTTCTCACCCACACACTATGTTTCCCCTACACCAGAGGGTGCTCAAACATTGGTTTTATTGGTAAGTTTATTTGGGGTATTCTCTTCTGACTGATAACAGACTTATTACAAATTTTTTTTAGTACTTTAATAAAATTAAATTCAGCTATATTTATTAGTTTTTTTTTTTAATTTAACATTTAATATAGTTCCAATACAAAGAAAGTTTTATGTACAGAGTATCTAGCACATCTTGTTCTTAGCTGGGCTTTCACAAAAAGACAGACTTCAAATATTCAGTACATAAAAGATGATACACTACACTATATACAATAATATGCATCCAATGCTGTCCTTAGTTGGGCCTTGGATACTTTACACAATGTACAATAAAGATACATCTCATTGCACATTAGATTAGATTATATTCAGCTTTATTGTCATTACACATGTAACGAGTACAACGCAACAATGCAGTTTAGCATCTAACCAGAAAAAGCAGCAAGTGCAGAATATTTAGTATAAACAGTCTATACAATAAACATGAGTACTATATAGACATGACTATGTACATTACAGGCTGAAATTTACAGTTAGACTGTACAGTATGTACATTATTATCACAAAAATATGTATTGATTACATAGTCTACAGAGGTGGAAAGTAACTAATTACATTTACTCGCGTTACTGTAATTGAGTAGCTTTTTTGTGTACTTCTACTTTTTAAAGTAGTTTTTAAAATCTGTAATTTTACTTTTACTTAAGTATAATTTGTTTGAAGTATTGTACTTCGTTACATTTTAAATCATATCCGTTACTGAGTAAAAAAAAAAAAAAAAATCTCGCTCCGGAAACTACTCCACTGATTGATTGATGGGCGGGAGAACAAACGCGCTAAACTGACAGGAACGATGGAGACGTTGTAGAATAATGTTGTAGGTGTAGTAAAATTAATCTTTGCAGTTTCTGTATTAACAGAAATATCAAATATGCATTTTGAAATTCTGGTCTATGTAAGACAACACCTTGACCAGATGGCAGAGGCAGCGGTGGAGCAAGTTGAGTAACATTCATCAGATGAACATTTCTTCTCCTCAATATTTTTTATATTATCTTGTCTTTTTTTGAACTACACTACCCCCACCCCAGCTGTTTAAAAAAAAGTAACGCAGTAACTTTTACTCTGAGTAAAATTTTAATGAGCTACTTTTTACTTTAATTTGAGTAGATTTTTAGACTGGTAACTTTACTTTTACTTAAGTAAAATTTCAGTGAAGTAACAGTACTTTTACTTGAGTACAATATTGTATTACTCTTTCCACCTCTGATAGTCTATTATAATATAAACTATATAATAGTTTGGTTTTCCTCAGGTACGTGGCCTCAAAAGGCCTTAAATTTGAGCCACACAACTTTAGATTGAGAGAAACAGATCTAATTGAGATTACAAGTGTTGAGACAACAATGCCTGCTTTATGTACAACAAGAAATATTCCCAACAAGCCCTCACTTGTGCAGCAAAGAAATTATAGAGGGACAGTCATGTCAAAATTAACAAGAGATTGTGTAAATGCAACATAATACCATGTTGACATATCAGCTTAAGTCTTTAAAGCATAAACCGTGACAAACATACAACAGGCAAATAGTAAAACCATTTTCAAACCGTATATAGTCACTACCAGCACACGTTGCACTACCATCTGCTTTAATCTTTGCTAATCTTCTTTGCTAAAGGGTACCAATTCACATTCCCAGTTCCCAGTTCATGACTGTTCTGTGATATTTTCTGACTTTGCTGAAGAGAACTACGCCACATAATTTTGTCATAAATTTAAAAAAAGTTTTCTTCTGTATAGTTTGACACATCTTCCGATTCCCTTTTTGCACACATCACATAAACCAGTCTGACTCATAGATTCTGAAACATATGAGCAATATATTACTAGGTTTAAAAATGTATATCATTCATTCTTATTTAAAGAATGGTAATTATTTATATAAAATCCTCACATCAACACATTATTGCACTATGGAAACAATGTCAACTTTAATAAAAAAAATGTAATGGTTGTGTTGAATTTACTTTTTTTTTTTATTACACTTAGGCTATTCAAAGGCATCGGTGTTGTTTTTCATTGACACAATTTCTACACGTGATGCTCCTTGCTCCTCTGTTTTGCCTATTGTCTCGTTTCAATTCAACAATATTACAAGTTAGAATGCAAAATATTGTTTTTTCCCCTCTTGGTGATTATGCGTTTTCTTTTGACTTGGTGAAGATGGCGTCAACAAAAGGTGCGCCAATGGCGAGGCCAATTGGAGGACAAGGCGGGTGTTTGAAGGTTAGATTTCATGAGTCGCGGAAGTGTTAGGCAATAACTGCGCCAAAGAGTTCACGGATCAGTCACACAGACTGACAGCATCTTACTTCATCGCGGGTGAAGTGGATCCTCGGGGTGGGCCTGTTTGGGTAAGATTATATTAATTAAAATAGTTGTTAACTTTTATATGTTTTATTTTAGGCCCAAATGTTAATGTTAATGTTTTTAATTTAACACACAAATAACCCTTGTACAGCAGAACAATAAACTTACGCACTAATTTCTACAGGCAACGACTTGCTGCATCTGCTGTGACTGCGTAAAGTGTCCACTTAGTCTCTGCGTCTCTGGCTGCGCACCGCTGAGGACCAGTGCGCCTTTTGTGTCTACAAGTGATGCGCTCACAAGTGGACTCCTTTTAGTCTTTTCAAGTGGTTTTGGATTCATTCAACAATGGAAAATATAAAAAATTCAGATGGATTTTTCCACAAATCATCTTTTAGCATTAGCAATCTTTTATGGAGTCGCGAGGATATAATGGGTGACCGGGATGGTCCCCTTCTTCCGTCTCCAAAAGCGCGCTCTGTGCGCACAGAGAAGCCGATTTCAGTGGAGAACTTTGACAGAAAAAAACATGAGCCGTCACAACTGTGTAAGGCGAAAAACAAAACGATGTCTGCACATAACAAACAACCGGCGGCCCAGGAGGATTCAAAGACAGCCATAAAAGTAGAGGAAAGTGCAAAAACCGAGAAACCACCGTTCAGTTATAACGCACTCATTATGATGGCCATCCGTCAAAGCCCCGCCAGAAGACTCACGCTGAACGGCATCTACGAGTTTATCATGGACAACTTCCCATACTACCGACAAAACAGACAGGGCTGGCAGAACTCCATCAGGCACAATCTTAGCCTGAACAAGTGCTTTGTAAAAGTGCCGCGGCACTACGACGACCCGGGAAAGGGCAACTACTGGATGCTGGACCCCTGCAGTGAGGACGTCTTCATCGGGGGCACATCTGGGAAGCTCCGCCGCAGGACCGCAGCTGGATCCAGGGCAAAGTTGGCTTTAAAAAGAGGAGGGGGTCGCCTGCTGACATCCAACACAACTAGCATGACGCTGGCCGCAGCGGGGTCCTTCTACTGGCCCGTGTCGCCGTTTCTGCCACTCCAAACTCCGGTGCGCACGCACATTGGTACGGGAACGTATCTGAACGCGCACCCTAGCTTTTCCAACCATGCCACATCGGTAGTTTCACAACGATCCAGGCTAAGTGGCGCAGACGCGGAGCGTTTTGTGCAGACGCACCAGGAGATGTCTTACATCGGAGTGAGCTGCGCACAAGCCCGGCGACAACAGATCGGCGGCTCATGCACTACTTTCTCCACAGCCATTCCCGCGTGCCCTCTGCCCCTGCCCGACCCTTGCTCATTTAATATGATCTCTGGACAAGCCAGTTATTTTTACTCACATCAAATACCGTTCAGGCCCAGTCCAGCGCAGGAGGGGGCCGTCCCATCCAAAACGTCCCCGGGACACTTTTTCCCCAAAGGTCTCTCGGAGCTCGGGGGATGCTGCAGTGACTTTCAAAATTATTGTCCTCAAGTCAGCCCTTCATCCTGGAATATAGAAAAATAGGGCCAAATTAGCAGCAGGACACAGCAAAGATTGAATTAAATCCGGCAGTACAATTTGAGGTCTTTCTCATAGATCATGTTATTCTATTAGAATTAGGCTGTAGCTTGAGTGGAAATATTAGCCTTATGATTTTTGCCATATATATGTAAAACTTTATTAATGTCAGTTGTGTAATTTGGCACACAATTCAATATCCGAAGAAAAATGTAAATATTACATTGTTTATTAAAATTTTAAGGACAAACTTTAATAGGCTACATTTATAATTTTATTGAAAATATCTTGGCATGTTGAAATAGGTTTAGCCTAATTAAATATTCACTTTTCAGAAACCTTGTCTATTATGCTATTTTCCTAGGTGTAGCCTATACTTGTCTGTAGAAACTGAAGTGATGTTTCCCCGCATGTGGATGTTTTGGTTTCAAGAAGTAATAAAATAAATGACCAATAAGTGGTTAATATGACTCTCACCTTTCCAACGTTGCTGTTCGTACTTGTATTTGTACATTTGATATACAGTAATTGTTAATGTTGATTTGCTTTAGGCAGATTATAAAAAACCTCAACATATCTGTTTTGGTGTGAAACATTAAAAAAGAGGTTCTTTATAGAGGTTGATTTATATCAGCAATGTCCTATCTTTATTATAGTCATTTATGTAATCAAACAGCAGCATTTTTAATTGTGTTTTTATTAAGTCCCTCTTTGTTAACCGTTCTCATTTGCCTGCATGTACCATTTACCTATTCTTTATGAAGCCCACACAGTGAGATTTAATATAGTTGATAGCTCATATTTTCCAGTTTGCATGTGCAGACATTTTTCATAAAGTTAATGTGCAGGTGTCTTCATATGCTCTTGAACATTTCAAATCGATGGTCTTTTTTGTGTTTTAGGTGCCTATGTTCAACTTTCCCTCACCTTTTGGCCCCTCTGACATACAGTACAAGTTCATAAAAAATATGTATGAGGATACAGATTAGAACAGCTTCCTGGACAACTGCCTCTATTAAAACAATAGATTCTTTATATGAAAAAAGTGCTGTCCATCACCTCAGTCACACACTCGCAGTCACCTGTGGTTAAATCAGACTGGGCTGGATCAGGTATCTTACAGGACTGTTGGCAAACTCACTGTCTAGATAGCTAAGTAGATAATCATATTTTCAGTGCCGGCATGAGCAGTGTGCAAAGGGACAGAACTGTGAATCAACAGGTCTGCTGGTAACTGATGTTTTACCCTGCAGGTATGCTGGTAAGAGGATACTGTTGGCAGTCAGGCCAACAGTATCCTAAAGCACATTACTTTGACAGCTCTGCTAATAAAAAAAATTAACATTAAATCACACAGACTGTGTTTGTAGTTTGGTTTTGGCAGTAGTCAAGACAAACACTAAGGCCACATTTACGAAAAATGGAAGGATTTCAGACTTTTGAGGTGGACCAAAGATGTCTTTGCAGTGATGTGTCATTATCTTTTGCCTATAGGTACCTAGTTGTTTGTGTATGTTTTGAAATAAATGAACAATTGGAAATAAATTAAAAGGTAATCTAAAAGGCTACATTACTACACGCACACAGAGTTGATCCAAATTGAGCTCAATTTACAGCTCCACTTTGTTCTATACTTTAGATATAAGCTATAAAGCTCTGGAAATCAATCCTACACACTTGCTGCAACACACAGGCAGCTATTATATGCAGCAAGTGGTTTCCACAGGTAGATTTGCCACCCTTTGAAATCAGGTGGGTGGGTTGTGCACCCCAAGGCGTCTGTCTGTCTCTTGCCAGAAAGCCAATCTCTCAGTCTCATTGCTGTTGTGTAGATAATGTAGCTACATCCTCGTTTCTCCCGCGCACACACTTTCAAAAGGTTCTTGTGCTAAAAGGCAAAACAAAGACTTATCTGTCTTTCTGAGTATGCGGTCACTGTGGCAACATTTAACTGGGATAATAATTATAATGCCTATATATCACACTGTCGGGTCGATTTATGACTAATGAAGAAGACTGTCTTGAAAAAGTGATTACAAAAAATGGAAATAAATAAACTTACGTACGTAATATGGTTTCCTAAAATAACAGCATAGCAACACATTTAGAGTAAAGAAGAATACAATACTTTCTATCTGTCAATCCGGAAATAAAACTAAGCGTTACTTATTCACCCGGAAGTAGTTTATCCACGCGAGCCAGGAAAAATCGTTGGCAAGACGAGCGAGGGAAGTCGTAGGAGACAGTTTTAAGTTGTTTGCAAGTGTACTTTATTTCCAAAATAACAACAATGTAAGTACTCTTGACGGTTAAGTGGATATAGTTTGAAATTAGGTTTTTGTCCAATTGTGAATCGATGGCTTTAGGTTGGCGTGTTTGCGCGCTGTTCTCGTTGTTAGCCAAAACCCTTGAATGAAAAGAGACATGCCGACTTCAAGATCCGCGTGGAGTTTGTTTTCTCGACGTTTGGAGAGCCATTTAATTACACCCTTCTTTACTAGGGTTAGATTTATGACAGTGTTAAACATTCAATGAAGCAAATAAATAACCTAGGTTTCAAGAGTGAACAACGTAATCAAACGCTAGTTAGCTTAATGCTAATATTAGCCTGTGCTTCAAAGCGTTTGAATATTCGTCTGATTTGCAGTTGGGGAGTAAGCTTACTGTAACAATGATTACAGATTATAACATAGTTGTTGGTAGCTTGGTCGCAGGGGCTTACGTTTTGAAATCAATGTCTTCTGTTGACGTGATACAGTCATTGCTATATAATATGGTAGCCATGGCAAGAAACACATTTGATATCAAAACCCTTTGTCAATATTTCAGCTTATCAAGCTACCATTTAACTTAATTTAATGGTTTAAAAATAATGTGAAATAGATTTTACTATAAAGATCCTCGTAGAATTTGCAAAATCTGTTTCCTTTGTTCTTGCAAGTAAAACCAGCATCTTTATTATAAAAATCTACTCGTTTCAAATATGTTTGTTAATATTGTTGTATAATTTGTAGGAGTCTGTTAACAAAGCCCAAGTCAGAGATGACTCCAGAAGAGTTGCAGAAACGAGAAGAGGAAGAGTTCAACACTGGTCCACTGTCTGTGCTCACACAGTCGGTTAAGAACAACACACAAGTCCTAATTAACTGTCGCAACAACAAGAAGTTGCTTGGAAGAGTCAAGGCCTTTGACAGGTACCTAGCTGCTCATCACTTGCCTTTTACGTTGTCTTTAATAGACATTCATTTATTTGGTCATGTTTTAAGATAATATTTCTGTGTTTCCCACGGGAAATTTGTCATTTTACAAAATTTTTACCAACAGATTTGTCATTTATACATTTCATAAATTTCCCCCAATTCCACTAAAATCTTGCCAGTGCCACCAGACCTCCACACAAATGCACCACAATATAAGATACAATGGTTAATTCATTACAAAAACTGAAAATAGATATGTCACTACATAAGATAAGTTGAGGGCTTATTGTCAAGGTGGCCAACTTAACCAAAGAGTGCTGTGGGAAACGCTGAGTTTAAAATATTTAACTTATACAGAGAATATATGGTAGTGACTCAATTACCTTTTCCGTGAAAAAAGGTGATAACTATAATAAGGTTTAATATTTCATTTTCAGTGAGTTTATTACTACAGTGTCACATTGCATGATTTTCAAAACTGAAGTCCCAGCTTCCTAAAAAAGTGGCAGCAAATTATTTAATATTGAATATATATTTTTCAAAGTTTGTAAAACCATTCTTTTGTCAGGCATTGCAACATGGTATTGGAGAACGTGAAGGAGATGTGGACAGAAGTTCCTAAAAGTGGGAAAGGAAAAAAAAAGTCAAAGCCGGTGAATAAGGATCGCTACATTTCTAAGATGTTCCTCAGAGGAGACTCTGTCATTGTCGTGCTTAGAAATCCTCTGATCACTGGAAAATGAACTCTTTATTTTCAACTGAACCTGTCAGTCTTTTTTTGTTTTTTGTTTTTGTTGAAAGATTTTGAAGCAGTGGGGTAAAAGTTTGTGATTTGTTTGTTCACTGCCGTCACTGTAGGGTGAGAAATACAGTGTAAAGTGACATCTTATTTCTGTGACTGGCTGTGAACTGCAGAAAGGCTTGATCCTGTGTTAACACATCTTGTTTTTCATTTTTAATAAAAAGTTGTAAAAACACGGCTATTTGTTCCATTTATGTCAATTGCTATTTGTTTTTAAAAAAAAACACTTCTGATTTATATTACTCTATAAAGTTGAATTTTTGAAACTCTCAATTATGACTGTCCCTTTGGCCTAGTCCTTATCACCTACCTACCTCCTTACCCTCTGTCACCCTTTGCCACTCTTCCCCAACGTCATCTTGGGTGTCAGGCTTGATTTCAGTCAGCACCGCTCAATATGCGACAAACTGCCGTTTAAAGGCTTGCTGCATTATTGATGAGACCAGATGTGCTGACTGTCACTTCACACCCATATCCCGCTCCATTTGAGGTGGTTTGCCTCAACTGGGTGGCCCCCTCTGACCACTTTGTTAATTGTCTTAATAGCTAACAGCAGGGCTCATCTTACACCACTCAAACGTTGATTTCAGTTCAGAACAACCTTTTTAATTTCTTGTAATGCAATTACTAACTGGCATTAACCTTTACATTTCAACATTTGCTGACATTATGCAACATTTCAATGTTAACCCTGGCTTACCTGAGGCTAACACCTGTGCTGTGTGTGTGGTCAAAGTATGCGTTTACTGATTTATAGTTCTGCGGATGTCTGCTGAGTAATGAGTATCTGCTGAGTATTCATTTGGGCTTATAATTAACGTTCAACTAATTTGAAAGAATATGGCTTTTGCTTAAGGTCAATCTCTACTATAAAGTTTAAGACCGTCCGTAAATCAGAAACCAGTTTAACGTTTTTACTCAACACTCAAGCTAGCGTTATTTTGGTTTCCACGGCTACCAGAGGGGCTTTAGCTTTTGTAAATTTTACCACTAAACTAACCAGATGCAGCGTAGACTGTGCTTTTTAACGATTCATTTGCAACACAAATTCCTTAAAATTGGCTAATTCATTTATCAAACGTTGGTTAGGCTACTTTGTTAACCTGTGTCCTAGCTATAAGAAGCTATTTTAAGCTACACGTGCAACCTTTTTAACTTTAACTCTACTCAAAGACGTCCGTTTCCCTCCAGAGTTTAGGACTGACAGATCCATGAACAGGAAGCCAGATGTTTTATTCAACAGCTAAGCGATAAGCGGGGGGGAAGTGTGATTATGATAGCGATCGGCCACGCATCGACACTCGAGCCCCCGAGCAAGGCGACACCGCAGCGGCAGCGCATCGATCGGCCTGGAAACCGGAGCCTGCGCCGCAGTTTGTTTTCAAGCAGAGCCACGGGCTGAGTGTGAAACTGCCTGGCCAGGTGCAGTGGACCCAGGACAGACATTAGTCACCTCTTTTAAGTGAGAGTGATGTATGTTACAGTCACAACAACAGGGATCATGTGTAGGCTAGGCTATCTATTGAGCATGTAGACCTGAGTATATTTACAAACAAGAACTTATAGGGATCAGTCCTGGTAGGCCTATGTAACCTTAAAGAGTTCAACCCCAGTTTGTATAGGCACATTACACTGTGTGCACAATTATTAGGCAAGTTGTATTTTAGAGGATGAATTTTGTTATTGTACAACTACAGTGCTCTTGGTAAATCCAAAATGTTAAACCCTTAAACCTGAACATTTAAGTAATATCTACATGTACACCATTGTTAGGCAACTATTAGTGTGCAGAATTACTATGCAACTAAATGAAAAACAAAGATTTTCCCATCTCACTTGTTTATTTTCACCTGTTAAAGCTCAACCCGGTTGACGCCCGCATCAAGTTCAAAGCTATGCTCTTGGCCTACAAGACCACCTCTGGTTCTGCAACCCCATATCTTCACTCACTAATACAGACCTACGTTCCTACCAGATCCCTGCGCTCTGCAAATGAACAACGTCTGGTGGTACCGTCCCAAAAAGGTACAAAATCACTCTCACGTACCTTCTCTGAATCTGTTCCACATTGGTGGAATGATCTACCTGCTGCTACAAGATCAGCAGATTCTGTAGCCATCTTTAAAAAACACCTGAAAACACATCTCTTCCGTCAACACCTGACTGACAAACACTGAGTCCTACTTCCTTTCTATCGATTCCTTTCTATTTAAAAAAAAAAAAAAAATCTCTTATCCTTAGCATTGTATACTGCGCTGGGTTTAAACTGACTAGTTTTTTGTGCACTTATGCTTTTTGTACCTTGTGTTGTTAAAATTGCTTCCATTGTTATCCTCACTTGTAAGTCGCTTTGGATAAAAGCGTCTGCTAAATGACTAAATGTAAATGTAAAGTGAGAATAATAAACAAACTCAAAATTTACAAGTAAACATTTCTGGGGAAAAAAACAAAACAAAACTCAGTGACCAATATAGCCACACTTCTTTTCGATAAGTCACAAGCCTTCCATTCACGGAGTCAGTCAGTTTCTTGATCTCGTCAGAATCAACTTGTTGTGCAGCCGCTACCACAGCCTCCCAGACACTGTTCACCTTCACTGTAAATGTCCTGCTTAAGAAGGACCCAAAAATTCTCAATAGGGTTTAAGCCAGGTGAAGAAGGGGGCCATGTCATTAGTTTTTTTTTTTTTTTTATCTTTAAGGCCTTTACTGGCCAGCCACACAGTAGAGAAATTTGATGCATGTGATGGAATCTTCTTGAAAGATGCAGACTTTTTCCTGTACCACTGCTTGAAGAAAGTGTCTTCTAAAAATTGGCAGTAGGTCTGAAAAATGATTTTGAGTCCATTTTTAACCCAAAAAGGTCCAACTAGCTCATCTTTAATAAGCCTGCCCATACCAGTACCCCAGTACTCCACCTTGCTGGCGTCTAAGTCAAAGTGGAGCTCTGCGTCCGTTACTGATCCAACCACGGGCCCATCCGTCTGGTCCGTCAAGAGTCATTCTCATCTCATCAGTCCACAAAACCTTTGAAAAATCTATCTTCAGATATTTCTTGACCCGATCTTGACGTTTCAACTTATGTGTCTTGTTCAGAGATGGGGTTTCAGCCTTTCTTACCTTGGCCATGTCTCTCAGAACTGAACACCTTGTACTTCTTGACACTCCAGGTAGGTTGCAGTTTGGAATATGACAGCACTGGAGGATAATGGGTTCCTGGTAGCTTCACGTTTGATTCTTTGCAACTCTTTGGCAAAAATAAAATAATGGGGCAGCGTCGGGGCAAAAAAAAAATTTGTTGCACTGAGGACAACTGTAGGGTATAATCTGCCAGAACCACTGTCAGAACCCAGTATCTGCAGTAATAGTGAAACTGTAAGAAAAGTGGCGTAAAGTTTTTTGGTCAATTACAATATTACAATAGTAATATTACTAATACTATACAATATCACAGTCAAAATTGGGAAAACTCTGAAGCATTTCTGGGCTATCTTTTGTTAAATTTATAGCTTATACTGCCATCTAGTTGTTTATCAAAATAATGCATACAAGGCACCACAATAAGAGCGGTTTCAGACTCTGTTTCGTTAGGTGATAGGCTGTCACCTTGTGGAGAACAGATGTAGTACAAATATGTTCTCAAAATAAGTATGGAAGAATCAACAATAAGCTATTTAAGCTAAAACGGCTTTTAATGTGTGACTCTCAAGACAGACCTAAAATAAACAGCATTAAATCATATTAAGATTTGTTTTTTTGCCTTGTTTTATAAAGTTTTATAAATGATTGCACAACAAAATTCAGTTTCCTTTATATGGATTTAAGATACTTTAATTTGGATATCATTAACTCTTAATTACTATTTACTCTGCTCTCCTGAGATGGTTCCCTGCCCAAGCCAACCTCTGAGTTGTGTCACGCTCTCTTCAATTTTAAAGTTATTGTCCTTCCACTGCATACCTTTCCTGTCCAAAAAGTGGAACGATAAATTGGGCTAGTAACATTTCCTTAAAACTAAGTGAATGTTTAGACTTTGATCCATGAGTTAGCCAATCAATTTCTTGAACAATGCATCTCTACACTAACAATCTCTATGTTAAGCTACCACTACACAATTTTACCAGTCAACCTGGCTAACTAACATCAACGGTATAGCCTACGGGGCAAGTGGATAAGACCCCTAAAACTTTCTGATTGTTTACTGGCTATTCTTTTTCGCGTCCAAGCCAGCATAAATCAACTAGGACCTGTTGTCTACAAAGCGTCACCCTCAACAATAGAAATTGTAAGGGTATTTATTCAGTAGTCTAATAAAGTGCAGAGATTGCAAAAGACCAGACTAACAGTTGCTCAGAGCAGTCAGAAGCTTGTATCTGTCTGTGTAGTGAGACGAAAGGCATATTAGCTTTGTGGATGTTTACACATGCCATGAGGACGTAATGCATTCCTTTCTCATCCTCTCTTCCACTCCTGTTACCATTTGAAAGACTGAGTGCATTTTGTCAGTACAACTGTAATCCTACATTTGAGTAAAGCAAAGTGAGGCATTTAAGCATTTCCCTGCATTGTTAACTGAAGTAATCTTTAAAATAAAGGCTAACTTACAAATAATAAAGGTTGATTATTTTTATTCTTTTTCTTTATTTGTTCTTATTGTGTATGTCTTATATGTATATATCTAAATAAGTGTCCCTTTAAGACTGCTCATTTAGGAAAATGTACATTTGTTGACACCTTTGGGCTTCAGCAGCAAAAGGTTAACTTAAAGTAAGCAGCCAGTAGGGCGAAGTGGAAGTCTTGGCATGGACTCTGGCCTGGATAAAATGTGGCCTTAAGGTACAAGCAGAAAAAACAGTTCTCCGTCAAATTACATCCTTGACCCTCTGTCTCATGCATCAGGGTCCCGGTCTTTTGAATACAGAAGGAGGGGAATATTTGTAACTATACACAATTTAAGTAATACAACTGTGGTTATATTAGCTACAGATATTGTTTTGGTCTTTTCCATTTTACGTAGTTCAACTAAACGCAGCATGGGATTGTAGGCTACTTTGAAGCTGGCGGGTTGGGCCAGACTCGAGAGAATTTACACAGTCCTACCGCCCGACCGAGAGAGGAGGAAAGTCTGGCGATCACACACGGCTTAACTCTCCTAAAAGCCGTCGGATACGGTCTCTTCTGTCAGTTGCAAGAAGAGAAGCGGTTTGGGGCTTTGCAGAGCGATGTTTCTTTTTAACTTCACCTCGTTTATCTCGTAGAAAGCACAAGCCAATGTGGGATAGTGATTGGAGTTGACAAGCCCGCTCCACTACTGTATAACCTACTCCCCCTTTTCCTCCTCCTCCTCCTCCTCCTCCTCTCCAGCTCCACACAACCAGGAAATCGTCGAGGTGTGCTCTTTTATCCCGCTAGTGACTACCCCAAAAGCGGGATTAGATGTGTTTTTCGCTGGACATTTTGATTTTTTTTATGACGCTATTTTGACTTTAAATCCGCGCTTCAGCTCAGAAGTCAGTCAAACTTCCCTTCGAGGAGTCGACCTCCACTCTGGCCGAACAATGAGGTGGGTAAAGCGGCTCAAATCCCTTCTTCTTCATTGTGTTTCGGCGACTATTTTCACAAAAGGCGACATGTTAAAACCTAGGACAGCCTTCGAGTGTGAATACAAATGGCCACAAGAGAAACTTTTAGCCTACTTTATACTTGGGAAAAACTCAAACTGTGTTAGGCTACAAAGGTGACACACATTCTGCTGCACAGGTTTTTGTGACCTTTGTAGCCTATAGGATCGGCTTGATAATTTTTTCCAAGTGTTTTTTTATTTTTTATTTATCTTTTTATAGCCTATTCAAAAAACAGCCCAGTTTTACCAAGTAGGCTCCTTCCAAGTAGATAGTAATTAGGCGGGTTTGATGAATAAATATGTTTGCATTAAACACTCAATGTTGGCTTTTTTGTTTTGGTCAGCTTTGCACTTTCTGGAGCAGTGAGGTGTTATTTGAGCGGCCTATATCAATGCGGAGGAACTTTTCAGAAAGTTATTTTCCATTATGATCAGATTTTTTTTTCTTTGTCAATGGCACATTTGCAGGGTGTCCTTTTTAAATAGTTACCTTACAATTATCACGTCCCTCCACACGGTATAGCCATTCCACGACCATGCATTAGCTGTTCTTTTTACTATTTCACCCCTTTGGGGGCACCAGGAACTAAATTGCTCTGTGGAAAGCGCATGTCCATGAATTCCACATCCTGTTACAGCCTGTGCAGTTGGCAATTATATGCTTTGAAACCACTGATTTGGGCTGGGGTTTCTCTGTGCTCCCTTTTCCACTTAGAATGCTACATAACTTTAAATGGGGCAGTTTTGACTCATGAACAATACTCAGTTTTTATCTCGGTGAAAGGTTGATAACCGGTGTAACAAGTTTTATCTCATAGTGTGGCCTACTGCCATTTCTGCAACAATATGCTGTATCTTAGTCCCACACTTGGCTTGGTCCCTGGCCTGTATTTGCTTTGTACACATTTCGTCTCAGTAACTTTGATTAGAGCAGTAACAATATGACATTGAAATTATAACAGTCACAATTACAAACTAAAACGAACTGTTGTGTTCTGTTCTGTTGAATGATTGTTTTGGGGGTTAGTTTCAGGGTAGATTCTCTGTGGTTTTATAATTATAGGTCAAGCTCAATCTGGATATTTCTGTTGGCCACTCCACTGATGAGGCCTAAACAGCTCATGTCACATTGTGGATAATGGGTGAAGATTGGAATGCTGCTCTACATTTATTTACATTGTCTCTGTGGAATGTAAATGTTCACACTTTATCCATTGGTCAAAAGTTCACCAATTTCACCCAAATCTGTAAACAGCTTAACATTTCAGACCAAAAGTGCAGCTAAAGATATGCTGTTGTCTCAGCTTTGCTTTATAAAGTTATGAGTTTTTGTCTTCACTGTTGCTCATCATTTGAAACATCTTATTCTTTCAATTATTTCTAGCCACAGGAAGTGCAACACCTGCTTGATGAGTCACTGTTATTGTTAGACAACTGAGTCTTCATTTGTCTGTGATTCACTGACTCGGTCTCCCCTGACTAAAGAGCTTGTCTTGTGTGACACCAGCTGTATGGATGCCTTGGGCTGTTCCCTTGTAAAGTGTGACGAGAGCTTTCAAGCAGACAGGTGTAATGTGCTGGCTCTGTAACACACTGTGTACAATCTAATGACTTTCCTGTGATCATGTTCATTTTTGTACATGCCTGCAGGAAATGCCTAACAGGGCATTGTGAAGCAGCAGGACAGTCCTACACTGCCTTCTTCTTAAGTTTAATAAGTTCACAATTTATTTATCCGCCTTAAAAGCAAGTGAAATGAAGATGCCCGTTTCTATTTAGTTGGAAAGAATCACTGATCTTAACATGGTTGTCTTTGCTAATTGCGTGACTTTTTGACTTTGTGTTCCAACAGTAGCAGTCATTTAGTGTTTAGTAATGTTATTGCGCATGTAAGGGATAACCAGTTGAAACGCAACAGCAGTTTGTTCAGGTTTTTTTTTTTGCACGCAAACAACATCTTTACATTCAACCCGCAATTTGTTGTATATTGCATAAATAAAGATTAGGGCTGTAAACTTAAAATATAGCAAATTAATAAAAACATTTTATTTGTTTTAAATGTACTTAAACATATTTTGCAGTTTTTACTTTGCTAATTAGACAAGAGGTCAGAAATGTACTGTTTTATACAAATAGTTAATTTTTGTAACACTATCCAGAAAAGCTTTCATTCTGAATAAAAATATGGTGAAAGCATAAAATGTCAAACTCAAGCCCGAAAATTTAAACAATACGGCATTGAAAGCGACATTACAACGAACACATTGTTGTGTCAAACTTTCAAACAAAAAAATATATATAAATAGCTAAAAAAACTAACGTGTGCAGTTATTCATTTAGCTATAGCTGATGAAAGTTTGTTTGTGGTTGAGCTGTCCAGGCGTTTTATCTAACGTTGTCTGCTTTTGGCGAGGGGGCAGAGCCGGGGCCTCTAAATTAGCGGTGTGTTTAGTCAGTAGAAAAAATGACATTGCTGAACTGAGTAACCACCTCAGGTTACTCAGTTCAACAGTAGATGAAAATTTTATTTATTTATTTTTTGTTTAGAGAGCCATCTACATGGCTTTGGAAATTAACTTGCCATTTAAAAGACCCTTTTGCTATCCATGTCTGCTTTGTGAATGTATGCTAACTTACTGCTGCGCTTTGTTTTCTGAACGCACGATTAACTGACTAGCGTTAAAAGGAATTTGCGTTATAAATGTGTTAAATTTGACAGCCCAAATACAATTTTTTAATTATTTTGCAAACATGCAGTTCTTGCGGTTTTGTACCTATGTAAAAGGGGGGGTGTTCTTTATGATAGTTTTGTTTCATGTATCCTCAAGAATTCAACCTGTGTGTGCTTCCAAAGACCTCTGTTGGTGTTGGTAATCACAAAAGGCTGTAGTCATCCCCCACTGTCATTATTAGACCACTCTTTTATTATAAGTTTGTGTCACTGGGACCCCCTCCACTGTAACAATTTAGCCCAGTTGGTTCTACCACTTCTCATATTCATAAATAGTCCATTATGCCTCTTGGATTAGCAGCATTGCTGTTACCTACTGTACAAATCCTTCTATTGATTGCTTGTTGACAAATCCAGGTTTCTTGAAAACAATTAAAAATATCTTGTCTCTGTTATGGGATTTTCCCAAGATTTTTTTTTTTAACATGTATAGCTATTAGTTGGTAACCTCACAGTGTTTCCCACAAGAAATGTGTTAGTTAAGGAGGTAGCTTGTTGTTGGAGCTACAAGTGATGATTTATAGACTTCAAATATTTGCCCCAAATGCCTTTAAAAACCCTGCCTCTGGTATGTTTCAACACTAATGCACCACAATAGTGGTAGAAAAGAAAGGTCATTACAAATACTGAAATGGACTATAAAAGACAATAGTCAAGGTGGTTTGTGCTTATTGTCAATCTTGTCTAAAGATTGTTGTGGGAAACTCTGCCTCATATAATAGGAATCTTTAATAACTTAACTTTACTGACTAGTATTAATTTGTTCCAGAGAGCAATCTTCTGTGTCATGACAGTATGTGTTTTGTACAGTTCATTTCAGTCCCCATAATGAGGACTATACAAATTGTAAATTATGAATTATGTTGCTCAGGAAATTGTCTACAACTACTGTATGTAAACCATTAAACTTAGTAAGGGGTATAAACATATAAAACAGTTTATGCATTCAGCATCTAGTCATTGTGCTATATCCACTACTTATCTGTTTACTCATTGTTTGATCAACACAATAACAGGCAAAGCTACAGTTATTCAAGTATGTATCAGCATAAGCACTGTCGAGCCTAGAATCTTGTCTGTTAATAATAATAATGCTCAACAGGAAGTAAAGCGCTTGGTGAGTTTTGATAAATTATGATCCACCCAGAAAGTGTTTCACTTAAAGATAGTCTCCAGACCAAATTCTTAATGTGTGACTAGTGTCTCATTTTAGTCAAAGATCTAAAATGAGACACTGGTCAAAGATCAGTAAGAAGATGCTGCCAGTAAATATTGAACAGATCTTTTAACTGTGTGTGTCCAGTGATAATATCCCAGCTGTAATATCTCACAGAGCAATCAAACCATAGATATTGTATGGTCAGCACTGCTAATGATCTCACAGAGCAATCAAACCATAGATATTGTATGGTCAGCACTGCTAATGACCCAGAGATTCAGTGACCTCATCAGGGGTCCTCTGCTTAATGAAAGCATAATGGCATCAAGTTGTAAGTGCGTTAGCTGTCAAAAACATTTGTCTTTTTGGTTACTTAATCCTAACAGCACGCTACGGGTAATTTTTACATTGCAGCCCCTTCTTGATATGGCTCATTTGGAAACTATGGCGGCGCTAATTATGCTATGGTGGTGCGCCATAGTTTCCTTAATGTGTGGGAAACACGGATTTAATGGTATCCACGGATTAGCAAAATATTTAGCACAACACAATACTGGTAGTCACTTTCATACCGGTATAGTGCCCACCCCTTAATATTATTGATATAGGTTTTTCACAACAGTAACATATTATATATTAATGTCTACAGAGCCAGCTAAACATTAAACAACATTCCTTAAAGTCAGTTTTGTTGTACATGGCCATAATCTGGGTACAAATAATTTATACTGTATCTTCAGGGCTGCTCTCTTCCTTTTTCTCAACTTTCTTTTCTTGTCTATATGGTAGATTTTCTGAGTCATGCATGCTTCAAAGCAAAAGAATGTGTACAAGTCAGAACAGCTGAGAATTTTTTTTTTTTTTTCATTCACCAAAAGCAGTCTGTCAGTCTGGCCTGAGCTGGGGGGATGTGCTCCAACCTGTAAAAGGAATTGAGCTCAGAGAAAAGGATGGAGGTGAGATCGTTCCAAATATGGGCATTGAAACTGCTAGGTTTGCCCCTGCCACACACTGATGGACAGGAGACAACCTTTTCCAGTTTTTGGCCATATGTTGGTTGGGCTTTTCCATAACTCGGTAAACAGTGCCAGGCAAAGAATGAGCAAGCACCCAAGGAATGCTAAAGAGTCTTTTCTAAGAAGAGTAGACATGTTTTTGCTGAACCTTCAAAGGTTTTGCAAAAAAAGCTGGAGAATAGCTGAGAAAGACTAGATGCCTGCCTGGATGGTGTGGCTGACTCATGAAGTCAGAAAGCAGTAGCCTGCAGCAAGCACATGTGCGTTTACTTTGAGTAGCATGCTAGAACTTGTGTCAGATTAAACAGATTTGTTTTTCTATTTTTTTCTTTTTTTATATATAAATATGGTCATCTACACTTAGATAATGCTACTTTCTACAACATGAATAACTTTTAATGATTGTCCTATAGTAATTCAGTGATATTATAACAATTGTATTTTTGGGATGATAATTGATGTAAAGCAAATCTGATACCATTGTTGGTCTCATTTAAAATTTGTTTTTTTTTCCACATTGGCTCTATTACACCTTAAGTGGAACACGAATATCTCGGTTCTGTCTTCAGTAAATCTGCTAAGTGCTACGATCAATAGCAGACATTCACCTAAAATAGTAAATACACAGGTAAAATGTTTGCTGTGCACTATGATCTAGCAGTATATACTGTCTGCAGTAGGAGTGCTATCAAGAGGCATCTTGTACTAGTGTATGGTTTATTTTTGTGAGGAAAAAGAGGGGTGGGAGGGTCAGGTAAACAGAAGAGGGAGGGAGGACACGCAGCCACTGGGCCTGACTGTACATGCCAGCACTAAGTGCACAGCCTTATACAGACATTTCTAAGTGCCCTGGCCTTGCACTGTGGTTTCCTGTTAACCCCTCACTCACCAAGACTTGAGATGGGATGAAGAAATCCCTCCCTTAATAAACTCAAGTAAATACATGAGTAAATCTATTTGATTATTTAATGTGCTTAGCTTCCTTCTATATATGGACACATAACCTTTGGTTTAGGTATAATTAAGATTGTTTTATCCAATCCCTTCCAGAGCATCTGCCTCTAAGCTATTTGTGGTTAAGGAAAAAAAACTTAAGTGCTGACTTAGTTAGCTTAGCCCCATTAGCTTCAGTGTTCTTACTTGTGGCCAGTAGTCCAAAAGAACAACCAAAATAGATTGTTTATGGCTGCGGCTGTCACCGTTTATTCCGGTATTGAAGCTGTGAGTGTCCAGTCCGACCAGACTATGAGTGCAGGAGCTCTTACCCAGTGGACCAGCTCGCTCATTGGCCCATGTGTTGGCAGGTTGACAGGTGTGGCCGTGTGCACGTCCTTGTCTTTATGCGTGTGTGCGACACTTGCTTTTAAGGTCTCAGTGTCTTTAGTTGTATCAATAATGCAACCGCCCACTCTCGGTCTCACTTTGAGTCCTCACTTTCACTTCCATTAAAAATGCATCGGTTTCCCAGTCCTATGTTGCTCCCCTCCCATTTCCCATACGCTTTCCCATCCCTACACATCAACTATATCTTAATAAACTTTGCAAAAAAAAAAAACTTTATATCAAACCTGTTGGAACTTCTTGTCAGTTTATAAAACACCAAATGGTGTTTGTAGACTAAATTAAACACAGCACAAACGTTCAAAAGTTGAATGTTCAAAAGTTGAATGTTTGTGCATTCAACTTAAATTAGGCTGAAATGTAATTATTTTCCAAATGCATATTTCTTTAACTACACAACAATAGTAGTGAGCAGTTTAAAACATTGTAACTTTTCCGAATTTACACTGACTTAAGGACTCTGTCAGGACACACTACACTGCTGCTTTCGCATACGTAATTTTTTTTTTTTTTTTTAACATGGTGTTGCTTTAAATTTTACAAACAAAACAAAAAATATTAATCATCAAACCATCTACAAGACCAGCCTTATTTGCCTTCATATGACTTCATATAAGAAACTGTATTTAAAATTGACATAACGTTGTTATTGGAATAAGAAAAACATTTATTGTTGCTGGAGATGAGCCATCATCTCACAGATCTTTTCAGTAGCAGACAGTTGTCTATGGAGTTGATTCTCTTTATTGATTTACACAGTAATGTAGTTGGTAATAAGGTAAACACTGAATGTAAAGCTTAACTCGCATGAGAGTGTAGGATCTGTTATTTTTCTTTTTTTTCTTTTTTGAGCAAGACATTCCTTATTAGGCAGCAGTGGCTACAGGAAGTGGGCTGTGGCTTAGGAGCTGTGTCACGGGAAGCAGCAGATTGTATCACGGGCGGGACAGATGGAGGGAGGGGGAAGAGATGGATTACAGGACTATAGGCAGAGCAATGTGGTTAAATGAGGAGAGGAGGCAATAGGCAAATAGTGGAAATAGGATAGTCAGACAACTTTGCTCCTGCTTTATCTTTAACATCCCTTTTTAACTGTAGTTATATAGTGTTGTTGTGCTTCATTACATTACTGTTTCCTATGTATTTGAACATCATTCCTGTGGACCTCTTGTGGTAATCTTCAGTCCAGTTTTTTAAACAGTTACATACCTGAATGTGTCTTTACTTGTGTGTTTCTGCCCACTATAAATTATTGTTCAGACATTGATTTTAAAGCTCTCGGAGGACTGCCTGCTTTCACTGTGTGGAGGCGGTGTCTAACGCAGAGCAGGTAGAGGAATCCAAAGTGTTGTCCCTACTGGACCGCAACGCTGCTTCCTGTCTTTGTAAACATTGTTTTCTCACCTTTCTCCCAACACTAAAACTAGTTTTTCTCTGCTCAAATTTCTTTACTTGGTTTTGGTAACTCTCAAACATAAGCCTCAAATAAACTTGCCTATACACTAATTGTTGCATTTTCTGCTCTTTTTCCAGTGAGTCAAGTATTTGTCAGGCTCGGGCCACTGTGATGGTCTATGATGATGGCAATAAGAAGTGGCTACCGGCGGGCGCTGGACCCCAGGCTTTCAGCAGAGTACAGATATATCACAACCCCACCAACAATGCCTTCCGGATAGTGGGACGCAAGATGCAGACAGATCAGCAGGTACAAATATCAGCTTGACTGCTCTGTTTATTTTGACAATAGCAAAAAAAAAAAACTATTAAAATGTTGATAAAACAAGATTATGAGACAGCAGTTATCAGCAGATTAAATTAGCAGATTACTTGTAAAGTTTGATAAATAAACTTTGGGTGGGACTATTGCTAGATTCACCCTCTAGCTCGAGTCTCTAATTCTTTAAACATTTAGAACTGCAAATTGTTCCCCAGAGATGGATTTTAATGTGGATGGCTTTTTCCTGTGAGATCTTAACCTTGTTAACTATTTCCTGTGACCTAGTGCTTATTCTATGTGTGTTATTTTAAAGACATGAATGAAACTATGCAAATACAAAGACCTAAAGTGAAGTCATTTAAAACGACTGTCCTGCATTTTACCTGGATGTATATTCGTCCTATGGGTTAATCTTGCTTTTCTGTTTTGACCTGGCTAAAAGAAGAACACTCCAGACTAGTTTCAGAACTTGTTTAGCCACTCTTTGTTTCATGGACACTCTCTCCTCTCTGCTTTGTGGAATCCAGACACTGTTAAGCAAATAGTAAAGTGATGTCTCAGCACATTTAGGCTAGCTCAAACCAAAAGCATTTTTCCTACCGTTTTGTGGGCTCCAGTCCTCCTCCTGAGTGGAACCAAATTTTATAAATGTTGTATTTTTGTAGATTACCCAAGTTCTAGGCAAAATGTTAGCTTTACCTTTTTAAACTGGTACAACTCTATGGTTCCTGTCATGATCTTGAAGGACAATGATCACACCTAATCCATAATTATAGTTAAAATACTTTATCCCTCTTGCATTAAAGATAAAGTAGATAAAAAAAGGTAGCTTATTATCACCACATTATGATTCTAAGATAATGGAGGGCTAGTCTAAATGTATTGTCTTTCATAGTCTACTAAAATACTCTTTAATGTCTTATCTTTTTTTTTACAGGTGGTAATAAACTGTCCAATAGTTAAAGGTTTAAAGTATAATCAGGCCACTCCTAACTTCCACCAATGGCGGGATGCTCGGCAAGTGTGGGGGCTCAACTTTGGCAGCAAGGAGGATGCTACTTTATTTGCCAATGGCATGGCACATGCTCTTGATGTTCTCCATTCCATGGCAGATGCAGGTGAAGCAAAAGATGAACATCCCATTGGTATTAACTTCTCTGCATCAATACTGCACCTGACATATTAAAATAGTGATTAAATAACATTTAAATGGAATTTTTATTACCTTATCCAACACATTAGGATTGATTTTCTTGTCAGTCATAATGCTCCCGTTAGACTTTGCATCTTTGTCTGCATTAGTAGATATGGTGTGTCCACTGATAAAACCGACACAGTGTAAACATAATAATATCATAAACTCTGTAAAAATCTCATGCTAGGAAATGCTTTTATTTTATTTTATTTATTTTTTCAGTTATGAAAAGTTTTCTGGGTTTTTCTTTTGGCAGGCTATGCAACACTTCCTCGACCAGTGTCAAATGGACCGTCTCCAGAGGAGATTGAACAGCGAAGGTATAATCTTATATCATCTAATGACATTTTCTTTTACATTTCCAAGTCCCATTTAAAATATATATATATATATATATATATATATATATATATAAAAGCAAATTATTTTATTTTTTTTTCCTTAAGTGTCCTTTATTATTTTATTTTTATTTGTGCGCATGATGATTTCAATTAATAACCACTTGGGGCTATTAGATGCATAACCATCAACTGCACATCTAGCTTTCTTGGCTTTGGTCTTGCCGACTGGCACTGTTGTGTGCACACATGTGAAAGATTTGATGGCATTATCCTGACGGAGCTTAAGCCTCAGTTAGCTCTTGTAGCTTAAAGGTTTCTGACGGCAAGACATACACCATGCATTTATGTTAAGCACTGCCACCAGTGTCTGCTTACATTGAGACAGTGTGGTGGTACTAGGCTTGCCTTCATACACAGGGCATTCACCTTTTAATCTTATTTAAGCTAAAAGATCATTTGCTAGAAAAGCTTTGTGATTGAATGTCCTGTTTCTTTTCTTACTTTGGGTGTTAAGAAGTAAACTTTTAGTAAACTTGTAAATTGTAAATAGTCAATAGTATTAATATAATTAAATGTAAAATATTTAAGATTTAAGTGCCACAATTATCATTTAAAATTTGGGATAATAAATGTCATGAGCCTGTAATAAAAATCTTATGCAAGCATCTCATAAGCAGACTCAAGCATCCTCGGCCGACTCTCGCCTTTTTGTGAGGAATCTGCATGTCCTCCACGTTTTACCGTGGGTTCTCTCCGGGTACTCCGGCTTCCTCCTGCTTCCAGAGACATACATGTATAGGTTAATTGGCAAATCTAAAGTGTCCCTAGTGAATGAATGTGTGAGTGAATGGTTGTCTGTTGCCATTGTCCAGGGTGTACCCTGCCTCAGGCCCAAAACTGATCGGATAGGCTCCATTCACCCACAACCCCTAACAGGACTAAGCTTTAGAAAATGAATGAATGTTTTATATTTCTTTTTTAAAATCTAACATTTATACATTTATAAAGATAATAAAACAGAGGGCAATAAAAGTTGTATCTGCCTTTGATGTCTTTAAGTTGCGTCTTTTTATATAAAAAAATATGTCCCTGTTTTTTAATATTGCGGATGTGAGATATACAGTATGTGAGAGATGCTTGGTATCTTCAGGTTGGAGCAACAACGGCTGGAACAAGAGCGGGAGCGACAGGAGAGAGAAAGACAGGAGCGTGAACGTCAGGAAAGAGAGAGACTGGAGCGGGAGAGACTGGAGAGAGAAAGACAAGCAGCTGCAGGTAAGAAAAAAACCTGGGTCACTTATGAATATCACTGCATTTAAAGTTTGCATGTAAGGTTTAGGTGTTGTTATTGGTCACTAACACAACAGATCTACACAGTCATTAATTGTTCGCTAAACACGCTCTTTTTTTCAGTTTCAGTTCCTCCAGCTCCACCGTTGGCCCCTGGAGCACCTGTACCTCCACCTGCACCCCCTCCACCCCCATGTCCTCCTCCACCTCCAAGTGGTGGCATTCCTCCCCCTCCTCCTCCTCCTTCCTCAGGAATCCCACCCCCACCACCCTTGCCCTCTGCAGGTGGAGGGGGTGGAGGTGGCATTGGTGGCACTGGTGACGATGGAGGTGGGGGCTTAGCAGCGGCCTTAGCCGGAGCAAGACTCCGTAAAGTGGCAAAGGTAAGTTGATTTCTATCTTTTGCAACATCCAACATTATCCAAAATAAAAAGTAACCTTTTCTTGTGCACCTTTTAGTCATGGTTTTTCATTATTGTAAATCTAAGAATCTAAATAATCTTGTCTTATATTTTGCTGCCCTCAGCAGGAGGAGTCAGCACCTGCAGCTCCTACAGTTACAACGAGCAGAGCTGATTCCACTCGCAGCAGCAACGCTTCTATTGGAGGTGGAGGGGGTGATCTGATGGGTGAGATGAGTGCCATCTTGGCTCGGAGGTTGGTGATGCCCTTTGACCACACACAATTGATAGTTTTAGATTTACATAGAAAAATTTACATAGAAAATATGAATACTCCTGGCTATCCATATTTTTCTTCATTTTATATCTTGTTGTGAAATTATTTTTTCAGGAGAAAAGCTGCAGATGTTGGCGAAAAGGCACCTTTGAAAAAAGATAATGTATGTGTTTTTGTTTTTTTCATGTTGTTTTTATTATTATAAGAGGATGTCAAAATGTGTTTTTATTTGTAACAGGGTTGAAAATACTAAATGTCTTATTTTCCATACAGGAGGATTCAGAGGCTCAAAGTCAAAGTGGTGAGACATATTTCAACATTTATTGTTGGATATTAGCTTCAGTCATTTATAGAATTGTTAACATTCTTGTTCACAGACACTATTAGAAGACCCTGGGAGAAAGCTTCAATGATCAGGTGAGTGTCATTTTTATTCTCCGTGTGTGTATGTGTGTGTTTGATTGTATAAACTGCATGGACCAGGGCCAGTGTCTTTCATTACCATTCTAAGCACAGAGTCTGTGTCTTACTAACAGGAATAACTCCATCAGCAAGAACATGGACTCCATTTCGCAAGGTTCCAGGTATACTTGTTGTTGTGTCACGCATTCTTTGATCCCTCTGGCTTTTTCCTCTTTAGGTTAGCCACAGCACTTTCTGGGCCAGTGTATTTTACAGTTGATGGCACCCTCTAATGGTTAAGAGAATGACATGCATCTATGCTGGTTAGGCTACAAAAGAAAGTCGATACTGTGTTCACTATTTTTCATTTCTTCATAGTTGGTTTGGTGCTGTTTATAGTGGCTTATAGCCAGTGTAGCTATAATGGATAAAAAATATAAAAGTTTCTGTACATATCTGCAGCTAGACACTACTCCTTCATTCTCTTTAATCCTAAGTGTTGGTGGTGGTTTGTTTCGCAGTTGGCCTGTCATCAAAAGCCTCTAATTCCCCTATGTTTCTGAAATGGACCTCAAATCTCATTGTGCCTTTTTATTTATTATTATTTTTTACTCTTACAGGGCAAAGCCAGGGGGTAACAGCATGGATTCAGGTGGTTTTGATGACTCGGAATTAGAAAAACTCAAACAGGTACCTGAACATAAGCTATTGTTTGTGAAATAGCTCAGTATTTCATTTCATTTTTTTAATTGCCACATGACCTACATTTATTTTTTCACTGTTTTAGGAGATCCTAGAAGAGGTGCGGAAAGAATTACAAAAAGTTAAAGAGGAAATAATTGGAGGTAAGAAAGAAAAAACAATTTGGATTACTCATGTTTTTTTACTTAAATTTTTTTTTTCTAGCCTTTATTCAGGAGCTGCAAAAGAGAGGCACGTAATTTTGATGTGCGTCCGGTGTAACGAAGGGTGAGATAAAATAGAGGTTCCGGGCATTGGGACCTTTCCTCACTGCGCCTTCCATTGAAGCCCAGGAGTTTCTCATTTTACTCCTGGACATTTACTATAAATTTGTTTTTTGAGCTCTTTTCCACTATTGCATATGAGCATACTTGCTTATGTGTATATCATGCAAATTCACTTAATGTCAATAATAACCCAGGGCACCTCTTAAGCATTCACCAATATTGCACCGGCGATCCCATGTGTCCCATCTATACCTTTCTCCTTGTGCTTTTGGTCATTAAAAAAACAATTCAGAGCACAGAACTATAGGCACAGTCCTCTTTTTGATTTGTTATTGTGTATATTCATTATAACCTTCTTTTCTACAGAAATCCTGCTACTTGTGTCTTTTCCTCTTTACTATCAGACGTAACAATTGCTGATAAAGCAGTCTTAATTATTCAGGGAAAATGTATTACCACATATTTACTGTAATAAGATGTCGGCATGCTGTGATTGTGAACATTTCTTTATTTAGCTATTTTTCAACTTCAAACACTGCAAAAGAAAATTAAATGGAAAATGTACTAGAACATTACCAGGTGAAGTGGAGAAAAGGCAGAAGGTGAGAAAACAATCACAGAGGATGGATGGACACCAGAGATGTTCACAGTAAACAAAGTGGATGCAGAATTTCACAAATACCTAACTGCTGTATGATAGGTGCTTTAGAAAAAGGAGACAAGCAAAGGGAATCTGTTGGAGAAGCTGAGTGCTGTAAAAGAGGAGTGCTTTGTAGTTTTATGTTTTGAGAATGATTCTCTATGCACTTGTTTCACAGGAAGTGAGTGACACACTGCCTTAGCAGACTATTCCCTCACTCAGAATGACATATTACTTGTGGCCAGTGGTCGTTTACTGTGCTTCTTATTGTTTCCATTCTAGTTGTTTTCAATTGTTGAAATATTAAAATGGCCATGATGAGGTCAATTAATTTGGCCAAGACCAACTGCCTTGAAAAGAAATATATAAATATATATATGTATATGGAAAAATGTCTATCTTTTGAGGGAAATTAAATGTTTTTCTATTTTAATTGAAATGACTGGTGAATGGGGATTTAGTTTTTCCTTTGATTAATATCTTATCAGATGTTTTGGGTGTACTACTTTGTTTTTTTTTCTAATAGAGTCTAGACTTTTTACACTGAAAATAAAGAAAACGACTTAGAGACACTGGATTAGAAATGCCTTTATAGTCGAATACAGCTGCTTTTTAAAACGCATATTGTCTTGAGTCATCCTTTGCATCTTTATTTAGCCTGTTAAGCTGACATGTAAGAATGACAATTTTTTTATATACAAATGTTTCAGTGAATGTATCTGCACACAGTGCTCTGCCTATAATTTAAAGTTTTTGTCTCTTGTTTCCTACAAAGCAGGATATCAAATTATAAAAATGTAATTGGAGTTTTTCAAACAATGTCTTTTCATAATTTAGGTAATTGCATTAATATTTATGGTTTAAGAATCTGCCTACTTTCACATCATATAGGAAGTCAGAAATAAAAATAAAATATTCAAATTTGTCTGTTTGTGTCAGAATAAAATAAAACTGGGAGCTGTATTTTGGTTTATGGAAAACAAT
Source organism: Perccottus glenii (assembly GCA_024416835.2). Lineage (NCBI taxonomy): Eukaryota > Metazoa > Chordata > Actinopteri > Gobiiformes > Odontobutidae > Perccottus > Perccottus glenii. The sequence goes on from CM044550.2 coordinate 13,567,120, forward strand.
ACAACGGATTTTACAAGGTGCAATAGATTTGTTTAAATTTTATTTAAAAAGACGAAGTTGCTTTTATCCAAATTGAACCAGTGTCCTTCCAGAGCTCCCTAGATGCTTCCGGATTGGAAGACAACGAGCTGTTTCCGCCGCCATTGCGGATTTTGGACAGAGATCAGCGCTCAACCGCTACTATTCATCGATGCAGTGCCGACAACACGATAAAAACGGAGACATCCAGTGTAATTTTACTGACAGTTTTTCGGGAACACGAATAATAATCATAAATACCACATTTTCTTGTGTTTCGCTTTTCCACTGACTGGCTCCGACCTACACATCAGTGAGGAGGTCGTAGCTAGCGCGGCGCTACTGCCAAGCTAGCTGTACAGCTAACTAGATTTTCAAGACCAACTAAGCAGCAGAATAAAAACATGGCTCAAATACTACCTATCCGCTTCCAGGAGCATCTGCAGGTACGTAAATAAATTTAGAGATATGCCAACCGTAATATTGTTTTATCAGGTTTGCTCGTGTTATTAGTCATTTGACAGATCGCTAACGCTAACGTCAATACCCGCAGCAAATGAATGACCTCCCCTCCCCCGTTTAGCTACAAGCTAATAGCCAGCCTCCGGTGCTACGGTTCTCATTAATTTGAAATTGCAAAATCGTTGTAAATTAAACATCGTTTTGGATTTGAATAGTTAAAGTTGAAGGTATTCTGTGTGGGTCCGTTTTTGGCTTGTGCTGTTACCGGTTTGGTTTCCGCCTAGTATCTATAACAGGTGCTAGCTGGTTACATTGTGGGGAGGGATGCATCAGCCGCATCATGTAATCGGTGTAACCTACATCCTTGCCTACCGTACCCCTTCAGTTGTTATCTTGACTTTTATTAAATAGTTGTATATGGCAGTTTTTGTTAAAGATTAAAATAAGACATCTGTTTTGAGTGGTTGTATTGTCTCGGTCAGGTGCAGTCTGAACTGTGCGTCTGATGTTATATCATGTCAGGTCACGACGGCCGATATTTCAATTTAAAGTCATCTTTAATTACTATTTTATTGTACTATGTGACGGTTGGCGGTTTTTGATGCGTTGTCATAAGTAAGGAAAGTTTTATACTGTCAAGAACAACAACAAAAAAAAAAAACAATGCTAAATAAATATGCCATCGATTCCCGTTTCTTAACACCAGCTCATTTTGAGAGTGTACAACGATGATGTCCTTTTGACATTTTGCCACTGCTACTGGCATCCTATTTACTGTCCTTAACACAAACCCTACATAAATTGAGGGATTATGCAAGAGTCATTGGGTGAATCTAATGAGTAAAGTTTCTAAATTGTTTGCATGCATCTCAGCTCCAGAATCTGGGAATCAATCCAGCCAATATTGGGTTCAGCACATTAACCATGGAGTCGGACAAGTTCATCTGTATAAGGGAAAAGGTTGGTGAACAGGCCCAGGTTGTCATCATTGACATGGCCGACCCCAACAATCCTATTCGAAGGCCTATCTCTGCTGACAGTGCCATCATGAACCCGGCAAGCAAAGTTATAGCTCTCAAAGGTAAGTTGTGACTAATTTCAATATCTAGTGGTGTTTAGATTCATTATCCATTTAGGGAGGAGTATCTGTAGGAAATCACAATTGTAATATTTTGGCCCAGACAATAGGCCCCTATGTTATGTTTACTTTCTCAGCCAATCATGTACTTGTCCCAGTTTTTATTTGATGTTATTATGTAGGTCATCTCATTTGTTTGCCAATGTCAATAGCTATAACTGTATTGTAAAATGACAAAGCAGAACTAGTGCCATTAATAGTAAAATGTCATGCTGTCATGAATCCTGTCTATTTTGCTTGTTTTTGCTCTTTTTCATTTCTTACTGCTGTCTTATGTTTGCAGACGGTGAGTTGATTTTTACATATCATGAGTTATTTAATTGTAAACTTGTATGTACTGTCTAATGCACAAAAGTGATGGTTGAAAATAATTGCTTGGGTTGACAATAATTAAGGCAAATCAGTAAAGCTTTTTCTTTAGACTTGAATGTGTGTGTTTCCCATTGACATAAAATCACCACGAGTCAGTTCTATGCAATGGATTTAAGTAATATACTGCTGCCCAAAACAAACCATCTAATCTATAATGCATAGAGAAGAAAAACTTATCTGGACAGGCGTGGCTATTATTTGTGTCAGTTCAGTGTTGCTTTTATTTTCTATTTTATATAAATTAAACAATTTAAAATGTAGTTGCATACAGATATATTTTTAGTACTTGTTTTTAACAGTATTTACCTTTTAGCTACAGTTTAAAATTATATTTAAGTGTCAACTAGAGGATGTTTAAATTTTGGTGTAACTCTTCAACTTCCATCTCATCATCATGTTTGTGTGCTTTGTTGCCTTCTTTTGCTAATCTGCATTCAGACCTTTTTTATACTTAATACATTTTTTAAATAAGTTTGTGCATCCCATCACCTCGAAGTCTAGTTTAGGTTTATTTACCAATAATTGATTTATTATTATTTTTAGTTTCTCTTTATCTTTTCTCTACCACTCTGGAGACTAATCAGGATTGCAACAGGGCAAACTTCCACATACAAACCTTTCAGATAATTAGGCTTTGCATTATGGAAGGTCAAAAAAAACTACTCTCGCTGCAGAAAACTTACTTAATCTTTAAAATGAACATGCTGCATTTTTATGTGGTGCAAATGCTGCTAAAAATTTACATTTTTTTCCTTTTACAAATTATTATCCCAATATTAGTTCTCATTTTCAAATTAGTTCAGCATCTGTCCCTTTTGCTGAATGTGGTCTCCCCTCCCAGTCCATTGCATCAGAACTAACTGGATGCAGATCTATCACTGGGTGTTGGTCTTGCTTTTGTGTTGACAATTATACTGGCTTGTCGTATAGTCCTTTGGTGTAACTTAATATCAAACCTTGCCCATCAGCATTTTTTTTTTTTTCAACAATTGAAATTGATATTTCCAAACAACATACGTTTTCACCATACGCTTTCTGTGGGTTGTGTGTTAAAGAGTTACTTTCTAGATCAATTTTAACTGTCATGGATTTTTATGTTAACCATAATATAAAACTATTTTCAGCTGCAAAGACCCTGCAGATCTTTAATATTGAGATGAAGAGCAAGATGAAGGCTCATACAATGACAGATGACGTGACCTTCTGGAAGTGGATTTCCCTTAACACGGTTGCACTAGTCACAGATAATGCAGTGTACCACTGGAGCATGGAGGGTGACTCGCAGCCAATCAAAGTGTTTGACCGTCATTCCAGCCTTGCAGGTTGCCAGATCATCAACTACCGCACTGACGCCAAACAGAAATGGTTGCTGCTTATTGGCATTTCGGCACAGGTAACAAAAAACAGCAATATTTATTATTAACAATTGAAATGTGCAAAATATATAGTGTTTAAAAGTATATAGTGTATAAATATTTTAAATTATTGTTCTGTATTATATAATTACATATTTATCTATATAGCAAAACCGTGTGGTTGGAGCAATGCAACTATATTCAGTGGACAGAAAGGTCTCTCAGCCCATTGAGGGTCATGCTGCTGGCTTTGCGCAGTTCAAGATGGAGGGAAACACTGAGGAGTCAACCCTGTTTTGCTTTGCTGTGCGAGGACAGGCAGGAGGAAAAGTAAGATTAAATGTCAAAGTTTTAAAGTTACTATAAAAATGCATATGTGTAAGATAAAAATTAAATACATTTTACATAAGTTCAAACTTCTGGGCCAGAACTTTACTTCAGTTGTTTTTCATCATGTTTGTTGTAGTTGCATATTATTGAGGTGGGCACTCCTCCAACCGGAAACCAGCCATTTCCAAAGAAAGCCGTCGACGTTTTCTTCCCACCAGAAGCGCAAAATGACTTTCCTGTTGCTATGCAGGTACAGTAAAATAAAGTGTGGTGTATTGGTTGTTAGCTTTTCAGAACCAAGCACAAATAGTAGTATTGATAATAATCAAAATAAATAAAAGCTGTTTTTGTTTAATTTTTCTAATTCTAGATAAGTTCGAAGCAAGATGTGGTGTTTCTAATCACCAAATATGGCTACATCCACCTTTATGACCTTGAGACAGGAACTTGTATTTACATGAACAGGATCAGCGGAGAGACCATTTTTGTCACAGCTCCCCATGAGCCCACTGCTGGCATCATTGGAGTCAACAGAAAAGGACAGGTAGGCCTAGTGATCTTATTTTTATACAATGGAGTGATTCTAGCATATTGCATTTTGGTCAGAAATATTTTTCAACTTTTCATTGACATTACTTGGATCAATTATATTTTTTGAGTTATTATTAGTCTGAGTGTTTGGGGATTATTTGACCTTGACTGAGGTCATGTGTTGAAACAGAATGCCAGTCTAAATGATGGTTACAGTGTAAGGCTAACTGGTGTAACCTTTGTCTGCTGTTTTGCTCGCTTGTGTTTGCAGAATATTTTAAATATCCAGATGGTAAAAGACAAATGTGCTCTTCCAGGTGTTGTCTGTATGTGTAGAAGAAGAAAACATCATTCCCTACATCACCAATGTGCTCCAGAATCCAGACCTGGCTCTTCGCATGGCTGTCCGCAACAACCTCGCTGGTGCTGAGGAGCTTTTTGCCCGCAAGTTTAACACCCTCTTTGCTGCAGGAAATTACTCAGAAGCGGCCAAAGTGGCAGCCAATGCACCCAAGGTACAGCCAATAAGTGAGGATATACAATGTATGACATTTGACTACATGACTCAGACTCAGAGCATCTTAATATAACACCGGACTATAAAAGAACTAAAAGTAACTTGGGGGGAATAATCAAAAACATGTAAGCTGTATTTTAAATTTAATAAACCGTTTATTTATTGTGATTAGGGTATCTTGAGAACCCCAGACACTATTCGTCGATTCCAGAGTGTCCCAGCCCAACCAGGTCAAACCTCTCCTTTGCTCCAATACTTTGGCATCTTGCTGGACCAAGGCCAACTGAACAAGTTTGAGTCTCTGGAGCTCTGTAGGCCTGTCCTGCAGCAGGGTCGCAAACAGCTTCTTGAGAAATGGTTAAAAGAGGACAAGGTATGTTTTTATACTATTTTCATGTTCTTTAGTCATTTATCGCTGATATTATTGTTACGGTTGCCATTAAAATGTTAGCTATTTTCGAAAATAACATGGTAACTCCGCAAAACATTCTACATTTGTTAAATGCTTTTGCCTCATCAAGATAAAATAACTTGAATGTCTGTCTGTGTCTTTACAGCTGGAGTGCTCCGAGGAGCTTGGAGACTTGGTGAAGTCTGTCGATCCTACTCTTGCACTAAGTGTCTACCTAAGAGCCAATGTCCCGAACAAGGTCATTCAGTGTTTTGCAGAAACAGGCCAGTTTCAAAAGATTGTCCTTTATGCCAAAAAGGTTTGTGTTTTGTTGTTTCTAAATATCCATGGCATAAAACAGAAAGTTTTTTTTTTTAGATAAATGTGTTTCTTTTAGGTGGGATACACTCCAGACTGGATTTTCCTGTTAAGAAATGTAATGCGCATCAGCCCAGAGCAGGGGCTGCAGTTCTCCCAGATGCTTGTTCAAGATGAAGAGCCACTTTCTGACATCACACAGGTAATATCCAAATATTTATGTTATTTGTTGCCCAGATGTGACTGTAAAGTAAAGGGTTGTGCTTTTTTGGTATCCAGATTGTTGATGTGTTCATGGAGTACAACCTGATCCAGCAGTGCACATCCTTTTTGCTAGATGCATTGAAGAACAACAGGCCTATGGAGGGACCTCTACAGACACGGCTACTGGAAATGAATCTCGTCCATGCACCACAGGTGGACTGGACACATTTGACTATTCTCAAGTGATCCCGTTTCTATTTAAATTTATTAGAAATATCAGCTGACCTAATGTTCAGGTGCACAAATCAATGCAGATATTGTACTTTAAATGTTAAATGTAAGCAGCACTAAACCCAGTTTAGGCAACCAGAAAAAAGTTGGATTCCTGTTGACTGCTTGTTCAGCATTATCTTTATTTATTAAAGAATTTACACAGTGCTTTTCCTATATTGAACCAGTAAATATATTGTAACAAAATTTAGAAAGTTACATCAATGTCACATTTTATTTTTTCAGGTTGCAGATGCCATCCTGGGTAACCAAATGTTCACTCACTATGACCGTGCTCATGTGGCACAGTTGTGTGAAAAAGCGGGTCTTCTTCAGAGAGCCTTGGAGCATTATACTGATCTGTATGACATCAAGCGTGCAGTGGTGCACACTCACCTCCTCAACCCAGAGGTACTGCTCAAACAACACTGATGCAATTTATTATGTAATTTCTAGTGAAATTGTAGGCCAATACCGATGTTTTAAATTAACATAATGGCCGATACCAATATTATACAAAGTATAACAAAAAAATAAATAAAAATATGCCTTTTTTAAAGAAATTAATTATTATACTATACTAACTATACTAATTAACTGCATAGTGACTATATGATAATGGATAAAATGTAGTAAATTTGTAGCCTATAAAGTGAGATTCTTATCTTCAATGTCTGTTCTAATATGCAAATGACCCGCGAGTAAACAAACGTATAGTGCTGCTTAATCTCAGTGCAACATGATTATAGGAAATAGACGTCCGCTCATAAACGAGGCTACTGTTTTTAAACAGAGTTTCATCTGGAGCTGGATCAGAAAAAAGTTGCAGGCTGCTGGGAAAAAGTAATTTTTGCAAGGCCGCAGATAATGTTTTAGCGTCTCTCCTGTTTATGTTTGTATCCACCGCTCGTGTGACTGCGGAGTGCAGAGAAATTAAAGACGAGACATGGCTGGTTTTCTGCAGAGTTGTAGTATTGGCTACACCTATTGCCAACATATCTCTACTTTCTCCTGGAGAATAACCACTAAGGTTTCACTCGGTTGGCCTCTCACTCCTGCAGCAGCAGCTCTCAGTGGAGTGAGCTGATCAGCAGGAGAGGCGGAGTCTGAGCCCTTCACAGAGCAGCTAGTACAACACACGCTGTTGCCATAGCGACAGTTAAAGGAGCCGCAGAAATGCAGGAGAGAATGACAAATAGACCCAGCACATATACTTCATATGACAACAGAATAATACCGGTGGGCTGGTTTAGGTGCATTTGCCGATGTCAGTCAACCTCGTCAATATTGGCGGATACCAATGTTGAGCCGATGCAACAGTGCATCCCAATAAATGATGTGTATAATGCTCTATTTAAACACACGCTCTGTTTTTTTTCTTTAGTGGTTGGTGAATTTCTTTGGCTCCTTGTCAGTGGAAGACTCCCTGGAGTGTCTTAGAGCTATGTTGTCTGCCAACATTCGACAAAATCTCCAGATCTGTGTCCAAGTGGCCTCCAAGTACCATGAGCAGCTCACAACTCAGTCACTTACTGAACTATTTGAGTCATTTAAGAGCTTTGAGGGTAAGAAAAAAAACTGCCTGATAAATCACCAATAAAAGCAGAAGTATCATTTAATGTTTGTAAGATGGTTTGTGCGGGTTAATTGTTCCAATTATTGTCTTTTTTTTTTTTCCTTAGGTCTTTTTTACTTCTTGGGTTCTATTGTAAACTTCAGCCAAGATCCAGAGGTCCACTTCAAGTACATTCAAGCTGCTTGCAAGACAGGCCAAATCAAAGAGGTTGAGAGAATCTGCCGAGAGAGCAACTGCTATGACCCCGAGCGAGTAAAGAACTTCCTCAAAGTAAGAAACTGGGTTTCCTGCAGTATTAGTTCATTATCCAGTTTGATTGAGGTGGAATTTATTGGCTAATATTATTGTATGATTTCTTCTTTTTGCAGGAAGCCAAGCTAACTGATCAGCTGCCTTTAATCATTGTGTGCGACCGCTTTGACTTTGTCCATGATTTGGTACTGTACCTGTACCGCAACAGCCTGCAGAAATACATTGAGATCTATGTGCAAAAGGTACCTTATAGCACTTCCACCCATTGAACTAGGTACAGTTGTGCTCATAAGTTTATTTAGAATTTGTGATATTTTGGCCATTTTTCAGAGAATATGGATGATAAACAAAAATCTTTCTTTCACTCATAGTTAGTGGTTGGGAGATTTATTGTCAAACAACTGTTTACTTTTTTAAAATCATAATGACAACAGAAACTACCCAAATGATAAGTTTACTTACCCTGGTAATTTTGGCCTGATAACATGCACACAAATTGATAAAAACAGGTTTGAATGGCTACAAAAGGTAACCAGCCTCACCTGTGATCTGTTTGCTTGCAATCAGTGTGTGTGTGGAAAAGGTCAGTGAGTTTCTGGGCTCCTGACAGACCTTTGCATCGTTCATCCAGTGCTGCACTGATGTTTCTGTATTCTGAGTGATGGGTAAATCAAAAGAATTGTCAAAGGATCTGCCGGGAAAAGGTCATTGAACTGTATAAAACAGGAAAGGGATATAAAAAGATATCCAAGGAATTGAGAATGCCAATCAGCAGTGTTCAAACTCTAATAAAGAAGTGGAAAATTAGGGATTTTTTAAACCAAACCACGGTCAGGTAGCCCAACAAAGATTTTAGGCACAGCTGCCAGGAAAATTGTACGGGATGCAAAGAAAACCCACATATAACTTCAGCTGAAATACAGGACTCTCTGTAAAAAATAAATAAATAAAAATAAATAAATACAAAGTGGTGTGGCTCAAGATGTACTTAAAGAAAAATGGGCTGTATGGTTGAGTTGTTAGAAGAAAGACATTACTATGCAAATGCACAAAGCATCCCGCTTACAATACACCAAATAGCACAGACGCAAGCCTCAAGACGTTCTGGCACAAAGTCGTTTAGAGTGATGAGACCAAAATCAAACTTTTTGGCCACAACCATAGATGTTACATTTGGAGAGGAGTCAACATGGCCTATGATTAAAAAGTACACCGTTCCTACTGTGAAACACGGAGGTGGATCGCAGATGTTTTGGGGATGTGTGAGCTACAAAGGCACAGGAAGAGATGAATGCAACATGTTATCAGAAAATACTGGAGGAAAATCTGCACTCATCAGTCAAGAAGCTGCGCATGGGACGTACTTGGACGTTCCAACATGACAACAATCCAAAGCACAAGACCAAGTTGACCTGTCATTGTCTATGGCAGCATAAAGTGAAGGTTCTGGACTGGCCATCTCAGTCTCCTGACCTCAATTTCACTGAGCCACTCTGGGGAGATCTCAAACATGCAGTTCATGCAAGACAGCCCAAGAATTTACAGAAACTCAAGGCTTTTTGCAAGAAGAATGGGCAGCTTTACCTTCTTAGAAAAAAACGTGCCTCATCCACCACTATCACAAAAGACTTGACAAACTGTCATTGATGTTAAAGGTGGCAATACATGGTATTTAAAACTGGGCAATGTAAACTTTTGATCATGATCAAATTTGGGTAGTTTCTGTTGTCATTATGATTTAAAAGAATTGTTCACTCAACCACTAATTGTGAGTGAAAGAAAAGTTATATTCTCTGAAAAATGGCCTCAAAAAAAAAATCACAAATTCTGCCAGGGTAATCTATCACAACTGTATACTGAAGTTTAAACTTTTTGCAAAGAGGGACACATTTGATGAGAGGAAAACTTCCAATACAAGTTTTATATGGTTTTAGCAACATGTTTTATTTCGATTTGAATGGGTTTTATTTGAACAGGTCTTAGTTGGATTTGAACAGGCTTCATTTGGATTTAAACAAGTTTGTTAAATTTGAACCTCTTTGTATAAAGCTGCTGCTGTTGGGGCCATAAACAATACATTTTATCAAAGAAGTGGAGGGTCGCGTAAAATCTGATGATTGAAAAGGATTGGCCCCCAGCCCGGACTTTGGACATGTCTGGTTTAGCACAATCAGGTCATAGACCATTATTGTCCTGACACAATGCTTTTTCTTTGTTAATAAATTATTGTGTGCATAAATTCTTACCTAAATCTAAAAAATGTCTTTCAGGTGAATCCAAGCCGACTACCTGTTGTCATTGGAGGGTTACTGGATGTAGATTGTGCAGAGGATGTTATTAAGAACCTGATCATGGTAGTGAGAGGGCAGTTCTCCACTGATGAATTGGTTGCAGAGGTGGAGAAAAGAAATCGGTAAGAGGAAATTAAAGTGATTCTTCAAAAATAGATAACTTAGATAAACTTGATCCTAAACAGTTGGTCAGCCTTTTACGTCCTACAAACAATTTTTATTTATTTATTTATCTTTTTCTAGACTTAAACTTCTCTTGCCTTGGCTGGAGGCTCGTATCCATGAAGGTTGTGAAGAGCCTGCAACCCATAATGCATTGGCCAAGATATACATTGACAGCAACAACAACCCTGAGCGCTTTCTGAGAGAGAATCCGTTCTATGACAGCCGTGTCGTTGGCAAGTACTGCGAAAAGAGAGACCCCCACCTGGCATGTGTGGCATATGAAAGAGGACAGTGCGACCAGGAGTTGATTAATGTAAGTTGAGATTAGAATCATTATAGGGCATTGGGGTAAGGTAACTTTGGATGACAGTGTTATTATATTACTATGCAAAAGACTGTTGCAAAAAGGTGTAATGTGTATTTCTTTTAATTACTAGGTTTGCAATGAGAATTCCTTGTTCAAGAGTTTATCCCGATACCTTGTACGCCGGAAGAATCCCGAGTTGTGGGCTAGCGTCCTTTTGGAGACCAACAACTACAGAAGACAACTTATTGACCAGGTCTGACCCCCATACATAATTTGTCTGTTTAAAGATATAGATAGTATATTTAATTTAACTTATTGTCTCTTTCTAACGCAGGTTGTTCAGACTGCATTGTCGGAAACCCAGGATCCAGAAGAGGTGTCTGTCACAGTCAAGGCCTTCATGACCGCTGACCTTCCCAATGAGCTTATCGAACTTTTGGAGAAGATTGTCCTGGATAATTCTGTCTTTAGTGAACACAGGTGAGAGAGGCGTAATGTCCTGGGCTGTCTCCAGATCTTCAGAGCATTTGCCTTCTCTTAAGAAACTTAGCCTAATTAATGTTTTAACTTGTTGATTGTTTGAAATGTTACATCACTTTATTCTTATGTATTTATATTAAAACTTACAGCAAATTGATTTGTTGTTTCAGAAATCTCCAGAATCTGCTTATTCTGACGGCTATTAAGGCTGATCGGACACGTGTCATGGAGTACATTAACCGTCTTGACAATTATGATGCCCCAGACATTGCAAACATTGCCATCAGCAATGAGCTCTTTGAGGAGGCCTTTGCTATTTTTAGGAAATTTGATGTCAACACCTCTGCTGTGCAGGTTTGTGTGTTCTTCCTGAACCGTAATGTCATTGAACAAAAGTTCATGATGGCTTCCTAAAAGGAGTATTTTTCATTGCCTGTGCTTTTACTTATTTTTTGTTCAGGTTCTAATTGAGCACATTGGTAACCTGGACAGAGCCTATGAGTTTGCAGAGCGTTGCAATGAACCCCCAGTGTGGAGTCAGCTGGCAAAGGCCCAGCTTCAGAAGGGTCTGGTCAAAGAAGCCATCGACTCTTACATAAAGGCTGATGACCCCTCCGCCTACATTGAGGTGGGACAGGCTGCAGCACAGAGTGGTAAGATAATACCAAAAAATAAATAAAAATTGTATTTTTCTGTCTCCTTTTGTCAGTTTTGAATTGGTCTTTGGAAATTGATGAGAGGAGGTTATTGTTGTTGTGTGCAGGAAACTGGGAAGACTTGGTGAAATTTCTGCAGATGGCTCGGAAGAAGGCTCGTGAATCCTATGTTGAAACGGAGCTAATATTTGCTCTGGCCAAGACCAACCGCCTGGCAGAGCTGGAAGAGTTCATCAATGGCCCCAATAATGCTCACATACAGCAAGTAAGTTTCATAAAACAGAGACTGCTTATTGGTCTCCTAATTTCTCATCTTCCATTGTCTTCTTTCTTACAGGTGGGTGACCGTTGTTATGATGACAAAATGTATGAGGCAGCTAAGTTGCTCTACAACAATGTGTCCAATTTTGGCCGCCTGGCTTCCACTCTGGTTCACCTGGGAGAGTACCAAGCAGCTGTGGATGGAGCTCGAAAAGCAAACAGCACACGCACGTGGAAGGAGGTAGAGGGCAACCGTAACTCTGACTATTTTAACTCCATTAGGTGTAATGAATTGTGCACAAGTTAATTTTGTCTTTTATAACCTATTCATCCAGGTGTGTTTTGCTTGTGTTGATGGAAAAGAGTTTCGTCTTGCTCAGATGTGTGGTCTGCATATAGTTGTTCATGCTGATGAACTAGAGGAACTCATTAATTACTACCAGGTACGTTGGTTTAGAAATGTATTGAAAATTGTTGTTTTTGGATGTTTGATATAAAGAATAATTTCTCTAAAATACAGCACAAGACTGTTTTGAGCTGTGTAACGTATGCAGTGTGTTATTCAAAAGTATGTTTTTTTTTTTTTTTAGGACCGTGGGTACTTTGAGGAACTGATCACTATGCTAGAGGCTGCCCTGGGACTAGAACGTGCTCATATGGGAATGTTCACAGAGTTGGCAATCCTTTACTCCAAATTCAAACCCCAGAAAATGAGGGAGCACCTAGAGCTCTTCTGGTCTCGTGTTAACATTCCAAAGGTACACAAAAGCAACAGCCTTTTCTACCTAGCTAGAGTTTTACTTTTTTTTGTTTTTTTACATTTACCCTAACACAATTTGTATGTATATATCAGGTTCTCAGGGCTGCAGAGCAGGCCCATCTATGGGGAGAGCTGGTCTTCCTCTATGACAAGTATGAAGAGTATGACAATGCCATCATCACTATGATGAATCACCCATCTAATGCCTGGAAGGAGGGACAGTTCAAAGACATTGTTACCAAGGTATATAACAGCAGAGTAATTTTCTGCTGCTTAGTATTATGTAATGCCTACTACTAAAATACTGCTTCACCAGCACTGCACCCTTTTACCTATGTTTATGTTGCAGGTGGCCAATGTGGAGCTGTACTACAAGGCTGTCCAGTTCTATTTAGAGTTCAAACCATTGTTACTGAATGACCTCCTGATTGTTCTTTCTCCAAGACTGGACCACACACGTGCTGTCAACTTCTTCAGCAAGGTTTTGGCCACTATTGCCTTTTTGAAAATAATATTAATATCTGAATAGCTCAATTAATAATAATAAATAAATCAAAACTCTTGATCCAGCAATAATACATTATTTTTTTCTCTCCTAGGTGAAACAGCTGCCTCTAGTTAAACCATACCTGAGGTCAGTCCAGAATCACAACAACAAGGCTGTCAATGAGGCACTCAACAATCTCTTCATTATTGAGGAAGACTATGCGGTATGATAATCCTCAATTTTCTGCATGCCCCTTTTGACAATAAAAACACATGGAAACCATACTAACTGCTCTGGTGAAAAACCAAACGTAAATAATATGTTTCTTTTTTCTTTTTAGGCACTGCGCACCTCCATTGATGCCTATGACAACTTTGACAACATCTCACTGGCCCAGGGCCTGGAGAAACATGAACTGATCGAGTTTAGGAGGATTGCTGCATACCTTTTCAAAGGAAACAATCGCTGGAAACAGAGTGTTGAGCTTTGCAAGAAGGACAAGCTCTACAAGGTGCATAAATAATGAAATGCACAGTAATGGATCAACTAAAATTAAATGTAAAATTTAAATTCCCTCTGTAAATTTGATCTGCAATTTTGTATCTGTACAGGATGCCATGCAGTATGCGTCTGAGTCTAAAGAAACTGAATTGGCGGAGGAGCTTCTGGCTTGGTTCCTGAACGAAGATAAGAAGGAGTGTTTTGCAGCCTGCCTGTTCACCTGCTATGACCTGCTGCGGCCTGATGTGGTCCTGGAGACTGCCTGGAGGCACAACATCATGGACTTCTCCATGCCATACTTTATCCAGGTCATGAGGGAGTATCTCTCTAAGGTGAGTTCGGAGTTCCTAAAAAGGCAATATGTACAATACAAAGATACAGAAAAAAGCTTCATGGTCGTCTTTCAGTGTTTCAGTCATGCTTATGTCTTCCCTTCATTTCAGTTTCCATTAATGCTACTTTTTCATACAAATGTGTTTCAGGAGAGAGTCATAATAGCTTTTTGCGCCTTCTTTTATGTTATGTGGCATCACCACCGCCTACATTGTGTTTTTCTCAAAAGCAGAAGGGCCATTTTATGTGAGAAATCTGTTTTTCTTTATTTGCAAGATGCAGGATGTTTCTAAGATAAAATTGGTTTCTGGAAACAATGATTTATACAAGAACAATTGGCATTTTTTGGTGCCTGCGATATAACATTTTATAATGTTTTTCTCAAGTCTACATTTGTATCAAAAGTGGCAGTTTTACCCACTCTCTTTTCTTTATGTGGTGAGTCCTGTGTTTTTCACTTTTCTCTGTGAATTTCTATTTTGGGAAACTTCCATTTGTTTTTCTTTCTTCCTTAAGTTGCCTCTCTGAATTTCCTTTACAGGTTGATGCAATAAAGGAAAAGGTGAAAGTTTAATCCATTTTCTAATCATTCTTTTGGCCCCTTTCCTGTCCTGTAGCCTGTAGTTTGGAGGGGCACAACTAGAAAAAAACTGCATGACCCCATCCTCCCAATGTCACACTGCCTTTTTAAAACACATTTTCAATAGCTTACCTTCCTTTTCACACCATTGAGTTGCTCTGCACTTATCCCTCAAAAGAGTCTGCTTTGTGTGTTGTGGCCCTGTGGTCTTATGTTCGCCCCTTTTGGTTCAAGAAAAAAATCATATGGACCCACTTAAAGCAGCACACCAAGTGGGAGCTCTTCTGAGGCATGGTAAAGGAGCGTCTCCCTGGATAACTCTCTCACCTGCTGTAATCAGGGTGTTTTCTCAAAGATTTGTAGATGACAAACATTTGTGTCACAAGACATCACAAGCATTCTTCAACGTGCCAAGAGCATCTTAACCTGTGTAGCTCATTTAAAGGCGCATTGCGTAAAATCATTAGAGGTAATAGAACTCAACTCGCTCTATTACTATCCTGTTCATGAACAGCCAGAGTGAACAAACTGAGCACTGTTAGAGGAGAAGCGCAGCCTCTCCTTTTTTTTTTTGAACACACAATCTTGCATTGATGTTTTACTAAATTGATGACAATTTTTAAGAGCAAACTCATCATTTGACCTTGTTTCAACTAAATTTGATTGTACACAACAGAAGGTCCCTCCTGTGTTGCTGTAGGTGCTCATTGGTGGTGTGACAGGTGTGGATTTACAGTCTGCAATGTCACCACCAGACATTGTCACAAAAGACTACACACTAGGGGTGGGAATCTTCAGGCCTCTCACAATTCAATTCCAATTCAGAGGCCCATGATTTGAGCCAGAAATAATACATTGATGCAAGAGCATAGTGTGTCACTCACACTCAATTATTGTCAAAAATAACAATAATTAGCTTTTCTGAATCAATTCAGAATCAAACTTATTATTTTTCCCACACTACCTTTAATTGTGTTTTTGGCAACAATAATTATTTTTATAATTTGTCTGTACAATTTCTTTTGTTATTGAAAGTATGATAGAGTTGCACCTTATTTCCATATTATAAAATTGGCTCACTATTGTAGATGGCAGCTTTAAACAAATATATTATAAATAGCTATGTGACTACATTACTGAATTTTAGTAACACAATGTACTTGAGACCTGTCTCCATAAAGTGGTCTCTTCAAGTCAAAAAAGTTAGGCGTGTGAGGGCAAATCTATAGTTTGATATACTCCGTGTAAAAAGCAATGTGTACGGCAACAAGCATGCTAGTCTGAGCAGCACTGAGGCATTGTTGTTGGCTGTGCCTGCTTCTGAATACTTTGGACTGGCTACAAATCATTCCCTGCACCCTCTTTCACTCCATCCACGTTGGCTCTCCACTTCTCTCTCTCGTTCTCATGCATTCTTCCAAGATGACAATAACAGAAATGGCCGCTTCAGCATGTCTCAACCCTTTTTCTCAAACAAAAAAAATCAGAATTACCTTTCTTGAAACAGCCTGCTTAACTTGATAGTTTGACACTCTATTCGTAGTACCCTAGAAAAATATGTTGTAGAGAATTGAACCCAAAACCATAACTAAAGAAATTGCAATTAACAAAGCCCTTAACCAATATTTGTATTTAAGTGCAATCTAAGCATCTGACTGGCTGATTACTTTACCAACTGTTTTAAGATCTTTCTTTTTTTCTGAGCTACATTAATCTTCTTAACTTAAACATTATTTTATTTTTGTTGAATTTCTAGTCAAAAACAGGACAAATATATAAAGTTGATTCTTGAGATGTGATATGTAGTGTTAGGACCAGAGTAGAGAACATCATTTATTTTACTAAAATTAGGGAAATAAAGTAAAGTTTTTGTTGGTGTTTGTAATGTTATGGGCTTGGTTCTCTACACTAATTTTCAACAATGAGATTAATGGTAGTGGCTGGATGGTGGGACCATTATTACCCAGTAGCTGTTTGTCTTTGTCTTTCCTCTTAATGCCCAATTATTCAATTAAAGATTTTAGTTTTTATTAAGTAGCCATTAGCTCTGTAGCTGTAGTCCCTTTGCCTTTGCCTCAACACAATAAGAAGGCCTGCATCCTGCAGTCTGGTTATTAAAATCTGGACTGTATTCATCTTCGACTATCAGGAATGGTCCCATCCGTCAGCCAGTGAAATAACCCAGAGGTCAGTTTAATACCTGTACCTCAGCCCAGGCTCTTCAAGAGCCCCTGCCTAACCCCTCACACGGGCAACACTGACATCTAACAACATCGCTCTTTTTTATTTAATTTTTTTTGCAGGTGGACAAACTTGAAGCCTCTGAATCCTTAAGGAAACAGGAAGAGCAGGCTACGGAGTCACAACCAATTGTTTACGGTAAAAAGGCCACATTTCTTTTTTTCTTTTTTTTCGACTATCAGAATAAAGTTTATGATTTGCAATAAATAACATAAAATGTTGAATACTAGGTGACTCAATTGAATCAAAATTGTGGGGCATGTAAAGATTGACACCTACTAAACAACTTTTTAATTCTCACTTTGACTCCAGTAATGCTGCTATTTTTAAGCCAAGTTTCTGATGGTATTGCAGGCACGCCCCAGCTAATGCTCACAGCAGGGCCCAATGTGGCTGTTCCGCCACAACCGGCCTACGGCTATGGCTACGCAGCAGCTCCAGGCTACAACCAGGCGCCACAGCCTGGCTTTGGTTATGGCATGTGAAAACGTGACACCCCTGACCCCTCTCGTCTCGACCCAACACCATCCTCTCATCAGTCCCTTTTTGTGTTCCTCACCAGCTTCCCATGGTCTTCTACTCACAACAGAGGCCACAAGCAGGCAACCGCCCACTCTCCTTTGAGCACTATTTTTTATGTTGTGTGATTTATAAAAGAACAAACATTTAAATACATTGAAGGACTTTTATTTGTATTGTTTGAGAAAAAAATGGACCATGTCTTTTGTTTTTCACATTCCATATTTATGATTTCTTATTTAGACTTTTTTTTAATGTATGGTTTATGCTGTTATTGTTTATTGTGCAGAAGTGGACTTGCTACAGCTCAGCAATGAACCTTTGAAGTAGGTGGAGGAGCATTGGATTTTGCACTCATGAAGAAATTAATGTAGAGAAACTCCTAATTTTGACGTACTGAACATGTGAAGCTTACATTGTTTCCTTTGTCTGTGTAATGCATTTCATCATTGTATATTCTGAGGAAAAAAAGTTAACATATAATATTTGAACATATAATGCCATTCCAATGGCTATAGCTAGTAACACTAAGTAATGATAGTATATTCTGCACAGGCGTGTAGCTTTATGGAGTTTTAAAAACATACAGATGTATGTCACAATATGAATGAGTTTGTGTGTGTGAATGTGAGTGTGTTGGTGAGCGTGTGTGTGTGACCAGATGGTCTAAAGAATTTTAACTCCCTATGAGCCTACACTGGGCTACCCAATCGACACCCTAGATGTTAGCTCTTCTCCATTTGCTCCATGTATTTAGGTGACCTCTTGTGCCGCGTACAGTGCTTGTGTGAGATTCTGTGTATGTGCAAGGACGGGACCACGGCCCCCAAACCCCAGGGTCCATAAACGTACTGTGTGTATTTACTCTGAACCCTACTTGTGCTGAGGTCCGTGTATGCCAGGTGTTGTGCTGTTTCCCCATGGTCACTGATCCTTTTTTTGCGTGAACATGACAAATTTTGAGATGGAGACCCGCTCATCTTTCCTCCCCCCCACTTTCCTGTCCTATTTCCTCCTTTGTTCTGTTCAGCAGCAAGGACGAGGTAAAAGAAGGCAGGTTGGTGTCCTAGTGACATCTTGATTAGCTCCATAAGCACTCCTGTAGGTTGTGTTAGATGATTATGATGACGAAATTAGTTCTCAGTACATCCACTTTGTCAGGAATGGTTGAGATAACAGCCTGTATCTACCTAGATGTACTTAACTCCCTTACATGCTTTAAGCTGTGTGTAAAGTGTCATCTAACCCTACCATTCGTTCAGTTCCTTTCAGCCGTCATGCATATTAAGAATTAAGGGGATCTGTCATTAATAAGTGGAAGAATATGACCCTACTGAGAGGGAACTACTAGTCTAAATAAAAACTAAACATTGTACCTAGTCTCTTGTCTTTTAATACAGTTCATTTTTGCTCTACCAATATGCCTATACACAAAAAAACGAACATTGCTAATTTATATTTTATTAGTTCATGTATGTTAGATTTAAATCTTAAATCAAAAACATTAATTGGAGAATCAAATGAATGTCTCGGATCAAAACCCAGCCTTCCTCTCCACTTCACTGCAATACTTCTCACAAAGTCCGGTCTCCCTGCACATGAATACACAACATTAACACATGACAAGGCAAATGTTACAGGATAGCAGTTAAATCCAAGACATGCCAATTTAAAGCGAAAGTGATATATTAATATAATTCAAAGTTTGACTGTCAGACTCACCTGAGCTCCTTCAACTTCTTCTCTTTGATTTCACTAAGCCGTAAACGCCGTAGACGGGCTTCCTCGCTCAGCTGGTCGGCGTCTTTGAACGTCTCTCTGCGCTTGGCAATAGCGGAGAACTCACGTTCTTTCACCTGCTGCCGGATGGCCTCTGCATTACGAAGAACCTTTAGACGTTGTTTTTCCTCCTCCTCTTTCTCTTTGAGGATTGCTTCCTGTTGCACCCTGAAATGAGCAATCAAATTTATATAACAGTAAAATATTTGTATTATTCCTGTATGGTTGCCTTAAGTTAAAGATTGTATTTTGAAAACATAAAACAAAGTTTCTTACTTGAGCACCCTCTCAAACTCTGCCTTTTCGCGCCCAGCCTCAATGGACAAGAAGTGCTCTTTGTATTGAACCTGTTTTGAGCGAGCAGCCCTCAGCATCTCCTGCTCCCGAGCCCTTTTCGCTGCAAGCTCTTTCTCCTTCTTCCTCCATTCTCTGTCCATAATTTCTTGGTTTCTTCGAGCCCGGATCTCATCCTTCAATGTCCACAAACAAACGTCTTGTTACTGTCAAAGAGGAACCACCTTCATGGTTTATATATCAGTCATGTTTGGTATGACTCCTGACCTGCTCTGCTTGATAGTCTTTTGCTTTTTCTTGTCGGGCCCTCAGCCTAGCAATCTCCAACTCCTTTTCCCTCTTCATTTGTTTTTGCTCTTCTTCATACTTTGCCTCCCTCTCCTACAAAACACATCAACATACGCATTGGGATAAATCACATTTTTCACTTTACATATTTACATTTAACTGGAAGCCAATGGAATTACTTTTTAGGCAATTCAAATAACATACAGCATTGTTCAAAATAATAGCAGTACAATTTGACTAACCAGAATAATCCAGGTTTTTAGTATATTCTTTATTGCTAAATGGCAAACAAGTTACCAGTAGGTGCATTAGATTCTCAGAAAACAAACAAGACCCAACATTCATGATATGCACGCTCTTAAGGCTGTGCAATTGGGCAATTAGTTGAAAGGGGTGTGTTAAAAAAAATAGTGTCTGCCATTGACTGTAAAAACACAAAACGATTTTGTACAAACGTTTTTGTTTCTAGGATTTAATCCTGTGACTCACTAAACTAATTGTTGTTATTGTTATTCCACTCCATGATTCTTGAACAACATTCCACAATTAATTTACATTTCTTGGTTTTGCATCAGAAACAGCTTCTCGATTGGATTAAGGTCCGAGGATTGAGCTGGCCACTTCATAACATTAATTTAGTTGGTTTGGAACCAAGACTTTGTTTGTTTACTAGTGTGTTTGGGGTCATTGGCATGTCCTCTTCAGCAAATGGCAACGTGACCTCTTCAAGTATTTTGACAAATGCAAACTGATCCATGATCCCTGGTATATAGCGATAAATACACACGTTGACACAAATGTTGGTACCCTTCGGTCAATGATAGAAAAACTCACAATTGTCACAGAAAAAACTTTATTCTGACAAAAGTAATAATAAATAAAATTCTATGAATGTTAACAAATGAAAGTCAAACATTGCTTTTCAACCATACTTCAACGGAATTATTAAAAAAAATAAACTCATGGAACAGGCCTAGACAAAGTTGATGGTACCCCTAGAAAAGACTGTAAATAATGTGACCAAATGGACATGTTAATTCAAGGTGTGTGCACTAATTAGCATCACAGGTGTGTACAATCTTGTAATCAGTCAGTGGGCCTATTTATAGGGCTTCAGGTAGTCACTGTGTTGTCTGGTGACATGGTGTGTACCACACTCAACACGGACCAAAAGAAGCGAAGGAAAGAGTTGTAGCAGGAGAATAGAAAGAAAATTATAGACAAGCATGATAAAGGTAAAGGCTATAAGACCATCTCCAAGCAGCTAGATGTTCCTGTGACTACAGTTGCACATATTATTCAGAAATTTAAGATCCATGGGACTGTAGCCAACCTCCCTGGACGTGGCCGCAGGAGGAAAATTGATGACAAATCAAAGAGATGGATAATCCGAATGGTAACAAAAGAGACCAGAAAGACTTCTAAAGAGGTCCAAGGTGAACTCCATGCTCAAGGAACATCAGTGTCAGATCGCACCATCCGTCGTTGTTTGAGCCAAAGTGGACTACATGGGAGACGACCAAGGAGGACACCATTGTTGAAAACAAATCATAAAAAAGCTAGACTGGAATATGCCAAACTACATGTTGACAAGCCACAAAGCTTCTGGGAGAATGTCCTATGGACAGATGAGACAAAAATGGAACTTTTTGCCAAGGCACATCAGCTCTATGTTCAGACGGAAAAATGAAGCATATCAAGAAAAGAACACTGTCCCTACTGTCAAACATGGAGGAGGCTCTGTTATGTTCTGGGGCTGCTTTGCTGCATCTGGCACAGGGTGTCTTGAATCTGTGCAGGGTACAATGAAATCTGAAGACTATCAAGGGATTCTAGAGAGAAATGTGCTGGCCAGTGTCAGACAGTTTGGTCTCAGTCGCAGGTCATGGGTCTTGCAACAGGACAATGACCCAAAACACAGCAAAAAACACCCAAGAATGGTTAAGAGGAAAACATTGGACTATTCTAAAGTGGCCTTCTATGAGCCCTGACCTCAATCCTATTGAGCATCTTTGGAAGGAGCTGAAACATGCCGTCTAGAAGAGACACCCTTCAAACCGGAAACAACTGGAGCAGTTTGCTCATGAGGAGTGGGCCAAAATACCTGCTGAGAGGTGCAGAAGTCTCTGACAGTTACAGGAATCGTCTGATTGCAGTGATAGCCTCAAAAGGTTGTGCAACAAAATATTAAGTTAGGGGTACCAACAATTTTTTCTAGGCCTGTTCCATGAGTTTATTTTTTAAAATAATTCCGTTGAAGCATGGTTAAAAAGCGATGTCTGACTTTCATTGGTTAACATTCATATAATTTTTATTTTACTATTACTTTTGTCAGAATAAAGTTTTTTCTGTGACAATTGTGAGTTTTTCTTTCATTGACCGAAGGGTACCAACAATTTTGTCCACGTGTGTAGACCCAAAACCATAGTAGGAGAAACATGCACCCTTTTTAGGTTCTCCCCTACTCCAGTGCTGGCTTCAGGGGTCACCTGATTCACACCTGTTTTTTTTTTTTTTTACAAAATTGATGACCTCAGTGATTGAATGCCACACTGCTATTTTTTTTTTTTAACACACCCCTTTCAACTAATTGCCCAATTGCACAGCCTTAAGAGTCTGCATATCATAAATGCTGGGTCTTGTTTGTTTTCTGAGAATCTACTGTTACCAGTAGATGTACTGGTAACTTGTTTGCCACTAAGCAATAAAAATATACTGAAACCCTGGATTATTCTGGTTAGTCACATTGTACTGCTATTATTTTTAACAATACTGTGTATATATATAATTTTCATATTTTGTATGGCTGTGAAGCAAACCATTTTCTTTTGGGTGTACTCCATAGCTCTCATATTGGCGAGCTTCTCCTCCTCTTTCCTTATTTCTTTGGCCCTCAGAATCTCAGCATTGATAAGACTGATTTCCTCCTGCAGACGCTGTTGCTCCACCCTTTTCTTTTCCAAGGCCTAAAAAAAGTCAGCAAAGTAAGATTTTTGAGTCAAACAAAAAGGCAGAAACACAAAGTGTGCTGTATGTATTCCTAGTGCCTTTACCAGGAGGTCCTCCAAATTCATCTGCTCTTGTTTCTCCTGGAGCTGCAGTTTCTCCAATTCTTTCAACTCATCTCCAAATTGTCGTTCCTCCTCACGTTGTTTAATTTGATTGCAGATTTCTTGCATGCCACTACAATATGGCACAGACAGTCAAAACATAAATGGATGGTCAGGAGTCAGAGGCTCAGTTATTATCACATTTGAGAAGACTATATAAAACTCTTGTCATGCGAAACACCTGACTCTCTGCTTTTTGCGCAGTTCATCAATCTTCTCCACAGTCTCCAAGGCCTTACGACGCTCAATCTCCATCATGGCGTCCAGACGCCTTTCCTCTTCTGACAGTTCAGTTTGGATCTGAATTTTGTCCTGGATCTGGGCATCACGTGAGGCTTGACATTTCACTTCCAAAATATGCTGATAGGGACATCCAAAGTATTATTTATAATTTATTTAAATCAGCACACAGCACAAGGAAAAAACTGACTGAACAATTCCTACTCTGTTGAGCCTTTTGATCTCATCCTCCTGCTCCAGTCTGAGGGCTTGAGCCCGGTCCAGCAATCGTTGACTGCGGTCCCGGTCCTCCAACTCCTGCTCGGTTAGAGTAGGGTTTTTCATTTTGGACAGATCTGCCTCAATAATTTGGCGCTTTCTCTGCTCAGCAGCTGCCTAAATACAAATGAAAATGTATTTTTATTGATGTGCAAAGAAAGTGTAACGGAACTAAATAGTTTTGTAGCTTACAATTTCTTCTTGTTTCTTTTTCTGAGAAGCCTCCTTCATGACTTCAATCTCTTTGTTGGTCAGAACCTGGGCACTTGCATTGGCCTCTTCAAATTCAGCTAAAGGCAGAATTTTAGATCGTCCAGAAGGATCCTTAAATGGGATCCTAGATAAAATGTTGTATTAGTTAACTACAGCTCATGTTTACATTTAGTTAGTCCTGGTCGTTATAGACTTAACGTGCCACCATACCTGAGGTCACGAATAAGGTCTTTAGTGATGATTTGAAGAGTTCCCCCATGCTTGTTGCTCGGGGAACGATCCCCTGCGTTGGGCGCTGAGTTTTCACGTCTTGGTAAATCTGACGATTTCTGAACATGGTTATTAACAAGATACATTCATAACTACACTCCATGTGTCTATAAACTGATTAGACTGAATGTTGTTCACGGGAGCTTTTAAACCATAAGGAGTGATGCAGTAAAACACTTTGCCTTTCAGTGTTGCAAATAGAGGGCTGTTTTTACTTACAGATCTAGGGTTCCCAAACAGGCTTTCGTCCACCTCACAGGTGGAGGCCCGTGTGCGATACCGACGAGAATAGTTCCTAGAACCCGCTCTCTACAAGAGTTAGAATAGGCGCATATCAACTCATGGCTCTCACCAGGTCCATATCATTTTCCTAGCGTTAGTTATTTTTATCCGAAAGTTATTAGTTATTATTTTGTTCTCATTTTAAGAGCCCACTACCTAGACCTTAATTACGACTTTAATAAATACTAGAAAGTAGGCCTAAATGTTTTCTATCTGGAAAGGTCAAACTCAGACAGATGTTAACCGACGCTGGCTATCCATTTTAATTAATGTGTGTAATTTATACCAAGTTATGGTTAGATGATTTTTTTTGTATAAATCTTCTGGTAGCTAGTTAACGCTAAGTCTAAACGGAACAGCCTGCGTTTAAAGCTTACCATGGTCGTTTGGTGTCCAAAGCAACAAAAAAACTTGTTAAAAATGCTCAAATAGAATTACGTAGAGTGCGGTTCAAAATGGCCAGTGTTGCGTTTGACATTAGTTTGTATCCTTTGCCATGGAAACAAATTTTCGAAAAGCAAGATGAGAGCAACTCTAATATACGTCAACGTCGCCGCCATGTTGGACCGGTCAGTCAGAGAAAATACGTAGACTTGCGAGTCCCAATTAATAAATATAGATACAAAACAAAAAAGATAGGTATTGCCGTTTAGAAAACACTGTTCTCTTATATGAACAGGCCCAATAGCTTCATATGAACAAATGAGCCTGCTGGTGGCAATGTTTAAGGATGTCAATAGAAAGTAGTCAAATTGTTCATGACATACTGGGCACACTAGTGGAGAAGCCTTTTAATTTTCATCCTGAATGGACTGTTACTATAGGCTAAATAGTTATAAAATATTGTAAAGAACAGTTTGGTCTAAGGAGGACATTGAACATCACTGGAGAAAATTAAACATGTGTAAATTTCCATTGTTTAGCCATTTAATTATTTATATTAGTTCTTTACAACCACAAGCTTTTAATTGTCACAACAGTCCTTGAACTAAAAAAATAGTCACTTCTCTAACTGTAATCTTATTGATGACAATCTAATTGTTAAAACTACATTGCAAATAAATAATTCAGTTAAAATATTACATTTGATTATTCTCTTTATTATTTACATAATGAAACACACAGTATAACAGAACAATTTCACAAATTTTTGTGTCTGCAAATTTCTCCAAACAGCAACCAACATTTAGCGTGCAGGATGAAAAGGCTCTATGATCTCTGCAAAGGTCTTGGTCTCTGGTAACGAAGAGAAAAACACAGAAAAATAGTTTAAAACACACAAATAAACCACAATGTTTTAAATGTTAAAATAAGTCATGTCAAGAAGTGTGTAATGTGAACATGCACATTTATAGTCTTTAAAAATGCAGTACATCAACCAAATGACTGCTACCAAATCAGAGAACACAAACACAGAAAATATAATTTCCCTTGTGTCAAATTAATGCTCTCTTACCCCTTGGTACAAATTCCTCTGGATGGAGTCTGATATACTCGTGCATTTCCCGATCACGCTTGGCATATATATAATTTTCATATTTTGTAAGATGGTAGCCAATAAACCAGCCAATGGTTGCCAGCAGAACTTGTCGGTGAACACCTAAAACAGTAATTGCAGAAAGTTAAAGATGTTAAAGAAGCATTCAGTATATTATCACACACACTTGTCAAATGGTCACAAGACACTGACATAATAGGCAAACTCGAAATGTGTTTGAGGGACCATTCTCAAGTCAGGAAATAGTAAAAAACATGGTAATGGATTTAGTCAATTGTAGGTCTACATCTTATGTAAAAGAAGAGAGTGAACATGATTATTTACTTTGGAAAGAAGGATTTGTCTGAGCGTATAAGCTCTTAATAAGGCAAGGGAGAACAACATGTTAAGTAAGGTACAGAGAACATTCAGTGCTTTCGAGTGCCTAAGTAACATATAGCCTACTAGCGGCGATACGGCTTTCAATAGACATCTTCGTTTAATACTTTAAGACTTAAAGTGGTGCCAAATTGTTTACAACCAAGCAAAAATTGCATGCATTTGTTGCAACAAGCGCAGTTGCAAAGACCGGGAAAGTTGTTTGCAAAGTTGCTGTGGGCCAACTGTGCCCAAAATGCACAATGTTGTTACTGACAAGCAGTAATGCTAACCTGATTTAAGAGGCGGCCTGTGGTTGATGGCGTTGTGGAATATCGCTGTGCACCAGCCGACGCCGCTGAGCCACGCCGAGGTCTTGTTCACAATTCCTGGAGGCGGCAGAGCCTTTCCCTCGTCTGGTACGAAACCCATTCCTACAAAACTTGTCTTATACTTACAAACCTATCTGACCTCCCCACTGCCTTCATTAGCTGGTCGGCTATCAAGGGCGTGGAGTGTCTCCGTAAAATGTCCGGGTAAAAAGAGAACAACTCTTGGTTCCGTCGATATACATATAGGTTCCCTAGCGACCACCAGCTATGCAAGTGATGACTTTACCCATGATTGGCATATATTATATATATACGTATATGTATGTATGTTGGTTTACTGTGTAATATACATTCACATATGCACTAGCTATATAAAAATTACACTTTGGAGTCGTTCTAAACTGCTTAAAATCATGCATAGTTCTACTGGCTTTTACTTTTACCATAAAATTAAACCAAATAATATAAATATAGGAAGGGTGCATTTAAGTTAATGCGCTACCATACGCACTACACAGAGCTGGTGACATCATAGAAAAGCAGTCCTCCTCCTTCTTGGGTCCAGACGAGCTGCTGAGCAGCGGAGGATACTATGCCCTGCCCAGTAGCAGCTTTACCTATTTGATAAACTGACCTATGCATACCGAGTGGTTGTAAGTCCGGGGAAATCCCCGTATATTTGGTAAGTACAAACTAATTATCCTCTTCATCCTGAGAGTTGTTAATGCATCTGCACGTAGTGCCAAAATGGCTATGATCACACGGTAGCCGCTAGTTGCTACTAGCCTCAATTTCGTTAGTAGCCTAGAACTAATAATTAATTGTTAATTAACCTAGATGAAAAGCATTTAGCAACCAGGAATTCCATTAGATGCGATCATTTTACTTGGTAATGCAAACCATTGTTAATTACGGTAGAAGATATAAAAGCTGGTGCAACGCAGAAAAGGAGAATTTTCGTTTTTATGCAGATTGTTCTTAAATGGGGCTTTTTACACAAGCCTGAATAACACGCACCAGTTAATTAAATTGTATACCCGCTTAGTTCAATTTAAGTTGAATGTTAACATTTTGCGCACAGGCCCTTTCACACTGGCCTTTTCGAGGCACATAATCTGTGGTCTACAGCACATACACAGAAACATGCATATTCGATATATTATGTGAAAACATCTACTTGCATGGGGTTTTATTAGAATGTGCTGTAATTAAGTATTGTTTCGACTCACTTTAATCTCATCAAGTGGGGCAGGGCCCCTCTAACTGCAACTAAGCAAAAAATATTAGGAAGTATTTTGTAGGCTACGTATGACAATCACCAAGGAAACGGTTGTTGGGAAACCATTAAGCCATTAAAACAAAATAAACAAAACTAAATAGATTATAGAGTTCCTCAAACAATAAAATGTATCAATACACAGTTCAATTGTTTTCACTTTATAATTGGGTAGTAATTGTTAATTATTTCCAGTTTTCATGGTTAAATTGTTGTTATTATTATTTGTATTACATTCTATTAAATGCTCATTAAGCTGCTAATTATCCCACTGTTACCTTGGCTATAGCCCACATATTAATAATACACAAATTATGGAAAAACACAGTAACAATTAGTTAAATCCATTGTGTTTATGTGTTTTTGATCTAGTTTAGGATGAGCATGGAAGATTATGACTACCTGTTCAAAATAGTTCTTATTGGAAATGCAGGAGTGGGGAAAACCTGTCTTGTCCGGCGCTTTACTCAGGTATGCAAGAAAGTCTCACCATACAATTTTGCATTTAATAAATTACAGGTTCCTTAACTATTACTGTTTTTTTTCTTTTAGGGCCTTTTCCCACCTGGACAGGGGGCTACTATTGGAGTCGATTTTATGATTAAAACTGTAGAAATAAAAGGGGAAAAGGTCAAGGTAGGTAACGTTTAAGACTCAATTTCACATTGAATTTATGTAGTTCAAATGAGAATAAACATCAATTATTCTTTTTTTAGCTCCAAATATGGGACACAGGACAAGAGAGATTTCGTTCTATTACTCAGAGTTATTACCGCAGTGCCAATGCTCTCATTCTTACATATGATATTACCTGTGAGGACTCCTTCAGGTGCCTTCCCGAGTGGCTGAGGGAGATTGAACAGTATGCCAACAACCAAGTGGTGACTATATTAGTCGGTGAGAAAACATGCATTTTATTTATTGTAATTAGTTTAGTTAGTTAGTTAGTTCGTTTCCTGAAATTACCAAAAACAGATATTTTGTCTGTTATAAAGTACATTTTTTATTGGTTTGTGTTTTGTGCTATTTATGTAATAAAATACATCCCACACACAAGTGCACATACACACCCACACATCCATCTGTCTAAATAACACTCACCCATGTTGAAATGCTAAATGCTATTTAATTAATCAATCATTTGATCATTTTGCTTGTATTAATAGGTAATAAAATAGACCTGGCGGAGAAGAGAGAGGTTCTCCGACAGAGGGCTGAAGACTTTGCTGAGACTCAAAGCATGCTGTATTTGGAGACCTCAGCCAAAGAGTCCGACAATGTTGAGAAACTTTTCCTTGACTTGGCCTGCGAGCTCATTCGAGAGGCCAAACAGAACAAGCTGGACAACAATGATACTGCCCCGATGCCAGGTGAAGGAAAAAACATTAGTTACTTGAGCTGCTGCAACGTTAATTAAAGCCTTCTGGCTGTTGTAACTCAGTAGCTATTGACTGCAGAGAGCAGATGGCAGAGCCTTCAGGCCTCCGTCCCTCTAAGGTGACATAAAGCCACCTCTTAAGTCCTGTCATTTATACCCATGCCTTTTAAAACCAGAACAAGGGAGTTTTAGTCAACATTAGTTTGGACTGCCAGAAACAAGCATTTTAAAATGCTGCCATTATGGACAATATTGTCCTTAATGCAACAGTATGACCACCTGATGCATCTTGGCAATCTGAGTAGGGCTCTAATTTGTCCTATTCATTGTTTTATTTAGAGAATTAACATTTTCATTAAACATCAGTATTCACCAGCAGTATTTATGTGAATAAAGCACCAGGTATTTTGTTATAGATCCCTCTACACTAATAATTGTAACAATCGCCAGATGGACCAGGTTGTGTAAAAATATGTTTACATTCAGGACCTTTTGAAAAAAAAAACACTAATCAATTAAAAAGGTTTGCAAACTTTCCATAGGTCTGCACAATCATGTGTTTGCCACTACAGTTTGTTATGCTTAGGAGAATAGCATACAAGGTAAATAATCTTCTAAACTAATTCTCATTTGAGTAGTTATTTGCACCAGTGTCTTTTAAAAACTGTGAAATATTGGTTTCCAATAGAGGATTTGTACTTGCTGCTAAAATGTTTTTAATGTTAATTAAGTTAACATTAAGTGAAACATTAATTACAGTTATTAGGCTACTACATTGAAACAGTATTGATGTCATTATATTTTGTTCATTATACTTGCATTGCTTGTGATTACTGGTGGATATAATTGAAAAGTAGGTTTGTCAGTTAATAGCCATTTCATTTGACCTTAAGTTGTTTCATTTAAATGCACTGATGCGATTATTCCTGCCTCTGTTGTTGCTATGCCATTAAGTGGCCATTCTAGTAGTTTATGACATATGCATTTATTGTGGAATCTGATGGTCCAGCATGTTTTGCCATAGTATGTGGTGTCTAACTTTATCTTTCATATATTTGCCATAACTGTAATGTACTGTGTTGCACAATGCCATACACTGCACATTTTTGTAACATTTTGTCTTTTATTGTACAAACTTGTAGTACATCTCAGCACTTTGCTTTTTTATTATATTTTAGTTATCTTTTTGTTAAACTTAACATTTTATTTTGATCCTAGATTAAACTTATTGTTAATCTCTATTAACTTCATGTATGAAATATAGAACATACAAAAGCCATTTTTGTGTTCTTTTGTTTCCTTTATTTTTTCCTGCAGGCTATGTGTACAACGATGTCCCCAGCATCAGACTGTACTTTAAATGCTTACACTGATATGTTTGCTCTAGCCTATCTTATTAATTCTGTATATTAAAGTATCAAATCCAAAAGTTCAGTGAATTGAAAATTTGGTCATACTTTCATAATGTCACCCAGTAGTCAAAGAGTGGACTAGCCAATTGGTTAATATTAAATACTTAACAGACATGAGGCTGAAGGTCAGTAGTCATTACACAATATCTTCACATCGCTAGATACTTTTTGTAATTAGTAGCCTACTTTTACAATAGACACGTTACAAATTGAAATAGTTTTTGTCACAGATTTAAATTATAATCTGATAGCTGTTAGGCTACTTAAAACACAGCATTTTTATATATATTTTATATAGGCTATATATATATATATATATATATATATATATATATATATATATATATATACAGTGCCTTGCGAAAGTATTCGGCCCCCTTGAACTTTGCGACCTTTTGCCACATTTCAAACATAAAGATATGAAACTGTAATTTTTTGTGAAGTATCAACAACAAGTGGGACACAATCATGAAGTAGAATGAAATTTATTGGATTTTGAAACTTTTTTAACAAATAAAAAACTGAAAAATTGGGCGTGCAAAATTATTCAGCCCCTTTACTTCAGTGCAGCAAACTCTCTCCAGAAGTTCAGTGAGGATCTCTGAATGATCCAATGTTGACCTAAATGACTAATGATGAATGGAATCCACCTGTGTGTAATCAAGTCTCTGTATAAATGCACCTGCACTGTGATAGTCTCAGAGGTCCGTTTAAAGCGCAGAGAGCATCATGAAGAACAAGGAACACACCAGGCAGGTCCGAGATACTGTTGTGGAAAAGTTTAAAGCCGGATTTGGATACAAAAAGATTTCCCAAGCTTTAAACATCCCATGGAGCACTGTATAATATTGAAATGGAAGGAGTATCAGACCACTGCAAATCTACCAAGACCTGGCCGTCCCTCTAAACTTTCAGCTCATACAAGAAGACTAATCAGAGATGCAGCCAAGAGGCCCATGATCACTCTGGATGAACTGCAGAGATCTACAGCTGAGGTGGGAGACTCTGTCCATAGGACAACAATCAGTCGTATACTGCACAAATCTGGCCTTTATGGAAGAGTGGCAAGAAGAAAGCCATTTCTTAAAGATATCCTTAAAAAGTGTTGTTTAAAGTTTGTCACAAGCCACCTGGGAGTCACACCAAACATGTGGAAGAAGGTGCTCTGGTCAGATGAAACCAAAATCGAA
This sequence comes from Perccottus glenii, assembly GCA_024416835.2. Taxonomy (NCBI): domain Eukaryota; kingdom Metazoa; phylum Chordata; class Actinopteri; order Gobiiformes; family Odontobutidae; genus Perccottus; species Perccottus glenii. Next base: position 13,598,612 of record CM044550.2, read on the forward strand.
CTTTTTGGCAACAATGCAAAACGTTATGTTTGGCGTAAAAGCAACACAGCTCATCACCCTGAATACACCATCCCCACTGTCAAACATGGTGGTGGCAGCATCATGGTTTGGGCCTGCTTTTCTTCAGCAGGGACAGAAAAGATGGTTAAAATTGATGGGAAGATGGATGGAGCCAAATACAGGACCATTCTGGAAGAAAACCTGATGGAGTCTGACCTGAGACTGGGACGGAGATTTGTCTTCCAACAAGAAAATGATCCAAAACATAAAGCAAAATCTACAATGGAATGGTTCACAAATAAACATATCCAGGTGTTAGAATGGCCAAGTCAAAGTCCTGACCTGAATCCAATCGAGAATCTGTGGAAAGAACTGAAAACTGCTGTTCACAAATGCTCTCCATCCAACCTCACTGAGCTCGAGCTGTTTTGCAAAACTGATAGAGACATACCTCAAGTGACTTACAGCTGTAATCGCAGCAAAAGGTGGCGCTACAAAGTATTAAGTTAAGGGGGCTGAATAATTTTGCAGGCCCAATATATATATATATATATATATATATATATATATATATATATAGTTTGATTATATTCCACTTCATGATATATATACTATATATGTCGATATCTATATATATATATATATTAAGTATATATATATATCTTTTTTTTTTTTTACAACAAACTGTAAAGCTGGTGAAAGCTGGTTGCCTAGGTTACGTCATTTACAATGATTGCAATGTAGGCTACTTGGTTTTACCCAGATCAGGAGTAGCCTCGAGTCAGGATTTTACTTTGCCTTAACTTGATCCTGGCGAAATAAAAAAAATACATCAGCCATTTCTGTCTTTAGGAACAGCATTTACAGATAAATATGGAAACCAGAACAGATCCTTTTAAAGCATTCGGCTATTAGGCTACAGCTAATTCAGTCAGTTATCAAAAAATGGTTTTGCCAATGGCATCAAGGTGTAGCCTATTTGAACTGCAACTCCCATCAACCCTTGCGAATGTATTTACACTTGGGACAGTGTGGTGCGCTGTCTTCAGACCTAGCCTCGTTCGGCTACAGAAAAGTAGACGTTAATATAGATGTTGACGGCGCTGTGAACTTCTGAGTCCAGAAGCGGGCTGCCGCGGCTTCTCTTAGGTCACGTGCTGTCAACACATCTGTGGATTTGCTGTCAATAAACGATTCTCACTTCCTTTCTTTGACGGGACAGACGTCTCATCTTTCCAGCTCACGACGGGGGAGCTCCCGAGAGCGACTTCATTGTCATGTGCGGAAAATAAATCAGTGCGGTTAGGCTGATTTGACCGAGAGTAGCAGCGATGGTGGCCAAGGTCAAGTCTGGGCTTTTCGATAGAACTGTGATTACCTGCATCTTAACGCTGTATCTAGGATCTTCGCACGCGGTTTCCCTCAAATCCAAACTTTTGACCAGGTTTGGTGGGCTGACTGACCAAAAGGAACCCCCCATTATCCTATAAAACACTGTACTTTGACCAAAGGGTGAGTTCTAGCGACTTTAATTTCTCTATTTTGTTGGTTCTTTGCTTTTCCTCGTCTTCCTCATTTGCCTCTTTCACTTTTGACTGTTTAGTTACAGCCAATCTATTCTGTTCTAAGATGTAACTGCCTAATCAGTTGTTGTCCTGAATCTTTTTGTGCATTCGTCCTGGCTTAATTTTTGGTTGTAAATGAGCTTTCAGTTAAATTTTTACTAACTCAATATAATGTTCTGTTTTCTAAAATGTAAATGTAGTTAATTTATTAATAGTTTAGGCTATGTGGTGGTGTGTGGTAGACAATTGCTGTTTTCATCTGACTTCCTGTAGAGAAAAGTAAAGTGACTGATCGACTGTGTTCCTGTTGGCTGTGTGCCTAAAGGTGAATATAAAAAACTTCAAATCAGCAGGCTCCTCTCTGGCTTCACTTTTTTTTCATGAACTGAAACTTCAGAGTCAGTTTTTGTGTTATGCATCACTTGACCATGTCACAAGACTATTCACTCACACTTGCTCTACATTAAGGGAAAGAGGAATTTAGAGTAATAGGCCTAATAGTGGTAGATTTGCAACAGTGAGTTTGAATGTAATGCATTATCTACATTGTCTGTGGCTTTTCAATAGATGCTGAGTGATTATTTGCAGCCATACTTAAAGTGGCATTGTATGCACAGGTGACAGGACGAATACTGTTTAGATTCTGAGATAATATTCCACACCTGGTCTAAGTCACAATATCCTGTCTGATCTGGCAAGTTGACAAAAAGATGGGAACACTTCCTCTCGATGAGCACACATAAAAACAAGTAGAACACATTTTTCCACAAACAATGGCTATTTTTTGAGTAAAATCTATAAAGCATTTAGCCTTTACTCCACCCTTTATCGTACAGGATGCTGTGAAGAGCAAATCTAGCAATCAGTAGATGTCTAAAGGAAATCCTCTTGAACACACTCTGCCACAAGACAATGAATGGAAGTGTCTTATAGCATCCTTCTCACCAAAAGTGGAGTCCACTTGAGCGGGATCGTTTTCCTCCTGTTTCACTTTGTTACACTTTAGCACACAAGGGCTACTCATTAGGTCACTAGAGGCAGATGTACAGCATGCACTGTGAATTTTAACACCCTGCTTTAGTACCACCAACAGTGACCACGTGGTGGCACTAGTCATCAGTAATTGGATTAGTTGTAAAACCAACCCTGAAGATTTGTGACGTGCATACTGAGTGGGTACAAGTTTGGTGAAGCTATTCATATGTTCACTTGTTTTTAACACTTGTTTTTATCTCAGAAATATTAGCATGTCTTTGTATTCTACTCAAACAATGGTTTAAAACAAACTATTTGGATGAGAAGAAATTTAAACGGTTAATATCCTACCGTCACACTTTTCTAGACCTGGAACATTCCAGCTGAGCCTCTGTGCTGCCAACCTTCATTTAAACAGTCTCATGGCCCCCTTACACTTTAAAGCACTGCCAAGCACTAAGGATTTGAAGGCTGAATGAACACATTGAGGCCCCAGAATCTTTTTGCTGTCATTGGCTCATAAAATTGCTCCTTCTTTTGTATCCACTGAGAAGGGTAGTGGGCGAGCAGAGAAGAAGAAAAAAACAACACAAACCAGAAACATTTTGCATTAAGCATTGGAGCTGTTTGAATGGCTCTGCCGTGGCACTCAACCTCATGGGGCCGTCTTCTCTGTGAAGTTGTTGGGATTCTTTTTGCTTTTGTCTATAAAGGAACAGTAGAGATAGAGTTGAAAGAGAAAGATACCCCAGAATCCCTGAGGTTTGATAAATATCCGAGAACTCAGCCGAAGTGGAACTAATGTTGTCCCTTTTAAACTGGCATCAACATTTATCAAACAAATTGGGGCTAATTAGATAAAAGGTCTAACCTTTAGAGCTGTCATCTCACAACACCACATCTGGCAAGTATACTTGGATACAGAGGCCAGTTTTCAAAAACATAGTTAGGTTAGGTTTAATTAATAGATCAGATCTTTATTGTCCAAAACCGATCTTTATCAAGAAAGACAGATCTTGAATGTTTGTTGTATTCTGTTGTCTTGGGACTCTATATTAAAAGATTTAATTGGCTTCTGAGGGTTTACCATTTATCAAAATCATATAAAACCGATCTCAATGAGGACATGGAAACTGTTTAACTTTTGTGAATAAACTGAAGCTGAGATAACAGGACAGACCAGGTTATTTTTTTCACATCTCATCTATAAACTGCTTTGAGGAAAAAAAAAGTTTAGTTTAATAATTTCACTCATTCTCACTCCATGGTGGATATGTTATCTGCAAACGTAGGACAACTGATTTTTGGAAAAACCTAAAATACAATATATCAACCAGATATTTACATTTTCAGTCATTTCTTTCCAGATTGATCATTTTGGATTCCTTGAAGATGGCACTTTTAAACAGCGATACCTTGTGTCTGACAAACACTGGCATCAGCCTGGAGGTCCTGTATTGTTCTACACTGGAAATGAAGGCGACATCACCTGGTTCTGCAACAACACAGTAAATAGCACAACGCTGGACTTTACTGCACACTTTTACTGTATTTACAATTGAGCAGGTATGTCTCATCTTCAGGGCTTCATGTGGGAGATTGCAGAGGAGTTGGGCGCCATGCTTGTTTTTGCAGAACATCGTTACTATGGAGAATCCCTGCCATTTGGGCAAGACTCTTACAGTGTAAGTTATAAAACAAATCAAGCTCATCCTGAGTGGGAAGCTTTTTCTTTTTCTGTTTCATTTTTGTATATGTTTTCTTTTGCTCACAGGACAGTAAACATCTAAACTACCTGACTTCAGAGCAGGCCCTTGCTGATTTTGCAGTACTGATTCAAAACTTAAAAAGCACTTCACGTGGAGCTCAGCACAGTCCTGTCATTGCAATCGGAGGCTCCTATGGAGGAATGCTCTCTGCCTGGTTTCGAATGAAATACCCAAATATAGTTGTTGGGTAAGTGTGGCTTTGTAGTCCAAAAAATAATATGTCTCAGTGCCAATGATCACATTAAGAGAGTGTTTTGGGCTTTCTAATTATTATGCCTGTACCCAAGGTATGAATATGTGGCATAAGTTTGAGAATTAAGTGAGAAATTGCTTTTGTTTTTCAGAGCTCTGGCAGCCTCAGCTCCAATATGGCAGTTCCCTGGTTTATGGTGCCATGTGGAGCCTTCTACAAAACAGTCACACAGGACTTTGCCAAAAGCGGCAATAACTGTGATGTGAACATCAGAAAATCATGGACAGCTATAAATAATATTTCATCCACTGGTAAGTTCTTTATCTGTATTAGGAAAAGGTTTATTTAAACATTCACAATATACTACTTTGCGCTGTTTTAAACACATCTAATTGACATTATACGATGGACTATTGGATGTTTTTTAAAGCATGAAACCAGACAGCAGGTTGTAGAACATTCAGTACGGTTACATTATGAGTCTTCTAGAGCCACAGAGGACAGCTTGTGTGTGTGGATCCGTAAAATTTATAACCCACATAACTCAGACTATTTTAGAGCTTTAGTATTCCACTCTGGTCTGAATGAGAGGGTATGCAGTTAATTCTTAGGTGAGGGCCTCATATACCATTCTCTGCCCGTTTCTGATGCCAACTAGCACAGATAAAATAAATGCCTAGTTCTGTTTCACTGCAAAGTAAAAAAACTAATGAAATGAATATACTTATATAAAATGCAGCTTGATTGTGTAGTAGTAGTAGAAACGGTTTAGTATGTAGAGTCTGACAAAGATTTAGTCACAGACTGGCATTGAATACTCTTGTTTGCTCTCTTTTGACAAGCGTCTGGTCTTCAGTGGCTGACAGAGGAGTTCAGTCTCTGCAACACGCTTAAAAACAAGAATGATGTGGTGAGCTTCAAGAACTGGCTTCAAGAAACATGGGTGAATCTGGCAATGGTAGATTACCCATATGAAGCCAATTTTCTGCAGCCGCTTCCAGGATGGCCAATCCAGGTAGAAACGGGAACCATAACCATTGTACCTGTTTGACCTAAGGTTTAAATCTACACAATGTGTTATTTTTAAAATGTTATTGGTCAGCTTAAGCATCCAATTTGGCCTAACCGCCAGTCTTGGAATTGGAATGAATGTGTGATTCAGCCAATTGTGTTACAAGTGTTTGTTGAGGTCTTTCGAACTTAGTTTACAACAGCTGTCAATTAAGTTCATTAATATTCATAAGGATCTAGTTTCTCTTTCAGTTTTTTAAGTATTCTTTAGATGAGCAGCTACAAGTAATCCTGAGTTCTTTTCTCTTCTCATACCAATGCTCCTTTCATTTGCACACTTCACCAGATCTCTGAGGTGTTATTCCTAAGACACTCACATAGCACCACAGTAAAGGGACGTTTGCCCAGTGTGGCCAGTGAACCCATTAAACAGAGGACTTTAATGGAACTGCAACAAATGCTTGACTTAAAAAAAATATAAAACAAATATACAGTGAATCTACACAGTCACCCATACAAGTGAAAATTTGTGCTTTGTTTTCATTTAAAGGAACATGTATCAGTGCTGATTTACTTGGGAACAATGTAAACTGCCATCTTAGTACATCACGTGCCTAAACTACGCCCTGCCATTGACCCTCATTATGGGTGTTCAAACACACACTTCTGTGTCCTACTTTAGCATAACATTTACTAGCGTTTCTATATTTTTGATATTTTTATAATGTGAATGATTTTTATTCAAGCTATGAATAGACCCAGGTGCATTGTACTGAATGAAATAAACACTAAACGGCCTTTTAAAGATTTTTGGCAACTTGCCTGTAATGTATGCGACCCCTATGGGTATTTAAGCGCTTTAGGCAATGGGTGCAAAGAGGAGCTTTTTTAATGACAAAGCTAATGTGATTATCTGAGTGAGTGTGAGAACGGGGTATTGAAGGCTTAAAGGAGGGAAATCTGTTGGCAGAGATGAATATAAGCCTAATCCTATCTGAAAAGTAAGGAGAAGATGCTTTGGAGCGATTGCACTGTTTTTTCACAGTGCAAATCTTAGGTTGGACATGTCTGTGGCCCTCCTCATCCATCGACCACCAACTCCTCCCAGGCTGACACACAAAAGCCTTGGTAACAGACTCTACCGTCCAACCTCCAAACAAGAGAGCCCACTTTTTCTGCCTCACAAAGAACGTAGAACAACAGCCAACTCTGTTGCTGCCACCATAACAACATGCACCAGAATTACACAAAAGCTTAAACTCAAATATTTATAGTTCTCACTACCGTGTCTGAGAAATCATCTATGGTCAAACAAGCTGGTATTGAGGAAAAAACTAAATTAAAATAACCAATATGATTTCTAAAAGCAAATAGTTCTGAGTTTGTGTATTCCCAAGAGCAGCTATAAATTCAAGCTCATTCAATTTCATATGCAAATTAGGCGCCACCACAATTTATGTGGAAAACACTTTCTGTGGCCATAAGACGGTTTGTGTTAAACAGTCAGGATAAGGAATGGACATGTGCATTTTGTCTACCGAAGACCTGTGGGAAAAATACAGAAGCAGAACATACTTGTGTTATTTTCTGAGTATGACTTTACCTTTTAAAATGTTCTGTTCTGTGCTAGTTTAACACATCGTTAAAGCCACAAAGGAGACAAAAAGCTTGATTTTTATTTTGATAGATATTATATTTGACATATAGATTATATAATATTTTCAGATCGTTTTATTATCTACAGCATTCATAGCCAAGGCTTACACATTCTTTATATAAAACCACACGCAAACAATTACAAACCATTTGTGACAATATTATTGCAATGCAATTCCAACAAAATAAATTTCATAAATTATATAAAAAAAACTGGTATTATTTTATTGCTGACTGTAAATTGTTAATGCCTTTACTAAATGTCTCTTTTGTGTTTGTGTGTTTTGTGCTCTAGGTCGTGTGCAAGTATCTCACTATGAACTCCACTGTGTCAGACCAACTTCTGCTGCATGGTGTCTCTCAAGCAGCCAAGGTCTACTATAACTACACCGGAAGTACCTCCTGTCTCAATATATCTCAGACAGCGACTGGCAACCTGGGCTTTCTCGGCTGGTTCTACCAGGTATGCAGGGTTTTGTGCTATTGGGCAGAGTGAGCTGCTGCAGAGATTCTTTTGCTGTCACATGAATGAATGTCCTATCTGTCACCCCCAGGCCTGCACTGAGATGGTAATGCCCATGTGCACCGATGGCGTGAACGACATGTTTGAACCCGAAGAGTGGAATTTCCAAGCTTTTTCGGATGAGTGTAAGGCTATGTTTGGTGTCAGGCCACAGGCTGACTGGGCAGCAACAATGTATGGAGGCAGGGACATTAGCTCCCATAGCAACATCATTTTCAGGTGAACATTTGTCATATTAATCACAATCATATTTAACTAGCTTTTATTTAAAGTAAACTGAAGAAAAGGTTAAGTCAAAGGCATTTGGACTTAGTTTTCAAAGCCTTAGTAAAACTGTAATAATTCATCTTAATCACAGAGAAAGTAAACAGAAAAATCTAGTAGATCGTGCTGTGAGCTGTGTTTTGTTGCATTTCAGTAATGGAGGTCTGGACCCGTGGTCAGCTGGTGGAGTGACTCACAACATAACAGACTCTTTGGTGTCCATTCTGATTCCTGATGGAGCTCATCACTTGGACTTGCGCTACAGTAACAATTATGACCCACCAACAGTGCGCACGGCCCGAGCTTTAGAGCTGAAGTACTTTAAAGAGTGGATCAGACAGGCTAAAAGGGCACACTGACCCCACTCAAACTCTAGTCTCTAAAACAGCACCATCGTGGGATATGTTGATGATATCTAAGTGTTTGTAGCTTTATTTCTTATGATGTTGCGATTTGACACTGTATTTGCGTTAGCCAAAGATTTTGTCCTTTTTTATTCTTGTCTTGTTTTTTAGTTGATGTTTTTTTTTTCATAAAAAAAAATATATATTTGAATTTTTAAACTTTTAGAGTTATGTCACACACATCTGTGATAGATCTCTGACAAGTTAAAATGTTCAAATTAAAGTTCAAATAAAAGTAATCGATCATTGCATAAAAACAAACAAGAAAGCCATAAAAGTATGGAAGCCATAACTGACCACTGTGCACCACAGATGAACCGTACTGGAGCCAGATGGATGTGAACTGCTCAGAAAACAGACTATTTTATGGTTTATTATTGCAGGTAATGTACCATTGTTATGTGGTAGCACTATTAAGATATCAAATCGTACTTTGATTGCAGTGCCTCTCTACCTCTAGCTTTTTTTTGGTCTCTTCAACAATGTTACAATAAAATTGTAATTACATAAACCTTTTGTTGGTTATATTGACATAAAATGAATGTAGTACACAAAAATGAAGTTCACAATGTGCTGTCCTCCAATAAAACTGGTGTGATTTTTACATGTCTAGTTTGATGTGTTTTAATCATAAACGCACGTAAATCTAGTGTGTAATAGCTAAGAGAGACTAAAGCCTTTTATTGCTCAGAGGTCAAGCAGGAACTATTGCATGTGTTTGAGATTTAATAAAAAGCCAATCGGAGGAGGCCAATAAAGTAAGTGGTAGGAGGTTATTGCATCTAGTCTCGCTGACCTTACTCCTGTGGACCAACCAGTGGGATTCCCTCTTGGCACACATTCATTCACCGGCCACCATTAAAGACCTGAATTGCAGCTGTAGGGCAGTCCATAGACCCTGGTCTGTTGCCCCCTGCCAGCATTTATTATTAATACGACTCCTGGGGTGAGGAAAGGTAGACGGGAGGTTAAAAGTGAGATGCACAAGTCTTTTGTAGTTCACCATGAAGTCACTGTTTTTTCTCAAGATAAAAGACTTGAAATGTCATGAAAATATTAAATCCAAAAGTTGATCATTAATGAAAGATATCTTTGCTCCCCTCTGGCCTAATTCTCGCTCCCCCTTTTCCTTTGAAGCAAGAGTTTATGACATGATGTGACTTTGTAAAGCAGTTGGGGAACATGTCCTGCACTGGTATGTGGGTTGACTTTCTAACAGGACACACAAAGCCTGACTTCTCTCTGCGTTGTTGCAGGCTTGAGTGAATCTCTGACAAACCCTGCAGACAGAAACGTAGCTAAACATGGGGGAGGACTTGCTGTTTTAAGACTGTGCTTCGTAAACCTTTCTCAGGACTTTGAGAGGTAATTAATTTTACCAGCCCTTTCTAAGTCTCTGACACCGGCCATCAATCAAAGGTGTTATTAGTATTCTCTCAACCCCTAGCTCTGAAGGGGGACCACACACTAGTAGGAAGAGATTAGCTTGTGCATGTCGCATTGCACAGAGCACCCACATCCTACGGGACTGGGTGCTGCTGAATCAGTGGATTCACCGGGACAGAGGGTTCGCTGGTAAAATTTAACAACATCTCAACAATATGTAACTATGCTCTTTACAAATCAGTGGTCAGCAGATAACTAATGATTTTCTCGCATCTACAGTCTTACAATCCATACTGTAGTGACCAAGCTCCACTATTAGAGTCTGGAGTGTAAAAATAAGCTTGTGTTTGCTTCTCTTAAGGTTTTTTCTGGACTGGCCCGACACAGCCCACCCCCTCTCAGCCTTTATGCAACAATAGAAACTTGTTTCCGGGCTCTGTGCGTCAGCCTCTGTGATGTGAATGACCCACCAGCACAAAAGCCAAAGCCCCGTTGACTGAAAAAGGGGGCTATGGCTGCCATGACTGTGATCATGTCACTTTGCCAAAACGCATAGAAAAGAGAAGCAGACAAAATCACTTCAGGCAGGCGTTAAAAAGCTGCTCTGTGAATCCATGAGACGGCTCACATTTGACACAAAGGGAAAGTTTTATAGACAGTACTATTACCCAAACGTCATGTTTAAGATTTTACATTTACCTAAAGTCTCAAAAAAAACTTTTTGAGAATGTAAACTGTAAAAATAGGTTGCTACAGATCAATTTTTTCTGGAAATAAGTTGAGCCATCAAAACGTAATGTAATGTAATGTAATTACTCAGTTTTATTTTCCCTTTTGCCTACAAGCTTTTACATTACATTGCCTTTTACACTCACGTTTTCATCATTACCATGAGTCATCACACCTCAACACTGACTTTTTAATTCTTACACTTGGAATAGTAAATGGTTTTAAGTGCCACAGAAATATGCACAGTTACCATCAGTTATTCTGATTTACTTAAAGTGGCATCAGTGCTGGCAACACCACACAGTGGCCGTTGGAGACACTGTCTATTATGGGCAGTGTTGGCTGGGAAACTTTCAGTAAATACGTTATTGTTTACAACAGCAGTTTCATACCCAGGATTTCTAAACTCCAAATTTCTTCTGGCACACTGAGCCTGAACTGCACTTTATTCCCCTTTAATTTAACAGCTCCGGCAGCTTTTCTAGTTAAATCGACTGTTCATTATTGAGAGCCATTTTACGAAGGGGCTGTGAGGTGCAATTTAATGAATCTCTGGCACAAAGCTCCCTTTCACTGCCGGCCGAAGAATAGAGGCTATTTAGACCCTGTAGGGCTTTATGTCAAAGGCAGCCCATAATAGTTGTCAGGCCAGGGCAGAAATTCCCACTGGCCTGGGAATGCGCTAGAAATCAACTTTTGCCATGAGCAGATTAAGACACAAGTAAACTGTTGGGAAGATTCCTCTAAACAGTGGCATCTGTTTGGGCACAAAGATTTTCCCACAGAAAGTGGCCTTTCTCATTACTGTAGTCCTGAAGTGCCACTGGAGCACTTACATAAAAGTAATGAGAGAGTAAGCCCAACAAATAGCGCTGCCACAGAGCAAATAGTTAAATGGTGTGTATCTGTGAAATGAATTTTTACATATATTGTTAGTTAGATGAGGAAAAATGGTCTAACACTAAATTGTAATTCTGTTTGGTTTAACAAACTCTATTTATGTGGATTTCAAAGGTTTGAGTAGCCAGTGTTACAGTAATGTTCTCCCATTTCATGAAAGGGTTTTTTACCCCAGAGCGTACACAAACAGTTAAATGAAACAGGGGAGATTTGACAGAGGTTATTGTCTTCGGCTCAGCAGGGAATCTCAGACAAATCCCTCTTAGATGCAGGTGGTCGGGCACAAGCAAAGAGTTAAGTCCCGCAGCCCCTTTGCTCCTCCTCTTTGATGTTCTGACATCATTAGTCCGGCCCCCTGAAAGATCTCTTGTGAGCCCTGCACTTCTACTCTGAGATGTTTACAGGAAGCCCATGAGCTGCAGCAGGACGAGGTGTTTATCAGGAGACAGAGATGCTTTGAAGAAAACTATTGGTGCTGGGATCACAGTAGTGTGCCACAGGTGTAGCCTCTGGGCTCAACAGAGTAATGGCTGTTCAGGCTGCAATCATGAACCCTCAGTTCATGAATTTCTGCTTCTCTGGCTCAGTGATGGAGTATGACGTGGAGAAAAGTCTGGACGGCAGTATTTTGGGCGAGGCAGAGACTGAGGAAGACTACAAAGAAACCACTAGGGATCTCCTGAGCTTTATAGACTCTGCCTCAAGCAACATCAAGCTGGCATTGGACAAGCCAGTCAAGTCTAAGAGAAAAGTCAACCACAGGAAGTATCTGCAGAAACAGATCAAAAGGTGCACTGGGATCATCACGCCAAACAATGTGGCAGAACCCGCAGTTAAAAGGCAGGGATCTCCCCCGGCCCAGGTTAGCACTTTGCAGAGTAAAAACCTGCCTAAACGCGATGGGGTACATGCCAACCTACAGAGCAAAAGCCTGGCAGCTCTCTTCAGCCCTGTGCAGGATGTCAAGGGTGAGAAAGCCAAAAAGCCACCCCTGAGGCACCGCAACCTGCCGCCTTCTTTCTTTACAGAGCCTGCCAACTGCTCCAAAGTCAGCTCCACATCTGGGATGATGCTAAAGGACTTGGAACGAGGTAACTCCGAGCCTGTGGACTTCTTTGAACTCTTGGGGCCAGATTACAGCGGCATGGTCAGCGAGCAGGATCTTTATCAGAGTGGGCCAGTCCGAGCACATTCAGAGATAGCAGGACTGGAGCCCACTTCCTACGACTCTCACCATTTAGTCGGGGGTCTGCTCTACTCTGAGCCCAAACTCACGGAGAATATGCGCACAGGCCCAGCTCAGACCCCTGGCTTCTGTCACTCGGACCTGACATCTGGGCCCCTAGAAGACAACTCACTGTGCACTTTGACCTTCCCAAACTTCTTCACTGACTGCTCTATACCTCAGGTCACTTATGATTTAAGTGGTGCTTTCAACAGACCTAATTATTCATCTCTATGAGAAACTGGAGTTACAATAAACTTTCATTGTAGAGAATGTTTTATAACTATTTTATATTGTTGTTGAAGCATCTTAAAGCTGGATTTATATTAAAAAAAAGGTTTTGTATATTGACAATGTCCTACTTTAAATTTTTGTAATCCACCACAAGCTACAGGAGACAAATGGTTTGGTTTGTTAGTTATTACAATAAAATGTTCATCTAAATTTCCTACATGCTTAGAGCCTTGTAGCAAAGCATCCCATTTGTGCTTGTTGATGAAATGTCTGCTTGGATGCAGAAAGCAAAAACCTATTTGCAGAAAAAAAAAAAAGCCTGACATTTGAAGACTTTCAGATGAGTGATTACACATTTGTATCTTTTTGTAAAGAATTGAATGTATGTTGTTAAATGTAATACAACATAAATAAAGCTGGTCTTTATTATTCTGACAAGTGTGTCCATGCCACCGTCTACATAGCTACACTTGAACTTAATTATTTCAATAAAGTGAGACATTTCTGAGAAAAGTTAATTTATTATACTGAATAACATGAGGAAAAAGTGTACACTGAACCTGATGAAGTACTTCTAAACCATACATCACCAAATTATATTGGGTAAAAAGGTGTGTTTGAATATTATATCCTAAAATATGGAGCAAAAGATATACAGTAGAGCTGTTTGAATGCCAACAAAAAATCTACTAAATTGGTCTCAATGTTAGAAAACAAGTGTAATTCAGCCAATATAACCTCTGACTTTCCTGCCTCCAATAAGAAAAAAACACATCAGTAAGTAGGCTAGTCATGATCATCTCCCTCTTCTGGCGGCTGGAGGTTTATTCATTCACTTTGGATTTCCAACACACACAGAAATCTCATTATAACACAGAGCTTCTGACTCAAATGGAAAAATCACACTTATTTCAAGGTTTGAAAAGTGCTTATATTTGTGAGCTTGTTAAAAAATGTGACTTTCCTAAAACTAGTTCACTTTTACCTCAAAATATAAAGTCTGATAATTATTACAAAACAGCCTCAAAATTCATTTTAATGGTTTATTTATATATATATATATATATATATATATATATATATATATATATATATATATATATATATATATATATTTTTTTTAAACTTATTATTATTTATCCGAAAAGTCCTACTGAATTTAAAAATTTATTTTGCAGGGGAGTCCTGGCTAACTAAACTAACGCCTCTTTTAAAGATAAAAACTGTGCCTCGTTCAAAGGTAACTATAAAAAAACATAACATGTGGCATTAATATACATTTGAATTTCACAGAAAGTCCCTGAAAAATTTCAAATTGATTTGTTGTCAAAAGGATTATTAGATTATTTTCTACTTTGAGTTGCGGTTTGCCAGTTCATTGCAATCATATACACATCTACATATCATTCATTGACATGATTTATACATCTTTGAACAAAGTGAGAAGGCTGGAGTGTCATCTATTGTTTAGGAGTTTCACAAATATTTTGTTTTGACTTTTATAAAGACTTGAGACATATTACACTATCCCAAGTGATTTGTATTCTTCACACTAGATGGCAGTGATGCTCTACCAGAACTCCAGTGCCACCACTCCCATGCATAATGATCCCTGTGTCATGATTGAGATTATGTATAAAAGAGCAGTGCTTTGAGCCCCAGTGGTACTTGACTTACAATACAATGTGATAAACCTGTCCCGAATTAGTGCAATGAATACTGTTAAGAATTGGTTCGAACAATAAGATAATCTATCTAATCCTTTTTGATGGGCACAACCGTGCACATATGTTTGTTTGACTCGATTTTTCAAATTTCCTTCTGTCTGGCATTGTTCCTAGAGTAATGCTAACATGTGTTGCACAAAAACCTGCAGTATGCAAAACGCACACACAGAAGCCCTATGGATTTTCTGTCCCTGAGTCGACACTAGTTGATATCACCAGATTAACTCCTATAGAGCCACAGTATCCGCCTTTGATTTAAAGCACAGAGGAGATGTAATGTTTGTCGAAGCGATTAGCAAGATCTGAGCTGGCACAGACTTGAATAACAAGAGCCAGATAGCAAGGTAAACTTGATAATATGTGGCATGGCATATGGTTTCTGCAATGCAAACACATAATCGAAGACGGAGGATTTGTGGTACTTTATGTGTAAACACAAGACACAGGAGCATATTGCAGTTTGGAATAAACTCCACCGTAAAGAACCTATGCATTTTAGAGTTGTTTTCTTCACTGTGGGCTGAAAATGGAGTATCCATCCATAGTTGGCCTCATACTGACCTTTCACAGCCAGTCCTCACGTCTTGTTATGTTAACACCACTGGGGTGGTGCTGAGCAGATCGCAAGAGCTCATTCACAACTCTGTCCAGACCACATACAAGTGAACTTTAATCTGTAGTCAAATCCATTCACTACATATTTTCCCAAACTTAAGACAGACACAAAGCACACAGAATGATGGTAGGAGTTCACATATTGTAGTAACTAACTATTTAACAAAATCATTAAAACTTTTCATTTGATAGAGTGTGGTTATAAAAGGTAGGATTTTACAAATGCAAGCCAAGGTATACAGGTATACATTGAGGTATACAGTATATATGTTAAGTTTTATTTATTTGTTGAGTGTCCTCGTAAAAAAAGTTACATTGTGAAGCAGAGTGAGTGTCTTCAAAGCAAAGTATTTTATCATCCATTTACCCATGGACAAGTACCTGCACATATGCAACACAGGCTTGAGATGAGCATGTCTGTGAGGTTGAACTCTCAAACAAATGCCACCAGATGCTGCAAAAGTAAGCACACAAACCTATAAAAAATTATCTGCGATTTCACTTTGTGAACAGAAAACCAGGAAATATGAGCAATTTAGTGTAGGTGGATAAGCACTTATGACCTCAGCTATAATTTATTATAAATAATTTTGATGACTTTTTATAAACACAATAGTGTTGTCCTGGTAGCTCCTATTGTCTGTTTTCATTGTAAGGATTTCCTGAAAATGCAACTGGCAGCTTTGTCAGCACAAGCTTCAATAACTTTACCTTCATCATAAAAGATGTTGTAAGCCTCTGCCACCTTTCAAGGCCTCACCCTAAGAGTTCTGCTCACTATAAACAAGGTCAGCCAAAGAGATATGAATCCTCGTAGTAGTACATCTCTTCCTTGGAGTGCTGCAAGCCCTTCACAGTGATAACAGTTAGTATCAGCAAGCATTAATGTTACATTAATAATGTATTTGTGCCTGGGCCTTTCATGTCTATGGAAGTAAGATTACCAAAAAAGACAATTTGCTTAAAGCACAGAATATTTTCCTGCATGGATTTCATGTCTCACTGCTTTCCATTTAAGTCTGCATTCATTTTCAGAAGCTAAGATGCAGTGTTTTTCCTCCCCGGGGTGTTGTGTGGACACTTGCTCACATGTGTGTGTTTTTGACAGTAGGATAACAAAAGCACACTCTGCTGCTGACAGAAGTCCTGGCTACATTAAAGCAATAATGGGATTGTTTAACCTTAGGAGATGTTAGCCATATCGACAGATGCTGCTCTCTGAGGATTTAAATTAATAAACATTAAATCAATTACTATAGACCCATTGTTGCATTTTAGAAAATGTGTAAATGTAGGGATTGAAAACAGTCTTGGGATCTGAAAACAATATAATAATTTTAGGTTTAGCTCACTGGATTCTACAAAATCACAAACACTAGGCACATGATTTATAGACAGCTGTATTGCCCACTTTATATACACTCACTAAAGAGAAGTTTTAACAATCCTGTCTATCCATGCAGCCATTTTCAAGTAGGCTATCTGAGGGTTACACTGAGTGGAGCTCTGTAAACCTGATGCTTTTACAAGTAACTTCCCCAGATTGCTCTTCTCATTGCTGGTCATGCTCCAGCAGAGCAGCAGCCACAACTTTTGGGCTTTATGATGATGAAACTCAGAAAAAAGTACAATATTGGGCAGGCAGACAAGGGACTGGCTAGGAAGCTCAGGCAGAAAGATGAGGGTTGGCCCTGTAAAGCATGGCATAGCATTTAAACATAAAAATTAACATTTTTACTGTTACTACATGGGGATAAATTGTAGGTAGACACATAACATCTTCTGTATCTAGTTGTTTAGAACATATACAGCTTGCACATTTCAAATCAGGGTGACTCGGAGAGTAAATCAGTGCATTGCTTCTCTCTCTAATTTGCACTGCTGCTGAGACTGAAGCTGGCGTCCCTAACTGGAAATCAAAACACTTCTGCTCTCATTAGCTGTGACGATTAACATAAAAAGGGTGACATCATCTGCTTATCAGCATAATCGTAATTTATTATCAGAACATGTATCATCAAACTGCTGTCATTTTCCAAACAGGATGGGAGACAGGGAATTACCATCAGTCACTCCAGCTCCAACATATCCTGCACCCCCAAGACACAACATTCACAGGGGAACATGGTCATTACCCTTTTCCAAATCCTCCAAACACATGTAGACAGGATTAGCATATTCCCATAACCCCCGATTATCTTCATATCAACAACACTTTTGCAAAAGCGTTCTACCAAAAGCAGAATTTAGACAAATCAGTAAGGGCATCATGTTTGTATGCTGTGTAATGGGATGTGTTAGAAACATGTATGAGAATCTGTCTTTAAGGACAAGCAGAAGTGAGTTTAGAGTGGAAGGGTAGGACAGCAGGTGTCAGGCTACGGCTGAAAGACTTCCACAGCTCACAATTAGTGATGTGTCTACTGGAGTAATACAGTGGGGTCTAATGCAAGCACTCGCTGCCTGATGCCTCGCCTGACTGCTGACAGATAAAACAAATCAGGACTGCTTATTTATTTACTCTGTTTGTTCTGTTCAGCCGCTTTATTCCAGCTGCTACTGCTGTTTGCATGGAAATGAATTTGGCCCAGCAGTTCACTGAACCAAAATTCATGGTGTGCTGAGTGACAGACAACCTTTTACATACAACATGTTTTACGTTACCTGTTACAGAAAAGCTCTTTAAATATTCATTAAAGAAACATTTTGTTAGATATTTATAATCTCATGCATTTAGAGATACAGTCAAGAAAACTGCACTCTTTCTTTTTTATTGTAGGTAGTTCATAAAAGATATTTGGTTATTAATCTTTAATATCCTTGAGTGGAGTGCTCTGATAATTAGCAACAGTAGCTGATACTGCTGTCCTAGCAGCACTGATAATAGACTTCCACCTGGCATGATAATGATCCTACAATTGTGTTTTGTTTTAGTTAGACAAAAGCCTATAGTTGTGTCCAAACCTTGAGACCAGAAGGCACCTTTCAGAAGGTAATTTTATTAGGAGTGCAGCAGACAGATAGCTGCTTTGCACCTCAGCTGAGGACTGAATATGTGTAGCAGCTTTGTGGTAATTGAACACAGCCAAGTCTGCCACGGCATGCCAAATGATAACACTTAAAAAAAAATTCTACTACTCTGCAGTGCAAGTGGGAATGCGAGTAACATTCTCACTTCAAAATAGATGTTGCTTTGTGAATAATGTCAAGATTGGCTGTCTCAGTGGTCGACAGCAGTGCTCACTTATGAAGATCTAGCATGTGTTTTGCACTAGCATGCTGCAATTACATCTGCATGTCTTCATGACTCCGAACATCTTGTAAAATCCCTCCCAGGATGCTGTGAGGTGCAAATGTTCAAGGGTATTAGGAGTGGTGGAGGGCAGGCTTCAGTCTAAAGGTATAAGTGATGTGCCCATCATCTGCATAAGCGCTGTATTATACCTATTATAGCACCTGCACGTCCCTCGGGGACCATAATCATCTTAAAACACAGACAAAATCCCATTACTTGTCACAGATTTCCTCCCTCATAATTATCCAGACCTGGCCACTGGGAGGAGGGGTGAAGGACGTCAGACACACCACTATCAGACTATCTTCAGGAAATATCTAGGGGTTATCTATTTTCATCCTGCCATTACTATTCCCAGTTCTGGCTCTCCTCAATCCTGCGGTGACAGCCATTGCTGTTGAGAACCTACTTGAGATCTACAAGTCTTAATGTTGACAGTAAACACTCTTTGGAATGCAGTTAAGGTCCCAAGATGCTAATCTAAGTTGTTTATTTCATCCATTTCACTACATTTTCTGGAGCAATTTGGATTTGAAAAGGATTAGTTACAAGGCACCAGAATGCACTTTAGAAACAGTTGACTAAGAATTGATTTGCTTTCAGCACAGCCTATTGTTGTTTTTTTTTTTAATAAACCTAATGCTAAAGAAAATAAAAGGTTGGAGAGAGTCAGCAAACAAATCCCCATAGTGCTTTTGTTCCTTAACCCTAACCTTTCACTAACTTCATCTCCATTTACTGATAGAATAGCATATGAGTCAAAGCATTTAAGAAACATTGCCTTTTTTTCATACACACTTAAAAGGACCTGCACTGTAATACCCTAAAGGTTTATGGGGCCAGGAGGAGACAGACACAAACCACAAAAGTCAATCTTCAGCAGACTCAAACTAAATATCCTATTTTCATCATTGAGGTTAATCAGCAGCACTGTTCCCAGGTAACCTTAGCAATATGCAAGCCTTGACGTTGTTTTTTTCAGTCACTCGCAGCACAGATGGGTGTTTGCAATATTCCCCCTGAGCTTTGTTTTTTCTTCTTTCCATCAAAGCAGACCTAATATGGAGAATCAGAATAGCTGGGGTTTTCTGGTACCCACTGAGTGTTCATTTCTGGTTTCTTCCCTATAAGTGAACAACACAAAAACAAACACAAGCTGGCCACACTTCAAAAGACATACAAAGAAACAGTAGGCCTGTGTAAATGGAACATAATTATGCTGAAGTTGTCTGAGTATCTTGAGAGTAAGCCAAGACTGAAGACATTATATAAGCTTTGCTATAAGTATCACTTCATTAGAGGCACATAGAAGATTGTAGAGGTATAAATTACATGGCAGTATGGACTTGTTTTCATCTGAAAGCTCATCTGTTGTTTTGTGGCTTTTAGCACTAAACATTGTTTTTTAACAGTCTATGCATACAATACATTCCTGGGTAAATTATGTATGTTATTCTATGAAATTGCCCCAAAGGCATCCACACAATACAGTATATCCTCCAAGATTGTTTGCTGGATGTACCAGACATTCTCAGGTCCAAGTGGAGACAGATGAAGAGAGTACTTAAGTGAGTGAGTGAGTTATTTTATGAATGATGACATACCCTCATTTTTTAACAAACAGTTTATCTTGAGCCCTGTTCCTGGAAACCTTTGATGTTAGCTCAAAAAGCAGACTGAATCAGAAGTAGACTCTTCCTTGTGACATTTGCTTTCAGCTCATATATAAGATGTAGATTTGTGTTAGTGTTATAGAGGACCAAAGGCAGATAAAAGGGAGATTGATTCCTAGTTATTTTAAAGGAATTCTGAAATCAAAGGCTAACTCCCAGATGTGAGCTATGGCTTTACATTTAAGTTATGACTAACACAATAATAAGTCAATGCTATTTTAGAGAACAGTATAGTGCAGATAGACTATACCAGCTGCAACTTCTGGGGCTGAAAAAACATAAAAATACACAAACAGTCTCAAATGGACACAAGGCTTGCTCTGATATCAAGCAGTAACAAAAACAGTTAACAAATATTTCACAATTAGTTTGAGGGTGATTATATTACATATGACATAATTCTTTTTCTTTTGCAGCTGTCATCAAACACTTTACATTTAGTACTCACATAGTCCTCTGTGTCCGACACACATCACCGATGGTGCCGACACTGTATCCTGACTTAAATTGCAATAGGCCTTTTTTAATCTGTCAATGGAGCCCAAATTGCTTCAGACTTGCCAACCACTAAATTAACAGAATTGACCGTCACTGTTGAGTTAACGTTCCCCGTGATGTTAAGGCCAATGTAAAATTCACAGCTAATACAGACTATTTCATTCACAAGATTTAAAGAGAAAGTGCATTAAGTGGTGATGGTATACGCTAGGCTAAGGTTGACAAAAACATTGTGTAAATTGCACATTGCACATTCTTGGAAGAGGTTATGGTCAAATAAAAGCCCCAGTAGCAGTCCTCTAGCGGCTTGACGTGTAATGAATATTGAAAATTAGCTGCAAGAAGGCTTGGATTTATCTACATGCACAGAAACTAGATTATTGACTTCTGGTCCACAAACCATTGTAAATCTGTCACGGAAATAGCCAAATAATATTTCAAACCAATCTAATATGAATCTCGACACAAAGGTGTAATAACGTTCACCTCTATCGACATATTGCGTTTAAAGCCAAAGTCTATATACAAGTATGAGTAGAAAAAAATGAGAAATCCACAAACACTAACAACTGAAGTGGTTGTAGCAATAACGAACTGCAGACGAGTGTGGAAATGTTCACCCACGCCCAGACTTTTATGTACAGTACATATCCGCAGTACTCTTAAGGCTAAAGCTAATCGTTTCCCATTAAATATTAACTTGGTCGCATTTTAGCTTCACGTGTAACTACATCTCCAGCCCTATCAATCCGAACAAATATCATTAGTATGAGCACAGTCCTCTGTGACCTTTTCAGATCACATTATGATAGCGAGCACAGTTAAAGGTCACGTAGTGTCCTCTTAACAAAAGATGAGGCATGGCACAGTGTGAGCAGCGTCGATTCTCTACAAAAACACAATGGTATATGCCCCAAAAAATTATAATCATACATCACAGACTATCAGGTTATTATTTCAGCTAGAATTTTTACCATAAACTTACAATGGCCATGAGATCTAAAGGTCAAAGCACTACTGTTTCATATAACGTTACCCATTTCTAGGAATTGATTTCTCCAGATTACTTTTTATCTTACTGTATTCACTCTCGCTATATTGCTTTGTATAACTAATCAGACAGTACGAAAGTATTAGTATACAGTAGGTGTCACAGTTGCCTCACACGAAGAAGGTCCAGAGTTCGACTCCCAGGCCGGACAGGAGTTTGCATCTTCTCCCTGAGCTTCGATGGGTTTTCTCCGGTTTAGTGACATGACCGGGGTACTTGGGCGCTCCAGGGAGGTGGCTGATTAAAAAGGGATTCAAAAATAAATACTGTGATTGTGATTACTTGCTAAGATCTATAATAATTACTGCTAAAGGTATAAAAGTAAGTAAGTCTTGGAGCTGAGAACAACGGTACAACAGCTGTACTACACTGTTATGCATTTCCCATTCATTTAAATCAAGCTGTCAAGCTGATAAAACATGCAATGACACTTCACACTTGCCTGTTTTCTGCTTTTCCTTTAGCACAACACTGAAGTTTCAAGCATCATCCGTATAATTTGTGTAAACAATCATCTCAGAGCAGAGCACTTCAGTCCTTGTTTCACACCGAGAGCTGCTTTTATTCTGGTCAGGTGAAGCTGGAGTGAAAACAGCCCCTGCGTTGACCTTATTAATTAATTTCACTGGGACTTTCTGTTGATTACTAAACAGTGGCTGAATAAGTTGCTGGTGCATGATGAGTAAATATAATTCACAATGTGGAAAGAAGACTAGTCTGTCGGCAGAAGAATCTGAGAGAGGTTGGATAATAAAGAATTCTATTTCTAGAAATAATATTGAAGGGATCATTTAAAAAAGGCAGCAGCTGTTAATTATGAGATGTTAAGTTAGACACCAATCAGTTATGCATTATTTATGATTATTACTTATATTTTGTCATTTTCATGATAACGCTGTCAACTAAATGTACACATAAAATGTTTAATGACAATAATTAGCAGGTGACGAGTCCAAGCAGATAGTCTGCTGAATGTAAAGTCAACAGTGCTAATGTTAGCTCGAGTAGCTACTTGATTAAAAACAGCCAAGAAAGTGCTAAAATAATGTGATAATAAGACTTTTTTACTAAGCCAAGGACATACAGAGACTTTAACATCTGATTCAGGATGTTCTTTCATAATGTCTATTAACAGCTGTATTCCTCACAGCATCTAAATAAATCGAAAAATAAATCATATCTACCCTGTAATTGGAACGAGAAATTAGATTCATAGTCGCATAGTCAGATATTATATTCAAATATGAACTTAATGACCTTTGTTAGTCAGCCAAGAAAAGCAATTACCCAGTTAACATTAAACTAAAATACAGCCATTGATCTCTGTGATTATGATACAGTCACAGCACGGGCACCTGGCTTTTAGAGACACAAAAGTCATTTTTACATCTGCATTCCTCTGATGTAAGTCATTAAACTTCGGCTCTACGGTAACATTTAAACATAACACACAATGGGACTATTATGTTGCAGTGAATAACCATACTTGTAAGATAAAGCATACAAAACAGCCCTATCAGTGCTCTTCCACAGAATGTTACAGATGTTTATGATGTCAAAAATGGTCATTTTATTGTTGCTGTTTCAACTCAGCATTGCCAGTCTGAGAGTAATTTGGAGTCCAATTGTAATTATATTGGCAAAATGTCAAGCTCATAAAGAGAATATTTTCCTAATGACAACAATAGTGGCTTCTTTGTTATGGCTTGTCCTGTACTTTAAAATGTGATAATGTGATATTTGCACATCGACTGTTCTCACATTCTGTAGGTGTTATCGTGACATTTAGGGTTTACAGTAACAAGCACCGACAACACAATAGCACTTGAAGCTTTTTTGAGCTACACAATGCTACCTCCTGTTTAATTTTGAAATTAGCATACATCAATCTTCTGCACCTTAATTAAATTGTGTTGGGTGCTATTGCTCAGGACGGGGCAGAGCAACATGCTTCTTAATGAAAATCAAGTCTGAACATTAATAACATGTCTCTGGTATAGATGGCAGAGGAGCTCTTCACAGTGATTGTTTTTTCAAAGGTGTTGCACTGCAGGTGATGTTTGACATCTATGAAAGAAGATTACAAGCAATAACCGCTGCTTTTTGTGCTGTTCTCTGATCTGTTTCTCTCATATTCGTTTGTCTCTCTTGATGTTTTCTGTTTTATGATTGATAGAAATTATACAGTTATAGTAGACTGAGGATATTTCCACTGCATCTTCCTGGAAAAGGTAATAATAGGAAAGGTGCTTTTGTCACATGGATTTAAATCAAAGTAATGAACCATTAGTGTCCCTCACAGACCTCCGCTCCAGGAGTCGAACACAATATCAAAGGTGGACAGTTCCAGTACAGAAAATCCTGCAAATACATATGACATTACAGCTTAATGAGCCTCATGTGTCTGAATGTAATCTCTCAGTGAAGCCCATGCTGGGCAGGGTACATTAGTTGCACTATATAATGCATTGGCAGTGCACCGTAGGCTCAGGCAATGTGAGAGCGCAGCACACACACTGTGTAATATCATCTCAATGTCATCCCAAAGATTATGCTGAAAAGGCTCCTGATGAAACTAAAAATGCGGACTTATAACAACATGTACAAATAATGATTAATCAACAGTGCGTAAAGTAAGTACTATTACACAGTGCTGGGTTAAAAGGCATGATATCAGGTAAGATTAAGATAGTAATAATCAACTTTCCCTTGGTAAAATCAGTTCCTTTTGGCTTCAGTGCTTACCTTGTTCTTCAAAAAACTATTACGACAACACATTCAAACTTATTTATTTCATTTTACCCATGATTTCTAACTCTGTGTTCTAAAGGTATAAATGACAGTTGCATTCTGCTATTGTAACTTTAATCTTCATGGTTGGATTTGAGCAGACCATTAAAGATTATTTTTAAGAATCTGTTAATTGATATACAAATATAAATCCATACAATACCCATAACAGTTATTTTTCATTTATACTGTGATGCCATTGTGCTTCTTTTTGAGTAAACATTCTGCTCTGGTGTGATTGCCAGAAAATAGATTTCTAAAATTTATAATACAAATTGAGATATTCTGGAAATAATGACTATGATGTCTTGTTCACTGTAACTGACAGTTCAGCGCTCAACTAAACTGCTTGCTGAATAAAGGAATATTTACAAAAAAGCCTGTGTAAACTAAAGCAGTCGTAATATTCAAACTACATCTAGTGGTATGTTCAAGTACACCGAGTCTTTGTAAATGAGGGCAAAATTATATTATGTAATATATTTTTGCTCATGTCCTAGATATGACCTGATTTGTTAATGACCATTTGAAGAGTGTCACATGGATAGAGATATTTTTAAAACTAGATCCATATACATTGATTGAAATCAGTGTCACCCAAGTAATTGATTTCACTTTGTATCCCTATGTAGTAGTAACCTATCTAAGCTAATTTAATTCAGAAGATCAGACTGGAAATATTTCACAACAGTGCTCCCAGAGTGTGCAATACCTGTCATAACCTGTTCATAGCAGGTCTTTTGGTTATTGTTTTACTCAACATATCTTGCCGGCTTCACGTTTCATCACTTGTCTACCTGGCTGCCAGTGACTGAAATGAAATTGCTGCTGACTTCTTCTCTCATGTTCTTTTCAAACCTTTCCAAGCTGCTCTACTTGTTTATTTGTCGGTTTCTTTGTTAGTTTCACATTAAGGCATTGGTAGATAGGCAACATGGAAAAATATGGACAATGAAATAGGAGGCAATCTATGACAAAATTTATGCAATACACAATGTTATCTTTTTTCAAATACTAAGCTTTCCAACACTTTTATCTGAGCAGACATTTGCTTCGTAACTGATTCATAGCCTTGCTCTATGATCTGCTTCTCCAATTAAATGATTCACTTAGATTTTTGTCTTAAAACTCCTTAAACGTGTATGTCTAATTAGGAGTCAATTATCTGAAGTACCAACTGAAAAAATGTGACAGTCCAATGGAAGTTTTAAACACAGAACTGTGAGCTTGGCATTTCTGTCACAATGGTGCCAGCTATGTAATTAAAGGGCTTTTGTTGTATGGATCGTTGCTTTCATCTGATTAAGGACTGATAGAAAAGAATCTATGAATCAAAGATAACCAACCTAAATAATTAGCTGTCATCAACGTTATGTCCACTTACAACCGTTGTAGGTGCTGTCTTTTACATAATCAACTGTGGATAGTAATTAATCACAATAAGATACTTTACCAATACCAAGACCTTTATTTTTGTATTTTATTTTATACATGTATTATCCCAGTGGGGAAATTCATTGTCGGAAGTCTCCACCGGGGGCACCCAGATACAACGGACGTGTCGCTAACTGGAGACTATAGCATGTTTTGATGTAAAGTTTGATCTAAATACAATTGATTTCTCAAATATTCACCCAAACTGTTAAGTATGACGTCAATGTTTGATTAGCTTATCCTCCTATTCTGCAAGAAACGCACTCCTCCACAGGGGTTACCTGTACCAAACTGTGGCCTGAACCGTACCACCGTGGCTTTTGATATTTCTGAATGTCTCTTTAACAATATATGTATGCAATTGTCTCAACACTGTTGGAGGTAAATTCAAACGCACAGCCATTTTCAGTCAATTTTCCGGAAGGGCAAACACTGGACAGGGTCATTTCAATTACTGAGTCTGCTGAAAAAAAAAAAAAAAAAAATTTGATTCTAATTTGGCTTTATATCAATTAATAAACCCTGACAGCCATATTACATCAAGGTACAAACTATAAGTATGAAGGACATGCTGTTACCTAATGATTTAATTACAGAATTCTACATTGACATTATGTGAATACAAAATAACCTGACTGGCTCTCCTGTGTGGGCCGCACCCAGGACACAAAGCCCCAGGGGTAATCCTCAACTGCAAAGAACCTGTGGCAAATCTGTGTCTGCATTGACTAAAGATGGAGCCCTGAAAAGGTTCACCTTCAGAGTGAAGCTATTGTGTTTCTCCCGATTTGGGCCTGATGCTAATCACTGTGGATTGTATTTTATGCCTTAAGGCAGGAAAATGTGCTGATGAAAGGCTCTGAATAAATGAACCTTATCACCGAATGGCATCTCGGCCTGCCCTGTGACTTACTGAAAAAGCCTTTGCTAAATGTCAGGGGCAGTCACAATGCACATGTGAGATAATTAGAGACAAATCAACAATCCACACATGGACTGTCCAGTTATCACTGCTGATTAAAATATCAGGTTTGAAATACCGTCCTCATTTGTCAGAGCAGAAATTTATAAGTTGGTGGTTGGATGTGATGATTACAGGTTGAGCAGCTCATTAAACTACATGCTCAAAAGTAATAAAAAACAAAAATAACACAAAAATAATAACACAAAAACCATATTATGCATCAAATAGAATAGAGGGTACTTTCTGTGCATTCCACTAAGTTCCCTAAATGTTCTGGAGTACTTTTAGTACTTTTAGTGAGTGCTCACTATCAGAAGTTTTTCTTTTTTCCTCGTAGCAATGCAAACCATATTAATTTATATGCAATGTTTTGGTGTGCAAAAGCATTCGGTTGTTCATGTTGTTGTTAAAGGTGTTATATATTGAGTGCCCTCTTGAATCAACATTTTCTCGTAAAATGTGATGCAAATGTTTTCTTATATATTAGCTTGATAGTCAAGTAGTATTTTGAGTTATTGTAGAAAGACCCTTTTGACAGCCTTTGCGCTTTTTCATATGCTGTTTTGTTATGAGCAGTCCTGGTTCTGGTTCATAAAATATGAGAATGAGCTCAAGCATCTTCAACTGACTTATGCACATCTGGACATCCAAACATCTGACCTTTTCTTAAAAGCAAACTACCTGAAGCATACACTGTCCAATTTCTAATGATTGACTCTGAGTAACTAATTTATTTTGTAAAAGTCAAGGATGTAACATTACTTAACACACAAAAATCATTAGTATCGCTTAAAAGAAACATTGAAATTAAGGCAGAGTAGTCACTAATTCCACACTTAAGTGCTTTCTGGTGACATTAATTAGGAATCTGTAATTACCACAAGTGTTTAAATTACACACTAACTTTATTTCCATCCTTGTTAATAAGTAGCATCATGCATGAAGAGGGCCATACATTTTCCCGTGAGAAAACAAGCAAACTATAAAACTTAAATATAAAATAATGTGCATATAAAATGTTGTTCAAATAGCTACGTTAACACTGGCCCAAACAAGATCTGTTTTGGACTGCGTTGTAGCAAACTGTAGAGCAAATTAAAAAAAATCTTCTGTGGTCACTAAACCTACCAATATATTGTTATATTGTACAATAATATTATTATTTTTTATAGTTTTAGGCCAGGGAGTTTATTTTTATACTAAAACAAATGAAAATGCTGTCTTTTCCTGCAATAGAAATAAATCCTATGTGTATGTAGTATGTGTGCGTTTTTGAGGGTGAAAACGCCCCATAGAGTAAGGCTAAGTGGGCAATCACTCATTGTGAGTAACGGCAAAGGTGAAATGTAAGTAAACTGTGTGAATGTGCATGACCAGCCTAGTGCCAGATGCTGAGCGCTGGTGCCAACATGGCATGTGAATGAGTCATTAAATCAGACGAGTGGAATCTATTGGCCTTTCTCTGATGGCCTTAGCACTCATTCAAACTAGCAGCACTTCAACCCAGGACTTTTTTTGCTCAGGGAAAGCAGCCAGCTGTTCCCAATTCATTATTGGTTCGTAAAAAAACATAGGGGAGGAAAAAAACTGAACAAATTTTTAAAATGGCACTGCAAATAGGACCACGGGGAGGCCTCTGTGGTATTAGAAAAAGGAAAACAGTTTCCTGTAAGCAGCAGATTATGAAAACATTAAGCAACAATTACCTTAATGAGAGTTATTGAAGCGGCAAGGTAGCAGACAAGCTGTGTGCATCTGGCTGCTGCATCTGGCTGCAGTGGCACAGCATCCAAAGGGGCAGGCTCTAAGATAGTTATTTGTTATGAGCATTTCTTCCCTGTGGAAGGAGAAATGGCATGTCAGTAATTGTCATGTACCGAAAATGATCGCATAGGCTGCATAGGGATGAATTCACTGCTGTGGATACTAACTGCACTGTCAGAAACGTAGAAGCTGTCAGTTAGAGTAAATTGAAAAAATGGCTTTCAGAAGGCAATTCATATCCTCCCTGTGTGTTAAGAGATGAGCTCAAGATAGATTATATCAATTTGTAATAGCACTCAATTCTTCATCTCTTATTTTGGTTTGGCAAAATGAAGTTGCAGCCATAGGGCAAACATTGCTCTGTGTCAGGCCATCACACAAGCTACAGGTATAAGATTTATGTTGCATTATTAAGCAGTAAATTTAGGAATATCTCATTTATTCATCTTACAGTGTCAGCACTGTAAGATACATACGTACATACATATGGTCCATGGACTGTTAAGTGGCAGCTTTATGGTGTTTTTGGTGTTTGCCACGCTGGAAACATTTTTAGGAAATGTTGGCAACATGGCACAAAATCAGCAGGTGCATGTTCAGGCCCATCTTTTCTTTTCTTTCTTTTCAAAAAGCTTTGCTAAAGATCTTCAGTTGATTGAAGGTGTACTCCCCCTGTACCTCTGTACCAGACAATCTATTTTTATCACTTTTTAACTGTTTCCTCCCTATTTTATGCAAATTTAATAAT
This sequence comes from Perccottus glenii, assembly GCA_024416835.2. Lineage (NCBI taxonomy): Eukaryota > Metazoa > Chordata > Actinopteri > Gobiiformes > Odontobutidae > Perccottus > Perccottus glenii. Next base: position 13,628,005 of record CM044550.2, read on the forward strand.
CATAACAAATGAAAAAAATAACTTATCATTATGGGCATGTTGTAAAAGATGGACAAATGACAAACCAAGCACCATCTTCTTAGTAAATTGTGCTACATGTTGCATGCCATGATGACAATAACATTTATGAAACATTTATTACTACTTCCTGATTTATCCCAGACAACTAGGTGTACAATAATAAATGCGGCCCATTTAAGCAGGGAGTGGGATTAAGGGTCTGCATGCTAGGCACAGATATAGTGTACAGTAACGTGGCACTCTACTGGGGACTTAAGATGGATGGGCTGGGCCTGAGTCGGGATGGAACGCCTCCATAGGGCCGTTTGGCCTGGTGGAGCCCATCAATCAGGGCGGCACCACAGGTCTGGGCTGAGGCAGTGTAATGATGCGAGCAGCATGTGGCCGAGCCATCCCTGGCTGCTCAGGTGTAAGGGTCTGCCCTGTCCAGCAGTCCTCTCAGCTCCTTCACCACTATCATCCATCATTTAGCAGCCCAATTCATGCCATAGAACACATTTTAACTGATATGATAACTTCCCATCAAAAGTAAGGCAAAGTGTAAGTGTGACTTCAGAATTTACGGGTCAATTATTATTGAGGCCAGACACAACATGTCTGGTTTGGTATTTTACATTTTGTGCTATGTCAAAAGCCAAAACAATTGACAATAAAGCCTCTGCTCTTTAACCTGCTCCAATAAAAATAATGTGCCGTGATCCTTGACTTGGCTTGTATTTGGATTTCCAATCTTTCAAATGGAAGGAACAGTGCAGAGGTGAAAACCACAAGAATCACTTTGTCTAATAGCAGCTGTACATGAAGCTGTCATTAGGCATCTTTTATGAGGCCCATACTCAGATCAGTTGGCAGCGTGGACACTTCAATCTTTCACTAAAGTGCATTAAAGGACATATTTTATTACACATTATGTGCTTTATATCCCTCACATAAACATATTAGGCTCCTAGATGAAGGTGGCCTTATGAGTCCCATAAAGCCGCCCTCATGAATATGATTGTAAAAACTGCTACTCAGTATGGACTTGTGTAAGGGGAAGGTCATTTGGTAGAAAGCATGCACTGCAAAAATGTCTGCGTATAAAGATGCCTTTGGTGGAGTTTCCAGACTATCACAGCCTTATGAACTATTTTTTTCATCTTGAATAACAAAAGTAAACCATTTTATGAGCGCAGGATCTGTTTTGTCTGTTAGTAAAGTATAGTACTGAATTTCTTAAAATGAATCACTGCAGTTGTTTTGGGAGGCTGTCATAGCTATCATACACTGAGCATACATGAAGGGGTCAGCAAACTAAGGCTGTGTTCACACTTGTCGTCTGCTTTATTTGGTTCCCACCAAAACAGAAAACAACCCATTTAGTCCTTAGGAAAAAGCCCCGGTGAAATTAGGGTTCACAGCTGGCACCTTTAAACTGCTGACCAAACAACCAAAACACACGAGACAATGTTAGCCCAAATGCTAATAAGGTATGTTACCATTGCATTTTACCTTCTAAGTGCTTCCCATTTTCCCTCTTCTTATTTTATTTAAGTGGACAAAATTCCTGCAAGTTGTCTTTTACGCTCTTGGGAGAACTAAACGGCTACATGTTTTTATCGCCACTTTATGTCGCTCTTCTTGTTTGAGGTTCACACGTACATCAAACCGTACCAGAGTTCAGTTGGAAGCGCACTGAGGTTTGTATGGAGCATTTACACTTCTCAATCAAACTGTATGTATATAGCAGTTTTCATACAACTCAAGATAAGTTACTTAAAATGATCAAACACATCAACATTCACAACAGTTTAAAAACAATGGTGGCTTTGTTTCAATCTATTTCACGTAAAATAGAGAATAAGAGAGAAAAAGAAATTCATACAATAAAATGAATAAATAAAAATATAGGCTAGTGAGTTTAACAAAGTTATAATCCGTTAATAAAAATCTTTAAAACTCACAGAGCAGCTGCACTAGAGTCCGTTTGAACTGCACCAAACACAGCAAGTGTGAACACATACTAAGTGAGCATTAACAGTGGCATATAAATTCTGCTCTTGTTTCTGGAATGACCATTCAATTAAAAGCCACAATCTGGTATTTATATAGCTACAAATGCAATGATGAAGGATGCAGAATCAACTAAGCATTTTCCATTTTCTTATGCAATCAATGTCAAATGATAATAAAAAGGCAGTGCTTTTGAAAGGGTGATAATTGCTTTTTGTTCTTCACTGATGATTACCAAGTTATGGAAGCATAGCAATTTCTGATTAAACCTTAAATTGGATTTTAAAACTAGGATTTGAAGAGAGAAGCAGCTTTATGCAATGCATTTGATATGGAATTTAAATTCTGTTCTTTCCTATGAATTAAAGAAAACCATTAAGCACTATGCCATTTTAAAGGTTTATTAATTTGATATTGATTGTTTCATTTACATGAAGAGGGATTTCATGCTCCTCTATAATAGAATGACTAATATCCCCTCAAATCCTTGTAAGCTTGTAAACCCGTAGAAGGAATATTTCCTGATTGAGCTGCAGCGCCTCCACTGCCTATTTTCCCAATGTCACATCTTGTTAATCTCACCCTTATTTGGACATCTAATCAGTGAGACCTTAGTGAGTGAACTTCATAATTAAAGAATGTTTTATTATTATGTCTTTAATTACATAACTGTGCCACTTTGTTTTAATTAAAATACCCTCTCCCAATGGGGCCACAGTTTGAATAACTTTCTTGTGCAAGACAGCTCAAGAGGTATATGGCTATACATGAGCTTTATTATTCAGACCGCCACCAATAGCTGTCTTAGGAAGCACTCTATGACCTTGAAAATGAATGAAAGACATTAATACTCTTGTTGCTGTACCTAACACAGCAGGGAAATTGCAAAATTGTATGCTCCATTACTACTTGTAGTTGCTTCCAATCTTTTCCCAGCATTCATTTCCTCCTATATCCAGACATAAAGAGAAGTCATGACCACTGTAATCTGGGGGTTAATAGCCATCTTTATAAAAGCAGCTGAGGGTGAACGTCCTTTTTCCAAAGAGAGGGGCAAAGCCCAATGATTATTAAGATGTGTTGCCGAGACATAATGGAGTTCCAGCACATTACAGATACCTCTCTATGTCATTAGGTTTTGTCAAGCATAGAAACACTCATTTTACTAATATGGACAAACCATTCTTCACTGGCAAAGTAATGATTAGGGCACTGTCCAATCAAGCCATAGCTAAGTCATGGTTCAGCCGGCCTGTTTCTCCACCACCATAGATGGCAGTGTTGCACTGCTGTCAAGCTGACTGACAGCATATGTGGTGCCAGTCAGGGCTCACTGTGGTGTCAGTCTACAGAATGGCATTCAAAAAGCCTCACCTTGGTGAATTAGGTTGTCCGCGACGTGTTCATCTGTCAAAAGAAAATGTAATGTTTTAATATGATGCACTAATTGCAGCAGTCAGATATTATGCAACATGGTTAGCCAAATATGAGGATCGTGTCAGGAGTGCGTTATACATGAAGTGCAACAAATATAAGGTGGCATTCTTATTGACATGATTTTCATCAAAACCAAATGTAACCAGAGTCATGTTTATTACTGTATGCTACATACAGTATGTAGTTTTTGACTCATGCTTAAATGCCTCCATAGATTTTAAAGAAATTGAAGGCACTTCCACATCCACAAACAATACAAAAATTTACTAAATTCAATGCTTATCTTATGTTACATTAAAATCAAAGATAATAGGATGATGCTTTAGATTTACCTATGGGTGTTGTAATTTTTGTTCTAGCAGCCTTCATAGTTATATGCTCAGTGTCTTTCAGTGGGTGTAGACATCTCTGTACAGTGGAGATGAGAATTAGAGCCCAGAAAGCATTTAAGGCACCATTTGTTGAGTGAAACAGCCTACACATGGCAGGCCACACGCACAGGCCATTGCTGTGGCTATGGAGCTGTCTGGTGGCTCTCCAATTTAACAAAGTGATGTTTTAATGAACTTGGCTCCAAGGGAGAGAAACGCCATTCTCATTTGCAAAAAAAAAAAAAAAGAAAAAAAAAGAAATTCCAGAACACCTGCTATTGAATAAATGCATAGTAACAGCAGAGGTAAAGCTGTGACAAGGTCATAAATAAATAAGTTGGATGATCACATTGAACACATACTGTGTATCAATATGTTATCATTAACACTCTTTGATATCATTATAAATTCAACTACACAGCATCCTTGTGAAGCAGCTGACACACACAAGTGTGGACCATAGTCAAACTGAGACTGGCCTCATTAGGACCAGAAACTTTGGGTTTAGTGCCACAAAGAGTCTGTGAATCATGCTATGAATCACATTTGCTGGGGCAAAGAGCCACACTGTAAACATCAAGGTTACTTGGGAAGGATGTTCTCTGATTAAGACATCTCCCTGAGGCTCCCTTATAAAATACAAGATGAAATCCTTTAATGCATTGCTAACAGACAAAGCTCTCTTGAGCCAAAAGAATCTATTTGTCAGTGCACTTTTAATTGACTGTTTTTACATGGTTTAAAGATGTCAATTTATTAGAACATTTCTTTACACCAGTGGCGAACCGTGCCCATCCAACCCTGGCCTTCACACACTTGAACGCAGACTGTAAGAGGTCTCAGAGGGAGACGCTTTGTCTCAAACTAGTTTGAAAGGCACCACTGAAAACACACACACAGTGCTCTGCCCAACAGTACACTACAGCTGATCAGCAACAACAAGAACACTCACAATCATCACTGACAAATATACACAAAAATAAATTGTGCCCAAAAGCCATCATCACCAACAACCTCATTTCATTTTTATTAATATGTTAAGCATTTACTGCTCATTAAAAGGGGAGCCTGACAATACTTTTGCCAACCACAAATCAAAGGCACATCACTGTAATAAGAGGTGTTACAGAGATGTTCTGAGCTGAGTGGCAACGTAAGGAAGGCTATTATCAATCTGAAGAGTAAGGTAATAGGTTTTTTTGATAAAGAGCCTTTATTGGGAAATCATTCTGGCAACAGTTTTGTTCAGGGGTGATGTTTACGTTTTAACACATGCCCCTCATTTACAGCCCATAAGATGAAATGCAATGATTTCTGCAATGACTAGTTGACCCACTTTGATTTGCATCAATTTCCATTTCTTGTTATTCAAGTCTCGAAGAAACTCCCACTTACAACCTCTTCAAAAGTTCACCCAAAACAAATGGTTTTGAGCCAGCTGTGTCTAATTCTACTGTTAAAGCAGCTGCAATAAAGTCATAATAATGGCGCCAACTAGTGGTTAAAAACACAACATACATCAATGCTTAGGACTTATCTGACAAGTGACTGTAGATCAAACTCTGATTGTTAGTTCCCACAGAAACACAGTTGTACTGGATTCATTTCATCCACTGAAGGCCTAAACAATGAGAGCAGTCTATCTACAAAACCACAAAATATTATTGGACAACTGTACTTTACTGTTCAGGACATTAACCCTTTCATGTTTGCAGCCTAAAGTAATGTCATAAAAAATACAATAGACTAATTTGATTAAAGAATGAAAAGTATATGAAATATTAAATATATACAGTATGTAGTATAATGTTTTATAACATTTAAAAATGTAGGCCTTCTCTGAAAGCATTAAAGTCCCTGGCGGTTCCCTTCTGCATTACACATTAGAACAAGTATACAGCAATGAGACTGATGACTGTAAAATTGATCTTCAGTGTCATTAAAAAATAAATGACTTAACTAAGAGTGCAATATATTCAGATGCACAAGATATTTTTAATTTCTTATATTAACTTTAAATATGCAAATATGCAAATATGTGACAGTGCCTTAAAATATGACCTACAGCTGCTGATAAAGCATTATAAGGCTATAAATGTTGATGGTGGCATAATTACCAGGCTGATTTGATATATTTACATTACTACCTTTTAGCTCTTCCAATCAGGCCATGGCACTGTAAAGACTACTACTCAACTGTAGCACTTAAGGTATTTAATTGTTATGTTCACTCTTCTGCTCTGTAGAAAATAACCGTGTTTACAAGATTATACATTCTCTGAGAAACAGGGCATTTTTTTTTCAATAGTATTATCTTGTTGTTGTTGTTATCATGCCTTAAAAATAGACTGTTATTTGTCACTGTTACTTAACTAAACAACAAAAATGTTTTCACTTTCAGGGACCAACATCTTTAAAAAGACCAAATCAAAGTATCAAGACCAAAACCACTCAAATAGCACCATCACTAGTGTCCAGATTTTGAGTTTTATGAATCTGGGATATATCCGATATACTGTACACAGAGGTATAAAAACAATCATTAATCATAAGAGTGTTATAGTGTGTACCACCTGGGCGGGGAAGTACAATTATTTTTAAACTCTATAGTAGACAGGGATGGTCGGCTCCTGTTCTAACTCTGTCACATCAGTGTCTGGGTCAAGTCTTTTAATTTCCTCCTCAAGTGTTTCCGAGGGGGCTGTAGACTATCTGTGTGTAATACATCCACAGTGCTCTCCTAACCTGTCGGATCCTATACACACCTTTGTTCTGTCATCTCCTTCTTTCCACACTTCAGATTAAATTCCAAACCAGTTGGTATGAAAATAATTAAAAACAACGGAAATACAGCTTGCTTTATGCTAAACGCCAGCGAGGGGTCCATAAAGTAAAGACTCTCATTGCCAGCTGCTAACATGCCATATGTTTGAACTGGGTAAACAGATTAGGGTATGGCCAGCTGTAATGGACTCCAAAAAGATTAGTGTATAAATATATATTTTCTTTTCAAAAGTTTTATTTACATTTTTTCTTTAGTTTTACTGTCACTAATATACCAGCAATTGTGAATAATCTAATAACATTAGCATCAGCAAACACCTAATGGGGATACTGGGACTAAGTTAGGATTGACTTCATTTTAGAGTCACTTTTTCATTCTTTTAACAGTACACTTTAAACTATGCATTCATCTCAAGTTATCACTACAATATTAACAAATGCATTGCATGTTTCATAAACACAGCTCTACAATGAGGTTCTAAAAACTGGCATTTACACTTTGCATATATTTGGTTAATCAAACTCAAAGAACAAATACATTAATGACAAAAACAATTGAATTTAAACACTTGAATATTCACATACAAGCATTCAATTATCATTGAATTACCATAAGTCTTATTGTAATTGCAATATCCAGCATCAAAACTGTATGTGTTCCTAATATTGTGCAGCTCTAAAGTAAACAAAGACAAAATAAGCAAAAGGCCTCAAATGTCTTTCTCTCAACTTGACATTAATCAATAAAATGCCATTGAGGATATCAATCATCTGACCAGAGCCCTTGCCATCATTCATTTGCACTCATTCCACTTGATAAAGAATCAGCCCTGCGGAGTGTTTGGCAGCCACTCAGCATTTACATAAATCTAATTTCAGGTGAAATAGTGAAAACCTCCCCTAGCCTAAGATAGCTTTCTGTGCTTATGTTGTGATTACATCAACCCTCTCTAGTTGATTTTTTAGCCAAGCGACTATTCAGCTTTACTGTATGTATGTGTTTTCACGGTGTATAGCTGATTGCTTTTCACCAAGAAACTATAGCAACAATATCTAGACGTACTTAAGCAAAGCAATAGGATCATTAATTTTCTCAGAGAAAAACATGTCTTACCAAGAATATCTGTAGTATACAATATTTCTGAAAGTGCCTTGGAGAACCAGTGTTACTGTTGAGAAAGTACAGGCTGGAAAGCCATTTGTTGTTGTTGTGATTTTATAAATATAGCAGAAAATGAATTTAACTTGTATTTTTTTAATTGAGTTTGCTATTCTGTATATTTATGGTATGTCCTAGTGTCTGTACATCAATATAATTTGTAACGTTTGCTGTAAATTTCTGTCTGTTCTATTTTGTAATGGATTTGCAAACATAACTTTCAACAAAAAGTAGAAACATAACAATGGAGAGTGGTCAAGAGCAAGAACAACCTGATGAGAAGCGGTTCAAAATTAGACTACTCATGAAAGAAAGTACAGGCCTGTGGTAGGTGGTAAAATGGACACCCACTGCCTCTTCACTGTGTGCAGAAGGCGATGGACACTGTTGCAGTGAAATTACACTTTGTACTTTGTATCTGTGGGGGGTAACACTATAGATCTCAGAGAGCTATTTAAAAGGCAAGACTGCAGAAAAGCCAGATACAAGGTCTTTTTGTTTGGACACAGATGGAAAATACAAGACAAGGAGCCCAGCAATTTGCTCTCAAGTGGTTTCACAAGAACAGAGTTTGTTGCGACAATAGCTCACCATTAACTGTTATTTGATACAAAAGATTTGTTAAAATGCTTTTGTGTAACATTAACCATGTCCATATGCTTTTTAATGAGCTCCCTGTCTGATGATCAACAACTAGGGAATTGCAGGCTGTTTTCAAACAAATGAACTTAAAACACATCTGTTCTTACTTGGATCTTTTTAGTTTCTATAATGGTCACTGAGCATGGTGGGCTAAAATAAACATAATAGCTTTCTTGAATAACTGATATAGTAATCATAGGAGGGCTTAAGCCTGAATTGCTATAATCAGATCTGGTGTGTGACAGGGTTTGCATTAAATAAAACATAATGTATATCTTCAATTTGTGCTTAAACACTTCAGAGACTCAATACTCATCTTAGATTACTTATATTACATGTCTGATTGACCATGACGGATCCTCAAGCTTTGCGATTATTCTGGTATGAGATGAAGCTGACATTTTGTCACGCAGTCCAATAAACCACCACTGGGTTTCAAACCTCACATTCATGTTTGCATTAGTCCTTTTGATAGATGAGAAAGAAAATCACTAAGCTGAAAGTCACTTCAAACTTCTAATGCAGATTGAATGCAGGCCTGCATTTTTCAAATTGGTAGGCTTTATTTTTAGCTCTTGTTTGGAGGCTAGTGAGTGGCTGCAAGGCACAAACTGGTTGCAGGCTTGACGAGACTCAAATTGTCATTTCACAAGTGACAAGGTGCTGATTTGTCCGCCTGGCACTGAGCGATTGGACATCACTGTTGACAAATGGGCAGTGGAACAAAACTGGCAGGATGCTGGGAAGACAAAATGCCTTCAGCCAGAGTTTTTTTAATCTGTTATCACAGCTGGACAACAGCTAGTTAAAATTCCTAATTTATTTTTTGATAATATAATCTGCTGGGAACAGATTATGTGTCAAGCATACCTCTAAAAAAATAATACTAAGTAATCTGATATAATTCCATTGACCATGGAATAGTCTGAGTTTTAATACTCAACAATTGCAAAACAATTATAGACTGTTTTTAATCAATAGCTAGCCTCCCATTTATACCACATTCATAATAATAAAAAAGTAACATGACTGTTTATTGAATACCTATATAATATTTTTTTTTTTTTAAGTTTTTTTCACTGCTGCTGGTATACATGTACTGCTATATGTACAATAGGGCTGTAGTGCCACCAGCTAATCCACCTAAAGATGCTGAAATGCTGTTTTTTGTGTTTTTGACAGAGTACATAGAGTGAGCAATCCTTAAAGAAAAAGTCCTTACAAGCTAGTGCAAATGGATGGTCCAGAAGCATTGAGCTAGCAGGCGGTTTGAGTAGAATATAAAAATTATATAAAACAGCAGTTACATGGTGAAAGAAACTAGCAATGAGCTGCAGTCATTTCAATGAAATGAGTTGTACACTGCATGGTGCGGGCATTAACTGCGTTATGTTGGAAAAGGCACTTCATTTGGCATTGTTCACCTATTCATTTTCTGTTCTTAAAAGTCAAAGACATAGAAATGTAAAATATATAATAGAAATAACACATTGTTAGTGCTTTTCTCTTCAAAAGGTTATTGTAGTAATGTTATGTCTGTGAAGGTTCTCAGTCATCCAGGTCATCTTGAAGAACAAGTTAAAGCAAAAGCATGTGGACTCAGTTTTCAAAGTGAAGTTAATTCCAAGAGATTAGAGAGTTAATTCCACAGATGCAAGATGGCTTTGTTATAAACATTCTTATTCTTAACAAACTTATTGACAAACTATTACAAATGTATTCATTTGGGTAGAAAAAACATCCTAAAACTTTACAATAGTAGTCGGCCTATACAATGACTGAATACAGTAAATCTTACCAGATCCTACTTTCAAACAGGTTTTGGTTGAGAGACTATGCACATACAGTATCTGTTCCCGGAAACGTACTGAAGACACATCTTACAGCAGTCATGTGTTTCTCGTGGCCTGCTTTTGTTGCTGAAGGAAAAGCAATCTTATGAAAAGCAAAAAAGAAAACACATGTTGAATTTCAGCTGCCCTGTGTCAAAACCAATTTTAGCTATTTATACAGATAAGGCTGCACTTAAAATTGAATTAGAAGCACTCTGCAATCTGGACATGTGTAAAATGTACAGTATAAGCTCCACATCTGTCGGTAAACAGAGACATAACTAGTTTACTTTTGAATGAACACTTTATTTTCGGACTTAGGTGTTTTTCTTCTTTCTTGGGAATTTGTTTGACAAGTCATCACAAATAGGCTACAAATATAGCATCTTATAGATTGTAAAATTTGTATCCAACACTACACTCCACACAGTAAGTAGGCTACAACAGGTAGCCTATAGAAGGCAGTCTTTAACCTGTCACCTGTATTTCTCTCACAGGACACATGTACCTTGAGTTAACTACAGTAATTGCACATGTATCTGCTAAAGTCTTATCTTAGCCCCTCTACTTCTGTGCTGGCACTGGCAGTACGATCGTAAAAATCAACTGCTTAAATATAAGAGGCACACAGTCCATTTTAACCATGCCATGAGCTTTTTCTCTGTAAACGCTGTTTGATTTTGCTACACAATTTATAGACTAGTATATAGCCTGTAAGTCTAAACTCTGGGCATTAAGACTAAACAGGCACACACAAAATCTGACATGGCAGGACTGTAGCAAAGGGTGTGTATTTAGAGCTTTCTAAGACTTTTAGCTTTAGTGCATAGTTTGATCATTTGACACAGGCACATAAAAACTCAATATGCAAACACAAATCTTAATGTAGTATTAGCGCTATGCCGGTTGATCATTTAACACAAAACTTTAAAACTACTTTGGCTAAAGTGGTCTTTAACTTCCACGTTAAGAAAAACATTTGCAGAAAAAGTATTTATTATTATTATTTATTTATTAGCTTAATTATTGTGTGTCAATCAAACAGAATATTTAGGGAAAGTATTCCCCCAGTATCAAGAAGAAAAAAAGGGTAAAGAAGCATATGTTGCTAAGACTGCATTATCGCTTTTTGACTGGTTGTGGAAATCATGTTCACCATTGTACACTGTATGCTGCAGCTGTGTTTATGTCCCTGTATGTTCGCAGGTGGTCTCATTTGCTGACTTTCATTTATAAATGTATTCTTAGGCTCCTCCCATCTTCCCTCTGCACATACATGCGTAAAAAAACAACAACAGTATGCTCTGTGTTCTTAGAAAAACATGCTGATGGTGGTTGGGTAAGGCAGCATTTTAGTAGCTGCTCCCTGTGCATAGAATGAACTGCAAAAGGACCTATATCTGAATTTGTTACTTTAGGAGTTTAAATCTATTCTAAAGAAGCGTGAACTAAATGAGCTTGGTAAATGTAACTGTTTTTGAACTTGCACACATTGATTTTGTAACTTTTGATTGTAAATATTGTTATTTGTGTTTTTGTTAATGTCTTGTATTTGTCTGAAACTGTATGTAATGCTGTCGTCTTGGCCAGGTCACTCTTGGAAAAGAGATTTTTAATCTCAATGAGGTTGTTTCCACCTGGTTAAATAAAGGATATAATAAAAATTTATCTAAATGATGCCATTTTAACAAACTAATGGGCAATTTCTACAGGCTGTGTTATTAATCAGAGTTAAAAAAATTAAATAAAAACAGGCCACATAAACTTTTACTTTAAGGAACTTCTCATCAAAAAAAATAGATGTGCTAGTCAAATAGGTCCCAGTCCCAATGTATGTGTTCCCCCAAATTAAGCACTGGCTATGACCATTTGTTCAACAGTGCACCAAATGAATGGTGTTAATCTGAGCTAGGCTGTTTACTTTGACATCTTAACCTGGCAACTCAACCCAGTGGTCAACCATGTTTTCTGAAGTATTTTATAAATATATACACTGGCCACTTTATTAGATACACCTCTTCAATTGCTTGGTAACACACATTGCTAATCAGCCAATCACTTGGCAGCAACTCAATGCATTTAGGCATCTACTGTAGATGTTGTAAAGTCGACTTCCTGGAGTAAAACTGTGCATCAGAATGGGGAATAAAGGGGATTTAAGTGACTTTGAACGTGGAATGGTTGTTGGAACGTGGAATGGTTGTTGGTGCCAGACGGCTGGTCTGAGGATTTCAAAAACTGCTGATCTACTGGGATTTTCACTCACAACCATCTCCAGTAGTCTGTAGTTTATGACTATGATAATGCACCATGTCAAAGCTCAAATCATCCTAGACTGGTTTCTTGAACATGACAATGAGTTCAATATACTGTAAAGGCCTCCACAGTCTTCAGATCTCAATCCAATAGAGCACCTTTGGGATGTGGTGGAACGGGAGAGTCACATAATGTCAATATTGATCAAAGGAGGAATGTTTCCAACACCTTGCTGAATCTATGTTACAAAAAATTAAGGCAGTTCTGAAGACAAAAGGAGGTCCAACCCGGTATCAACCCTGTACCTAATAAAGTGGCCGGTGAGTGTACATTTTATGGTCTGATTTATGCCATACAACAAAAACATGACTGTATAAATTACTTCTAAAAGATTTTTTTGTTAGCTCAACTTTCACACCTACTGCTTGTCATTTCTTAGTAGCTGCATTGCTAAACATTGCTGCAATCACTTTGTTTTTTTTCAACAGCTTTGTTTCAGACAATAATTTTTAATAATAATATTTCTGTATAGCAGCAAACAGTCAATATAATTGGTGTTATATACTCTTCCCAGTTAGGTGAGTTTTTACACAGCAAAATTGCGGTGAAATAATGGTCAACTGTACTGTACAAGTGTCTTGTGTCAAATGATGATACCGAGCATAACTATTGAGATAAGTTCAAGATTTGTTATAACATTTGCTGGTTTCCATCTTAGGATATAATGAGCCATAAGACATTCCTTTTACAGTGCTTTGTATGAATTCCCTAGTCAGTGGTAATTGTTTAATTATAGTCCCTATTGTTAGTGATTTATAAAACACTTTTACAAATGACATGATAATGACAGTTTCTAGTTTTTACTCAGATAGTTGTCTTGACATCAGGTAATAAACCACAGAGCTTTTTGCTTGTATCTTATATTAGAGCACATTCCCTGCACCTGACATGTAATACCTCACCTACATGTGTGAGCATGTGGTGGCACCATGGCAGAACAGCTCACACCTTATATTACATGAGAGGTGAGGAACCAATTACCTCAAGATATGTCTTGGGGCAAAAAATGTTATTGTCAACTTGTCACAATGCAAAAATCGGGGGAAAAAATATCTCAAGGTAACATGACAAATTGTGTTATGCTTTAGTTTTTTTCCTTACTTCAATCATATGTGACAGTTAGAGACTACTTACTTTACTTACTTATTTTTGTTCTTCCTCCTTTTCTTTGTAGATAGCTTTTGTGTTTGTTAAATGTATCCTTTATTATTTATTCTATTTAAAATACTGCTAAGATTGTATGTCTATTTTTTTATTCTATTGCAATGCGCACCTTTCTTTTACTTTTTGCACTTTACCTGTCTAAGAGCTGCTGTACAAGTGAATTTCCCCTCTGTGGGATTAATAAAGTACTATCTTATCTTATCTCTTCATTTAACACATTTTTAGAGATCATTTCAATTGAATGCATAAGTATCAAGTTTTATGCCTATAGTGTTATAGGGCAATGAATAGCTAACGGTGAGTCTACATACTACAATATTCATTCTTTCTTCTTTTTCCAGATTTTAAGATGTCAAAATGTTCAGAATAGACAACTATGCTAACCAATTTAACAGCAAGGGGGAATTTTACAAAAAGTTTTTTAAAAGTAAAAAAGAAAGGGTGTATGAGGTGAAATAAAACAGAGCTGGCTATTTGTTGCTGGTGTGAAGAAAATCTATAGCAGAAGAGGCAGAGATACCAATTTCTGTGCTGACACTGGCTTTAGTGGACCTTAATGCAGCACAGACCCAAGACGTGATGCAGTTTGAGTAAGGGATATGACTCTCACTTTCTCTACACAAGAAAAATGTCAGTGTTGCTACTTCTCTCTCTTGCTACAGCTTTGAGAGCTACAAGTTCATAGGAGGTCTTTGATAGGCTGGGAAGTGTACAAAATCCCCATTTGAAGTTGATAAGACTTAGGGACTAGTGAGGGAAAAGTAAACAGCAGTTCATCTCAAAGTATTGGCTATAATGCACTGAACATCACTAATACTGTATAGACAGTATACGTAGATATAAGAGGATTTTACACAAAAGCATAAACCTTTGATCATGGAGTCTAATTCATGATAGGTGTGTGTGTACCATTTAGCCAGTTATTTATTTTGTTCTTGTATGTTCCAGAATGAGATGCTTATATGGAGGAATACATTATGACCAACTTCAGAAGAGAGTTGTCAGTAACAGGTGCTGTTGAGGTTGTGAGACATTTGTAACCGGAGTAAAGCCTTGTTGAATACCTGGAATGCTTTCTATTCCCACAGGCTCACTTCTGTTGCCGGCGGTGTGTTTAGGATATGCCCTGAAGTAAAGGAAGGAGATGTCTTCACAGCTGTGCAGCAGTGTGTACAATCAGTGTAAGTAGATGATTTGCTCAGGTAACCATTTCATTTTCATGGGACAGAAACGATAGCAACAGCTGGAACTGACAGCACAATTTATATCATGAAACTGATATGTACATCCTTCTGCACCAGGTTACCCTTTTAAATGAAAGACAAATAATGTGGGTGTTTGCAGCTGTGCATAAGAGCTGCATTTGTAGAGAGGATGTTTTGGTGCAAGCGTTATTTGTCACATATG
The DNA here is from genome assembly GCA_024416835.2 of Perccottus glenii. Taxonomy (NCBI): domain Eukaryota; kingdom Metazoa; phylum Chordata; class Actinopteri; order Gobiiformes; family Odontobutidae; genus Perccottus; species Perccottus glenii. The sequence goes on from CM044550.2 coordinate 13,643,130, forward strand.
TTTAGTCAATGACTCCCTCTTGTTTAAATAGTTGAGTAAAACTACTAGGGCAGACCATCAAAGTGACTCATCAGATTGACAGTTGCAATATATTTGACTGAAAAAGAGCCTATAATGCACATGAAGCATGCCCCTTCTACGTAACAAAATATGAGTAAGCTGTATTTGAAAGCTGTTTTGGAGTGCTCTGATTATTTTTTTTTGTCAGTGCACATTTTGCAATAAAATTAATCTATGAATTGCAAATTCAGTACCACCTCTGTATATTCAGTGCAGAAATTTAACCAATAATATCATCAAAACCAATTTTTAATGATTTTTTAAAACCATTTTCTTTTACCTGTATAATAAAAGTAATCCACAATTCAATTTTCTAGATACAATTAAGCCAAAACCTTAGTTTGCTTTACAACGAACTGTGAAGCTTTATTATCAAAGGTTAATATTAACTGTAGAGAGTCTGCACTTATTCAAGTAGTCATCTGCACTTTCTAAACGCATTGTAATGCATTACGCAGTAACTCCTGCTTTTAAAGCAGGTTCTTGTAAAGGGGAAAGCTCTTTTCTCCATTGTCTTTATTAAATGAGCTGACTTTGGTAGTTTTGCAAAAAAGAATGAGTGCTTTCAGGGAGCAATATTTTATCGGGGCTGTGAAGAGATTTCGATGCTCAGTGTTCTGTCACACAGCATTTTCAGTTCCACCAAACTGTCTAGTGTGTGGCTTTGCTGACATGGTCTTTGTCTTGTGGACCTCTATATCAAAACGAGCAGGTGGTAGAGTGATAGAGCTCCCTCAGAGGTGAGCCTTTTAACCTCAACACAATAAAGTGAGGCATCACAATTCAAAGGGCAGCTCTACAGTCTGTACACAGTAATCTGTTCAGTCATGCGTCACTGTCATCCACATTCTCACTGCCATCACATTTCTGCCTTGTCGTAAATACTTCAATCACACCACGTCACCCCTCGAGGAATAGCACCTTCTTGAACCAAAGCAGAGACTGGGGCAGATTCACATTGCAGCCAACAACTCATCCATCAGACTGAGCAATAACGACACCTTCTGTGCCCTTATTAAAACCAGTTTTCATAAGACACAAAGACATGACTTTGTGAACAACGCTATATCAAGTTATTTGCTACATTATTTTTGGTACAGTTTTTGTGCAGCTGTGTAGCTACTGCTGACATGATATATTCTATCGGTAGTAGAATAACAGCAAAAACTAATGCTAAAAAAGCAGCACATTATTATTCAACTCTGGTGTGCTACAGATGAATGGTTTTACATATAGCTTAAGGTCATCTCCACTGAAAGGATAGGACAGTACAAACCCAAACTCACTTTCCCCAAGGATAAATACAATTCTTAGCATAGAATGTAAAAGACATCTTCATCAACAATCTGTGCCAGAAAAACACATGGATAGTCACCACATTTAAACCAGTGACCATTGATGTCTCTGAAATAAAACAGATGTATGTATATTTGCAGTGACAGTGCAGATTTTCTTACATTTACATTTAGTCATTTGGCTGACGCTTTTATCCAAAGTGACTTACATTAAGGTTCCATTTACCAGTGTTACAGCTGGAACACCACTGTAGACAAGGTGGGTTAAGTGTCTTGCCCAAGGACACAATGACAGTATGAACTGTGGGGAGAGTGGGAATCGAACCAGCTACCTTCCGGTTGAAGGACGACCGCTCTGGCAGTGTGTTGGCCCTGAGATCCCAGCATGAGATACATCTGGCCACATTTGTGCTCAAATTTATTTTAGCTATTGATGTGGCTGCCTTGCATTATGCGAAGCAGTCAAACCAATCAACGCAGCTCATGCATGGTCATACCCGGTGTTGTCATGCAAATCATTTTTGGACAATGTTAAAATCTATGCACAATTGCACATAGACCTCAATTACCCACTGAGCTTGTGAGACTTGGGCGAAGGTCACTAGGGCTGCTGGATTTCCTCATTTTTATGTTATTTTTTGGTCTGTTTGCCTTTATTAGGTATTTGGAATTTCCTTATTTTAATGCATCTAGGCAGGACCTCACATCTGAATATCATCCATCCTACTTAGTTTATAATAAAATGAACTCCAAAGGCAAAACTAAACCTGCGTTGAGAAATATACTCCAGCATTTTGAAATGGGGACAGTAAAAATCCACACCCTTATATCTGTTGGAATATTATAAAATTCTGAGTCACCAATTTCTATAAACAGTGACTGGATTTAACTATGCTGCCTTTCACTTGCAATTAAAAAATGTACAGTATGATAACTGCTGAAAATTTGTCATAATATGTATAGTAATACTATATAATGTGCAAAATATTATATGCATTTGTGTCCTTACTGGCTCAGTGGCTTATATTAATGTCTCCTCTAAAAGTTCATGTGTAAAGTTGTTGTAGATGATGGTTTAAACAAACGTTATGTTTTGTAGTTATTTCAACAAGTAATGAATGTTTACTTTTGAAACTGTTAATTAATCCACACTAAGATTAGAGGCTCTCCTCAGGATACTCCGACATTATTTTATTGGCACTTAATAATCATGCATAGTCACAACTTGAGGGGCTGTTCTCCCTCCCCCACAGCGGCTCAGTCACTCTTCATTTTCTTTTGGGATTAAGTGGCAGCTTTATTTACATTAAATATTCTGGACCATTGCACCACAGCTTTGGGAACACACATTCTCTTGTTTCATGCTTTTGGTCTTTGCTTGGTAAACAAAGCCTTGCTTAACTTCCCGCATGGCTTTTATGAGCAGATGAAAAATGAATAGAAAAAAAACTAAAGTAAAAACAGTTATTTTTGTTAAGACAATTATTTATTGTTAGGGAGTACATGCTCAAGAGAATGGCCTCTACAAATTGATTGGGTTCTACATCAAGAACATATAGTACATGGAAATCCCTGTATATTAATGTATTGATGTTTTTATTATCTTCTGTGACCTTGATTGACCATAAGTCCATGTGCTTGTATTATAAATAAATGTCCATTTTGTTCTTGGTATTTGGATCAGATAAGATTATTATTTCCAATACGTTTTCAAATATGATCTGTAAATCCAAACATGCATTCCTTGCAGCACCCACATTTAATTGTGCTTTTATCAGTATGAGTTTTTTTGCCTGTTGTTATTGCTTACATAAAGTACATCAAGTGATTGATTGAATTTATGTGGCCTACTACCCTCAAACACTCCCACTTCAGCTGGCAAGAGCTTCTAAGTAAGGCTCTAAAATGCTTTTAAGAAATGAAAATGCATATGCAACATAACAGTTGTCACCATTTCTGTTAAATATTACTGCAAACGTCTTACTTGTGTCTGTTTTTATCGCTTTCAGTTTTCAGATAATTCAGCCAGTAAATAAAATGTCATTAATAAAGCTGCTAAAGCTTCTTTTAGAATCCACCACAATAAATATGAAGCCCAATTAAAGAGAGTGCTTCCTATTAGTTTTGTTAATGACAGTGCAGCACTAATTAAAATAAGTTGTATTGTTGTTTCCTTGGCAATGGCTGGTAATGTTATTTCAGGGCAGTAAAGTGAAGGGCACACACAATCTTAGTGATTAGTATTCATTACTCTAAAAGCTCTACCACCAACGCTTACCTAAAAGCTAATGAAATTGAACCTCATTTTTTAAATGTTGGTCAAACAACACATCAGTTTTGCATCCTGTTAGTTCTTCTTCTTAAACTTTAAAACATATCACAGCAATAAACTCTATCACTTCATACGTTACCTATTACTTCAGAGCTGACTTAAAAAAATTCTGAAATCAACACAAATAAAAGTCAATTCATTTAAATGACCAATAATAATAAATCCGGGTTGTGATTATTTTTGTTTTTCTCCATTATTGTGTGCAAAGGACTTTTTATTTTTCAGTATTTACCAATCTTATATAAAACAAATGTGTCTTAGATATTACTGTCAAAATCTTCTTGGTGTATTTATTTAGTGTTTGGAATCAATTGAGGGTCAGATTTTCATAAACTAAAGCGCAAAGCCACATCTCCACAGCTTTAATGAGAAAATACCCGCTTAGACCTTGAACTGATTAATCATACAGTATATAGACTCTATCAATAGAATCACATAGATCTATACATTCATCTGAGTGCTTGCAGCACACAGGCCGAGGTAATACCTGTGTGTAATCACTTAGCGCTTAATCCAAATTCAACAGAGACATGGAGCAAGCATAAAGTGCCAACAGCCTTTTGTCAAGACACCTTTAATATATTCTGCTGGTTTAATCGACATTTTTTAAGAGCCTGGAAAAATAGATGGTCTCTTATTAACCAGTCAAATATAGATATTTGACCCACAATCTAGTCCAGCCCCAGTTCAGCATCCGGTAGATGGATAAATAGACCTGAAAATATTTGGTGGATAAAAGCTCTACAGCAATGAAACACAGATCTATTGCACTAAGCAAATGACTGTTTTCAATTTATTTTTTTAAAGTTAGCTGCACAGTGGGACGTTGTAGTCGTGATGGGGCAGTTGATCAAAGGTTTGGGGCAGTGCACATGCTTGGTATAGAGAGACTTAACTTTAGAACAGCAGTCAATACTCTCTAATAAGGCCTCCTCTTTGCACAAATAATACTTAGATTGTGAAAATAGTAACACAAGCACTCCCCGCAGCAATATATCACTAATACATTATTCCGTATTGACAGTAAATTCAGCAATTACATGTTATGCAGCAACTATATTGCTACAGAAGACTGATACAACACAAAAAATAATAGATTTTATCATCATTATGTAGTATTAGTGTAATAGGTTAGGTGAAAAAAAAACCTCTAAACCCTTAATCAAAATTATCTACACACACAAGTGTAATCAATCCATTCATTTATATAAACTCCAATTTATCTTATCTTTAGCAACATAAGTAATTTTCCTTAAATCCTTAAAATTCTTTATCCTGTTTGTTTCTACTGCATTTATCACAGTGTTCTCTCAGCGCTATATTATACTATATAATATATAACAATGAGAGGCAGTTAATTGAAACGCATATATATATGGTGTTAAACTATTGCAACAGAATCTTTCGGTCAAATGAGTCTCTGCTTATGTAAAGCACAGACGACCCTGCTGATCCGATACATATTCAGGAAAGCACAGAAACACTAACCGAATTTCGTCTCTGCTGGAAATGCAATATGTAACAGATGTCATTTCCAATTACTCAGACTGAGTAGGTGGCAGGTGATCGACCCTGTAAACATATTTTGTGCCTGAAGATGTGTGAAACCAGGCAAAAACAATGATAATGGACAGTCTGTAGTGGTCTGTCTCTCCCAACACTTCTGCTGCATTCTGATAATTTGTGCCTGCCATAGATTGGATTTGCTGCTTTTCCTTAAAGGACCCTATAAGGATACAAGAGACTTGTTTTTATACTTTTATTATTTGATGGTTTTAAAAATTAATTTTTTTTACAATTTTGAAGCACACTAGCCTGTATTCATCCTCAAGACCCCAAGTAAAAAATGAGTACAAAATAATGACTAATCACTATCTTTTAACATAACAATAACATATTAAAATATATACTAATATCTTTGTATATTTGTCCTTAAATGGTACTTGAATGTGTTGAAAGCAGTACACTTATCTGTACTAAGACTTAAAGTGTAATTTATTGGTAATAAACTTAAAGTATACTTAAAAGAAATGTATGTTCAAAATAAATACACTAATTCATGCTAATTACTTAGCTTTATAAAAGTATATACTCATTTCAAATATATTTGAAATGAACAACACTTTTATCCAAAGCGACTTACATTAAGCTTCCATTCATCAGTGCTACAGCTGGAACACCACTGGAGGCAAAGTGTCTTGCCCAAGGACACAACAACAGTAGGAACTGGGGGGAGAGCGGGAATTGAACCACCAACCTGTTATAGGGCAAGCGCTCTACCACTGAGCCACCTACAACTGACTATACTCCAAAATAGCACACTTTTGTATACTAATATCAGGCTTTCTCTTTTTTAATATTTTATATATATATATATATATATATATATTTTTTAGCTGGGACATTACATTGATTGGTTTATGAAATGCAATTTTTGGAGTCTTATTTGTTTGAGATGTTGCTGAAATAATAGTGAAATGCATCAAATACGTGCAATAGAAAAGTAATGTTGATCTCCATTTTATCCCATTTGTTCATACACTTTCTGGATAATTTATTAGTTTGAGCTCTGTAGTATGTTTGCGCAGAAATTAATGAGTGCATTCTCACACACAATAGCCATGAGGAAACGTTGGACTCTGATTGATTTGGATCAATTACTTCGCACTCTTGGTTGTCATCAAGAACAAAAGATCAATATTCTAACACAAGCCTAGAAAGGTCAAAAACCCTGTGAATGTAAACTATCCTGCAGGTTAGTTTAGCCATGCAGATGTCATTATTGTTCATTTAACACTTCACAAATACCAACTTATTTTATCCCCAGAGTCAAATATAGTATGCAGAAAATGTCCTTGAAAAGAGGATGTTATCATAGCGCTCTGTATAAGGAGCAGTCACCTGTTGTTGGTAGTGTTTATTAAAAAGTCACAACTGTGTAATTTATTATAACGAGAAGGCCACACAATACTAAACCCTGGACTGGGGTCAAAGCCCAGGTGGGGCCTAATAAATCATTTTACATTTTAGCATAATTTTAGCACCAATTAGCACCATTTGTGATACTCAGTCATCAGTTCAACTGTTCAATCCTTATAAAGCAGTATGGTCTGATTTGTACACACAGCTACAAGTCTAACATAGACAACACTCAAAGCACTTGTTCACACTTTTAATACTGTGTCTGAAGATCTTAGTCAACCTTAGATATTCTGAATAATATTCTGAGATCCTTAAGAATGAAGAAATAAAAATGTCAAGTGATCAAAAACCATAGCCCACATTACTGCAACTGTCTGTAAGAGGAAAGTTTAAAGTCACACAGTAATTTACAAAGTCACATTTCAAAACATGTCATATCTCGATTTGAAGATAAGAGACACAAATAAACAACCTGTTATACTACACCCCACTGAATACAATTTCACAGTAGTAGAGCTGTAACAAAGGAGGTAAATATATTTAATATGTCTCAAAACAAAAGCAACAGAAAAGTACAACAGCACAATTACATAAGGAGCATAATTGGCCCAGTGTGCTAAGCCATTGTTACACAAAATGTTTTAAGAAATAAAATTGTTTTTGTATGAATTCTTGCGGGTTTTGAAATAATGGTCTTGTCAGACTAAGTCTGAGATCTGTGCTCTATTGTGACTGTGGTGTCTGTCTAACTGTCTCTTTAATTGGGTATGGCACATGCTTACATCATTGTGATGACTTGGAAAACAAGTGCCTATTAGTGAGCACTGAGTCCAGACTGTGAAATGTGCTCCAGTCATCACTTTTAGTATCACATTTAATGACTGCCTCCAAAGTGTGAATATTTTCAAACATATAGTGATACTGAGTGTTTAAATCAGATTTGCAGAAGCATTACTTTGTAGATTAATGAATTCTTTCAAGGTTTGAACATTCTTGCAACTCCACCAGTACCAAACTGATAAGAGCGCTGTGTTTAATTGTTTATTGACCCTACATTTTAAAAGAAAAGGCAGTTTCAAAAATAATAAATATGCAGATGTTAACAGGAGGGCTACAAAAAGTTTTTACCAAGGGTATAAAATAATATTGTATTGTATTGGGGCTGTATCTAAAAGATCAGCACTGGATCACACAGGAGAACTGGTTGTCATAAAGACAGTCTTACAGTGATTACAAGTTATTGCAGGCAGAGACTTGACAAGTGTTCACTGAACTGAAGGTTGCAACAAGCGTTCACACATTCAATAGTTCCCCTTTTATTACTGAACTAATGGAAGTGTTGTAAAAAGTAGCATTTCTAGTTTAGGTTCTGGATGTGGTAATAGAGCTGATATGGGCCTTTTTCTAGACAAGACACAAAGTGGCAACTCACTGTTAAAATACCAAAGCACAATAATAATTTGGTCCTTGGGCATTTCTGTAGGATTTTTTTTACATGTAAAAATTGCTATTGCTTTCAATTCTAAATACATAATTACCAAAAATTGGTTTAGGGGACTACCCAGCATATAGGTTTTTGCTTTGTGTTGCAGCTGCAATTTCATCTGTCACAGATACTATACTGAATTTAAATGCAACACTTTTGTTTTTGGCCCCATTTTTTATGAGCTGAACTCAAAGATCTTTTTCTCTGTACACAAAATTCATATTTCTCTCAAACATTGTTCACAAATCTGTCCAAATCTGTGTTAGTGAGCACTTTGCCACTTTATCCACCTCACAGGTATGGCATATCAAGATTCTGATTAGAGAGCAATATTACTGCACAAAGAGAAATAGGCCTTTTGTGTATAGAAAAATTCTTAGATCTTTAAGTTTAGCTCCTGAAAGATGGGGGCAAAAACAAAAGTTTTTTTTTTGTTCAGTATATTTGTAACTCATGCTAATGAAATGTTGCACAATCTGTCACTACATCATCTGCCTCACTATGGGACTCCAGTCCTCCCACACATTGCCACAGTTTCCAGGAACAGGATTACTCTTGGACACTCACAATTTTTGTTCGGTATGTCTACTGGCAGAGACTAGAGTAAATCAACATGTTAGAAAATGGCCTCCCAAACATCTTGACAGACATAGTAAGGGTGACAGTATGTAGATTAAAAGTCCTTGAAAGAGGTGTTAAATAAATGAGTCACTCAATTAAACCAATCATTGTAAGGTCTCAACCTTAACAATGGCCGTGAAAGATTGGAGTGGTGTTTCTATATTGTACAGTTCCCATCTATACAGAAATGCGAGTTTGTTATTAATATTAGCATGTCCAATTACACCTTACAATATAGTCAACTTGTGTGTCTAGACGCAGCATAGACACACGTTAATGGGGCTGGATTGTGGAGGGGTTCTCTATTAATGATGTTATTACATATGAATTAATTTAACATAATGCCTTGTATTTGTAAATTCTAGTTCTAACTTTGTGTGCCTACCCTCCTGGCCTCAGCAAGGATATATGACTAAACATTTGATGAGTGATCAGGTCATGTCAGTCCTGCTCATGTCATGTCCTTCATGCTAATCCAAACATAGACATGACCTGGGAACTTGTCATGTATTGTTTATAATTGTGTGATTTGCTTCATTTTTGCAAGATTTAAAACCTGACCATTCATTCTAAAGTGTATGCTGTCTCCATCTCTGCCGTCTCTCTCATTGATCTGAACTAAAAATTATTTTAACAGTTAGTTATGTGCAGGTTAAATTATTCATATTTATTATGTTTTCACAGAGCCTGACATGAAGCCAGGCGTTTCATTTTTCAGCATATTGCCTGCAGGCTCACAGCCAAGACAATGCAGTATTTTTTCACTAAAAAAGTAGATGTTTAACTGTACTGATTAATAACATGGCTTTGTGGCATTAAGAAGGAGCAACAAGTGCACATGTCAGCAAAAACTCCAGAGAAGTTTAGGGCTTGGCTCCTCATCATCTATTCCTGTCAGTAATTTTACACTAGATTAATTATACTTAGAGTCTATTAATGTTAAATTGAACCCCAGCTCAACATTTTAACTCTGCAATTCTGTGTGATTTTGTATTGCAAGCATAATTGAATGAAACATTAGACTAAAAACCCCAAGTACAATAATCATTGGCTCCTGAAACTGTGCAGTAAATGATCTAAAATAACCTCTTTTAACACATTGACACATTTGTTTTAATCAGATGATCTGTTGTAGTCTCAATGTTAGCTTCATTTTGGCATTTCTGCTCTATAATTAAGTCTTTCGAGACATATCAGTAATCTATTTTAGCAATTGTTGCTAATAGAAAGTTCTGATTAGATGAGAATTATGCCTTTTCGTACATATGAGCAATTGTGTATTTTTGATAAAAAACAAGAAAAAAAAACCATTATGTTTGTTGTAGCTATATATGTATTTGAGCTTAAAACAAACATTTAGAGCAATAAATAAATAAATACATACATACCTTTGATTTTTTTATTTTGTTAGATTTCTTAACTGTTAAATATATGTTCTTGTTTTTCTATTTAGACAAACTTTTTTGAAGATTTTTCCCCTCATATTTTCTGATTTTGATAATGCAGGGCTCAAGACAAACTTATTTCATCACTGTCCCGAAAGCCAGTTCCAACTGTCCTGAGGTAAATGTCAACTGTCCTAAATACAGGCTATTGTTTGTCCATTTATATAAATAAACTTAAATAAAATCTAATTCTTCATGTGTTTACATACAATTTAATTTGCTTATTTGGGTTGTTTATATACAGTAGATAAGGTCCTTTGAATAAGTGTATATTAACCAAGTTTACTTAAAATCCCCATTAAATCTGCCTATGATGGATTTAGACCTAGTTAAATATTTTGTGTTTAATAACTAGTTATTATTAAGATTAGCTGAGACCTAAAACCTCTTTAGATTAAACATAATAATAAATACTGGTCACATTTGTTTCCCTAAAACAGTAGAACTTTATCAAAACAACTTTCATTTGTTTAACTGTTACCTTTTATGCATTTTCACCTGTTATTTATTAATAATAGCAAGAATGTATTAAGAGTAATAATTAATGTGAGAATTAGAAGTACTTCACAAAGGACTGGATTTTGTCCGCGGACCTTAAGTTGAACCCCTCTGGTCTTTACTCTCAGTGGCTGCTGCAGAGACTCACAGAAGGCAGCACATGATCCAGAACATTATTACATCTCACTGACAAGGGCCTCAAACAGATGAACACTTAGTTTAAGACGGGTCAGACTGAGTTATGAAATAATAACTTATGGCTCAGACATCCACGTCCTGAACTAACTCTGTGACAGTGACAGGAGGAAGGTGTGTGTTTCACCCTGAGGCCATCCCGAGGAGCATTGTGGACTGCCCCCCTAGACGGCTTTAGTTTCAAGTCCTGGCTGGGGGGCTGGATGGAAAGCTGTGGGGGGCTGGATGGGCCCCCCGGGCTGCCAGTTGATGATTACTGATTTAGAGTATGGAAGAGAACGTATATCTTTTAATGCTCAGTAACTCAAATGCCAATGAATAGTGCTGTTTAGTGTTTGTATTGTATTAGTAGTTCAAATTTCCAATACCCTCAAGACTCCAAAAGGTTCCATATACCTCAGCGTATCTCTGAAATAATATCTAACACATGGTTTTTGTTCATGGATATGTTCATGGAAGTAATTACATGGGTAATCATCACTCACAGGCAGACCATGGGCACAGACATGAAAACAATTCCTCTGGTTTTATGTTACACTCTGCCCGGTAAAACCCTGGGCTAGGTCATATGAATGGACTGCTAATAGGCACATTCACTATTGCAGAGTAATTCATCCTGAAGTTATCAGCAATCTGAGCTAGCTTTGAAATGAATATGAGAATCTATATGAATAAACATTTCCAGACAGTCTCATTGGCTGGTAGAATTATTGATGAAGAGTTCAAAGCAATAGATCCTGTTTTCAAAAGGAAACACTGTATTTGTACATGTTTTGTTGGGATTTAAGGGTGGAAATACTTTTATTATTACATCGCAGAACAAAAATATCTTTGTATACACAGAAATAAGAAGGTGCATTACTTTTGTGGCTCTTCTTGCCTTTATATTTCAAAGACCCTTGCAATATAGTTTAATAATTCATGGTCAGAAAACACTATTCTCAAAAAGAAGAGGTGACACTTTAAAAAAAAATTTACAAGGACAACTGCTCGCTCAGTTTTATGACTTTGTTGATGTGAAAGCTATAAAACAAAAAAAAAGTCACACTTCCAGCTGCTTTGTTATATGCAAACAATAGAGGTTCTGCAAAATTAAATGCCCGTCCAACCAACCAGGGCCATTCCCTTTTTATTTCCTAAGGAACCAACTCATAATGAGATCAGATACCTCGGCTTTGGAAGACATCTCAAGTTTCATTTTTATTTATCAATCATGCATGAGGTCGCAGAGATAAGACCAAGGTCATCACGGCTCTGTGGCAGAGGGACTCCATTAACACTACTACACTGATCTGTCATTCACACTCACGCCAAACCTTGCGCCACTTTATCTGAGTGGCTGAATAGCTTGAGGCTTGAGCTGTCAGCAGCAACTATTTTTGAGTTTGTGCAGCTGGAGATGAAAACTAATTAATATTGCTATTTTTTTGTATGTGTATTTTATTACATTTTTTGTACAAATGCTGCCTAACCAAGATGCTGGCTGGTGTTGAATTTCAGTGTAACAGAAAAAGCTAATTTTATTTGATATAAAACAATCTATAGTTTGCTTGCTTTAGGCAAGAAATCTTCTCTTGAGAGGTTAATGTAAACAGTGCAAACAAGGACAGATCATTGCCAGATCAGTGTACAGAAGGGGGACAGTTGGCTTGGCAGAAATTCTGACAGGTTTTAACCTTCTGCTGCAAGAGGAGGCAGTTTTCCATGTGATAGACAGCCAGCCTGTGTGAACAGAAGGTAATGTGTGCATATATTTAAAATATCCAATTACCTAAAAATTAATCTTGTGGGAGTGGCATCAAAGATTGCATTGCGAAGTGTACTCTTATGATTTCTTTGAGTTTTCTCCTCAATAAAATGCACAGAGACTTCCTGCTTGTGGATTTGAAATACTAAATAACTTTGACTATCCATGCAAAACATGCTCAAGGCAACACTGTTTGAATTAACAAAAGAGACAGCTAGGACGTCTATTATTATTGAAAATACATTGCATATAAAGCTTGGTAATGGCCCAATTAGAAAGCATGAATAAATAATCATAAATCATGATGTGCCACATAATAAAGACACCAAGCACATCATTGTGGCTGGCATCAGAATGATACAGCAATGCTTATTCACAGGAAAGTCCAGACATATTTTTCCATCTAAACCCAACTCAAGTGCAAGAAATGACTTGTCAGACCTACTCTTTCTGTCACACATATTTTTCCCCTGGCTCTCCATGCACACACAATGACTTTATCGAGATTGAATGAAACTCAGAGATGAAGTGCCTCTGTTGTTAACAAGGTCTGTCTCCAACTTTTCTCAAGCAATTTCCCCACTCAACATCGGCTGTTTTACTGAAGGCTGGAAGGTCTCACCTGCCATCTATTTCCCAGCCCCTGTCAATATCACCACAGTCCCTCTTCCCGTCTCTCCGTTCTCTCTATTTTTCATGATTAGCCTCCCGTAGATTGTCCCGCATCTGAACGTGCCTCTTGTATTTAGGGTGTGAAAGTCATTATTGTGTTTACAACAAACTAGTGTCCCTGCTGCTGTTAATCTCAAGTTAATGAAAGCAAATAGTCTTAAATCTGTCTCACATGGCATTTGTGTTACCCATACAGGAAAGATTTTAAGCAGATAACAACACACTGTGTTGTACAATACTACCACACTATTGGAATATACAGTGGCAAGTCCTAAAATGTGGTCTGATTTTCATCTAAGTATAATGTATCTGAAAATAATTACACAAAAAAAATCTGCTCTTTGAACACACATTCAACATTCAAAATGGCAGTGGAAAAATTAAGTGAACCCTTAGGATTAATAACTGGTTGATTCCACTTTGGCAGCAATAACCTCAACCAGGCGCTTCCTCTAGCTGTGGATCAGACCTGAGATTGTATTCTTTGGACGTCTCATGTGTAGGGCCCTCTTCAAGTCAATCCATAGCTATTGGGTTGAGGTCTTGGCTCCAAATTGGCCACTACAAAAGGTGGATTTTGTTTTTCTGACTTGCTCTGGTGTTTTGGGTCATTGTCCTGTTGCATCACCCACCTTCTAAACAGTTTCAGCTGACGTACAGACATCCTTACATTATCCTGAAGAATTGTCTGATATACTTGATAATTCATCTTCCCCTCAATGGTTGCAAGCTGGCCAGGCCCTGATGCAGCAAAGCAGGCCCAAATCATGATGTTTCCTCCACCATACTTTACAGTTGGGATGATGTTTTCATGATGATATGGCGTGCACTTTCTATAGCAGATGTAGCGTTGTGTGTTTTTTCCAAATAGTTCAATCTTAGTTTCATCAATCCACAAAACATTTTGCCCGTACCGCTGTGGAGTGTCAATGTGCTCTTTTGCAAACTCCTAACATAAAATAGGGAGAGTAACCCGCTTTTTTTTAAAACAATGTGCTCCAAATTCAATAGATGTATGTAAACTGCAAGTGAATGTTGATCTTTGTCATGTGTCTTTACCTCTGTCTCTTAAGCATGCTATACAAATCTGTAAAAGTGAGCAGAACAGAGCACACAATCTAGACACCTTTAATGACCTTCAATTACATTGGCCCTTTTCCCATATATTCATCTTCATATTCTTTGCAACACACACTATGTCTTTGTGGTTGGTTTTAGCAAAGCATGGACTGTGAACAAGTTTGCATACAAATTACTAGTTTTGCTCACTTAATCTGCTTTTTAATTCTCTGGTAAACTTTGGTATTGAGATGAAGATTTGATTAGGTTATACATTAAGCTATAATTTTTGTCCATGATTGCTCATCTCTAATGTCTCTTAACTAAGATAAAACAATGTTCGTCACTACATTACATTAAATTTTCTGGATTCACTTTGTAGTGCTGTTTTAATTTGTTACCACCTGTAACACAGCATGAATAAAATTCATAGCACACATATTTTACATTTACATTTACATTTAGTCATTTAGCAGACGCTTTTATCCAAAGCGACTTACAAGTGAGGATAACAATGGAAGCAATTTTAACAACACAAGGTACAAAAAGCATAAGTGCACAAAAATTTTACTCTGTGAATATTTCCCCCAGAGCCTTGAATTATTTGTCTTTCACAGAGGTAGATTTAAACCATCTTAAATCAGAGCCTCTATTATTCCAGCTGTTGGGAAGGAGCCGGTTGAAGCTGTCTG
The DNA here is from genome assembly GCA_024416835.2 of Perccottus glenii. Classification (NCBI taxonomy): domain Eukaryota; kingdom Metazoa; phylum Chordata; class Actinopteri; order Gobiiformes; family Odontobutidae; genus Perccottus; species Perccottus glenii. The sequence continues at coordinate 13,658,154 of CM044550.2, forward strand.
CATTGGCTAAAATGTTTTCTCAGCTTCTCTGTCTGAATTACTCTCACCTCTCTAGGCAGTTGACAAGAACCAGGACCTAGCCCCTGCGTCAGGAGGAGCCCTCTGCTTCCACCTGCGAGAACCACTCAGATACAGACAGCTTATTAAACTGCTTTAGAGAATGTTGTATTTTTTGGTTTGAGGCAAAAATACACTTCAGGGATTCATGTTCTTGATTGCTATGGCAGATTTCTGTCAATTGTATACCACTGAGCTGTAAGGCCATGTTGATTAGGTTATTAATTTGTAATTTGTATCAGTTTCACTCTGTTTTACCTGTCTACACTTTACACACTGCTTCACAAAGGAAGGAGTTTGTGAAAGGTTGTGTTCTCACCTTTAACTCCTACTATAACTGCTTCTGTCAGTTTTTGTTTGTGTTTTTACAATAGTTCAAAAAGCACACCTGCAGTTGTCCTCATCCTACACATCTAAACTTAGCACCCTCAACGGTATGAACTTCTTCAGTGTAAGGAGAAACATAAGGTAGTAAAATGTAAATATAGTTCACTGTTGTGTGAGGTTTGTAACTGATCTCAGATTGGCTGAAAGGCCCTATGTCTTCTTAAGGGAGACCTGCTTTGAGTGATGACAGGTCCAGCTTTGGGACCCCATTCTCTCCTGTTTGAACCAGTGAACATGTGATGATTGGAGGGCCAATAACAGAACCCTGACAGTAGGAACTATAGGGACAGCACCCTGACAGAAGTCTATTAAAGGTTTCCACATCTAATACCCTTATTGTATGTTATCCTTTGTGCTTGTTCTCAAATGGTATTAGCCAGTGCTTTAAGTAACAAAAAAAGAGTGCTGGTATTTGCTTTGGTTAGCAATAAAAAAAAATATATGTATAATAAGCTACATGGATGCGTGCTTTTTTGCTTGCTTTATTTGTTTAGCAGTATAACCAGAATCAATAACCTATTTACAATGGCCTATTATCATCTATCAGTCTATTTCTGTGTACTCGAGTGATTATAGTTGTTTCCCAGGGGTCCTTCTGTCAACAGCATTATCAGTCTCCAAGAAATTGTTTTTAGACATTTTCTGCCACTTTCAGTGTAAACCCCATGTGATATTGCTAAAGGCATTAGAGTCACGGACCAATACCTAGCCCCTGTGTCAGGAGGAACCTCTGCTTCCACCTGTGGGAAGCACTCGGATGCAGACCGCTTATTAAGCTGCTTTAGAGAATATTGTATTTTTTGTCTGAAGCTAAAATACACTTCAGGCATTCATGTTCTTCATTGCTATGGCAGATTTCTGTCAATTGAATAACACTGAGGTCAGCTGTGAGGCCATGTTGATTAGAAGGTTAAAACAGGTAAAGAAGTCCTAAAGCTAAGGGACAAAAACAGATATGGATGGATATGGATGCTTTTTTGCTTGCTTTATTTGTAGATCAGTATAACCAGAGGTCAATGACCTATTTACAATGGCTTAATTTACAATGGCCTATTACCAGCATATTTTTGCCTTTCTTACTTACTAGTTACACTTACCATTTTTCAATACAATTAAATCATTTTATTTAAAAAAAATAATGCCAATAATTAGGATAAATACAAATAATAAATAATAAATAGTCTACAAAAACAATATGGCATTTCCTTCACACAAAATAATACATTGTTTTGAACTTGCTTTAATATTCAACAGTGTTGAGGCGGAGGCTTGCTGACCTGCTGTCCTGGAGATGTTTCTGCCTATGACATGTCCGTTTTAGAGCGCATTCTCGTTGGGCTCTTAAGCCTGGACAGCATCATTTTAGGTGTGTGTTTTCTCTTTTCTTTTCTATCACACTCACTTCTCATTCCGTTTCTCTTCTCTATTCCCTGAGCTAGCATCGGTGCCATTAAAACTGTAAACCGAGTTTTACGCATGCGCATGGAGAGGGACTTCTAGAAGTAGAGGTACTCAGTGCCCCTGCGTTCCAGCACCAGATAAAACGTATTGAACTCAGAGACGTGCCAGTACGTGCCGCTGGATTCCGGCCCACTCAAAGCACTGGTATTGGTGTTTTTTGATGGAAGCCCAGCAGAAGAAGTACTTCAGGTCATTGTCAAATACAATATCATGTATGTGTATAATATTCTGTTTTATATCCAATCTTAAGTTTTGAAATCATCTAAAGTGGCATACACAATCGTATCAGCTCTTTTAAACCAACACCTGCTCTTTTATCAGGCGTTTTTTGTGGCACTTGAATTAGTTGCATTTTTGATAGCAATATTTGCCGGTCATTTTATGAACAAGTCATTTACATCTTCAAGAAAACAAATGCAACCATCTCTTCAAATGATTCTAATGCTTTTAGCAATTTCACACAGAGTTTACACAGAAAGTGGCAGAAAATGTCTAAAAACAATTTCTTGGAGACTGATAATGCTGTTGACAGAAGGACCCCTGGGGAACAACTATAATCACTCAGTACACAGAAATAGACTAATAGCTGGCATGACCATCTGAAATCTTGTAGTGCTAAGACTAGAATCCCTGTAGGTAAACTGTATGGTCACCCGTTAAAACAATGAGGTTAGGATTTAACAGACATTGTGTTATTACACTGAATAATGCAGTCAGAAGTGTCAGCTTGTTTTTGACAGGATTTCAAGAGGTGGGCCGTGAGGACCAACAAGATCTTCTCTGCTGGTCTAAACAATATTAGAATCACAGACTTATGTTATGTATATATATATATATATTCTTTCCTTTAATTTGAATTCAATTATTCCCAATCGTCTATTCTCTTCATTTCAGAGCTTTTTTCTTCCAGCCATGTGTTGCCAGGGTGAATGAAATCTGCCTTGAGGCCTTCAGAATCAACAGTGCTTAAAAATATATGCTGTTCTAGCGTAAAAATAAATTGTAATGAAACAGTACTTTAAGCAATCAGATTTAGAGTTTGGGTAGCCCAGGGCTAGCTAACAGGCGTACAATAACGTCAGTCTTTTGATAGGATGGTCAGAGAGCATAGCCTACTAGACAGAGCTAGCAACATACACAAACTAAAATCCTTTTATAAAGCGGACATTCTCTGCCCTAAAGCAAATGACAACTTATGCCAGAAATACGACGTGACAGACTTGACTTTCAGCATTAGCCTCCATGGCAATAGAAAAGGATTTATTGTTGGAACTGAAACACACAGAACTGTGCAACAGAGTAATTTTACTTTTCTTGAGGAAAGAAAGACTTTGTGTTTAAATAATCTAGTGTTGGTGAGTCACCTTTAAGTTTTTTGTTTTGACGTTATGGCTTTACTTTGAGGATCTTTCCGGTCTGCTGTGCTTCAGAAAATGCAGTGTGAACTTGCTGCAGGTCAGCCACAGGACTTCAGAAATCCTGATGCACTAAACTCCCTCTTTACAGCCGAGCCACGCTCTACTGTGCTCCGAAAGCATTCCACCCTGCCCCAGTTTTCTCACATCGAGACAAAAATCCACTGGCCACTACGCACACAAGCGTTAATTGTGTTTCTTGTTTAAGTAATTTACTCTCTGTACATGCAATACCTCACTGTGATGCAACGCCCTGTTATACTACATTTCTGTATTAAAATTGTGTTTTCTACAACAGTGGCATTATAATGACAGTATTAGGAGATAGTTTAATTCAAGAAGGACACCACTGAAGGCCTAGGCCACTGAGAAGAAGTAAGTTACAGTTGTTTTACCGGTACTTTAACACATTGGTAACTGTAAATCTTTGAAGCATTTATTGTATTTCTTTACTTCATACAATACCAATATCTGTGACAGCTGTATTGATCTTACAGCAATAGATGAGGCTGTGTTTGTTGAACAGCATACAGATCAGCAAAACAGGCTTTAGGATGTAAGATGCAGCAGGAATCTTAAATCGCATAGGTCAGAAAATGATGAGCATAAAGCCAACACTGTCCTGATTAGTACTAGCTGCATCTGTATTCTGTAACTAGCTCTTCTATTTATGTTTAAATAATAAATAGGAAAAACTATTACTTACCTATTACTTACTGAGTGCAACATGAAAAGTGTAAAAACTATGTATTCAATAAAATGTTTTTTAAATAATCAATACATGGATCTTGCAGAATATTTATTGGGTCATTTAGTTTATTATCCAGCATTACAAGAAAATCAATTTTACTCCCAAGACAAGTCTTGTTACATGCAGCTGATCTTAATGGGATCACAGGTCAGATGTGGAGGAGATTATTAGAGCTTGGAAAGCCAATGGAAAGGATGGGATTTAGAACCAGACCCAGCCTATAATTAAATGCTTAGTTCATTTCTACAGTGGTCACATGACCCTGCAGTTAGAGATTGTTACCCAGTGTTATTTTGGTAGAGCTGAAATCCTGCTTTAAATTAGAGGTCGGGGTTAGACAATATGGGAAACTACACTGTTAAATGTTATGCTTTGGCCTTTGTAGACTGTCTACAATGAACTAAATCTTACTGTCTAAATGTGCATTGTTGTTCAGATGTAATAGTACAAGCAGGTCACTTCACATCCGCTGTAAGTGACTGAAGTTCTGTTTGAGTTCTTTCTCAGAGTTGTCCTCTCAGTCCCATCCCACTGTTCATTTAATTTTGCGGTGGACATCTGTCACTAATTCCTTCCCGAACGTGTAAACAATAGGACATGCACACTGAGGGATTGAGTGTCACCGCATCCTGTCAAGTTGTTTTGTCTCCGGTTGTAATTTTTCTCTGGAACTAATAGCTGTACCAGTACGAATGTAGTAAGACAACAGAACAGCTTTAAACTGGACTCGGTGGCAAAGGTTTTCTGTATTTTTACTGGCCAATTTCCCTCAATTCTGGCTATGAACAGTGGAGTTAAGGAATTTCAGTAATGATATAATATTTACAGTAAAGGAGCTATGAGAACTTTATTTGAGATTATTATGTTTGATCCCCAAACTGGGTTCTTGCCTGTTTAAGATTAAGCCCTTCCTTCATGGGTTTGTGTTACTCACATTTCTCATACAATGCTCATGCAGGGCTCACATCCCTGATGACTGCTAGTGATTGATCAAATGTGTTCCTCCATGGCTCTGTACTAAGGCTTGTCATGTAAGCTCCCAGCCATTATCTCGCAGCCAGTTCAGAAGACCTCGTGGCATAACCCAAGCGGCTTCTTTGACCTGAGGAGCTCAGCTTGCCAGTGCCCCGCTCCCACTTTGAAATTAGTCACTGTCTGACAGGTGGGGATGGATGTGTGTGATCTTGGCCAGATTCATACTCTTTTTCACCCCTATCTATCATCACCCACAGCTCCTTTGGTCTCCTAGCTCTTTTTGTTACAGGCTGTTTACTTTTCACTGTGAGTAGGTTGCCACTGCTCTTGGTGTGTGGAGTAAAGACTTCAGCAAGTCTACATTCTCATGTCCATCCTTATTACGTCTTCCTTAAGTCAACCTGCTATTTAACTTGCCACATGCCCCAGCCAAAAAACTCAAGAGACTAACATTTATTAGGATTTACAGGGGATGAAAGTGTCTAACTTTGCTCCTTATCAGAATATTATGACACCATATTTTCAGCCATGGCCTTCTGCTATGAAGCAGTGTGGGAGACAGATTGTCAGAGTCTCTGAGAACTGCTACAGTGTGAGCCAAGTATGTTCTAAACTCGCTGTATGATGCAGACAGTCTGCCTCGCCTTGCTGTGCAGTGCGCTGAATATTCGTAGGTGTAATATGAGTCAAATAAATTGTAAGTAATCCGTCATTTGCGTTCTATTATTGACTTTTTAGCTAGGAGATCCTAGCAGTCTCAAGCCTGGATATATCTGTCATTTTGTGGTCTAGCATTTGTGCAGTGTGCATTTTCAACACAAACCATGGAATGCTGTTTTTTTTATAGACTTTTATTTTTGAGACTGGTTAAAAAATGTGTTCCTTTAAAGTAGTGGTGGGTAAACTAAGGCTTGGGGGCCACATGCAGCCCTGTTGGGCTGTTTAATCTGGCCCGCTAATCATTTACTAATAATTTATTGATAATAAAACACTGCATATATTTTTCTTCAATATTCTGCAGTGATCAGTTGATTCCACTATGACATGCTCAAAACAATAACAACCTTTCCTAAAGCTAGCATTACTACTGTCAGCAAGAGATTTTTACTGGTGAATTTATTGTTTAATGTTTATTGTACATATTGTTAAACTATAGCCAAAGCATTTGAATATGTGTTTTTAATTGAGCACAAGTGACTTTACCGTGTTGGCATGAACTCTTCACAAGAGTCTCATGTTCTAATGCGGCCCATGGGGCTTTAAAGCAGAACAAGATTTGTGCATATCCCTCTACATAAAGTTGTTTGGCAAAGTATCTTACAAGTTCAATAACATAAAGCCACGTCAGAATAGGTTTTGAGTCCATTAGTTTGTTTGAGCTGACGCCATTCCGCCCAGGTTGATTCGAGAACGAGCTCTTTCTCGGCCAAACTGACGTATTCTTTTCCTAGAATCTATGGACAAAGGTTTTCTTTTGTCTTTTTGGTTGTTCAGCCATGACTGATGATGAAATCAAGTGAACGCCATTTTGGTATGATCTTAGAGAGATCATACGCTCATCACACTGCAGGAGGTTGCTATGTGTATATTGAATTACCATAAAGCAATTTGTCACTCTCGTGTGAACGTGAACATGAAAGATGAAAGTGCACGCTTCAAACACCGTTACAGCTCAATTAACCATCGTAAGGACTAAACTATTTATTGAGGTTTACTTAGCTCTGCTTTAAAGGGTAATTTTTATACAACACAGGTCTAAATTGACTTAATACAGCTATAGGTAAATATATAGTGTAATCAATGTTTAAAAAACTATGAAAAAAGCATGGAGACAGAGTGGTTAGCACTTCTACCTCACAGCAAGTAGTTTGTGGTTTAGAACCCTGGGCTGGCCAACATGAGGAGTCTGCATGTCCTCCCCGTGTAACCGTGGGTGTGACCACTAATGAATGTTCAAATATAATAACAAGTTAAGTTTTATTGTACTAGTGATATGCCTTGAATTTTAGAAATGTACTTGCCATTATTTCTAAAACTTAGCATAACAAGGTCAATACAAGACTGCTGGGCAAATGTCTAATGGAAAACTTTCAAATTATTAAAGAGCATGATTGGACCTGGACAAATCCACAGAGGAGTCTAATATTGTGTGTGCAAATGTTATGTTATTTCTGGTATCCACTGACTGCGGGGCCTTTTGGTAGATTTGCAGCTGCAATTTGGAACACCTTGGCAGTGTCCCCCCCAGGCTGGTATAGCATCAAGTGTGTATGTATGGTCCACTCAGATTTACATCTTATTTTAATGGAAAGATTAACCATCCGTGTATGTTTGTTTTTTGCAATAAATAAATAAACATTAGATATTCAGTAGGAGCTAGCTGCCATCTTTCTTCATACTAACACATTCAACTCTGATGTATTATTGAGCCAGAAGAATGTGTTTTTAGTGTGTCTGTCACTCTTGTGCTTCTTTAATCCTTCATAAATCAATTTATCTGTACCTCAGAAAATAGGAGCTTCCTCATCGTAAAAAAAACCCTGCTCCAACAACAGTGTGCAAACCAATCCTCTGGAACATTTTATCAATCATAATCTAGTATTTGACAATACAGTTTTGGTGGAGTTACACATTAGAATACTGAATACAGACATTTCACTAAAAACTGCCCAGAACTGAATGCAAGAGATCAAAATAGATCCCAACACATTGGGATATAGGGAAAAAATAGAAAGAAACGTGATACATGAGGTTATGACTTTTAAATGTGTTGCTAATGAACAGACACCATTAGGCAGCATGCAGCAGGAACACAGTGACTATTTCTCTTTTACCAAAGGGAAAATTTATAGAAAAAGCACTTTTTTGCTAAACCTACTTGGGAGAGAGAATACTCAAAATAAAGCCTGAGAGCAAAAAAAAAAAAAAAAATAATGCAGAAGGTATGTTTTTAATTACCTGTTCCAGTTAGGCAGACATAGTGAAAAAGGAGACGGTTGGAATCCAACCCTTTGACTTAAGAAGGCCACAGTTGCAACATCTTCCTCTCCCCTCTGTATTTTTGGTATTGTGTTCCTTCCATCGTCGACTAATATTAACTTGATCAAAAGACAGTGGCTGGTGCCGTAGCAAACTAATATGCTCATTAGCATTGACAAGGGTGCCTGGGAGCAGTTCATGTGCATTAATGAAGTAAAGAACTGAGCCAAACAATCGTATTCAGTTAGTTTTGGAATGCACGGCCAGCCACACACGGGGCTCCCTAATGATCCGAGGATCTGAACTTGGGCAGAATTCAATAGGCTGTTGTCAAATGCCTTTGTTCAACAGCTCTGTACTGTTATCATGTATAGCTTATGGTGCTTTTGTAAATCCTGTGAATAATGTTCAAATGCCCCAAGTCGGATTATATTTTTAAATGCAAACAACTGAAACAGAGTGGGGTCCCCTAACAACATGTTGTTCCACTTGCAATGCTAGAACACTAAAAGAAAAAGAAAAGAAAAAAAAAAAAAACAATTTTCCATGCATTTTTAGATATGTTACCCGAGGGATTTGTTTAATTTCCATGCATGAATTGGCCCCCATTTTCTGTTGCTAAAACTGAGTCAGTGAAGCAAATGAGTTTTCACTCCTTTTTTAGGACAAGAGGTCATTTCATTACATTTTCTATCAACACCATGGATATCCTGTGCTTTATATTCTGCAGACTAGATTATTTGAATTGATTGACCACTGACATTTAGCTGTTGTTCTCTGTGATGCAAATTTTAACTGCAGGAGCTGGTAAAGGGCATTATTTTCAAAGTACTCACACCTGCCTCCTCCTCCCACAGAGCCGTTCCGGGGCACAGCCTGGCCACAAGGCTATAGCTCACCACAAAACCATTTGAAAGATGACATTTTATCAAGACCATCTTCAGATGTGAGTATGGGTGAGTGCTGACAGTGTTCGGGTCAATTGTCCCCTGCGTGCTGCAAGGGGTCTGCTGTGCCATACGAATTGCACACCTGTTCTTTTTACCCCATCGGGTCCTATATGTCCCGGCCTTTAGTTTATACACTCTATACAGAGAACTCATAAACCACTAATAAAAACATGTGATCATTAACACCCCCAGAGTAATATCTGTAATTTGACAATTACGTTTTGGCATTCAGTTATGTGCCATAAAAACGTTCCTGGCTAATACATATTATAATGCATTTACAGCTGAATATTTGTCCAAATACTGGAGTTGCACTTGACTAATAAAGTAGCCATGTTACAAAAAGCTTTTAAAAACATAATTGTAATTGTGAAAAATTCATTTAATTTTGGTGGACTAAATTGATTTATTGGTTATTCAAGAGAAAAGACATCCCATGCAGTGCTTTTGAAATGTCCTATGTTCTATCATTCACCAAAAACATGGAGCTTTGTTATATTAAAAGCATGCCTGTTTGTGAAGTGACTATAAAAGTTAGTGTGTGCATAAAAACAGAAAAGTAATATACATAGAAAACAACAATAAACAATTGCTCTGCATGCTTCCAGCATCTATCGACACCAACCCCCCTGTGGGCCTTGTTAGGCAGTAGCTTCACCTAAAAACACACAGCATGCAGCCTAATTTGGCAGACACAGCAATGTATTGGGTGCTTTCCTTTTATAAAGGCAACGTTGCACTACCAACAAGTTGTGTTTGAACCTGTGCATGACTCAGTCAGGCCCAGCGATAGATTTTGGTTCCACTTGGATGCCCTTTGGCTGAGGTTATCAAGCATTGGCAAGAGGTGTTGTTGGTCCAAATTGAAATGAGTGAGTAGAATAGAGCTTCCCCAAGCATCATGACCTTTGCTAGCCACTCCATCAGTTGCTCATCACTGTGGGCTCATTTATCAGCAACACGACTCTCTGAGGAAACTCACAGGTGCTGCCCTGGATGGGGTCACGCACTATGTCAGGTCATCTCACACGATCTTTGCTGCAGGCATTAAGCAAGTGGGTGTAAACGCACTATTGGCTGGTCAATATTGAATAGAACAGAGGTTGGTTGCATTGCTGCTAATTCAGGAACTGGTGTGCCAGTCTCTGACTCTGACAGAATTTCAAGGCTTTACTGATTTTAACTTGAGGCAGGCCAACAAATTAAGTTTAATAGTGTTTATGCTATTTTTAAACTGTACTATGGTATTCATTCTTGTCAAATATCCTTATTTTAGAAGTAAATATTAGACAAAACTCTAGGCAGCTCCATTACAACAATGTTTTATTCACATAAATATATACATTATTTCCCCATTTGATTTAACATTTCTCATTTACATTTCTGAGAGACATCACCCCACATTAACCAGCCCTCTATCTAACAGCCTGTGTAGCAGAGAGACTTCTGGCTGAACCATTTATAAAATAGTGTAATCACTCAACTGACTGCCAGCAGGGACCACAAGAGGGCAAGTCCAAATTCAGTTAAAGCCCACTCTTATACAACCTATTGTAAATCTGTGGCTTCACCCAGAGCAATGATTCAACCCAAAACAAAAGCCTCCTGACATGTTATCAATATAGATGTTAAAACACAGGCCAGCCCCAAGTTAATTACTTAAGAGATTTGGCGGTTCAACCAAACTGATGAGTAAAACAGGTTTTGAATTTTAAACACTGGATGTGGCTTTAATGTTTAAATGTTTAAAAAAATCATTAATGGAATATTTGTTGCAGTTGCAGTGTCTTGAACACCATTACGTATTTTACCTAAACTTAAAATTTTACTTTTTTCACTTTTTAATAAAACTAACTTTGATTGTGACATAAAACAAACTGCAAGCCTCAAAACAATTCTTATAGTAGCATAATTTGATATGTCATGTATGCGCCTGCCAATAGTGTCATTAGACAGGAGAATGGACTTTACTTTGTGCCTCTCTTGTCTATCACAGACGACACCCTATTGATGACTGCAGGGAGTATGAGCTATTCAGCGATCGTATGTGGGTTTTTGCAAACAGTGATTCTGTATGCCACTTTATAGGACGCTAACTGTGCCGCATTGTTTATGGTAGCCACCTTTGTGAAAGTACTTTGCTGTACTTTGCTTTCTTCTAATTTCTATTTGGAAAAGCTCAAGTGCAGGGCCAGCACTGAGGATTAGTTAGTAGGATAGTTTGGGGTTGCAGAAAAAAAAGCTCCAATTTATGTAATGTCCAAGGTTTTTATATTTCTAGCGCGACCAGGCTCAGGTCTCCTGAACCTGCTGCTGCTCGTGGACAGAGGAGAACAGACCGTTGTCCAGAGAATTCCCGGCCGACTGCAGGTCTGAGTGGGACTTGGCTCTGAGGGTCTGAGTCTGAAGTGAGAAGGACTGAGGCTCAGATGGAGGTCAGTGGGTGGATTTAAACCATGTGACAAGAAACCCTATATTTTGCCAAACACTATTTCAATTACACTACTAATTTAAACCCAGATAACTTTTCTACAATTCAGATTTTTATCATCAGAGAATCAGATGAGTAGATTACATTAAATGGACAAGACATGAAGTACTTTCTTTTTTTTATTGAGTTTATTGTTTATAGTTCCAGAACCCCTCGTATGTGGATCTCAGTGAAAGATCATTCATCTGTGAACTTTTGGACATAATTTTATGTCTAAAGTTGTTTTCACTCACATCCAAGAAGATCTGACTCTTTTTCAATGGAGACTGGATCCAGACATTAATGAACAGACAAAGAAAACTTTCGGGTCTGTGATACAACAGTGTTGCATCTCGGGTCTGAGATACAAAAGTGTTGCAGCTCTAACCCAACAGCTTTCTACATCTTCTCATTAACGTCAGACCTCACCTCCATCGAGTTGGAGCCAGAAAAACCTCTGGGATTAGAGCTAAAGCAAATCTTCTTACATAAAACCATGCATTTGTTGACCTCTGAATGACCTGCAGGGACTGCTGGTGGGGTCAGTGCACTCTACAGCAGGGGGCTTGGGATATGGCTGGTTACAACTGGAGGTTTCAGATGGAAAAGAATATCAAAGACAATGAGATTTTTTTCCGGATTTGGGAGAAAAAGCAATCCACTGAAGATTTCTTCTTAATGTTGAGGTGACGTTTCAAGTACTTCAACACTGCAGCGTCAAAGTGTGTGTTCGTTGGGTCCTGGGCGGAGGCCAGGAGTTTGGCGGAGGTCCCAAACTCCTTCAGCAGGTCCTTCATGACTGGGTTGATTATTTTGCACAGATTCTCCACAGGGATGCAGGTCTCAGGGACGTCTATTTTGTCCCAGATCTTCTGGGTCACTCGCTTGACAATTGCTGTAAATTCCTCGTTCCTCCTTGGTCTTCTGTTGTATATTGTAATAAGCAGAGCCCTGATTACCCTATGAGCCCTGTCAAATCTTTCACAGTTAAACTGATCGGGTTCGGTGGGGAAAGGCTTGGTGGAAACAGGAGAGTTTGGCTGTCTCATTGGCATCTCAAAGGTGTGGGAGAAAAAGCGATCCACTGAAGATTTCTCCATAAGGTCGAGGTGACGTTTCAAGTACTTCAACACTGCAGCGTCAAAGTGTGTGTTCGTTGGGTCCTGGGCGGAGGCCAGGAGGTTGGCGGAGGTCCCAAACTCCTTCAGCAGGTCCTTCATGACTGGATTGATTATTTTGCACAGATTCTCCGTGGGGATGCAGGTCTCAGGGACGTCAATTTTGTCCCAGATCTTCTGGGTCACGCGCTTGACAATTGCTGTAAATTCCTCGTTCCTCATTGGTCTTCTGTTGTATATTGTAATAAGCAGAGCCCTGATTACCCAATGAGCCCTGGCAAATCTTTCACAGTTAAACTGATCGGGTTCGGTGGGGAGAGGCTTGGTGGAAACGGGAGAGTTTGGCAGTCCCATTGGCATTTCAAAGATGTCGTATCTCGGATGATTGTCCTCTGGCACATTCTGCATAAAGTAGAGTAGCTTCTGAATAATCTTGGCCACCTCGTCCTCGACCATGAAGTAAAGCAGCTGAGGGCTGAGGCTTTGGACAGAGCCCGGCTTCACCGTCAGGACACTGTCCGAGAGCTTTTTCATTAATGGAGATGTGGGCTTCAGATAACTCCCGGTCATTTGCAGATGGTCATTTAAACGATCGGTCAGTTGTCTATAAAACCAATCTATTTCCTCTTTCATCAGGAAGTCCTGAAAGCGCTGGTTTGAGTCCGGTCTGTACATAAAGTCCATCTCCTCAAATAGTTCCTCCACGTCCTCTCGAAGGTTGTTGAAGTCGATCTGCGGGGCTGGTCCTGTCTCGGAGTTGCCCAGATAAAGGACTGAGCTGGTCAGTTCATTAAATAGCATTTTCGCAAAGTTTGAAAAACAGCATTTACAATGGCTTTTTTTCACCGCGGTTTCCGAGTCTCCACACGCATGTGACTCTACTTGCTTTGCCTCCTGAATGGTGTTCAGGCTTTTGGATCTGATGAAACTGCCCAAACAGGCTTTAAGGCAGTGTTTGGCCTCATCCACCATTTTGAATCCAGCTTCTACGGTAGACAAATTGCTGTCTATGTTAACAGTCTGCTGTGACTCAGAGGCAAATAAAAGGACTGAATTCACTTTTTGGGAGACCTCACTCTCCAGCATCTCTGTCAGATCACGTGCGTGCTGGTCCAGGTCCAGTGGCTGGGCTTCGATGTTTAGTGCCTTGGCAAAGATGTCAGCAATGGACTCTTCCAGGACTGCTCTAATGGCCCGGAGGTGGTTTTTGGAGTCTGCAAACTTCTTCATATAAACCCGTTTCAAAACGTCAGTTGACAACGTCTGCACCAACTGGATAAACATCTCGAGTAGGTCAGTTTTAAATTTCATATCCCACAATCCATTTGAAAACATTAGCCTCTGCGCTGGACGGATCCTGTCAAAATGCCTCTCCACTATTTCAAGTAGGGCTTCGGAGGTGATTAACATCTCCATATTCTCGTATCCTTCTCTTGTCATATTCGTATTTCTGGTTTGCGTTAGTGGTAGTTAACTGTAGAAGTTATAATAATATTCTGTTATGAGAAAATTTGACTTAACTTTCCACTTGAAGACTGACTCGATGACGTATAAAGGCTGAGAATGTCAGAACGTGACGTCACTAACGCAGCAGAATAATCACGTAACATCTTGCGGGTTTCCCGTTGCTAGGATACCAGCTCTTTCTCTGCGGCTTCACTTTTTAATCAATAAAACACATAAAGGCTTTTTATTATTGTTGTTATTACATATTTCTGATGGAAAATTTAATTAATGACATTTATTTGTAAAAGTCGGAGGTGTTTTTGGCTTGATTTCAGGTGTTTGAGGTTTATCAATTTATGACTAGAACATAGACAAACAAACAAAAAACACTACAATGTCACATAAAGGTCTTAACAAAGAGTCCTTTAAAATACTTACATAATCAAAAGTAAGAATAATTTGCGCAAACGTGTAAACTTTCATTTGGAAGTCTGCAGTGACATGTAATGACCAGCTGGGGGAGCACGTGGACAGAAACAAGCTCTAAAATAATTGATGAACAACTGAAACGACAATTGAGTCATGGACGCCCTGGACCTGGTCTGGACCTGGTTTTGGACCTGGTTTGGACCTGGTTTGGACATGGTCTGGACCTGGTCTGGACCTGGACCTCAGAAAACACAAGCACTAAGTCTCAAAGGTTGAATGATTATCCCTCTCTGTAGTTCTGTCCTGTTCCATGCTTTTAGAGAGCTTCATGTTAAGTCAGGAGCGCTGTAGGTTTTGTGCAGAAGCTGTAGGTTCTACATAAAAGCTACATCCAAACTTAATGCTATGAATGGATTTTAATGTTTTTACACAGCTTACCTTAAACAAAATGCATTATACTTTACAAAAGAATATGGACCTCAGTAATTCCAAAATGATGGCTCTATTTAAAATAAACCAGTTTAGAACAGAGCAGGTGTTAACAGGTCGGCCGCGTAGCTACGGGTGGGACTGGGTGGGCTTTGGCTCACCCACCTGTCAGTCAGGCCCACCCAGTCAGTTGCTTCTGAAGATAGCCTAATGAGTGAATTATGTTGCAATTATCACAATACTTGACCATTAAAAATAAATCGTATTGTTTCGCATTGTGAACAGCCCCTTGCCTCTCCCCCCTTCACCAACGAGCACGATACACAGCTGGGACCCCCAAGGCATGTTAAACAAAAACGAAACAGAGCAACTTCCTAAAGTTCGTGTCAAAAAGACCACGAACGCAAGAGGAAGATAATTCAAATGTTCAGGAGCCATCAATCTCGACTAGTAAGGAGCTCAGCTCTGTTGTTACAGCCTACACTGTAAGAAATTGCTGTTAAAAACACCGAAATCCTGACAGTAGTTACTGTTTTCTATTAAAACAGTAACTTACTGAAAATGTACTGTATATTGTGTTGCATTCTGGGAGTGAAATTTGAATTATAGTTTATAGGCTGTAAAATTACAGTAATACTATAGCCTTCAGTACTTTCAAAGACACATGCAGAAGTTCTGGCGTCGTTTCACTGTCTCAAGGCATATTATTGTCAATCCAACGCATTTGATAAATCACACGGTAAGTTGAAGCACATTCTATTTTTGGGGGGTAAAGTTTGCTTAATATTGTAATCATATTTTATTTTCTATTGTTAAATACAAGCTAATCAGTAAATCTAGCAGTTAGCTTTAGCAATAAGCTTGTGCTTTGTTACTGCACTATTTGGCAGAAATAACATTATTCAACAAGTAATATATATTTTTTAGATTTTAAACTTTTGTTAATATTTGTGTGTTTTGTGTATGGCATAAAAGTTGTTAGTTTTTTCTTAGTATGTGGGGATTTTGGAGTTTGTCCACTTTCCCGATTTTTTATGTTATAATTTAAGGCTATTTGTTTTTAAGCATCTTAGGGTAAAATTATTAAAAGTTAAACTAACATGAGTTTTGATATTAATAAGCCAAATGCTGGTCAAATAGTTATTATTAAAATATATTATTTCAAGAATGGCGATACACAGTCACGTTCATTCTCAATGTAGCCAGAAGGCTAACGGTTGCTACAAATGACTCGGTCCTATTCCATTTTCCATTTTGGTTTATTAACTTAATATGAAATCCTGGCAGATTTGCAGTTTAAAGCAACTGCTACACCAGGAGTGAGCGTAAACTACGACCGTGAAAGATCCCGCACAGTGGGGCTAGCTGCTGGATTCTGTCCGGTCTTTCCTCAAAGACCCAGCTCTGTCTCCGCTGTAGCTGGAGACAGAGCTGGTCTCATGTCTGAACTCTTCCCGGGATCCTCTTCATCAAGAGGAGCTAGGCTCGACTCTTTTCTCTGTGAGATAGTCTTACATGGCTAACAAACCATTTTGTTTCTTCCCTTTAGACATCTGCTAATTTGGAGAAGACCCTCAACTTGCCCCCACCTGCCCGTGTCATAGTGCTTGGTATGTATCTATTAATTAAAAACTCGTTATCTGAATTCATCCACGTGTCTTCATTCATGTCGTAATTTTTATAGAAAACAGTATTAATAAATTAATCTTATTTTACTCTTTAGGTGGAACAGAGCTTGTGACTGGACGATGGATGATCATCATGGATGCGAGGACATCAAGCCAACAGATCTTGCTGCTCTTTTTTGCACTGCACTACATCCTGCATCCTGCAGTTTCAAGAGGAGGCGGCCTGTACTATGGAATTCATTCAGAGGTAAGTTGTGTTGTCAGCCTCTTCTACTGAAGGCATTTCAAGGTTAAACAGACTTTGTTGTGAATATTTACAAACTTCAGTCCAGTGTGTTTTAATTTGAGCTATAGCCTCTGCATATCTTTTATTAGTTTACTCAAGTTTTAGGCAGGATGAAGGGGTAACCATCCTTTTTTTTATTAGAGCAATCCAGGGGGCTCACATAAATTGTGTTATTGTTTGTTAGATCATCTGTTTCGTTCTGTCAGCAAATTTGATTTTTTTTGGTTTTATATCACCGAACTATATAACAACTCTGAAATATAATACTGTGTTTTTCAGATGCTTTATTGGCATCAACTCAGAACGTGGAATAAAGGGGCCACTATATCTCCAAGAGGATTCTCAAGCTGGTTCTCAAGAGGCTATCTGCAAAAGGGAATTGTGCAGAAGAAGGCGCATGTTGAGAAGTATGTTAGACACTGCTGCAGTATAGGGGGTAACACAATTGTGAATTTGTTTTTCAGATGGGTGATTATTTACATAAAGCAAGCTAGCAGTAAAGTGCTTACTCTTTTTCCCTTTGATATCCTTTTGTAGTACTTTAATCAAATTCACATTCTGTAAATATCCTTGTTTGTTCAGTTTATTTTTATTTTGACATTGGTTTATGTGCTCTCTTATGGCTTATGTGCTCTCAAAATGTCTAAAATCTGTGCAAGAGCACCGAGTATCCTGAAACTTTAATGTATAGAGTAACCATTAACTGGATTAATATGAATTTTGAAATAAATATGAGTTTAAGCTGAATATGAACTCTACTTCTTTGTTGAATTTTATTGTTTAATATAGTGTATGGTCTAAGCCACTTTCTAAAGATTTTATTGCACACAACACAATTTGACTTATTGTTTTGAAGGTTCCTCTCTGAACTTATCATGGACCCAGTGTCATATTTTTTTCCCCAATTGCCTTTGTAGGTGCCCACACTTTGACTTTCATTTTAATTTGATCATTTATTCATTTTCTATTTTCCAGCTAATCTGGTCTACTGCCAGTAGAACATATCACAACTGTAAAATAACAGTAAAGTACTGACCAAAGTCTACAGTAGTACTGTAAAAACGAACAGTAAATTAATGTGAATATAACAGTTGTACTGTATTCTAGCAAAACAGTAAGTTAATGTCTAGATGATAACAGTAATGTACTGTTATCATCTTAACAGTAACTTACCGTTAAGATGATAACGTAGCAGTACTGTGAATAAACAGTAAATTACTGGCAACTCTGCTGCCAGTAATTTACTGTTAATTTACAATAAAATCTTTTACAGTGTGGTTTGTTGACATGTGAGGGATACAATGTTTCTATGTGCCTTCTTAACTTACAAAGTTTCATACTGTCTGCAGCGAGTGTTTTTAGACATAGGCTAACACACACAGTAAAGCAGAGAACAAGATAAGCGTTGTCATATTTGCGTGACCTAGTCTTTGATGTATGCTGTTTTTGCCATCTGGATTTGTATTTTCTTTGCTTGCTTTCTGTTTTGCTCCTGCAGTGTGTTTCTCCATGTCAGAGTCTCTCTGCCCGGAGCATGTCAGTCACCATGGAAGCACGTTATGTTGGGTGTCACCCTAAAAGTGTCTGTGTTGCAGCACTGCTTAACATTAGTTCTGCGTTGGCTCTCTGCGCCACCCCACCCCCAAAAAAAAAAAAAGAAGCTGTGCCCCACACCAGCACTGGACTAAATGGAAGACAATGAATGAATAAAATCTGGTCATTTAGTTCATATGCACCATAAGGCTGGAAAAAGACAAAGCTAAACAATCTTAGCATCTAACAATCTGTTTATGTTAGTCTGTTTGCTTAGTCTAAATGAGATGTTGCTAACAATAAAAGTGTATTAAGCAAAGGTGGTGTTATAATAATCCTTTATAATATGCAGTTTAAATAATCTATCTATCTATCTACTGTAAGCTAATTTAGTAAAACATAATATATGAACAACAAATCAATTGCAAAACATCTCATTTAGTAAAAACAAACCTGTCTTCTCTCCTCTTGAAAGTTGTTAGCCACCTTTTGTAATGTGTGCTATGTCCTTTACACATTGTAAACACTTGTGTTGTATTTGTGGCGTCCCATTTGCTCTTATAATACATAGTCTACAGTCAGAGGCTTCTGGACCCATATGTTAGGCTGTGACTCAAATCAACCCCTGTAAAAGTAATGATGGCTGGTTCGTGACATGCATGAGGACTCTGTTACGCACCAAACTCATTTACAAGCCATCGCCTTAGCTCCCCTCTATGCCAGTCATAACTCAGCCATTTTTAGAGGGATGGCACATGGATGAGGTCACAGAGAGACCACAGACGCTGCTCACAGCCTGATAATAGCTGATGACTTTGAGTGGTCTTCAGAGAGAGATACAAGCAGAAAATCCTGATTACATTCAAATTCAGACCATGAACTGGACTTTTAGTCTACAGCTGAATGAGGCACCACTTTATTTGATGGTCTCTTTATTTGAACTGTCACGATCAGATCCAATTAAGAAAATGGGGTTGTGTAGCTTGCACTTGATTGCTGACTTGTAAATTAGTTGTGTGTTGTGGTTAAAGTTAGTATGTGTGACAATAGTAACACTGAAGTATACATAGGCTACACTATAGCTGAGGTGCTGACATAACGCACTGCTGAATTGGTCACTTGACCCTAGACCCTGACACTACCTTTTAGCTTGTATTAAGCTAAAAAAAAAAAACATGGTCAGGGCTCAAGCCATGAGTTGGTTTTTGATGGGCATGTAGTCGTTATCTCTGCTGGTTGCCACTAATCATATACGTGCACAGAGTAATGGCTCGGGTCACACGCGTGACAAAATTTCAAGGGCAAAACTGTCCTGGCCTTTCAGTTTTAGATGAATAGGGCATCTGGTGATTTCCTATGGAGCACAGTGTGACCACGGTGGCTCACTGCCATTTGAGGTGGCTTTATAATGTTAATAAAGTTCTACGGTCAAATATATTTGGCAAGCAGTAATCACTGAATAAAACCATAAAGGTTTTTGTACCTTATTGGATCTCATTGATGGCAACCTACTCAGTTAAAATACAGAAATAGAAATTTGGGACACTTTTGTGAATAAAAACAAAATGCAATGATGTGGAAGTTTTAAATTTCAAGATTTTATTCAGAATACAACATAGATGACATATCAAATGTTTAAACTGAAAAAATGTATAATTTTGAGGAAAAAATAAGTTTTATTCAGTCAAGTGTGTTAGAAAAAGTGTGTAAAATGTTGAAAATGGTATCAAATCATGTATAAAAGTAAAGAAAAGATCAGACAAATAAGCACAGAAGTACTGTTCAGAAAACTAAACATTTTTTTCTGGGGTCCTAATAAAGCAAAACCCATTTCCTCCAAAATGTTTTGCTGCTTCCTCCATCAACACCAGCACATTTGTTTGGCTTACCTGGTGGGCTTTAGAGCTGCACATTCAGAAATCATGCTGTATGTGATATGTGATAATTGAGCCCCTGTAAGACCTTTTGTCTCCGTTAGATATATGGGAGATGTGTTCAGAAAGATAATAAAAACGTTAACTATTATTAATGTTTATTCACAGTCTTAGCTCTTTTTATACTGTTCCATCTTATTTCCCCCTGCCCCTCCATGATCATTAGTGACACCAGTTCTCTTGTGGTAAAAGAATGGTCTCAATAAAAATGACTGCTTGTGTCTGTAACCATGTATTCTAGATGTTCTCCCAGCCACACCACATTATCATCACTCACCACAGTGATCTTCTCATCTGCATGGTGGCGGCTCTACTGCCAACATAGGGACAAGAAATTGGACCTCAGCGGGGAGTTAAATGCGCCTTCAATCTCAACAATCCTTTTAATCTTTCATCAATCATGGGGAAGCAGCTCGGAGCCCTGATCCTATTACAGTTTGAGGGGAATAGCTTTGAATTGACAAGCATGAGATGTGCATTGAAGTTTGCAGTACAAGAAAGTTGTGAAGGCTTTGGCTTTGGCAATTCAATGAAAAGCATTTTGAAATCAAAGCAGACAAACAAACAAATGGAGGCAGAATTCAAATTGTTGTTTACTTAAACAAGAATATCAAAAATGTGAAAGAGATTGAATTGTCTGTGAGAATGATTGACATACAAGGTGTAAATGAAATGGAAGTCAGGTTTGTTCAAGTTTCATGCTGCAAAAACCTGGAACAGCCTCCCAGATGAAATAAAACAAGCCTTAACTTTAACAATGTTCAAGGGGAAGTTAAACCCCCAACTCTTTAGCTCCGCCTACATTCAGTAAAAACAACTCATCATCTTTTAATTAAATTATTTTTATTATGTTTCTTATTCTAAATCTTGTCTATGTATTTTAATTTTGTAAAGCACTTTGAATGTGTATGAATTGGGCTATATAATAAAAGTGCCTTGCCTGCCTTGCCTTGATCTTTTGAGGCCAATTTAGAAATAAGACAACATAGTTTTGATGAAACCAAAGTTCTTTTAGTAATTCACACAATATTTCCGGTCCAAATGAGCAGAAAGATTAAGAACAATGAGGATTAAGAGCTGTGGGGATAATTTCTTTCAGGATGCTATTGGTGCAATAAAACTGTATACAGTATGTCACAGGGTAACCCCTACTTCAGACGGTGGTCCTTAAATACATTTTAGTATTGGACATAGCACTGTCTAAATGTTATAAGTCAAATTTATATTTTGTGTGCAAATACAAAGTACAGTGTGGTGTAATGTATACAAAGCATATAATTTAGGCTACTTCATTAATGTATATAATTCTAAAATGGATCTGTGAAGTCTATCCATAAATCTACATAGTAGTGTTATTTCTGTATAGCTGACTGGTTCTTGTGTAATGTGCATGTTGTTCATTATGAAGACAGAACAGCATAGGTTCATTGCATTTTCCAGCTCCAGTACAATCATTGTTTTGAATGTGTCTGCTGCATTTTGAGCATCTGTGGAAACTGATCCTTTCCCTAGAGGCAGCAGGATGAATTGCAACAATAGTATGCCGCTTGAGGATACAAACACTACTGTAGATACAAAAATGTCATTAAACTTACAGTGTTTAGCTACAATATGTTAAACTTTGGTAATGCCATATATATATATATATATATATATATATATATATATATATATATATATATATATGGCCAGTAGATACAACAATTTGAAGAAAATAAAAAGCACAAATCTGAAATAGTGACTTTTATATACATTTAGTAGTTTATTCCAGCCTTCCATTTAAACCAAATGTCACCCATTTACAGATAATACAAAGCCTGAAACACCTATGATTGGCTACTTTTAAAATCAAATAAGACAGTGAAAAGGGAAAGAGGACAGTTTGAGAGAAAACATCAGCATCATTGAGTAGTGGCTAATTAGGGTTTTTATGGGGCATATAATTTGAGCCACAGCATCAGGCCTTGATTAAAAGTGAACATATTTTTTTTACAAGAACGCAGAACTGCTGTACGGCCAGTAATGGTTCAAGTACAAAGCAACAAAGCTAGTCACTATGGATAAATGGTTTACTGATTGAAGTTTTGCTTTTGGCAAGTTCTGTGGTTAAAACATGAGTAAAAAATGGATTTTAAATAAAGAATTCTCTGTGCAAAATGCTCTTAACATTCATTCAGCAGATTATAGGAGTAGAATACACTTTTACCACACATAATGAACAACACTGTTCCTTGAGCAGGTTTTGTGCTTCCATCTGGGGTTTTCTTGAGAACATCTGGCATATGTTTATGTTTGATAATTTATACTTAGCTGTGCTTTCTTTTGTATCTTTTGAATTGTATTTCACAGAGCATCTATTTTATACCCAGTATGGTACACACAGTCCTCACATGTTGGTCTCCCTCTGTTTTCAACTCTTTTTTGTAAAAGGATACACGCTTTGCAAGATAGCTTAATCAAAATGAGTCTCTCTAAGTAACAAATCAAAAGTGGTTAGTTATCCTTTTGCTGGTGTAGTGGCTCTGGGGTTCAGGTGGTAGGTTGTCCTATAACCAGAAGGTAGGCGTTTAGATTCCCGCTCTCCTGCTCTCTTCATTCTGTTGTTGTGTCCTTGGACACTTCACCATCCTTGCCTCCAGTGTCCGTAGCACTGGTGTATGAATGTGTGCTATTGTAGAGTTTGGTGGTGGTCTAAGAAGGCGGTGAGCGCCTTGCATGGCAGCCCCCCTCTCTGTCTGCCCCAGGTGTGAATGTGTGTGAATGGGGTGAATGGAAGCATCATGTAAAGTGCTTTGGGTGCCTGAGAAGGGTACAAAATAGCGCTATATAAATGCACACCATTTACCATTTATCAAACACACAATGACTTACACACAGCGCTTAATTTGTGAAGCTGGAGGTGGGGGAACACAGAGAGAAAATTTAGGGTAAGTATTCGCCCAGCATTGAGAAGGAAAATAAGGTAAAGAAACCTATGTTGTTATGAAGACTACATTATAGCATTTTGTTTCTAAATGATTTTTTCTAAATGGGCAGTTTCTACAGGCTGAGTTATAAATCAGATTATAAATTTAAATTAAAACAGGCCACATTAACTTTTACTTTAAGAAACTTCTGAAAAAAAGAGGTGCGGGATCCAGTCAAATAGGTCCCAGTCCCAATTTAGGAGGAATGAAGCACTGCCTACACATGTCTATAAAATACTGGACTTTTACCGTTTAAGTATATTTTGGTACAAATAATCCACTCACGCTTTAGAGCTTTGGTTATAAATATGCAAATTGTAGCTAGTTTTATTTTCGCTCTTAGTTTCTCTTTGAGCTATGAGATGTATCTCAGCTTCCCGTAATTTATTTTTCACACATGGGGCCACATGGAAATCAGTGCATAACTAGTGCATTACAGGCTACCACCTGCAAACATAAGCCTGAATGCACCTTCTCAAACTAAAACTGGCCCCTTTCCTCCTGTTGCCTGGGTCAACGGAAAATCTCACATTCCCACAATGACACGACTACAATACCAGGCCAGACTTCAGTTTTACATTTGAAAGCATATTTAACTTTTCACTCATCCATTCACTGCCTGTGAGCGGTAAGACGCTGAGCCTGGCCAAGATTAGCTTTTGGCAGACAATGCAGTGAATTAAAGGCCACACATGGCCCCTCTCTTGTTCTCTGGGTGACCAAACACACTTCCAGGGCCAGGAACTCTTGACCAGCCTTTTTAACTCACAAGGAAAATCTAGGACTTTGGAGATAAGTATATGGCAATGGATTTAGGATCAGAACCAGGCAAGACAAAAGTCTGGTGAGATGGAACAAGGCAGATGGTGTTTTTTTGCTAACCTATTAAACTTTGGTGTCAGAGGTTTAGCAAAGGTTGAACTAAATGTTAACTGAATCATTAAATAGAGTAAGCTACTGGGGTAGTTTAGCATTTAAAAAATAACATCTTCTCATTTTTTTGTAACTACTAATATGCAACTACAAGTTTTACCCCATTCTTATTTTTGGTAAGGCTGTGCCTCATAACTTTCCTAGTATCACTCTGCTGCACACATGTTCTTGATTAACACTAATGAGACCTATTACAAGAATAGCTAGCTCAAACATGCACCATTACAAACATTGTATGCAAAAATATACGCATTTTCAGAAATGACTTGAACTTGGTGTTTAGTTGAGACCGAGGAGGAAGAAAGAAATTTCAAAACTCAAACGTTAAAGCTACAGGTGAGTAAATGTACATGGTCCCTTTTGACAGAGCCATGCAAAACAAATATTTTTGACAAACAAATTATACACTTTGAGCAGAAAGCCTGCTTCTAACACTTGTTTTTAATTTGTTTTTGAAGCAATGTCACAGTCAGCTAATGGTAAAGCTGTGAGAGCGTTATTATACTCCTGTAGTTATTTAATAAGCACTGCTATGTAGCTTAGTTATTCAATACAAGCATAACAACACAGTAATTCTAATTGTTAATGACATGGATGCGTTGGACTACTTGGTGCATTACGTTAAGGGAACAGTTTCCATGAGTGAAAATAGTTGAATAAATAGCCTCTTATAATTGCAGGCTCTTTGAACAGCCTACACACTTTTAGGGAGGCTGCAGAATAACACGAGCAGAGAGTGTGGTACTAGAAGCGGTCTAAACCGAAGGGGGCGACCACGAACAGGCAGCCGTACAGTCATCCCTGCTCCAGCTCGTAATAGTAAATGGTGAGGGTGTCCGCAGCTCGGCTTGTCATTCCCCAGCAGCAGCAGCTACAGCAGGAGCAGATACGGCGGCTGGCGGTGTCACCTTATCTGTCTCCCTCTATCGCTGTGTGTCCGGGGACTATTTCACAAATTTCTCCCAACGGATCCTTTCTGCGAGGTTCAATTAGGTGTGTGTGAGTTAATGGGCATCTTGGACGACTGCCTCCTAACCCATGTGTGTGTGTGCTTTAGAGATTGTGAGCGGCGGCAGCAGCAGAGACAGCACCTTGGAGCACAAGTAGGAGGAGGATTTTGCCGTACCGTGTCGTGCACAGTGGAAATACACTCCTGTTACTATCAAACCAGTGAAGAGCAAGAGGCGAAGTAGAAGCATAAGGGCTTTTTGGAGCACCTCACTCTATTTTGATGAATTGTCAACGGGACAGGCCTGCTACATTGGATGTGTCTCCAGCATGGTAAGACTCATTTAAGAGTGATTGTGCATGGGTTGCAGAAAAACATGCATGATGCAGTGGGGAGAGCTAAAGGACCAGCAGCAGTAGCACATTTTTCTTTTTACATTAGCGACGCGTGTTTGCGATGCTTTAGCAACCCAAGTCTATTCCCCGCGCGCTGTAGGCACGTAGGTAGAGATTAACGCCGCTTTAAGAATTGTGCACCAAGAAAACCGTACCTACAGTAGCCCTCATTGGTAGCTATGTAACAACCTTAAAGCTCGCTTCGCTGTGCTGGGTGAATTTGATTTCTATTAGGGTTTATAACTAAGTCCATAGCTGCCGATGCGAGCAGGTTTCCAGATGGGAAGGGCTGCGACGCGTCCTAAAACATCTCCTCATAAATAACCGACGTATACACGCACGACGCTGCATTTGGAGGCAGGTTAAAAGTGCCCTGGTTCGTGAGGCTGCGAACCTTGTCAAAGGCGTTTTCAGGGATGTAGCTGCATTGGTAACAGAAGGAGCTGTTTGGTTTATGGTGGAGAGGAAATGAGATGCAGGTTGCATTTGACAAAGACAGTAGGCTATTGATGTTCAGGTGAGTTCACGTGAAGTTTGGAGAAAGCTGGGGCTGAAATACGCTGGTGTGTAGCCCCAAATTACTAAAACGGAGTTGTAATGATTAGGACCTTTAGACTTTTAGGGCTTTCTAGGTAGGCTAGATTCGTGATTAATTTAAATGATATAAAATAAGAACGTATTAAAAAACTAAATCATCAGTTTTTGGGATGGCCAGAACTATTTTAGACAAGGCAAAATACTGCCCCAATCATTATAAATAATAATGATGTGCTATATTGTGAAATGTAAATGGTAAATTTCAAATGTGCATCTCTACATGTTCAAACAATCAAATCAAACCAGTTGATGAAGCAAATTGAACTGAATAAGCTCATTTGAACGTGTTGCAGCTGAAAAACGGCTGAGACCTGAGGAGCAGGAGTCTGGGAGTCATTGTTGGGGCCCAACACACAGCTTAGTCTGGCTCTGCGCTCTGATTGGGCGTCTAACATGCATACATACAAATAAACCCCTGGGTGTAGTGCTCTAGTGTGAGTCACTGTGGTGCTTTTATTTATGATGCTCTAAAAATATTTAGTGTAACACAACAACACATATAGAATAAAGTAAAAATTGTATCTTTACATCAAAGCATCAAAGAAATCACAGATTCTTCTGTCACAATTTTAGGAAACGTTTCTGTAACATCTCATAAGAATAAATACCTCACCAGACTAACCTCTCAGACACGTTACATAAATGGGTAAATGCAACTTTCCCACACGAGTTTGCAGCTGTGGAGTGGCACTCAAACTTTCTTTTTGGATGCAAATTGAGAAAGGTTATGCAGTGTTGCTTTAAAATATATAAAGCTGAAAAATTTCGATTTAGTTTATTTTTGTGAAAAAATTAAATAAAAAAGTCCAGCAGTTCAAATTAGTGTTGAGATTACGAGTTTGCCTTGGTGCATACTTCACAGCTCGCAAGTGGCATTATTGTCTATAGTGGGGTGTGTGACCTCCGATACTAGAGGTTAAATCCTAGGGAATCCAGAGGCCCTCCACGCCAAGGGTTTGTCGGAGACATCAAATGAGACGTCTGGAGTTGTTAGGTTCCACAGAGGTTAACCTTTGTAGAACAAGGCTGCATTCTCCCAGTTGTCTTTGTCGTGCTGATGAACCCGAGAAGCAGCCTCAGCACTAGCTCACTGCATGATAAGAGGCAAAACAACTCTCCCTTTGTGGTCACAAATGAAAAATCTGTTCCTTGTCTTTTAGCCTTTGTTTGTGTTTTATTGTGAACTGAATGCACAGATATTCTCTAAAGAACACATTGCAGAAAGAAAGGAAGACATTGAAGTTGCAGTTGGACCTAGCTATATTCCTTAAACGATTGTTTTGTTTGAACTAATGTTGGCATAGGGGACAGAACAATGACAAAGAAGAAACAATGAAATGCCTCTTTCCCCCAGACAATCCACAGGGATATGTGTGTTTTAAGTAATAATTGTTGTAAGAACTGTACGGTCATCCAGAGGGAAAGAGAAGTTGAGGAAAATGTGTAAAATGTGATAGTGTAGCTAATGCAGTGCTTTGGATGATCCTGAATCACTGAATGAAGACAGTACGATGATGCATCAAACAGAAAAGATGCTAAGCAAGAGCATGCTTGCCATTTTTGAATAGACAAATGTATATAAAATCTGTTTCTGACGGTAAAGCAAATGCGATATTTAATTTTAATCTATCAAACCTACATTTTTAACATATCCTTTCAGTTTAGACAAGCAGAGGTAATATTAAGACTTAAGCATCCATGGTTAGATGCAGTTTTGTTATTTGTCACACATGGAACTATTTTATGTAAAAGCTAAACTGCCTCTTATAGTTTGTTCCTCAAATGGTGATGGGCTCGTTTTTGACTCGGGCAAAAGGTTGAGGACAAGGCAGAGAATGAAAGCATGTGATGGTTTGGTACCAGTTTGCTAGTTCTTAATTCTAAAGCTGCACAAACCCTAATTAGGCAAATCCTCGCTGCATAATAAGTGCTGGACTGTTGTTATTATTAAACATTAGAGTTAATTGCAAACCTGTCAGTGTTTTTTTGTTCGTTTGTTTTTTTCCCTTGGCTGTGTGCTGTGGCAATGTCCCTTTGCACTTATTTAATGCGTGTTAGATGATTACATAGACAAAGAAACATAACTTTAAAATGTAATATCCTTAAAATAATAATATTGAAGAGATCGTCTAGAAAGGTAAAATGCTGTAAAATGTCTGGAAACATTAAGACTGTGTAAAACAGTGTTAATGATGTGTTGTTTGTCAGTTAGGTGGAACCATACTCCTGCTTTGTGCTCTGAAAGTCCAAATCACTCAAACTAACTCGTTATGTAGTGAGTTCAAGGTTGGAGTTGAGTGGTTAGGCATGGGGTAGTGTTTCTTCTGCAGGGAACACACAAACAGACTCCCCTTTGTGTCCGACATTTCAGACTGTGCATGTAGCAATTTTAAAGATGACTCTCATTGCTGCGGAGGCTAATGACAATCCACAGGTGTGGTGCTCATTATCCCAACATACTTCACTTTGATATATTCTTGTCTGCACAGTGCCACAGCAGAACATTAGCCTTTTCATTTTTATCTTTGAGATCTCTTATCCTCCAAATACAGTTTCAAATGATTCAAGGTGCTGAAATATTCTCCATGTAAACTGGGGTATAGTCACGCACAAGCTGTAGTTGCATTGACAGCCATTGTTCAAAGTGCCTCTGTCCCATATTAATCCTGCATTTGTCCACATTAATGTTTACAGAGCCTGTGCCATATTGGATTGTCTTGTGAGCGTCTCTATAATTGTATTAAGTTTATTCTTTTTCTAAATAAATTTATTGTCATGTGAGTTCAGCAAACACAAAGAAGCAGGCCACACAAATCCAGTTATGACTATTACTCCCTAAAAAGATTTGTTGACACTTTTGACTCAGACTTGAATATTACCCCTAACCTAGAGTTAGGTGTGTTTGGGATTGTACCAATCCACTATCATAGGAAGCAATGTACAACCAAGAAACCAAGAAAGTCAAAATTACTTTATTAATCCCCAAGGGGAAATTCAGTTAGGTCTCTTCAAATTAGCTGATTTAGTTGAGTCAAAAGTTTTTATCTGCCATACACGGATTGATTGTACAGTCTTGTATATTTTATGCCTGTTAACAAAGCAGTCAAAAACTCAAACATCCACAGTATGTAAATGTTGGCTCAGTGGTAGAGCGGTCGTTCCATAAGCGGAAGGTTGGCAGCTTGATTCCCGCTCTCCCCACAGTTTATGCTGTCGTTGTGTCCTTGGGCAAGACACTTCACCCACCTGACCTCCAGTGGTGTTCCAGCTGTAACAACTGGTTAATGGCAGCTTAATGTAAGTTGCTTTGGATAAAAACGGTAAATGACTAATTTAATGTAATAAAAATAATGTAATTGTAGATCAAAATAACCCATATGTCTTTTTCTCAAAAATACTTGAATAGTATATTAGGTAAATTGATGATACCATGTTTTAGAAATAGTTGTGTATGAGTCAAAGGCTTGAGCGTAGCCACTTTTAAACATGACTCTGGTTCAGTAATGGGATGTGAAGCCATCTCCAGAGGGTCATTAGATCTGATGGTTGCCTTGCCCGGTTTTTAACAGTCAAATAATAGGAGGCCATTTTACAGAACCAGGTGCACTTAGTGGTGCAAACACTGTATCTCATATCCCCTCAGATGATGATACTCTCAGCAAAGCACATCCAAGACGTTTCTACAACTGTTAGGATGTCACGTACTTGACAAAAGGACTAAACATTTTGTTTAGTTACACCTTCTCTCTGAAAGTTCATTATCTAATTCTAAACTTCCTTAAGCTCAGTGCCATACATCTAAACTTGATTCCAATACTTATTTTATGTGATATTTGAAATAATGTTGGTCTATTTGGCAGACATTTTTCTCAGTCTCTAACAAATTGGCTTGTAACCAGTGAAACTGAATTTAGTAAAGAGAGATTCACAATCCTAAAAATGTGTGCCAAAATAACTGCCATCAAACAATTTGCCCTAAGAGTGCATATCTGGCTATGCTGGGTCCATTCACCCATTAAAATACTCTTGACTGTTTAAACTCTCACAGAGTGTGACTTTACCCTACTACCAGGTCAATGTGTTTTATTCCACAGGAGATAAATGCACTACAGCAAATTGCCCCACTCTCGTTGTGTATACTGCAAACTATGGCAGATACACTGCAGAAAAGCAGTGTGTAATTTCATGACTCAATTGCAACTCTTGTTGAGTTTGAAAACTGAAGATGGGGTAAAAAGATGTTCCGCTAACAGAGCTTGTAGGTCACATAAGGAAGGTCAATGGGTGACAGGCGTCACATGCCTTGCAGCTATCAGACTAACAAAGTGGCTACTTATAATTTCTGCATCTTTGAATCCTCCCATCAGAACAATGTCCCAAGTGATATTTCATCATGGCCAAGATAATCTTATGCAAGATGGTGAAACAACAGTTTATTTGCAGGTAATTAAACCCTAGTGATTTACAGTTGGAAAAGCTACATTTGCAGTGAGGGCTTGAGAGTTGTGGCATTCTTCAATGTTAAATTGAGAACCATTGCCAAAAAGCTAATAAGAGTGAATATAGCTGCAGTGTTTGTTTTGAAGATGATGACTTGTATTTGTAAAAGTTGCATGTTAGGAGTATTGTACTGGTTTATTGCGCTTCACATACTTATAGGACTTTTCTAGCTTGTAGTGATTCATAGTTTAAACAATGTTAATATATGAATATGAATATATAGTGTTACCAGGTGGATAAATATCATGAAACTTCTATGAAATAAGAGTGCATTGTAAGATTGGTGTTTGGTGTGACATTTCCAACTTTAAACCCGTCCTGTGTTGTTTTCTTGGGGGAGAGGACTAAAACGTGCCATTCGTAAGCTTCAACTCCTCAGCTCTTGACTAAATTTCCGTCAGATCTTTTGTGTTAAATTGTAGAGTCAAACATGTGAGTCGATGTTTGCTGTGATGTTATCTTCAAAGAATATCAACAGTGGCTAAGGTGCTGAATGTTTATGTGATTATCATACTCTTTAGTGATTATACCCCCCTCCCCCCCGACACACACACACACACACACACACACGCACACAAAAGCTTTGTAAAACCATATCTTTGGATTACAGTTTCAAAACTTATCTTGTATATGAATTTCAGTTAATATTTATTTTACATATGCTGTACATTAACGACTGAACTGCTGAACATGCGACTGGTGTCCTGCAGTACAGTGGACACAGTGGAGGCCCTGAATCACATGGTCTGCCTGTATTCATTAGCACTTCTATGGAAATGTTTGAGCAAAACAGTGATACAATATTTGTTTAGTCTGTATTTAGGACGTTCCATACATCTAAACAATCAGATGATGCTCTGGAAGAAAGGTCCCTTCTGGATTTTGGCTGTGTATATGTATTGGTCACTTTACACCCAAATGAAGTTTAAAACAGGGGCCAAAGGAAATGATTTGGTTGCCAATGCACCCAGAGACATCTAAAACATTAGATCATGATATTTTTGTCTTTTTTATTCAGTAACAAGGTTTTTCAATCATTTCTTTGACTTTCTTTTCAAGTCTTTTCAAATCAACTTCAGCTTCCTCAGCTGAGGAAATGATTGAATCAAAAGAGAGTAAAATTCGTTTTTTGGTTAGGGCCGGTAAAGTGGCAGGTTTCTGAAAGCTGCTGCACACCTGCACACTGAAGGTTCAGGGGCCAGGAGCGCTGAAAAGAAGTTGTCAATATATTTTGTGTTAGGCAGCAAAGCAGAGTGATAGCTCTCAAGGGGGCTGGCCTTAAGCCTCTTTTCTATAAATATTAATAAAGCCCACTAGCCTGCCTGGAAGGAAGCTAACAGTTTGCTCTTGTCACAAACTGGGCATCAATGTGACAAGCCGTGAATAGAGTGATGAGATGACAAAGAGGCACCAGGATGACATTTAGTGACAGGCCTCATTTTTCAAATATGAATGTCATCACTGAAAGATGAAGCGTAGTGGGCTGACCTCTACCATTTAGCATTCCACTACAGCAAACAATGCCTTTGATCCATGTATAAATAAACATGAAATACCTCTTATAGTGCTGTGAAGTGGATTAATAATAAATTTATAATAAATCCCTGTCATTACATTACATTTTATAAATAATGAAAAAGCAATTATTGATACAACTTATATGGCTTTGATGTGGAAATAATTTACCCAGTTTTTTTAAACAGCTTTATTTACACTATATGGATACATTTATTTTGTGTTGGTATTACAGACATCCTTTTGGGCAAATAGTAATAATACTGTGGTTTTTAAAAGTAAATGGAGGTTTTAGCAAATACCCTTTTTCTCTTACATCACAATATGTAATCTGATGTCTTTCTCATTAGTTTGCCTCTCAAGTCTAAAGGGCATTTAGATAAACGTTAATAGAGTCATGCAACAAGTCTGAGCCACTGTGTGTAAAATCATGATGTGAATATTATTTTACTCACACTGTAATTGCCCGATCCATCCAGACTTACTTTATTAATCTGACAAATAGTCTCATTTGTGACCTATTTCTGCAGATGTCTCTAAAATCTTACTCCTTGTTGCAGTCGGTGTTTAAATCTCACTGTGCCCAGCTTAGCTCAGACACTACACTGTGCTGTAAAAGGTTTTGGCTGAGCCTGACATTGCTTTGCCAAGATACACTTGTTAATTGCAACAATGGCTTACGTAGTTGCACCTCAGTGCTTTGGCGTAGTTATAAGTGCTCCCTTACTTTGTGCTGTCCTTATTATGTGCAGTGCATACAGACCATGTTTCCTTATATTCTGCTTGCCAAAGTCATATTTTCGCATGATGATGGCACTACAGGCAACGCACATCAGTGTGTGAACAATGCTAATGTTGATGCCCATTTTTAAAACAGTATAAAACAAACCAAAGCCTAGTGCACATAGCTTTAGTCTTACAGAGTGTTGTACAGTGCCAAAGAAACTGGCTCACATGGTAAAGCTGTGTTCCCTCTGCTCATGGGTTTCACACCAGCGAGGAGATAATTCCTGTGAGGCAAGGTGTAAAATTGAGCAGCTTTGATGTTAAGCGGTTTATTTAAGATTCATGATCAGGATGTTAATTAGTTGACAAAAATCTTTTCTAGCTTTAGGAGGTTTTTATCTTTTAATCTCACTGGCCTGAGATCAGGTTGCTTCGCTTCACTTGATTTGAAAGTAAATTGATAACATGAAAAATATAAGAAATGTCTCACAACATACAGTGCCTATACACTTTTACATCCAAGAAATACAATTACTAATAGTTATACAGTAAAGGTATTTGAAACCTGTGCTTGTGACGGTTAGGTCAACTGTTGATCTACTGTGGATGTAGAGTATTAAACCCTTCATTAGGTTTGTCCTGTTCCAACAGTTTTTAAATTCCATTATGCAGCAACTAAGACTAAATTCTATATGATAGTATTTTTTGTGGAAGTTTCAGAAAAACCTTGCCATAAGTGGATGAAAATAAGTGTTGAGGATTAGCCTTTGAGGTTGTGCCAAAACACACAAACACAAACTAAAACTCAAATAAACTGAAAGATAAAATTGAAGTTTTGTACTCTGTTGATGCCTGAGGAGGTAAAGGTACATTCTTACATTCTTAATGGTCATTTTCTGATTAAATATTAAAGTTGAGAGTCACCTGTTATTGGACACAAAAGTATTTTTAACACATTAATAACTTGTTCATTTCACTCATATATACTATAGTGGCTTTTTAATGGTGTGCAGAAGTATCTATGCTGTAAAATAGCCTTGCTGATTTCTAGAGTCAGGCGTGTTAAATATGAACAATCAAGTCCCCATTGGATTGACAGACTTTGGTTTCACGTCCTGGCCCTGGTTCAGTTGGTCAAGCTTGTTGAGCGTGAGTGTGATGGACTCCTGCTGTGAAGATATAGAGCACATGGAAGTCTGAAAGGTCATATCAATGGAAAACAGTAAATAACCAGACTGTTTGAAAATTGGAGTGGTGCAACAACAAAGCAGTAACAGTTATACAGTTGCCTTAGATCATTAAAGTGTAGATTGTACCAAAAGGAGGCATCTGGAATTTTCTTCAAGCCTCGTTATGTCTCATCCTTCCTTAACACAGTCTGTCATGAAAACGTTATCTGGATTTTCAATATTTGAAGCAGAGAAATTTAACATTCTCTGTTGAAGCTATTTCACAAAGATCCCATTTCATATTCATTCCTTTGTTTGATATTTCATTCTATTTAAATGAGTGATCCCAATCTCCCCACTCACAGACTATGAGGTGAGGCGCTAAGTGAGTCAGGTCCCAGGATTGTCTCACTGTGAAATTGTCAAGTGCGTATAAGACTGTGATTGGTCCTTTACCTCAGAAACTTGTTCATAGTTTTCTGGGAAATTTGCGGCATTCAAATATGATTATCTTGGTTTCTAATTGGCTTTGAGCAGATTATAAATAAGATCCACTTTTTTGTGCATTTTACTTGTGGCCCAAAGCCTAGGTTTTACTCTTATTCTTGGCTGTAATGTCACAATCCTAGTGCTATTGAATTATTACAAGAGGTGTGGCTTTCTTTTGCTCATGGGGATTGTTGTTTCCAGGCAACATGCTCTGTCATATTTCTTTCCTATTCTCGTTTGGATCCATCACAAACTCACACATCCATGAGCTACAGCTGTTAGGCCTCAGGGCAGACCACACCTAAATAAAGTCATTATAAAACACAAAATAATTTACCCATTACAGCATTGATGTTTATTTTGTGTGACATGATAAAGAGGGACAGAACAAAAAGAACGTCAAAGGGCACTGTGTCTAATTTTAAATATTTTAAATTAATACTGTTTGTTTTAACTGAAAATGTGTATTGTTTTTCTTGTGTTATTTTCTAGCATAATCTTCATGTCAGCTGTCACTGCCAGATCAGAGACAGGTTCATGTACATTAAGAAATTCATAAAATATAATTAAACTTTTCTCTCATATAACACAGTATTAAATGACCTAAAGATTACTGTTTTGTGCTGACATAAGGGATTGTGTTTAAAATATATAAGAGACATGATTATATTTTCTATGGTCATGCCACTTTTTAGCCCTTGTGCATTTCTGATGATCTTTCTTCTTGTGCTGTTCAGATTTGTTCTAATTCTGCAGCAAATAGTTGGAATTGTGTTTTGAATCTTTGATAACTTGAATGACCTTTGGACTAAAAACATGAATAAGCTAAGTTCTGCTGCTGGAGGAAGTTATTGATACAAACCGTTTGATGGTACTCTACATAGGCGCTTGACCTTTTTCACAATAATGCAATCTATTCTTGGATCAGAGAGCAAATATTTAATTTCACAACCAGCTTGCAGTTCTCACATATCCATGTTGTAGGTTTACATTTTTGGCTGCTGCTTGATTTGTAGTACATGTGCTCTGTTGAATAAGTAATGGGGTTACCAAAGCATGCATTAACTGTACTTCATCAGAAATGCTCAGTGCACTTCAAACCCACTGTCTGTCCCAAGTGCCCTTATAGCCTTTTCCACTTCGAAGCATCAGCTTTAAAGCAGCAGAAGTTTTTTTTTATGTAAATACGTGCAATCATTGTGCTTAAATCATAATGTGATGCTGCAAAGTGGGAGAGAAGATTGCCCAAATAACTGGCTATTATTGTAGTTGTAGAATGGACACAGCAGACAAGTGGATGTCTTCAGCTTACAAATCTGATACACACTCACACTCTCACAAAAAAGTCTTTGTAAAGCCACATTAAACCTCACTGTCATTAGGACTAATCTTTTTTTTTTTGCTCATGTTTAACATCTTTAACAATGTTTAACACAAAACCAAACAACAGATCATCATGAGCCTGCTACTTAGTTGTCATTCCAGGAGCAATGAAGATTATTGACTGTGGCCCTTTTATATCCATATCATTGCAAAGCTAAAAGAGTGTCACAGCCATTTTGTCATTTTCTGGTGGCATCAGATTGATATAATGAAAACCCTGATTTCATTTACATCATCTGCCAGCTTCTAGATTTTTCACTTTAAATGTAAAACAGTTACTATGATGTTATGATTTTGCAGCGGTGAACTGTCAGTATATCATGTAATTTAAATGTGCGACTATATTTTGGCAGCTCTGAATATTCCCCATTCCTCTATAAATGGAGATGGGTGCACATATGTATTTTAATGTTTAATTTTACGCTGAATCGATTAAATCATTGACAGGATCGAGTGCGCCTGTGCCTCTCTAATGTAGTAACCCAAGGTCAGTGTATTTTAGTTGACAAATACAATGTAGCCTGTCAGAAACAATAAGACCATATACTGCTAAGACGCGCGTGCATCCATGATAGAGGCATGTTCACAGTAATGTGCACATGCTGCGCTCAAGTCTGCCATAATCAAATAAAGCCTAAACCAAGCGTGCACCCACAAGGTGTGTGCTGCTGTGCTGCCAGTTGCATATTATTTTCTTTCCATACTTTTAGTATTTACAACCATTGCCTTCTTACTGTAAGTGGGCCTCTATATGTGGCTGAAAAGTTGTTGTTTGTGTCTGAATGGGCGCAGAAACACTGAAAGAGCTTATGTGCTTTAGATCATGACAATGGATGCTGCTGAGTGAGAAGAATATCACAGCGAGGAAAAGTGCTGCGCTATAACACACAGCTTGACCCATAGCAGGGATTATTTATTGCTGTCAGATGGAAAGCCCATATCTTTTAGTGGTTTATTTTTTATTGTTAATGTCAGTCCAAGGTCTGCATGTACCCATACACATCTATTTTTCTAACACTGCCACAAAGAATATTAAAATGACAAAGAGAATTGATGCAAAATATATTTGTTTGTATAGATTTCTAATGTAAAAATAAAAGTAATGTTCTTTTGAATTGTACATTATGGCCAGTGCTGTACAGTTTATTGTAAAGTATTTACATTTTATCTATTGTTCAAGCAAATATTTACAACTAAAACAATTAAAAAAGTGATTTTATTTTGTTTTAAACTTAATACAGATTAGTGCAGCAAATGATTTACAAATGTAATGTTTCACTAAAGTTTATCACGAGTCACCTTCAAACTTTATCCATACATCCCTCCAGAGCCTCTCTCTGCCTTGTTCTGCTCAAATATAGATTCATCCTAAAAACAGTATTCTGTAAAATCACCACTTCCAAATCAATCAATCCTTAGCTTAACAGGATGATATTAAACATTAAAAAGTAAAAAAAGGTCTAAAATAGCAGTCCCCGAAGCACTGGCCTCTTGTTGGAAATGTTGCCCTGGAACAAAGGAATCTGGTTCACCTATGTCTCGCCCACTGTCTGTGTGAGCTGAGCACAGCCGCAGAAAAGAAGACTTATACTTATTATAAAAACATTACCAAAACAGTCGTTTTCACTTCAGGATGTTTTATCTGTTGTTGGTCATTTTACTACAACATGAAATTCATACTAGCATTCACCTTCTCAGATTTTTTATTTAAGTTGTGCCATAAAGTGTTCCAACAGCATCTAGCCTCCTCTACACTGTAGTGATGCACAGGTTATTTGATCTTTTAAAAGCTGTGGCTAATTTCACCACTGTTCTTCATGAAGGCAAAAAGGTGGGCCTGGACTTCATAATTTTCATCCATTTCCTTGTGAAGGAAAGTCAAAGAACAATTAGGCCTGTAAAATAATACATTACTGAGCTTCCTTAAGGTGGCAGAATGGGGGTAAGTCAACAGAGACATTGGCTAACCATTAAAATCTTTGCAGCTTTAACTATATTATGACTTAGAAAATCTGTATGCTGCATTAAAAAAAAATAATTTCATGTTCTTGTATGGGTTCACTGTGACCCTGCATAATATTACCAGGGCTAAATATATATTTAGTTGTAATTCATTTGTTACACTATTTTTTAAGAGAACAGTGATGGTTAGGGTAAGAACAAGTCTATATTTGGACAAGACCCAAAACGAATTCTCAGTGGTGGCATTAGCTTTTGCATGCACTTTTATCTCAACACATCGGCCGCACTTCTCTTCTGCATGAATGCAGTAGCTTTACTTACAACAATAGCTTATCAAACTGTTTGTTACTCACCAAGAGATGAACAATAATAGATACAGAGGTGGATTGTTTCTGAGAAAGAGGCACAATCATTCAGCTTGAATCATTTTGAGACAGCTAAAGAAAAGAAAGCAAGATGTAAGCTCTTTGAATGTAGGATCTCTAGGATGGTGGAAAAACACCCGACAAGGATTTGGAGGAAAACCCTGCTTGTTTCCAAACTTGTTAAACACAGGAACGGTGTTAACATGCTTTGTTCCAGCACTTGGGCTCAGCCCCCAACCCTTGTGTGAGTCTGGATAAACCTGCAGAGTAAAGCAGCAGCGGGAGCTTGGCCCTGATTTCACTTCAGTCGAGGAGCTGGGGGCCCAAGGGACACTCAGGTTACAAGCATCGAATCCTGCAGTATTAGCAGGGCACAGTGAAATAACAGCCTGCCATCTGGAACCTATGCTAACACCATCCTAGCCTTGCAGCATTCAATCACACTGACCTCAATTAAGTGTTATTTGCTCAGTATTTTTATTCCCGTCTTCCTGGGCCTCAGATCTTTGTGTCCTGTGCAGTAACGTATGCCTTCATGCATGGACAGATCCACAGTTTAGGTTTTCCAGCAGGGCCTCTCTTCATAAGCTTCACCATTAAGTTTAAGCGAGTCCAGCTCATGAGAGGTTTCCGAGGAGAGCACCTTAAGTGCAGGGGAATAAAGCTGCTCTTTGTGCTGCAGAGACGCAGCCTGGAATTCTGGGTTAAGAGTGTTTTTTGGTGAGGCTTCATGCCCATGACTCTATGTGGGCATCTCTGACCCCACTTAAACAGAATACAATAAGCACACTTAAGCAGGTCTTGTCTCTATGTGCTCTTAACATTGTTAGTGAACATACAAACATGCTGATGAGGTCTGGCCAGTCTGCATACAACATGATTCTATGGCCATTCACAATGCTATTATTGTATATAATGCTATTATATTATTGCACATATTGCAATTTTAGCTGTTTTATTTATAAAGCTGCAATTGTCTATACATTTTATTACACTCATTTGGCACTGGTTATATACAAATTAAAAACGGTGTTTTGGTCTCAGATGCAACATTAGTTACATTACAAATCTTAGTATAATACGTAATGCAACAGGTGCAAACAAATGATTATAGACATAGATCTATGCATATATTTTGGTTGTAGGAAATGTGATTTTTACATTTGATCATTCTTAACTTGTTTGGTTTCCTCTTATGTGGTGAAATATGTAAAAGGGATAAAGGTCAGAATGTAGCTGCTGTGGCCTGCCACAAAGTTAGAGTTAGAGTATTTATTACTAGCTTTGCCGTCAACAATTTCAGCACTTATGGACAGTCGTAATCCTGTACTTTCTAGTATTTTCTGTAACGGATAAGTGTTAATAACACACTATCCGATCGACGAGTAAAATTGGCTGAGCCTACAAGAAATGAGAAGGTGTATGAACCCCAGTCTTATCTGGATTTACCTTTTGTGAGGAATGAGCAGTACTGGTGGAAATTGCCTGGTGCTGTGTGCCACACCATCTGACTCTGTGTCAGAAAGATACAGGCTGCACAACTGGCATTTTGAGTCCTCCACTAAATATCCCTTGCTATCAGTGACAGGCATCAACAGGAAGGCGTGCTTTTAATGGCTACACTGCAACATCTCTGAGGAATTCCCACACGAGTGACACTGGCAGCGCTGTGGGTGGCTTCTGAGCACCGTCACTTCACAAAGCCTCTGTTTGCATAGGGCTCTTGTCTGAAGCACGGCACGTCAGAACTACTTTCACTTAGGTGTAGCTACGCAATATAAATGGAGTCAACACCAGTTCAGTTCTCAGTTGTGAGTTTTTCTAAATAAGTTTTTGCCTTTTGACTTTAAACAGAACCACCAGATATCATTATTGA
Source organism: Perccottus glenii (assembly GCA_024416835.2). Lineage (NCBI taxonomy): Eukaryota > Metazoa > Chordata > Actinopteri > Gobiiformes > Odontobutidae > Perccottus > Perccottus glenii. Next base: position 13,698,227 of record CM044550.2, read on the forward strand.
ATGTTACTTAAACTACTGTAGACTGGTAGCTTCTAGTCTGATTTGCTATATCTTCTGGAACCCAAATAATATTTAACTTAAAATGGTTGTAATCTCTACCAAGACTTAATTGCATAATTGAAAAGCACAGGTTGTGAGTGATGTTGTGCACTTAAGTGACTAATAAATGTCAAGTATCTTATTGTGTGTATGTTAGGACTGTATACTAAACAAGAAGTTTTACTCTGCAAGCAGTTTAGCCCTGTACCCCTTTGTTTAATAGAGCCATTAAACAGCGTGGCTGCTCTGTGGAGGATGATGGGTTAAATCTAGGTAATTTATTACCTTGGGTGTCGCTGGGCATGCCACTCCTGATAGAGCCAGTCTCATAGGGAGTCCTCAGCAAGGCTTCCATGGGCATCGAGTACTGAGCAGAGACTCCAGCATGCAACAGTCCTCTTCTGATGCAAGCATGATGTAAAAGGCAGGGTGCAGGAAAACAACAGTGCGGGTGCACACTGTGGCATTATTTCGGACTGGCAGCCTTTGAAGGGAGCAGGCTAAAAGCACACCTGTGGAGCAGGGGAGAGGGTAATCAAATTTCTCTCAATGTTATGGGCACTTGCTGGCTCTCATATGGTTTTTATTTATGGAAGTATCCTTTTCTGTCTAGAGCTGGGTCCTGATTTGATCATGAATGCTGATTGTGGCCTTGAGCTGTGTGATCAATCCAAATTTTCTCTGAGAATTAAATTTAGATATAGGAGCATACAGTGCCCTGCCCTGAGAGATGAAAGGGCATTTCCCTCGTAAGCATCAGCAATTGAGATGACTAGCAACTATATAGAACAAGTATTTTTCATATTATTGTATTGTGTGTTTTAGTTACGCATTACATGGTGTTTTCTCAAGGGAATGAAACATTAACAGCTGCATTAAAGGCCAATAGGGGATAAGCCGTAACAGAAATTGCAGTGAGCTTGTGCATAAGGCTTTTTGCGAGCCTCAGCAGTGTCTAATGTTCAGCCTTTGGGATCAGAGACTGCAGACCTTTGGTGCCTTAAAGACATAGAAAAAGGATTGTGCAGGTCAATGACGCTCTGCCAAGCTACCCGTCAGCCATTTCAAGTTTTAATCAGTTCAAGGCAAATCAGCATAAACTAACGCTCTGCCTCAGGAAAACCCCTTCTAGTCGGCACTGTGCCCTAAAGATGGCAAAATACATTATATTTCTTGTCTTGTACAGAAGGATGTATTTAAATTTGATGTTGTTATGCTCTGCTCTCAGGTCTAGGAAACAAATAGAGAGACTAGAGAGTAGGCCACTGCAGCAGCCACGCCTTCCAGACAGAGCATCTTTACAGCCATAGCTGTCATGGAGTCGGTGATGAAGCTACAGAGTGATTAGCCCCACCCAGAGGCTGCTTAGATGGGAGATGTGGGAGGTGTGTGCTTGTCAAAGCACGGCCAGAGCAGATGACTCAGTCAGGCACTTAGAGTACAATCATTACCATGCAGGAACCTTCTGTAAAGCTTTGCTGTATAGGCTAATTTTTTTTTACTGTTGATATCGAGCAGCCACTGCTTTAGTGCCTCCAGCAACACTGCTAGTTTCTTGTGCTTAGGGTTTTCACAGTGTTCATATTCATATGTTCTACTAGCAGGCCTTATTCACTAATTCACTTTGCACAGCTCAACTAAGATCCAAGTTATTGCTGTTGTGAGGAAACCTAATTACACCAGTTTGTGATTGGTTGATTCATCAATGCTTTCCTGTGTATGGTATTTTATTTTAGAACATAATTGGATTGTGTTTGTTTTTTCTTGTTCATTTTTAAGTGTATAGTTTTTCATTTTTTATATTCTCTGGCAAAAGAAAATGACAAATTGAAAGTTGACTGCAGTGTTTTCTAGAGGTAAGAACTCATGCTAATGAAAGTGGGGAAGCTTCATTGGAAAAGCAAAAGCTGTGATCTTGGCAGTGCACTTCTTTACTGTGGGCCTACAGTACAGCAGTTATCACAGGGAAATCTCCGGACCCCTACAGTGAGTGAACTGTAATTGGTATCCTGCAGTACTCCCGAGTCCCGCTGTATCTGAGTTTCTTTGAGGGGAGTTATTCCACTGTGATTGGACTTTAAAAAATGGAAGTGGTTTTTCCTAGGCCATGTCCTTACTTCCCCTCACCCAGAAAAAAGACACTCATGTGAGTTTTACATGGCGACTTTATGGTATGTTCTAGTCTTTTGAAACTTTATCTGGACTTTATTTGAAAATGGATCTGCGTGCTACAGGTCCCTTCAGACCTTGTCACCTTCGACCTGTGTTGGGACCATCAAATTCAAAAAGACCTATTAGTTATGAAATGGTAATGGTAAAATATCTCAGTTTCAACACATGATAAGTTGTTTATGTTCTATTGTGAATAAAATATGGTTTTATGAGTTTTGCAAATCATTGCATTTTTATTAACATTTTACACAACTTTGTCCCAACTTTTTTGAATTGAGTTTTTCCTTAATAATAGACTTTAAGGTCTTGTTTTTTCACAAAATCATCCAGTTACATTGGAACATGCTAGGTAATTTTGTCCTAAAAATGAAATGACTGTTAGTTAGATTAGGAGTGTGGCCAACCCACTTTTAGACATTTGGCTGTAGCAAAGGCAAGTCTGACATCAATGTGCTTTCACAGCACTGGCTCTCATCAATGGAATCATGTTGATACCTTTCACATACCACCAGTTTAAATATCAGGAGAGATGTACTGTATGTTCTAGTATCTAGGTCAGTAAAATGAAGTTATCAAGTTGAAAGTAACATTAAAACTGTGCCTTAGAAGAAAACAAGTCCATGGAGCTGTTGCTTTCTAAACCTTATGCAATGGGCACATTTATCTATCTTGAGTAGATTTTTATCTTGTCCTGGAGTTTATTTCATCAGGTGAATGATCAATTGCATCAGTTGTAAAGTGGTTAAGGTTTTATTCAGTGAAACACTTACCATCAATGCACATTTGCCTGATATTTTAGGGTCTGCCTTCAAATTTACACAGATAATAGGTCAATTAACTGAGAAATGCTATTTCAGACCCTGGCACAGAAATCTTAGGCTGTCTGCCAATGGATTATTATTTCAGAGAACTTAAATTTGATCATAGCAACGCTTTAAAACTTGAGCACTTTTTAACATTAAGTTTACATTAAGTTGATTATTGCTTGGGTGGCATTTAGATTGGTTTCACCGCAGGTCGCACTGTAAATCAAACTCAGGTCTGACCTTTGACGGATTATGAGCATTAATGGTAGACTAATGAGAGACAGGTCACCCCCCAGAGTGACCTCAGCACTCACCAGTGAGGCACTTCAGCCACAACCAGGAGGGGGCTGTACCAGCACACACTGTTTGTTGTTACTGTTTCACAGGAATTGTCCAACCCATATTATTTCCACTCTATTTTCCATGTTTTATTTACATTTCAGTGGTAAGTTAAAGTCTTTGATGGATGTATTTTATTGGGTGTTTTTTGCCCATATTGATAAGGATAAAACGAGACAAGAGCATGTCAACATTTTGGCCTGACATATAACTGCTAACATTTTGCGGCATTAGGCCAAGGTCAGGCGCATACATCAACACCCAAAAAGAATAAATAGACTGCTTTCCTGTTTTTTATCGGCTTGGTTTATAAGCATTACACCAATGCCAGTTTCCTCTGTCAGCTATAAACCTTGAATGGCTGAGAGTGATTAGTCTCAGGGAGCGTGCTGCAGAAGCCGTCCCAAGCAAGTAATGTTTATGTCAAGGCTTTTCTACATTCATTTCAAGCACTAGTGGGGCTTGTTTTTGATTGCAGAGAGCCCCAGCACCAAACCTCCTCCCTTTAGTACCAACTAATACAGATCTGTTTGGCGAGCTATTCAGCCCCCACCCCGTCCACCCCAGCTTTATTCCATCTATTGAAAACACACCTTTCTGTTGAGCGAGAGGCTTTTCTATAGAGCAGAGACATGTGAAAGAAGTAAGTGGGGCCTCTATACAGGCCCCACTTACTTCTTTCACACTTTTCACATCTCTGATAGACTGTGTTCTTGATATGTGCCCAGATTTCCTCTGTGTCACACACAAGCTGCTGTGAGGGTCGATGCTTGTCTGCAGCGAGCTAACGGTTACTAAACCCTGGATGGTGAAAGCATGGTCAATTATCCCCCAAAAAAACAGACGGGATTCAACCAAAATGTTTGGCCTTGTCTTCTGATAATTGAACATTTTCATTTACAATGATTAGTAGAGATTTGAGGAATAAGGTTATAATGAAAGAACAATGTTGATATATTTTCTTGCTATTATCGTCCACAAAATATAAAGCTCATAAAGTTGAGTGGTAATTTGTTTAAATGTCATCACTAATCATTACAAGATTATGTTTCAATTTAAGTGATCAGTAGTCATTAACTGATTTCACAGTTAAGTAATCTTTAATCACCTTGGGGATTTGTCAGAAAATGTGTGTGTGTGTTCAGAGAGTGTGTGCTGGCCCTTAGTTTCTGGTTTTGTGCTAAAATCTGTGCTGACATGTTAAGAGCAGCAAGCTGTTAATTATCATGAAAAACATGGCTGTGTGCACACTGAAGACTAGATTTATATGCAGCGGCAGTGAATAGCCATTCTCAGCACCCCGCTAATTGTTTGATGGATAGTACAGACCATTTGCATTTATATTGTACCCCATACGCCTCCCACCTATTTAGTTCCATATTTAACTAACTCCTGACACAATTGCAATGGCCTCAACAGTCTACTCAGTCAAAAATTGTGGTCTTACATTTTAAGAAGATAACCTGCTAGTTATATTACTAGCTTTACAAGTTTTTATGACATTAGGAGGTGAAAGGTTCGATTGCTGCATTATGAGGAGCAGAAAACATGACAGGTGAAAGAAGAGAATTAAAAGCCTGCAAGGACCCAATGGTTGTGTCTCAAACCTGATCAGATATTGCACATCACTGAATCCACAGCAATGTTTTATAATTCTTAATTTTGTTTTTACAATTAGATTGATCACAGCTGGTGAAACTACATATTTGTCAATCTCACATTCAAAAGATAATATAATGCTAATAGATATGGTGAAGCTTTTTAGGAATATATACCATGGTCATTCTATTGGAGTCATATCTCATTAATTCCTTGGATCAGTGTCAGAATGTCTATGTGACAGCTGTGCACTGAATAAAAAAGACTGGAGGAAAAGCATGTACATGGGTCATTATAATGGGAAGCCGCTGAAATTATAGCTGTTTAAAACAAGAGTGGCATTTCATTACATTGCCTTTTTTTATTTTATTTATTTATTTATTTTTTTACTTTTAACTCAACCATCACTGTTGCCATTAATAAGTAAATTCATAAGTTCAGAATAAAAACACTTTCCTTTACTTATGTATAGACTTTTGATGGCTTCAATCTACAATTAATTGTTAATTGCGCCTGGCAAATTTTTACCTGCAGCAGCATGTAATTGTTGCTGTGTTTAAAGCTCCTATACGTCTGCCCAACACTTACAGACAAACCTCTCTCCCAAGCTGCTTGTAGACAATACATCTGGAAAATGAAGAGTCTGCAATTGTTTTAAAGAGGAATACAGACCATCCATCATTCTTTTGTCTACGCAGAGAGATCTCAATTGATATTTGGATCATTACATAGATATGCTGTTAGCTCATTTATGGCATTGCTCCGGCGCTGCAGCTTCGGCTTACAGGCAACTTTGTTTTGAAACAGCTTAATTGTAATCGTGGGTTAAATGATTTCAGTCATTTATCACTGGTCTTGATTTTTACTCGGATTAGATCCCATTCACTACTGTGAACTAAATCATTGTCCCCGAGTGTAATTAAAACATCCACTTATTCTTTTTCATCTTTGGGTTTTTCACAATATGCATACATCATCTTTGTGTCACTAACTGTACATATGGTGGCAATTTATCGCATACCTTTAGGATACAAAGTTGTACTGAATTACAAAAGGCCAGCGTAACAATATGTATATTTTAGCTTTATTTTTGCCTGCTGTGTTTCTGACAGCAGCTCCCAAAGTGTAAACAGTTAGATAACCTACTTTTACATGCCATAATATCTGTCAGTGTGCTGTTTCTTAAAAAAAAAAAAAAAAACTCCATGGGTTTCTCATGGCCTCAAAGATGCAAGTCCTTGCATAGAATTTGATAAATAATGAGGGGAATGTTGAGCACGAGAAAAGATGGCCACTGTCATGAGCCCAGTTCTTTTGAAACAAAAACAAAACACTGTTCTCAAAACTTTATAATGCTCCTTGTTCTCTATTCTCTCACATTTGCAAAGCATCAAGGATCTTGTGCAAAAGGTAAAAAGTAGCAAGCCATGCTGGCTGCATGTGAAATGTCTGGAACAGCTGAAGGGCTCTTGCGGCTGTGGAGTGGGAGCATTTTCTACCCCCACAAGTGGCAGAGGTCCTACTATTGAGGCCCAAGTCATTAATCACTGGGATCTTTTCAGCTGTCAATACACAAAAAAGAACCCCCCCCAAACCTAACAATGATGTCTTCAATCTTTTCTTTTTTTTTCATAGCAGGGGCAAATATAGTTCACGGGGGATTATTGTTTACTCTTCTGTCCGGTACAAATCTCATACAGTATTCATAAAGAGCTTATGTCATGGAAAAATCCTTGACTGAAAATCACATATTGTGCATATTGTCAGTAAAACCAACAGATCTACTTTAAGTATTTTGTTATCTTCCTTCGATGTTAACAGTAAGCATGCATCAGGAGGGATCTAGTTTTCATCTCAGATGTACTTGCTGCACTTTAAGCATTTCATGCGTTTAACTGTTGCAGCACTTTTATACTTTCACACATTTATAGTGTATGTGTATAATTGTTGAATGTGGGATCTTTTTTTTTTGTCTTATAATGACTCCATGTGGAAACTGATGATAGCACAGACACCAAGACAAATTTCCCTTGGGGACAATAAAGTAAATAGTAATTTATCCCTTTATCGGGTTTCCATGCACAATAACATTAGTTAATCTAACTTTATATATTTACTTTATTTTGAAGCTTTTTTTTTTCATTTCTTTTAAATATTCTATGCTATACATCCTGAGGCGAAGCAGGACAACAATTAAACCCTTCATACAGCGACAAAACTCATTGCTTCTATCGATCTGCTACTCAGCTCTGCTTGACAGTGCTGGTTTTATGATTCTGACGTTAATCATCTCTGCGGCTTTAGTGTAGTCCTAGATTTGCTTGGCTCCACACTGTTCATGCTGATGATTTGTAACCCATAAACACCACAATTCATGAAAAAGACACCTGCCACTTTTGTGGACGCTAAGGGCCCAGCGTTTCTCTACACCACATAAAACAGAGAATTTGTGGGAGAGTTTCACCGTAAACTTTATATGTGCACGATTTGTTGTGGTACAGTGGCATATTTCATGAAATCTAATCCTGCAGGTTTTTCAAGCTTTCCTGGTGTGTGTACTGAGCCATGCATATACTGTTGCGTGGGAACGCCTATTTGCATTTTATTTATTTCCACAGTTAACTTCCACTGGTTAACTTTTTGTGCAATCAAATCAGTCATTTCTGCACAAAAATAATCAACTTTCATGTTACATGTACAAACAGATGGTACTCACTGCTTTCAGTTACATTTGGCTTGTGGGGTGCAGACTGATCTACACCATCAAGAACTTTGGATTTCCTGACAAATCTAACAAATGTAACCTAACCAACATTGCAGTTTGCAAAACTAGATAGTGGCCCCTAGAGTGCACTAGTTGAGAGACTTTGAATTGCAAAAGGCACTCTAGATACAAATATAATGCCAGATTGTATGAAGACAATTATTAAAAAAATATCTGGACAACATTTAATAATTTGTAAACTTTTAAATTCAAGATTTATCATCATTTCCACTTGTATATACAGTAATTATTTTTTTTAGATATATTCATCCACTTAGGTTAGTTATAATAATTTTGTTTTAATGGATCTACAACACATTCACTAAAAAGTAACACAACCCAAACCCTTTTTATGTATTTTATGCAGAGTCCCACAAACTAAGGACAGCACTGTAAACCACATTTGCGGCTGACAACAGAGTGAATGCAGCCATGGAAGTGAAGGAACGTAGACCTTACCGCCACTCACAGCCCGGCAGGACACCGAGCGCCGCTACACCAGCTCCTCAGCGGACAGCGAGGATGGCAGGCCTAACCCTAAGTCTTACAGCTCCAGTGAAACCCTCAAGGCCTTTGACCATGACTCAAGGATGACCTATGGGAGCCGGGTCAAGGACTTAGTGCATCATGAAGTGGACGAGTTCAGCCGGCAAGGTGAGATTATTTTTTATTATTATCCTATCTCTGAGGGGAAATTCCTATTCGGCAGCCACACCAGGGGGCGCCTAGAATGTTTTTAATGTCATTATTATATATTAGATTACCCTAATAATCAGTGAAACTCAAAGAAGTGATTGTATTCATCTGTTATTGTATGCGCAGTCTTCGTGATAGCTAAATTGTAAGATGCTGTGATAAATTATAATTAAGTTAAGACCTATAAAGATCCAACTCCACTCTCTTAACTTATGTATTTTTGGATTTAGACAAGACTAAAGAGATGTTCCTTGAAAGAACATTTATTATCCTGTCTCTTTATGTGTTATAGGTGTGTGGACATTGATTTGAAATGTAAATGCATTGCACTAATTGCTTGCTGGTATTTAAAACTCCATGGCCGACATGCATGTCTTCACCTACTCATTCAAATTTACTGTTGTTAATGATAGTTCAAATCAGATGTGATGGCACTACTGAGAAAGTCTTCGCACGTCCAACAAGTGTAATTGTGCTGTTAGGGCTCTTTCTTACATCATTACAAAGAAAGGAATGTCTTCCAAATTATGACTGTATGGTCCAAAGGATATACACAAGTGTGAATGTAAATAAATGTTATTCAAATTGTTTGAGAATATAATTATTGAGAAAAACAGAAAGGAGGTTTGCCAAACATCTACACAGTCAATTTATTATAGATGACTTTTTTTGTTTACCAAATAAAATAAACATTCCTGTCCGGTCATACTGAATTCCTACTGAGCTCTACCCCAGCTCCATTCTGTGCGTCTTAATATGAATGCTTGCTTTGAGGCCAGGATATTACTGTCATCTGTTTCTGAAATGGATACAGTTCATTATGTTAAGTGATGCAGTTAGTGGCACATTTGTATTAATCAAGGCTGTGTGTTTATTGGCTTGTTTCAGGGGCAGAATTCTCCCTCCGAGACCTTGGCTTTGGAGAAGCCCTCCCGTCCCACGTAGCAGCATACCGGACAGAGCTGGGACTGACACACCGAGATTACTCAGTCAGTGTGGGCTCTGACGCAGACACAGAGACAGACGGCATCATGTCACCCGAGCACGCAGTGAGGCTATGGGGCCGCAGCAACACAAAATCAGGCCGAAGCTCATGCCTGTCGAGCAGGGCCAACTCCAATCTGACGCTGACAGATACTGAACATGAGAACACAGAAAACGGTAGGACACTGCCCTATTAAATATGTTTGTCTTGTGTTGTTCTTAGTGGTATTAGTAGTATGTATTGTATTTTCTTTAAAGCTGAACACAATCCTCATACAGTATTTGTAAGTGGTAAAAGGTTTATCATCATAGGTGAGAGTTTGATATATATTGTCAACTGGCAACAATACATTAAGTATTTGCCTCTTTGCAGTCTTATCTGGCTTAACTATATTAAATCTTACACTAAGCTCCTTTGCAATAATTAGGATTTGGCAAAATTACAACTTTTTTGAGGATTTAGACAAGAATAAAGAGATGTTCCTTTCAACCGTGAAATAACATTTAATACCTGTCTCTTTATGTGTTGAAGGTGTGTGAACATTGATTTGAAAGGTTCTTGCACTTTGGCTTGTTGGAGACATCAGTTGCTGAAGCGGAAGACTTACAGTACATATTGAATTTCTTTCTTTCTGTGGCTTTGTATTTCTAATTCAGCCCTGAAGACCTGATGAACCTGTGTGTGAGCTCAGAAGGTCACTCGGGCTCAGGGGATGTGTAACTATGAGGCATGTCAAGTGTTGTGAAATGTCAGAAGATAATAGTGTTTCTGCTGAAGATCCTCATTTTTAAATTGTAGATAAGTGTGCTATGATATTACAGAACTCTTTCTGGAAGCACAAATGGTATTTGAGCAGCCATACTCATAATGCTCATTCCCAACAGTGCTAAATTGTCTGTAAATTCAGTAGCTGCTTATTAATGGACTGAAGAGAATGCAGCTCACTGGAATGAAGTAGGGATGCATCGATACATTGACACAATATTGACGAGGTTGACTGACATCGGCAAATGCACCTTCATGTGAAAGAATAATACCGGTGGCTTGCCCACCAGTATTATTCTTTTACATGAAGTATACGTCCTGGTTATATTTGTTATTCTCTCCTGCCTTTATGCTTTTGCTGCGACTCCTTTAACTGTCTCTATGGCAACAGCTTGTGCATTTGGCGTGCCATGTCTGTTCAACGTCTTTGAGTGTCTTGAAAAGCGATATATATAAATAATAATAATAATAATAATAATAATAATTATTATTATTATTATTATTATTATTATTATTATTATTATTATTATTAAATATTTTTTTTTTTTTTTTTTTTTATTATTTACCTGCAGCTCTGTGATGGGCTCAGACTCTCCTGCTGATCAGCTGACACCATTGAGAGCTGCTGCAGGAACGAGAGGCCAACCGAGTGAAACCTTAGTGGTTATCCTCCAGAGAAAGTGGAGATATGTTGGCAACAGTTGTAGATAATACCAGAACTCTGCAGAAAACCAGCCATGTGTCGTCTTTAATTTCTCTGCACTCTGCATTGACACGAGCGGTGGATACAAACAGATAGAGGAGAGACGCTAAATCATTATCAGCGGCCTTGCAAAAGTGACTTTCTTTCCAGCAGCCCGCAGCTTTTTTCTGATCCAGCTCCAGATGAACCTCTGTTTGAAACAGTAGCCTCGTATAGGAGCGGACATCTATTTCCTGTAATCATGTTGCACTGAGATTAAGCAGCACTATACATGTGTTTACTCGCGGGTCATTTGCATATTAGAACGAGCATGATGACGGGCTAGTAATCTACTACATTTGGTCCGTTATCATATAGTCACTATCTGCAGAGGGCCAAATTAATAAATACATTTCTTTAAAGCCGTATTTTTAATTACAATTTTTTGTTTCCCAAAGGAATGATAATACCAGAAAATACTTTAGATTATTGGCCATTATGATAATTATAACATCGTTATCAGCCTAGAATTTCCTTATCGGTGCATCCCTAGAAAAAAGGGCTTAAATTTTGTACAAAGTGTTTCTAATGTAACCTGAGAGATATCTTTAACAAATTTTGGACATCTAGCTATATTGAACTATTTGCATCATTCAAACTATTAAAATATAAAATTTGTTGCTGTTTTTTTTCCATGTACAAAAGTTGAACAGTAAGACCCTCTTTAGGTCTTCTGTTGACTCAATAGCACATAGACCTAGACAGTTGCTTAGAGTGTATGTCTTTACAGATTTATAAACAAATCCTAAAGTGCCTTTGTTTGAAAAAGTTGTACAAAGGAATTTTTACATTTCTGACTTATAACACATGCTTGTTATATGGCAAAATATAAGTTGTGTTTTATATTGAACAAACCTAAATCCTGCATATTAACTCACAGATTTATGATACTGTTCCTGGGAGACTTCAGAGATAGAGGAACTCATCAAGGGCCTCGCGGCAAGATTCTAATTGCCCCTGCACAGCTTTGCCGAGAACCTTTTGAATAGTTTTGCATTTCAGAGCGTGACTCATTATGTATTAGCTTCTTATTATAACTGACAGAAATGACTCTTGCAAGTGGAATCCATTTGCCCGAATGACTCAGGGAGAGAACGTGGCATCCCTCTGCTTGATCATCTGAGATGCCAGGGGACTTAAATTTGGCTGCATGGTACATAATTAAAGAGAATCTCCTCAGATAGCTGTTCGGGGTTTGCGTCGCTGAAATGAGAGCAGTAGTCCCTGCTGCAGCATTGTGATACATCTGTGAGACCCAATCTAGATTCTAAGTAGCTTTTTATTCTACTCACTCAAGCAGAAAGAGCTCTTGCATCCGGCATTTAATTTAGTAATGCCTGATAACATACAATTTATATATGGCAAGTTAATTAAAATCCATGGAGCAGGGCTGCTTGTGTGTGCTTTAATCTCTTTAAATCAACAAACCATTTACTGGACTTTAATGTATTCAAGCCGCTGGGCTGTCCTCCCTCTCTTCACATATGACTTACTTGACCTTTTTTAATGCATGCAAATAAGCAAAAGTGATTTTTGAAACAATTTTCTTTGCTTGATTCTGAGACTAGCCCTTATATGAATAAGCTCCTGGTACTTACAACACAGTGAGCTCAAAGTCCTTCCCTGCTGATTAGATTGAGTGGCTATACCTTAATGGATAATTGTAAAATAGTATTTCAAAAGATCCACTGCAGATGTTTATCATCAGTGACACACCTTTAAGACATACTGTACATTAAGCACAAAGTGTATGTGTCTTAAAGTCAATTTGTTCACACACAATGGTAAATAGTCTAATTTATAGCTTCATTTAACAAAAGAAAATGTGAAGCTAATTAGTTATTTAGCTCTAAGTTATGGAGCTAATTAGTGTGTCTGACAGTTAAAATGACCTCGAGACATTGTGTTTCATTTGTTGGTGTGTGTAAAGGATGTATGATAGAGCAAATTAATATATCACAAAATATTATGCTCTCTAAAAATACTACATTAAATAGCTAACTTTGTGTGTAATGACCTGAATGCTACGTCAAAAGAACATTTATGTTTGGGCAAACAACTGTCCTTGAAAAGAACACACTGAGATGCATGTGTTTTATTATTACAGTACTTGATCTTCATACCTTTATTTATGCTCATGTTTGGAGTTTTTTATCTGAAATTTTAAAATAGTCATTTATTTCAGTAAGAAGTATAATCAACACAGACCTGTTTTGATTCAGACTAGGAGGAGCACTGATGCCCAGCTACAGAGGGAGTTTATTGTTTAAATGAATACTGTGCAATACATGCACACTTGATATGTACATGACTTATTTCATGTCTAAGGTCTATTTATCCACTGGGTACAGCATGCATATAATTCTGGATCTTTTGCGAGCCCCTTCAGGACATTTCTAGTGCCAACTACTGCTGAGTAGTAGCTTTGCCATGTTTGAGAGGCTAAACATGAAGGAGGCTAGCCCAACCTGCTGCACTTGGGACGGTGCTGCCACTTTTGGGTTTTACCCTATTACAGCTTATCCAGATGTATGCTCTAATCCCAGCTTTCTCCCACAGCCGTGGCCAGACTATTACGTTTCTGTAACTATGAGAACTAGCCTCAGAGATGGCCACAAAAGCCTGCTGAGGGACTGTTATTATTCATGTGTTCCACAACCTGTGGAGAAAAATAATGTGGCTAAAGCCTACACAGCTTCTGTAGACGGAAACATACCCATGTGACCGACAGTGGTATTTTTCTATTAACAAATTGTAATTAGTTTCAGTGGCAGTTTGTTCGTTGTGTACTGATTCTTCGGTGTACTGTGGCTTCTCTTACTCCATCCTCTTGACAGAGCCTCTTCTGATTAAGGAGATACTATACATTGTTAAGCTTTGATCTATAATACTAATGTGTATGCAGCATTTCACCGTCCTCAAATGGATTTTTTTGCAAATTGGTTTTTTTTAAACATTGTCCTGTGCTTTTGACAATGCCAGATTTCAAATAGACTAATTCTACATAGTTCTCATTTTTGAAGAGCAATTATTTTTGTTTTTACTAAAAACTATTGATACCTTTGGGCATCACTTAGGGGAAGATTCTCAAGGAACTTCAATAGAATATTCTTCTTCCAGGGGCTTTTAGCTGCATTTACATTTCCTGCATACTGATGAATCAAGCACATTTAAACCCATTGTATGTTGTTGACTGTGAACTAACGGAACATTTTTCTTAAAAACACAGCTACCTTTTAAAATAGCATTATTGGAAGGTGATATTGTATTGTTGTATTGGTGTCAGTGAGAAACGTTTTTGCCTCTAAGCTTTGCCCTGTTTTAGGCTGGCCCTGCTCTTAGTCCCCTGAGGGAACGCTGTAATTTTAGCCCGCTCCCTGTAGCTGTTGTCTATACAATGATCAGTAGAGATGTGTTGTATGTCTGTGAGTAAAACAAAACAGAGCAGTGTTTTTATGCTTTGTTCACTCAGTGCTACCCAAACACCTGTCTACACATATAAGCCTAATATCCTGACATTAACAGTAGCTTGTCTTGTTTCTGTGTGCGCTAGTAATGTGAAGCATCTGGCACTGACAAGTTCATACAGTAGGTGCAGAGAAGTCCATATTTACACTAGTGACAGCTTTGCAGGTGGAGCACGTCAGCTGGGTTGCACATAAAGATGTACAAAACTTTTCTAGTGCTCTGGTATTTTGCAGTGAAAAATCAATTAAACACAGACTGTTCCAAACAAAGAAAACAGGGATTTTGCTGGCCTAATTAGTGGTGTCCTCTATGTTGGCCTGCAGCAGACAGTGTGCCATTAATGATCTTCTACACATGCTTTTATCACAGCACGCTACTGCAGGAACAATGCTCATTTCAGACTCATTCGCAGGCTAATGATTTAAAGCAACAAGGAACAAAAAGGGTCTAAAAGATAAATGATGGTCCTTTTTTGAGGATAATTAAGCGCCAGTCATCAATCAGCATTTTTCACTTCAAAGTTTGCAGCGGCTAATGTGCTGATGTGATCATGCTTTGAGCTGTAGCTAAAAGTGGTCCTTATTGATGTTGAGTTGGCAGAGGAAATGTGTTGAATCTTTTCATGTGGCTTTATCACTCGTACAGTCTTCTACTTCATACATATTTGTTTTCACATTTCTTTCTAAGGTCTTTTTTACCCTCATGGCAACTGGTAACCTTAAATTATCATAATTTGACAAAACAATTTGACTGTTCTGGTTTAACATGCTAATCAAGTAATTTTGAAGACAATGAAAGAAATCATGAATTAACTAATAATTACTGTTATTAGTTAATTAGTCAAAATGTACTTGTTCTTTCAAACAGAAAAAAAAAGGATTTGTATTGTATTTTATCCAAGATCCTTGTTTTTAGCGTAGAACTAAAAGATTAATTTCCCAGTTGCTGTTATCAGATTCTTGTTGGAGCATTCAAGAATCTGAAAACTTTGAACTGTTGAAAGTCTGAGGTTAAGAGCTGCTTCCGTTTCTGAATGTTTGAACGAGGCATGACTGTCTACATGGGACAGGTGTTCATTGTGAAGACATGTCGCAGCCCCAAAAGAGTGAACACATTCTTTAAAAAACAAATTCCTGGCTCCTAGCTCCAGCAGATTTGTTATTGAACCATCAAGCTGTCTCACGCACACGCATACACACGCACACACACACACACACACACGCACGCACACACACACACACACACACACACACACACACACACACACACACACACACACACACACACACACACACCAAAATCCTGTTTCAATGAGAGTGTCCAATTAAGTGATACATTTGGTGTGGAGCAGAGCAGGGTTCATTAGGCCATGTTTTACAGCAGTGTGGTAGCACCACAGAGATGGGGTTTCCTTCTGTGACCTTGAAGGGGCTGTGGAAAACACTCCCTCTCACTTACACACACACACACACACACACACACAAATAACACACTGTGGAATGGACGATAGATAGATAATAGATAAATAGATAATCCTTACTTGGGTCAGAATGAGAAGCAAAAGGAAAAACAGAAATATTTTTTTTTCTAAATGGTCATATTTGAAGAAGAAATAATGTACTGAGTAAATATACTTTTTCAATGGTTTATTAGCAACAGCTGTTTACGGTTTTAGATAAGGTTGTTATATGGCTCTCACTTCATGAATTAAAACATTGCATTTATTGTCTACATTGCATTAAAAACAAGAAGAACATTTGACATTGAATAGTGAAATTGGCACAGTTCATTGAATTTAATCTTCTTAAACATCTGCTAACTGTAAACAGTTTAATGTTTACTGCAGCAGCATATGGCTGCACCTCCAGCCTCTCACATCGCCACTCACCGAGGTTTACTCTCTTTTATATGAATTATTGGCAACACATCCAGGTTTTGAGTGTGTTATATAATCTATGAGATACAAATAGGTTTAATATCTTGTATAGAAACATTTTATTGCACTAACATCATTGTTTACATAGCAGATGCCGCTCTCATGCACACAGTGTAGTGGAAACGAGAGCTTCTTTAAGGGTTACCAAACTGCACTGTACCACTCAGTAGAAGCAAGGCTATGTTGAAATGGGCAGACCAGCTGCAGACTGAGTACAGAGACAGAAACACACACAGTACTTTAGGAGGTGGAAATTCACTGAAAATTACACAGTTGTGCTTTAACAGAGTATCACATTTTAGAACACAGACTTTGAACACTTCACCTTTGTGAAGTGTTCAAACATGTCACCTTTCATTTGAAAAGCACAAAGTCTGACGCAGAGCCTTTTTGTAAAATGTAAAACAAACTTTCACTCACATTAAGTTCAACAAATGTTGCTCTCAAAAATCTTATTTAGGGTGACCATACATCCCGATTTAAGCGTGACAGTCCTGAGTTTAAGCTCCTTGTTCTGTGTCCCGGCAAACATCTACAAATACCCAATCATAACGTCAAAGCAACGCTCTGTGCTTGCAACTCATTTGAATGTAGACTGTCTGTATGTCAATAACAGTTACCATGGCAAGGGCAATATTAACCAACTGAAAAAGATCAACAGTGTTCCACAGGCCTGTAGCTTAATAATGATTGGTCCTTTTATGTGCTTAAGCATGAAAAGATGTATTTTAAGAGAAATATAAAAGAACTCTGATAAATCAGTTTGTTTTTGTATTATTTTTATGCAGTATTTGTTAAGGTACTGTCATTGGATTTGCAGTGAAATTAAAGTGTCCCAAATTTTGAGGTTTGAAAATATTACCCTTTTAGTTCAATTTTCATGTATCATTTTTCATAACATTTTATCAGTGCTGCAGGATTATGATTTAAAATGTAGGTTTTCTTTTCTTCCTTCTGTTAATTAAAAAAAAAGAAGGGTCACATGTCCCTACACACATATTTTATGTACAAATAGTCAAGGCTCTTATGAAATCTGTTGATGTCTAAAGAGACAGTGTAATGACTTTAGTCAAACAGCAGTATTTTGACGTACATCTGACGTGCTTTGCTTTTGGAAACACAGTTGAGTTTAATATCTGGATGTTTACTTTCACTGCATTAACAACACAACAAGAAAACATGATCAGTCATACACATTGTAGCAGCACAATATCAGGCAAAATGCTCCCTCAAAGAACACACTGGTGGTTTCGCAGCTCATTCGTGGATATTTCCTCCCCCACATTTTCTTGTGAAGATATTTATTTGTTTACTTTTTTGGCAGAGTCTCTGCTCAGATCACGGATTAGTAGAGATATTCTCTGGCTCATTTGCGGGCTAATTTGCTGGGTTTTAAAGGCCCTTGTGGACAGTTTTAGGCTGTTATCTGTAGAATTGCATACTCACTCCCTGCCAGTGCCTCTGACAGACTAAACCAACAGCATCGGGGCCCGGAGTACCACCAAGGCTCAAGGGCACCACTACAGCACAGAAGGACTCATGGATGAGCCCCAGTCCACTGAGGATCATCCGCACTTTGCCACAAACTTCTGCCCCTCACCCAGCACTATTTTTTTCACTGCTGTCAATTAGCAGGACACATTTATGATAGTTTTGAGGACACATTTTCCCTAGTCAGTAAGAAGCTCTGCACTCATCTAGTATTCTGCCTCTTCCTGTCCTGACATTATTTCAACAGATTCGTCTTAGTGCCATACATACTGCTCTCTGTGTGTACACTATCAGGCCGGTTTGCTTTGGACTCTTTTTTGAACATACTAGCCATATTTGGTTGCATTGCCACTTTAAGATGTGATTCTGGAGCAATATCATAGTGTTAAACTGCTACTATGTTAGCTCCAAATGGTGTCCAAGCTAGACTGTCTTCTTTGAACCTACACTAGCAATATTACTAAAAATGGCAGTATAGCCTGTAAAAGTTTCTGTGAGAGGTTATATTGTTGCAGATGAGTCAAAAAGGCATGTGACAGCAGTGGTGCACTGACTATATTTTTGACTGACAAAAGGAACCAGTTCATTTTGTGGTTTTCTTTCCATCCATATTATATTATTGTGGTATCTACAAAAAGTAAAAGGAGACACAGTGTTAATCAGTTATATGAAACATTGCTCTAAACAACCAGTTACAACAAGTAAAATCCGTTACCGGTATTTTTAGGGCGGAGAAGCAAAGATCCTGATGTGCTGTTTTCCTGGCATGAGAGAAAAGTAATTAACCATCCTTGCTGTGAGTCTGCTCATTAGTGGTCACCTTTGATAGCACACTCTGATGAGTAACAAAGGTAGATTTTAGCAGTCTTTTGTTGAACGTACATAAAGACCCTCCCAGACCTTGTTGTGCCGGACAGCTGCATTCTTGCTCATTTCTCCCCTGCTGCAAAAGTGGGCACAGTGGGATTTCACAGACTGTGCATGTTGAATATTGTAGGACATAAGCTATGGTTTCTTTTCCTCTTGCCTCCAGTAGTTCCCCTAAAGCATTGCTGTCATGCTGAAAAATACCAGCCTTATCTCAGCTGTATGAATTGCCGGCTTTTCTGCAGGTCGCACCAAAGATGAAATCACTCTGTCATCAAACCTTAACTCTTGCACTGTACTTTAGAGTTACAGTACATATGTAAGCAGACATTATACCTGCTAAGCTGTGATAGCTCTCACTGGAGAACGGATAATAGCATGTAGTTAAGTGCCAGCCGCCAGATGCAGTAGTCATTTAATTTGACTTTATTTATCAGATCATCATTTTTAAGAAAAAAAAAGTATATCTGACAGAACAAGACTTAAAGATGATGGTTGTCGGATGATGAAAGGTGTTGTAAAGCACAAAATAATCGTAAATATTTTAAGCACTGTTCACTGGCAGGATGTCCCAGGACCAGTATCCGGAAGCTTTATTTATATTTCAGACAAATGTGGCTCAAGGACAGATTTAGCTGTTAAGATGCATGTAGCAACCTAACCAGATGAGGTATGTTATATTGTGTTATCTGTAATTTAAGTAGGTCAATTATGGATATTGATTGATGTTGCTAAGAGGAGGATCTTTGGGTTTATAGATTTTTATTTTTGCTGTTCATAGTTTCATATCTTACAGTTCTGGTAATACATGCAGTGGCACCAGATGCTGTTTTTTTATAGTTCTGTTTTTTATAGAAGATAATGCTTCCTGTTTTAATTCATTTCAAAACTGTGTGACATTGTAGTAAACAAAAAATAGACCAGGCTTCATACAGCTGCTACTGATCAATTAAAAAATGATTGTCCACAATCCTGATATAACACAAATTGCAACCCAAAGACCACCAATGCCTTTTGCACAGCACAGTTTTGTTCAAATCCCTTAATGAAAACCTGGATTATGGTGAGAAATGTAATAATGTGTTACAATTGATTTTGTTGTTGAGTAGCTTTGACATGTTTGTGCTGACCTGCAAGCCCCTGCATTAGTTGGAACAGGGCACATGCACAAATCTATTCTTGAACACTTCTAAATGTAGACTGAAAAACACATACAGAGTATAAAGTATGTAGTAGAGTGGAAGAAAAACAGATTTATCAGGGGTAAGCCGTCTCCTAAAAGCATGTATAAAAGCATGAATTATACTGTACATAAGAAGTAAAAAAATAAGTTTTCTTTTGGTGCTTTCAGAAGTTTTGTTAGGTTTTTAGTGCAGCGTTTTACTATCTTTTATGGGAATGTATCTTTGTCTTATGGGCATGCTTACAATTTTATTTGCCCAGCCCTATACAATACACTGAGGAATGACAAGATGGGCTGGTGCCATCTTTATTCAGCAAGGCCCCAGGCAAGCTACATGTAGTCCTAATGAGTTGTTCACAATTTTAGGCTTCACTTGCCTCTCAAACACCCAAAGTAAACTTTTGTCTTTTCCCTCACTATCCAGGGACCTTAAGAGGATTGTGGGGTCATTATTTATTCATGCCATTGTGTTTATTCACCAGGCTTGGTGTGTGATGAGAGAACAAAACAAGCAGCCTGCACAGACGGGGTAAAAGCTGATAATTATCCACTATTAGCATTGTTTCTTTAGCCATGGTTTAAGTCGGATCAGTTGATGATCGAGCTGTGATAGAGGCAGAAACATCAATTTAAAGCAGTGTCTTTGAAGCCAGGAGTTGTCTGCAAAGGACTCAAAAGAAGTCTGTGGATTCATTTGTTTTATATGTGTTACATCTTCTGTGCAGTTAAATTCACACTGGCTAAGAGATCCATACAAAAACAGCCATTACATATCTGCATAATGTTGGCAACAGCAAGAGGTGAGGAGACTCAAACCTTTACTTTTCATCCCACAACAAAGAAAAAGCTCCAGGGATGCTTGAAAGGGGCTCCATAGAGAGATTTGGCAGCACCAGACTTGGTCAGTAGTGACATCGATTCTTAAGACCATTGAAGTAAAGAACCATGAATTTCAGGCTTGATTCTTGAAGAGTAAGCAGAAATTACTGATCTTTTATGTCGAATAGAGCTTTCTAACGTCTTGTCACTGTGGTGCAACAACAAGACTGTAAACCTGCCATTTTGGTTATCACTTCTAAGTATGTTACTTAATGCTGTGTGTCATGTGACAGATGGTTATCAATCAATCTTAACTACTTTATCTGCAAAGCTTTAACTCAGGTTAAGGCCTTTATGCTGCTTTTGTGTTTTTTTATAGTTACATTGAGGCTGTGTTTAAAAAGGCATGTTCAATTGTATATTTTATGTTCATTCATAAGATATACAATTATTAACTTTTTAAAGCTTGGGTGGGCAGTGCATCATTGGAAAAAAGTGGTTGCATCATGTTCTCTACATAATGTATTTCTGATTCAGCTCTTGGCTAAAAATTGGGCTGTCAGGTGACTTAAATCTCAAGCCCCTTTAAAAATGTAACTAAAAACAGTAATTGACAGCTGACCAATCCCTGTCAAAATGCCATAATTCACACACGGCTGTGCAGGCTCAGCTGTGACTCAGACAAGAAGCATGTGGCTGCAGGATGGTGGTGCATATTTTTATAATTTTCTTTCTCCCTACATACTATTATTAAAAAATGCATTTTTTGTGTAATAAAAATAATAAAAACAATATTAATAAAACAATAAAAAATAAATAAGTATAAATTACTGGTAAAGTGTATAAAGACGTATGAATATGATCATGCATAGTCTTTAATCGGGGAGACACTACCAAGTCCAGTCAAGTGTATTTTGGGTGAATTCACACCAAACAAGAAAAGTTAGCCTGTCACTGCATCATTCAAGATGCGTGTTAATGCCAGGTCTTAATGGGCCTCTGACTCATTTGTCTGTTTGTCACAGTGAGTTGCAAACAGATGGTGTCTTTCAGCTGCATCGCAGGATGTGCTGTCTCTCAAACACAGGACTACAGTGGACTAAGAGTAGCACAAGAAGAAATGTGCACCTATTATTGCATTGAAAAGAAATGTCACGTGAAGCCTTGGCCTCGTTCTCATCCTCCGAGGTGATACTGACATCGCTGTCTGCTGTGTGCCCAGGTGTGTGTGCCACTGCAGCTTTTTATCGGAACTGGATGTTTCACTTTTCTGTGAAAGTCCACAGATGAGCTCTAAGTGAATATATGGGCAGAGTGATGCTCAGAAACGGAGAAAATGGCCTTTTTGTGGAAATGGTGACCTGATAATTTGGTCTAATGTTCTTATACATTGTGGACCTTATAATTTATTACATGTTAATGGCCACATAATCTTCTCTCTGCTTGTTTTATGAAACTATTCCGACCACATGTCTATAATTTGGCTTTCTCCTTAAGAGCATACAGTAATTGTAAGTAATGGATGCTGGTTTTAAAGTGCACATATAAATGTTGTGGGTCAGCCTTAAATGGAACAGTTTTTTATTACACACAAATACAATTTCCATTAGTTTACAATTTGTTTTCAGGCTCACTTTTCTTTATAATGATATTGATTCTTAGCAGGTAAATGGCACGGTCAGAGCATTGTTAAAAAAAAAAAAATCTTCTTTTTTTTTTCCAATGAGTCATTATAAAAACTAATATTCTACCTCCTGCCAGAGTGATTATGTGGTAGTGGTTGTTTGGACCAGGCTGTGTTTGCTGACTACCCTTGTACCAGATAAACTGATAAAATCATATCAGTGTCACAAATTCTCAGCCCAGCAGCAGACATAATTTAGGCTACAAGCGACAAGATAGATCCTGTTTTTGCTGCAACGAAAATAATCATTTACAAGACGTTTTAAATAGCTTTTGCTGAATAATACTTTTGTCTTTTTGTAAACTGTCTCTGAGTAGCAAACCATCTAATTTGTTTCCTGTGATGTGTTGATGAGTGATTTTTTTTTTTAATAGAAATATACTTATCTTGCAGCAACAGTCAGAATTAGGTGTGCTCAGGGATTGCATAAATACAATAATTACTTATGACACCAAACAAAAAGTCGCTAAATAATGCGCCTTACAGCAATAGAATCATCCATTTACTCTACCATGTATAATCTAAAGCACAATTACATTTTCAACCTCACTGTATTGAATTAAACAAAAGCGTTATAACTTTGCATTCAATTGACTGTGCAAAATCATTACAAATGTAATCTTCTTGAAGATTGGGTAATAATTCTCTAATCCTGTGTACAGTCAGTCACAGAATTATTTAGCGATTCCTCCTTGATGAGTTGTAAAATCACCATAATTGCATAGCCTTGTTATTAAACAGCAGACATTGTTTAAGTGATACAATTATCATAGATTTGATGCATAATCATTGGTTGTATTATCAGCTTTATGCCCAAAAATAGTCTGAGAGAAATAGTGCAGTAACACATACTTATTAGCCAAATTGTTCTAAGAAACACTAAAGCAGCTGAAAAATGTGCTGGTACACAATGTGTTGGGAGAGAAGTTGGACAAATATTTAAAGCACAATAACTCATAACTCTTCCAACGCCGTGCAGTGTGTTGCTGTGTTAGTCAATATTGACCCTTCCTTTCATCATGCTACATTGCAACAACATCACTACAGAGCATTACAATCTTCCTGTCACAAAGTCGAATTTCTGTCCGCGGTGCAAGGGTAGGGCCAACACTGCTTTTGCAGTCTTTGAAGTTCAGTTCAAACCAAAAGTGGTGATAAAGTGGGCGAGAGGGCACATTAGATCAGTCATGGCAGAGCTCAAACACTGCAAGTCAGTAAGAAAAAGAATCTGAAAGGCCATCCAACTGCCTTTCATGGGTTTAGCTCAAAGTTTTAACTCAAAAGCCATTGTATTGCAAGACATTTCCAGGGCAGCTTGATCCTCAGTAACATTAGTGATGAGCACTGTAAACACGACCACTGAAGCTAATCATTAGGGGGACCAAGACGGAAAGCTGAAAAGGGAATTGATGATACCCAGGCAATTAAAAAGCTATTAAATATCCAATTAAGATACCTTGTCAACCAAAGTACCTTGTAGGCAAATGTAACGCAATTAATGGACCATTATTTGTATTAGACATGGCATTATAGGTTTATTGATAAAAGCAACTGTTTTAATTTTTTCCTTGCAGTCCACAACACTTCCTATCTGCTAGTGGGCCTGTTTAAAAAGCAGCACTAATATGACGGTCATGTATTAACCTCTCAACAAGAAAAAGTCCAATATTTGAATGCATCAAATACTACTAATAAAGGCTATTGTTTTCTTTTAAATTGAGGACTAGCTACTTGCTACATTCTCAACCTACTGAACACTTTTTCTTAAGATACATCCTTATCTTAAAATCATTTCTTTGATGCCTCAATCTAGTAAAAAGTGCACTTTGTGTCTTTTGAATAAAACAAAAAGTAAAACAAATGGCAGCTACACAGATACATGCTTGCAGCTTGAATAATTGTGGCCTTTGGTGGTGAACATAGCAGCAGATATGCCATCACATGTTGGAGTGACTCCCGCTCCACCTACACTTGCTGACAAAATGGAGGCTGGGGAAAATTATGCAACATTTATCAGATCTGGCAGAAGAAGCTGTCTCCTATAGAGAAACAGTTCTCACATCTTCTTTGTCATAAATGGCCTGTGTTTGTTAAGAAGTGCACTACAACTGAAAGCTAAAGCTAAAGCTGTGTCTTTTTTTCATTAAACTGCAGGTGCACTAGAATTAGTTATTACAAATTATATATTATTATATTATAAATCACTGTATTTTGTGTGTGACATGTTTTACAACCTGTCTTTATATAGTAATTCTGCAGAATACAGATAATGTGTATTTCTTTCCACAAGAAAGGAAATGGGTCCTCTAGGTGTTAAAATGGTTAGGTGCCTAGTTTTAAATCAGATCTACTTTTGAATCTAAATTCTCCATTTAGTGGCATGTTTATGTCCTTTAGAAAGTTAAAGTCACTCCTGTGTGTTTGGTATTCATGTTGTGTCACATAGTGTCACTTGATGCTACAACAGGATTGTTTTCTTAGCACCGGACTGCATCTACAAATAATGTGCATATTTTCTTTGTGCTGCCCGCAGCTGTAGTCCCAGAACAAACATCATTTCTAATGTCGCCATAGAGTCACAAGGCTTCTGCACCTTGCTTTGAATTGGTGGTGCTGCATGTTTCATTTGGTAGTCATAGACGTTATTTATTCATTTAAGTGTTATTTGTGTTTACTGAGCGCTGTGGCTAAAGGGTGTCCATATGTGTTCTAAACTTCCATTCCACTGGATGTAGCTAAGACCAGCGTAGGAGAGAAGACCAACTTTTTTAATGCCCAGCTGGTGCACTCCGCTTCTGGAGCCCAATGTGGAATAACTGACTTATTTATTTGAAACAGCTGCAGAATGGTTAAATAAACTTGGCATAGCTGTCCACCCCCGTTTGCTTGTTACTGCCGCTTTTGAGCTCTTGTCTGTCAAAGCTGCACTGCACACTTTAATGTTTTTTCCCTTGAAAATAAATGTCATTCTTTGAACTGGGGCTTTGATGGCAGAGATTTTGATTCTATTCTAAGTGGCGCCA
This sequence comes from Perccottus glenii, assembly GCA_024416835.2. Classification (NCBI taxonomy): domain Eukaryota; kingdom Metazoa; phylum Chordata; class Actinopteri; order Gobiiformes; family Odontobutidae; genus Perccottus; species Perccottus glenii. The sequence goes on from CM044550.2 coordinate 13,723,605, forward strand.
ATCTGGATTTTTTTTTTTTTTTACACTTTTGACTTACTTGCTTACTTGCATGTTTCTATAATTAAATTAAATACAAAGAATGTGAATAAAATTGCATTTCTTTTGAGTAAAAGAGATAAATGCTACAGTATTATTAGCATTTAGCCTCTACTGCAGATCAGTCACCAATTTGTTTTCCTCCTCAATTACTGGCTTACTAATGAGTCAATTAAGTTTCGTATTGTAGATGCAAGGATGGTCTGTCTGTGATCAGCCACTTTCTTAAACTGTCTGAAACACAAGCTGCAGAACCAGGTCCAGGGGGTCCTGTAAGTAAAGGTCAGTGTCATGTATAAGGCCTGGGCTCTCTCAGTGGCTTCTGGTGTGCAAAGCTCGGTTAAAAGGCTCACAATCCAGCATTAATTAAACACTGAGACAAACCTTTGTGTGCAGAGTGAGACTAATGGTGGCTCAGGAAGGCCACCCAGATCTCATTTAGGCTTTGACCGTATTTAGAGATCTTTAATCATGTTTCTTTAATAAATTCTGTCTTAAGTAAAAATATTTAGTCCATGAAAAGTGCAGCGCGTTCTATTACTTCAACATAAAGTAACAGATTTACTCAATTAATAACACAAATAATACAAAATAAATACACTAACAAACTAATTGATAAAAATTAATAAGACATTATTAACATTAACATTTATCAGTAACAAATAAAATAATTGTTTTTGACAGATTTAGTCATTTTACATTCACAGCTAATAAATAATTAATTTACTGATTTTTTTTTTATTAGTTTATAATTCTTGTTAGTATTTGTTAAATTAAAGTCACACTTTTGCCTGTCCCTTATTTGCACATGGCACAGCAACTGACTTTACAAGCTTTGTATTTTGCTACACTCTTTTCTACCACATGTTTTTTAGTTGCCTGCTTTAGTTTAATTAACTTTACAGTGATTTAAACTCACCATTGCCACATGTTAAACACAAGACCACGGTAGAACACGTATGCATACAAAATAATATTACAGTCACAGATGTTTGTAGTTGTGCTGTCCATTTGTAAATCTGTAAATCCTAAACTTTTAAAGCTTTACTTGAACATCCTTACTGCAAGAAGTTCACTTTAAAGACTAGAAAGGAAAGCCACAATATACAGAGACAATACACAGCCCGAACATTCAGAGTTTGAGCCACTACCTTCTGGAAGACGTTTTAGGACAATAAAAACACACACAAACAGACCAGAACCAGTTTCTACCTCCATCACACCACTTTAATGCTGCATAACTTTATTACACTTTATTACACTGATACCAGTGCTGCGGCAGTACCTCTATATTTTTTACATTACAGTGTACATTTACCTATGTATTAACCTTTGTTTTTAAACCAATGAGATGCAAAAAAAGTTTTGTTGTACCAATGTGTATAATGACAATAAACGATTCATTCATTCATTTAACCTCTGCTGGTTGATGGCTTGGCGAGTCACTGTTGCTCAACAGTCTATTGTTTTGCCTTAAATCTCAGATGTATCTCTGGGATTGTGGATGATGGTGGTAATGATGCTCTTTACAACACAAACCCTCCCTCTCATGGATGCTGAATGCTCGAACAACAGTGTGGTGGTCATTAACCCACAGCATGGCCACTGTGCCTGAGCAGCCATTACTGCAGCAGTGTTAAAGGCTTGAGAGAAATGTGTGCTAAGTTTTGTGCTGTGAAGTATATACAACACACCCACCGTGACTCTCAGGGGCACTGGGCATTTTCTGCCTGTGTAGGGCTGCGGCTGATATGTTAATATTGCTAATTGTTTCCTAATTAGATGCGAGTCAGTGAGTCGTATTTTAATACTCTTCAGGGATCATTACAAAAGCAAGAGGAAATTTATCTCTCCTGATGGATGACAGTCAAATCAGCAGGAATTTCAACAGAAAGGCTGCTGTTCTGGTGGGGAGATAGGTAGAAAGAAGCCGGCAATGGCTGTTCGCTGCAGTCATGTTACTTAAGTAGTCCATTTTCAGTATGGCACAGAGCTACATCAAAAGTTAATCACACATTAATAGAAGCTCTGTGGAGATTTCACATTCATTGACAGCATGGGAATTGCATCAAATAGGCCTTGAGAGGAGAATGGCATACTATTCCTATGCAAGTATTAGGGCTTATATTGGTATGTAACATATAGCTTTAAATAACCACAACGGTAAATGATTGGTATCCTGCTGTTAAGATGATTGACCAGTCTGATCCCTGTGGTATTTTATAATATGGACAACTGAGAAAGCTGAGATGGACACAGAGCCAGAATGAAATGGGAAGGATTGGTTCAGGTGGGATTCATTTCTTCGCTGGCAGGGGACATATATGCATGCGCAAGAGTAGTAATACTCTGGTTTCTCCGCAGTGTATTCATATGATATTATTTGCTAGCATTATTTGTATATCTTAAAGTCTTCTTTTCAAAGAAATTCAAAAAGCAATTTGTAGTATTTAGTAAAATCTAGGAGATGATTCAAATTTCACAGATTCTTGTGTGGAGACTACACTTTCAATACAGCAACATATTTGTATCCCAGATTGGTCCTCCTTTTTTGCATCCAAAAAGTATTTGTTCAAAACAACAGTGGGCTTTTCCTGCTTCTTTATTCACTCTCAAAGTCATTTCAGTTGTTTGTATTGTTCTTCCCAGCTGGGTTGAGGTAGCAGAGACAAAGGCAGATGTGTCGCTGTTTGTTTTGGAAGTGTCACAGTTAAGCCTTGCATGCGTGTGTGTATGTGTGTGTGTGTGTGTGTGTGTGTGTGTGTGTTTTTGTGAAGTTGTTTGTGCTTGGGTGTGTTTCATTTCCCCCCCATGTGTTGTCTGTTTGTGGTCCACAGGTCCTCCGCTGCATTGTTCATCCGCCTCCTCCTCCCCTGTTGAGCAACTCCCATACCCTCCCCCTTCCATTGCAGCCAATGAGAGCCAGGGAGGGTTGCTAGGTAACTGTGCGGCTCAGCCAGCCCAGGACTCTGACTCTGAGGATGAGTTTGGCCCCAATTCATTCTTAGTTAAAACTGGCTCAGGAACCCCGTATGCTCCAGCCACTGCAGCTGCTGATGGTGAGTTGGTTTTCACTCTATTGCTTTTTGGAGGTTAGCTTTCCTGCTTCTGGACATGTGTTGTAGGTCATGCAGATGGCTGTGGGCAAGAAAATATCCCTTTTATTCCATGCACCATGTTGTAGAAAGTCAATACTTAGCCTTAGGAGAAGCGTACAACTCTCTGAAGTAAGGTCTGCAAAGTTCAGAGCTTCACTGAAAAAAATGGATGATTTTGGTTCAGCTGAGATTTGTCACAGATTTTCCTTTGCAGTTTGAATTCATGCTGGTGGGAGTAATCATCTTCAATCCTAGTATTTTCAGAAACAACAGCCTGGCTACATCCTCTTCACTTCACTTAGAAATAAAGACAGTAACTTCATACAGGTGTAATGTACTGTAGTCTCTTCATATATCTCTGCATGGCCTTTAGGGGTTATATGAAAAACCCACTTGAAACTTGAAACCCCACAAAATTTGCTTTGCATTTTGTTAACGACTATAACTATAAAAGACTTCTCTTGAGTATTATTTAAAGTGAAATTCCCTCTGTGATATCTAATTAATAACTGTCACCTGTTTGTTTCTGTAGACACACTTGACATCGCCAACTCAGACTGGCACAATGACATTGGAGCTTAAACTGCAAACACAGTGTTGACACTTGACAAAGCTGTTATGTAGATGGCAAGTTTACTAAGCTGTGAACAGACCCCATTGCATAAAGTCTTTGTGTAAATTATATTAATTCTTATTTATACTGTATTTTATTCTTTAAATATCTGTTGATATTTTTTTATGATTGATCTTTTTTAATCATCAAAACTCAGGAAAATTGAAGTGCAATCAAAAATTCATATTATATGTATTTAGCTGTTGATTATACAACTATCTCATGTATATTTTATGTACTGTTGTGCTGTAAGTTCTCGAAAAATCAATGCAGATGTTGAAGAGCACACAGTACTCGCAGCATTCCATGAATTTCTTCAAGGTAACTTGAAAACAGATTTATTACTATGGTTACTGCATGTCCCTCTTGCAGCTACAGCAGGTTATCTTTTCTTGATTACAATCCATATACATACAAATATGTGTAGTCATTTAGACATGGAGATTTATGCCACCTATTTCCAGTAAGTCATGAATTTTTATGCTGAATAAGGTTTCTTGATATCTTGAATAAGGACATGGTTCCGTTGCTTCTCCCACTGGCACAGCAAACACAAAACAAGATAAAAATGCTCTAAATAATTGATAGGGCTTACAAGTTAACTACCCAAAGGGTCAAATCAAATCAAACTCCAAAGTGCCCCAGCTGCCTGCTCAGAAAGCAAGCAGAATAAGTTATTAATCCCAGCACAAATCTCCCCCTTAATTCCACTGCAGCAAAATACTGGTCACCCAGCAGCGACACAGCAGTGCTGTGGGGGACGTGGGCTGGGGACGCCTTTTACTCCGTTTTATAACAATGACACTCATTTGCATAGGTACAGCATGTAGGTTTGCCCCAGGCTGTCAGTAAGGGGCAGAAAAGGAAGCTACTTTAGATGTCCTCAGGCTTTGAAAGATTCCTTTTAAGTTGGAAAATACAGCATGTGTAAGTGTTGCTCTTGCTAAGGGTTAATAACATACAATTACACTCAATATTGATGTCTTAGTCCACCCTGAGGACTTTTCACTGATCAGTATTACACAAGTAATCACTACTTTTGAATCACTACTTCACAAAAAAACTACGTTATTTGTGAAGTAGTTTAACTCATAAATACATTGTAAAGCCATGGTGGAAACTTGTTTGTAGATTTTTTAAAGACAGTAAGGAAAGTAACAATGTGGTGAGAAACGGGTATTGTATGTGATGACATGATTAGATAACTTGGCAATCCCTGGTCTCATAGTTTTGTGATAATCTTTTTACAGTGTTGCATCTCCTTGTCTTTCACTATCCAGAAGCACCATCACCTTAAAACTTGGCCTGTCTTGACTGAGTCTAATGTATGTTGTGATAGTTAATAGGAGAGAGCTCTTAATGAAATATTATCAACATGTAATAAGTTTGCGTGCATTTCAATTTTTTGATAAACCACTGTAGAAAGTTATGTTTGCCTAAAATAATCGGCCCGCCTATCTGTTTGCGCTGGAAAACCAATGGCTAACATATTATGCTCAAGATCATCAGCAAGCTAAAATGGTGGACTCAAAATGTTCAGGTGCACCTTCAACAAATAAATGTTCTCACCAGAGAGTTGTTATTCACATTAGCCTCTGTTTTCCTATTATTTCTTTTGGCTCCCTGTTTTCATTGGGAGGAACTCTGAGCCAGGGCTTGTATGAGGCTGCTTGCTGAAGCTTGCAGTCCTTTTGTGTGGCATGTGTTTCACTGTGGCCCTGAGCTTTCTCTGAGGGCCTTCTTCCTGGGGAGACTGCCAGTGGGAGCCTGCTGCCACACTGAGGCGCGAGATCTAAGACACTGCAGCCTACCAGTATTAACATCTCTTAATGCAAAACAGCATGGGGTCGGCCAGTGTTGGCTTTCATTGCTGCTGGGCTCCCCGCTGAAAGGGCCAGCACAGCACCACCACCTCACAGCTGACCAAGCAGGAATGCTGAGCTGTGGAAAACGCTTGGGGACGCGGCTTTTGGAGGATTCAAATATGTCTTATTTTGAACTGCTTAATCACTCTCTGAGCACCCCTTCCCTCCCCCATGTGGGAAATGTGGTTAAAAGAGGTCACCCTGCAAAGTAATTTAGCCACATACACCAGGAGGAATGAAACTATACAAGGCTAAATAATAATTTAATGAGCAGCACATGGCACATTGGAACATTTCAGTCTCCCCTTTAGAGTTATCAAACAAAACTGGTTGCTTTCACTGTTGATGTTTTCAATAAACTACAGCCAACAGGCAGTTTGTTCTATTCCATCCTCGTGGCCATTCATCAGTGCACAGAGACTATGGATAATGCATTTTGCATAACTACATGTCTTTTTTTACTGACAGAAATAGAGATGCATTACTTTTATTTCATGATTATTGTCAACCATCTGTGCCCTCTAACAAAATCTGTAGTCTCATGATGGATATGTGGCAGTGTGACATCCAGAGCCGAGCATACATAACCACTTGTCTAATTCTTACTTAGGAAGCTCCAAGAATGACAGAAAATCCATTTGATCACAAAGAGAACCACATGTGAAGGTGGCTCCTAATGGATCAGGCACTACTTTGTGAAAATAGATGTAGTTGCATAGATAGTTTTATTTTATTCTATGTTGTTCACTTGAAAAGGTCTTTTTAGGCTTATGCAATTTAAGCAGGAAAAACATTTACATTTCATATTTTTGTAGATGTTAGAATTTTACATGGAAGAACATATAAAATTTGCAAAAAGACAAAAAATGCAGTAAAGAAGAGTAAACAGAAATCTGGGCCACTTCAAACATATGGATTAGGACTGCAAGTGACCAGATGAGAAGGTTGGTCTAAAATATGGACTATTTCTGTTTGAGGAAGTGCTCAGTCAGGGTTTATAATGCTTCCCTCTCAATTTAAAAAACATCTTCCATTTTAGACAGAACTAAGAAGCACAATTCCTAAGACCAGAATTATTGTCCAACACAAAAAATACTGTTGTTTTGTTAAATAATACTAAACATAGAGATTCATAACAGCCATTTAAATTAAAATGCATATCCATGTAATAGAATAGAAAGAGGATACATGTGGTCACTTTACAGAAACTTTGACTGACAAGATTTAGGAGGTGTTGGTTACATCACGGTGCCAGTTTGCTAAATATGTGTCAAAGAAAGTTCTTTTTCTAGTCTCAGCACATGTGGTGTCCTGGTGTCTTGTTAGTAATGAGGGTGAGCTTCTAGTCACATTCACAGAAGGTGTGTCTTATTCCCAGAGTGAGCACCAGTGGAGAGCTATGCATTAGGCCCACCATGTGTTGTTTGGGGTACCTGTGTTTGCCGTACCTGTTACCTCTCAAATGAGTCCGGCACAGACAGGCAGTATTCCCGCCTGGCTCTTCCCTTCAGATGGCTTCTAATGGTGTAGGAAACAGCAGGGCTAGCACACAAGCACCTTCTGGGAGTCAGTGCAGCTCCAGTGCCTTCATGACAAAGTCTATTTGTATTTTTATAGACAAATGCTGCTCAACTGGAAATTTTGCTCCTATGAATAGCCATAGGGGCTGCAGCAGTAAGCAATATTTAATGATTTATCAGGGTGCTGGATAGCTTTTGATTAATTGTGTATCGAGTAGCTCACACCTCAGTGCTTCACTCGGGCGTCCGGGGCATGTCATATCACTTTATTTCATCAGGTGTGACCATCACTGCTGCTGATTTTATCCACTGTCCAGTTCAGAAAAACACCTTCTATAAATGGTGCCAGAAATACTACTAAATAGTACTAAATACTACTAAATAGTAGTATTTAGTCTACTATATATTGTCAAACTCTATTTTCATAAATATGAATATATTTTTTCACGTTTGGATAGATTTTACACATTAAACTTAGTCACCAATCATTAATCCAAAACATTTATTTCTGATTGTTCAAAATGTCTGCTCAAAATTTCTACTACTTTATTTTCCTTTCTGAATTTTAAAGTGGATGTCCTTAAAGGTTGGAGGGTTGTCTCTAAGCAATTAGAACAAGCCTCATGAGACAGACATTTGTGGTATCTGTCAGGACGGCGGGTGAAGTCCTACCTAATGAAGTGGATTTGCCTTAATTACTTGTCTAGAAAAGCGTCAGGAGGCCTTAACCAACGTGCACACATTGTTAGGAAGAAAAATGAAGAAGTCACATTCCCAGTCTTAATGGATATCTTTTGCCTTCTGTTACAAATGCCATGTGAAAGTTTAGCTTTTGTAGCATAGACCTGTCTCTGTCTTTGTGATAATAAATGAATCTTCTTTTCTTACAAACTTTGTTGTGTAAAGCAGGTCAATAGAGAACCATTTATTTGTTTCTGTCCTTTAGATAGTAGTAGTGAATGATTGCTGCTGAATCGCCACATCTTTGGGGGTCATCTCAAACTGTGCTTTCTCTCATAAACGGTTCTCTGAACAGAACAGCACTTTATTTCTATTTTTAAATGAAAGTGCTTTAATAGACATTGACAAGTAATTGTTCTAAAATAAACATACATATCTGTATTTTGTCAGTGGGATCAAGTCATTGTAGAAAATCTAAGTTAACATTTTTCTACAATGTAGAATAGTATAATTAATATAATATTTTAGGTTGATGTGATGTAGTATGTAGTTCTACTAATTTAAAAACTTGCTGAATTGTAAATGCATTTGACATCTATGATAAATTTGTCCTAGTGATATATTTGCATGTGCTTGTCCCTGTATTTGATTAGCATAACCTTATTAATGGCCTAAGGGATCAGGTATATTACTGAACAGCAGGGAGGTCATCAACAACGCTGTGTGGCTTCCTCACGCACCAGTCTATTGTTCATTGGGACTGTGGCTCTCTTGCATTGTCTCTAGAGTGCTGAGTGTGGAGCGTCTGCTGTGCCCTACCACCATAATTCATACAACTAACTAAAATGAAAAGAAATAAAATGATTTCTGGCAGTGGTCAATGCCATAAACTGAGTTCTGTGCATAAAGTGACAGTGGAGCAGTTTCACAACAAGGTCTTAGTTGAAATGAGTACTTTCCTGTTGCTTTTTAATAAGGTGAAACACCACATAATGGTGTGTGAAACCACCATGCTTCAGCACACGGCTTTAGAAGCCTGTAAAGGAAGCTACTTCTGCAGGTGTTTAGGGATTAGATGCCGCACTCTTGATTTTTTATTTTTTTTGTCTTTCCTGAGCCATTTATTAGCACTCATCTATGAACACAAGCTGATCTAATTCCACTTTAACTAAGCAAATCTATTGTTCATTTAAGTAGATTTTAAGCTACACCTGTAGTGCTCTTTAATGTTGAACCTATTATGTAACCCTTCTGTGTTTGTGTTCCCTCCTTGCGGGTGTAAATGTCAATTTAGCATGTGGATATGGGTGAAATAAAGCTTACCGCTGTAAGGAACTGCCTGACTCTCAGTCTAAATCTACAAGTTCACTGATGGATGAATAGTGTAGCTCAAGTGAAGCTAAATAGATACAAAGTTCAAAAGACCCTGGCCGTCTGTCTTGTGAGGTCACTGTATCAAATAACACACATAGGATCGCTAGACTTGTTGTGTTTCTTTGCTCTAGTTCTGAATCCTCAAACAGAAAAGCTGAGGGAGAAAAACACACTTTCTCAGAGCACTGACACTGATGAGTACTGGAATAAATGTAGGCCTGATCACTGTCTGCATGGGTACACACTATCAGCTCATAATTGAAAAAAAAAAGTTAATTAATTGTCTCTTCTGTCTGACATTTGCTACAGACTGAAGTTAACGTGTTGTTATTGATAAAAATCTGCCCAAATGAATGGTGGCGAAAGAAAGAAAGAAAGAAATGAGCTTTTGGAGAGTAAATCAGGCTCAGCCGTGTTGACACAGGAGCCACAGTCTGGTCTGAGTACACTGTCACTGGTCTCTGTGGGAGGTAGGGAGTTCAGTCTTATGCAGACAAGATAGTGGAAATAATGAGCACGAGAGAGAATGGTGCATCAAGTGCTTAGTAGAGCTCTCGTCAAAAGACTTTAGCTACTAATTGCAGTGCTTCTGGTAAATCTTTAAGTGTTTATCTTCAAATGAAAATAGTTAAGCTGTAGTAGTAGTAGCTGCATTGAATTCGATTTAAAACACTTTGAAGTACGGTGTGTAGGAATTGTGCTATACAAATAGACTTGCCTTTCCTTAAAACTTAAATTTAGTTCCTTTCTTGTTCTTTCTAAAAGTAACAATTAAATGTGGTTGTACAAGGAGATTTAGTTAAATTCTTTAATAACTGTATATTTTTTTTTCTCTTCCAGACGGAGCCTTTCACAACCACTCTCGGCTGCGGACTCCTCCTCTACCACTGTCCCACTCACATTCTCCCAATCACCAGCACCATGCAGCTTCTATTAACTCCCTAAACAGGGGCAACTACACGCCAAGGAGCAATCCCAGCCCCGCTCCCACTGACAGCTCCATTCCTCCCGAGGGACCGGCGAGTGGTCAAGACTCGGGCAGTACACAAGACAACTGGCTACTCAACAGCAACATCCCCCTGGAAACGAGGTACCAAGTTCTTCATCTTGCTGACACTGTACAGTTGATTGGGCTTGTGCTGGTGGCGCTGGTGGTTGAACAGCTTTTTCATGCTCTATATTAAATTACAGCCGTGCTAACAAGAAGCAAAGCAATAAAATGGGAAATGCTAGGGGCATTTGTGATGAACATGATTTTTGGCAAACAAGAGAAAAGTGCTGCTTATTGGATATTTTTCAAGTCTTTTCAGCTCTGAAAGTGAGCATGCCATGAACAAAAGAGTAATTATAATCAGGTTAGATAGTGCTCACAAAATTACCTTCAGCTACTGCTGACTTTATAGCTCTTTTCCTTTAGACAGTTCAGTATTTATTTCATATTAATCACTATCTGTTTCTTTCTCAATAGAAAGCTCTTGTGTCAAGGAGATTTGTCAAGGGCTATTGTTTCAGAGACAGTATCTGATGTTTCTTCAGGTCTGTGGGTCATATAAGTGTTAGAGTTATATTATAATGATAACAATACTTTGCCAGTGAATGAGGAAGAGTTATACATAAAGATTGTCTGCTTAGTCAATTTAAATAAAACCAAGATAAAAAAACGCATTGTATTATGTTTGCAATAAGCATAATGTTTTAAACACTATTGTTATAAGACAATAGCGATTGCCTAATTTGTTATGGCTAAACAGTCAGCCATGAACAGAACTGCTCACTGTTGGTCTCCAGTTTTGTGAAGCAGTTCACTCAACAAGAAAATGAGCATCAGTTTTAGTGGGTAGAAGGACGGTTAGTGCTATAATGAATGATTATGCGTCATGAAGCGCCAAAATTAATCCTGCGCAGGTATTCCTTTGGGTAAAGAAAACAGATGGTGAGGAGAATGAATCTGCAACAGGCGAGAGTGCTGCAGAAACCACATATGTAGTCCTTATGACCTTTGGCCTCCGAAAAGATCATCTGCTGGAGTTTCAATGAAATTGAAACCATTAGTATTCAGACTGTGAAATAATAAATGTCACTTTTACTTAGTTAATTGTATTGCAATGGCTTTCTTGTCACTTTTGTGAAATAAATCAGCCATGATCAATTTTGCACTGGTTATTTATATTTTTTTTCAGTTTTGTGTCTGGAGACATGCCAAAAGTTGGTTGGCTCAAATCGGCTTTGCCATTTTTTCTGAGCATCTGCCAGGCATCTCTCTTCATTAAAAGTTGCATTCCTCCACAGAAAACAAGCTTTAGAGACTGTAAGCAGACGCCTGGCCTTGAAGGGGCATGGATCAAAACAAGGCTTTTCTCTTGTACCACTGAACGTGTTCAGCTTGCCCATGGTTGCATGTGGACAGTTCATTTCTCCATTACATTGCTGCCGTGTTTCCTTATGGAACAGAGCACCTTCTCAGGGGGTATACTACAGGAGAAATGATGCATGTGCCCCCGGCTTTAGATTAGATAGAAAATGTGTTTTTGGAGTGTTGTACCCATTAAATGAAAACTTTAACTGATGTGGAGGTGAATTTGGTAAAGTACAAATTGAATTAAAAAATGTAAGTGTCAATTTCACTTATCTTATCATAAAAATTAAGTTACTTAAAGTACTATTAAAAAGGTTCTTATTTGAAGTGATGCATTCTTTTCTTTCAATCACAATCTTAAAGGAGCCAGAATACTCTAATGTTTATTAGAGAGGAGCAAGACGCTTGCAAAGAAGGGCAGGGCTCGTACAAAACAAGGTATGACAGTGCACTTATAATGGGAGGGGGAAGATGAGAGCTAGATGTTATTTGTCTCATTCTTTTGTAGAAGTAGTTCCATAAGGGCCTTGGTTTCTTTGTCCCACGCTTCTTGTCTCAAACTCCATTTGTCACCTCTTGTTGTTGATGTTGCTTGGTGTTGCTGTAATGGCCTATCTGTGTTGTTTCACGCACGTCTCACACTTCTCATGCTTCATATCCATCTTTCCACCTGTGTGTAGAAACATAGCAAAGCAGACATTCCTTGAGAGTTTACAGGACAACCTCATTGAGATGGACATTCTGGCATCAGCCCGCCATGATGCCCCGTTCCCCGACGGGTATGTTGCATGTTTGCTATCTGGCTCACTCTAATGTCAGAATCTGCTTTGCCATGAGCACGAGGCCTGCATTATCTTACCATCGAATGTCTTCTGTTTGTCGTCTTTCAATTATCACTGTATGTCTCTTAACTTTTGCAATATAACTAACAATTTGCAATTAGTCACAGCGAGTAGTTTGTCTTTGTTAACCCTTTCATGTTCAATGATGTGTTATGAATTGAATTGTTTAAATAGGCCAGAATGTATCAAATTGGTAATAAAATAATGTTTCAGTGACATGACACATCATAGTTTGTAATGCGATATTCAGTCACCTTCATGTCACTTTCATTGTAGCGCTGCTTGTAAGGCGGTCAGTAAAATGGCCTTGACAAGAGTGTGGCTGCTACGGATTCTGTAACAAGCTGATCATACGGCACTTGGCCATACCGCCTTTCACTTTTTCTGTGATAGTCAGCCATGTTCTTTAAGGGCAAATAAGCTGCTCAACCGTGAGCTACAGTCTGAGTGTTGTATATTTTCTCTGGACAGCCTTGAAGTTGACTAACCATGCTGCCATGAACATGCTGCCATAAACAACAGTCAGCTGTGCTCACTGGTCTTGCAAATTAGATTGCTACAGCACAGTACTACAGTAATAGTATACAAGGTTTTCTTGGATTTATCTTAACATTTCAGTTTAGAGAAGCAAGAAGAAGTAGTGTGCAATAAACATGCAATGTGCTGCTATAGACAGAAGCAACAATAAATACATTTTAGACACAATAAGTATGTGTCAAGATACCTTTACAATTTGCTCCCTCATTAGTGGAATTAATGCAAAATAAGCACGTTGTATTTTTTATCATTTGGAATGAGAGCTAACCAATAGATAAAAAAACAGCAACAATTTCTATCACACAATAGTTTACTTGTTGTAGATAAATTAAGGCAGCCTCTCTGTGCTTAGCAGTAGCATTTTTATCTATTGAGCCTTTGTGTACTGAATGATCTGAATGTTTTGCACTAACCATATATGGGTATTTCACGTAACCTCTAAAAATAAACACACACTTAAAGTGAGAAGCTGAGTGCTGAGCTCACTTTAAATGACATTTGCCTTTCTAGCAGTATAACAATATCTATTTTACCATTTCTAACATAAATTTAACAACTTGGTTCCTTCTAGGCACTTCCTGTTTAAGCCAGGTGGAACATCACCTATGTATTGTACAACATCACCAGGATATCCTTTGACCTCCAACACAGTGTACTCGCCTCCCCCTCGACCTCTTCCCAGAAACACGTTCTCACGACCTGCCTTCAGCCTGAAAAAGCCCTACAAGCACTGCAACTGGAAATGTGCTGCTCTCAGTGCCATCCTTATCTCAATAACACTACTGTTCCTATTGGCCTACTTCATTGGTAAGTTCAGACAAAACTCCTACACTCAGGGGTGGCTACTTTTATCTCTTAGCCCCCAATCCCACCCTCTTGTAACTGCAGATACAGGAATTAATGCACGCCCCATTGTGTTTCATCTACAATTTTAATAGTGTTGAATCTGCACTCTGCACTTTTTATGAGCGTGCTTATATATAGGCACTCAGAGATTGACTCTCACCCACACACCTCATCTGAAATAACATTATCATTCTTAGATTGGGTTGACTGAATCTGCACAGTTGGGCAAGCCACTTTCTTGCTCTTGTGAATAGGTCAGATCTAGAATGAATTAAAAAGACATCAACCATCACATTAGAAAAACTGCACATGTAGAATAGTACTTTTTTTTTCTGATAGAAGAGTCCCACCCTGCACAGCCAGGTCTCAGCTGGCCAATCATTATCAGTTTAGATATTTGAGCAATGCTATTGAATTTGTCCTGCTCTTTTTTCACAAGAGAATGATATTCATATTTGATATTGCAGTGTCTCATTTTCTGGGAGGTCTATAAACAAGACAATTTACACTGTGTTTCACTTGCAGATGGCTTTGCAGTGACTGGTAAAGGTACAAATTAAGGAAAAGTACATTTCAATCTGTTGTTTCTTGTTTTAATAAGAATTGTATTTAAACTAATATATTTTGATAAACAGACGCATTGTGGCTTTCTTTATTCTATTGCACACATGCCATAGTTTTCTGCTGTAATTTCATGTCAAACTACAATCTGGTAAAATATTTTTGCATCTGAAGTTCACATTGAAAGATATTTGAGTCCAAATGAAGCTCTATGTTCAGCTCTATGTGGGAACTCACCAGTTTCAACACAACAGTTACAGATTTAGTGAAAAGATATTCACAATTTAATCTTAAAACTGCAACTTTGAAATAAGTTTAAATGAGCTGTTTGTGACCCGGCCAATCTCCAAAAGAGCCACAGACGCTTGATAGCTCTTAATCAAAGATAGCAATTACTTGCCTGCAAAACTCAAACATCTTCAAATGCACCACGAGCAAACATGCTGGAGACCACACCTCATCCTAAGAACGGGGTTTCCAATCAAGAACAAGGGCCGTACTTAATTAAAAGCTGATGAGAAAATATATTTAATTCCGACTGCAATTAATTATTGAGGACTGCAATTGGTGACTCTGGGTGAGACGTCTAATGAACCCAATTATGGCTCATGGCAGATGTTAGCAGTGCGGTTGTATTTTGTCAGAGCTTCATAAAACATGTCGAGAGGTCTAAAGGTCGGGATTAACACTTAAGATGACACTAGTCAGTAGCACATTTCTGATATATTTTTGGTTTTAAGGTCATCAGTGTTCACTTTCATACACACCAGGTATCTAGCTAAGGACAAGGCCTGAGAACACGTGCTACTAATTTTTATCTATCCAATAACTAATTTTCCATGCAACACATTTTTGGAGTTGTTAATTATTTTCTATTATTGTCAGTATTTTTAGCTAGAAATTATTCAAGTTGACTATTTCTCAATTTACAATGGTAAAAAATTCAGATCTTAGTTAAAGTGTTTCAGCTGTGTCAAATTGCTATTTCAAAGACAATATATTATCAGAAATCATATCCTGTTGGTAAATCATACAACATACTAGAGAAACAGACATAAAGTATACAAAGATAATCTTGTTTGCTAAAGCATGAACAGAATACCAACATAACATTAGTCAGCTCTCTGTAATAGTTTTATTTTGTCTGTTCTGTATTTTATTTACATGTTGAAAAAGGATTTTACACTCAGAGCTGACACTCTCAGATAAATGTAAAGATGCTGCAGATTCAGAGTCCACATTTGATATTCTAGTCAGCTCGTGAGTGATGCTGTTTTGCTGGAGAGCACACCGATTTTCCGGGAGTGTGCAAATTAAAATGGTCCTCAACATGATATTGCTGTAAGAGGTGATTTATGTTATGGAGTGTTACAGAAAGAGGTGTAAATGTAGTTAGGTGAGAAATGATCAACGGGTAGCTGCCGCCTTTAACACTTCATTGTTCAAGTGGTTTATAAGAGATTAATTGGCTGGCTATAGCAATTTTAGGCCATGGCCTACTGAGTGCTTTTTGGAAATGGCATTTGATTTATTGCCTTTTTTTGGTGGTCACTTTATTTTAAAGAAAAAAATAAATAATTTCAGTTACCCTCGAAGTGTGCATTAGTGTAAAAGCACTCGCTGAATGGAAGCCAAGGAAGCTTGCGAATGACCCACAGCCATAAGCAGGACTTCCTCAGATTGGCTGAGAAGTCTTCTGCTACACTACCTCTGTTCCCTAATTGGCACATAGCGTGACCCAACTTCCTGCTAAGAGTCTAACAAAAGGAGGGCACAACATGCGCTCAGGACAAAATGGGCAGTGGTAAGAAGTGCTGTCGTCTTGACAGGTCAGTGGCATCACTGGAACTCAGACACAGCTTGTCTGTGCCAGTGGCCATCTCATTAAGAGTACCTTGTTATTCCTACAAGCTGTCTATTTTCAGCCAATTTCAGCAGTGTCATTGCACACTGGCGGTTGCAAAGTTTGAGGAGCAGGAAAACAATCAAATTGTGTGGCTCTTGACTGGCTCAGGTCTAATGCTCTGTATTTCATAGATACCAGGAAGGGGTTTGAGTACATTTTTAGGGATGGGATGAAGGGGTCTCTAGCATTTTCCATTAGACGCCTGAGGGATGAATGGGATGAAGAAAAGGACTCACAAAGACGTGATACTAGGACAATGACACCCGCCTGGTGACTTTGCAGTGGTTCTGCCAGAAACATCCTTTCCATTTCACTTGACATTTTTAAACCACAAATCAAAAATAATGTCTTTTATAACTTACAAAATAACAAACAAAGTAATTTATCTTCTTACTGGCTTACATCTTAGACATAGTGACATCCAAGGGCACTGGACAGATGTTTCCCTGATTATCAAGTTGTTGCTTATCTATGTCTTTTAAAGTCTTACTCATAATACAGAGCTAATACAAGGGTCAAACATTTTTCACAGTGATATTCCATGTCCTACTATCCAGCCTTGGTTTGATCTGCTACTTGTCATATTCATGTGGCATATTCAGCCAATTTGAAGTTTGTAACTGGGCCTCAGCAAGAACACTGCATACTTGAGGGATCCGTGCTGAATTTAAAGTGGAGAGATTTATTATGATGTTTTTGGCTCAGCGCAGCACATTATTGTCTGAAGTTTGATTTTTGATATTAATTAAGCACATTTCAAATGTTTAATTGAGGTAGTTTAAGACGACAGCTTGAAAATGTATGAAGATTTATGCTGCAATTTAAAGAAATGTATTAGGCCTAAATCATTAAAACTGAAGGGAACATTTGATAGAGCATGAAAATCTTTTTTCTACTCTACTGCCAAACTGAATTAATGGTCCAAGTGTCTTTAGAGCTTAACTTTGATGGAACCTAAAAATATCCTCTGCCCAAATGAGACTGAGGCAAAGTGTGATTTTTCAGAGCAGCACAAAGAAATAAAAAGAAAAAAAGTACCTAAATGGAATATGTTTGTGTATATTGCCATTTAAATAATCACAGATATGTGTTTGATTTGTAGACTATCAAATGTACAAAACATTTTATGTACTTAAATGTAAATGTATTGTTTATAAGCTGTGTTTTTGTACTTCTTTTACCAAAAAAATAAATAAAAAATTGTATTATGGTAGAATACTTTTCAGATTTTAAATCAGCCATCTGACATTTTTACTCCTCTTAATAGAATTGCGTGGGTATTTACTCGAGAAGCTTAAGAGAAGCAACAAACCAATAATATTGCTCTATTGAGTTTCTGAGGCCTTTCTGCTGACTGTTGACTTCCAAGGTGGCTTTTGCCTTGCTAAGCTCGTCTTGTCCATTCTCTTATTGGTAATCTGTCATGGTCAGCCCCTCCTCCTCTGTCTGTCCTGCACTCCATTGCAATTGTTCCAGAGGACATTTCTTTTGTCGACCTTGTAAAATATCAGCATGTTTTAGCCACTGTGTTCACATTGAAACACCCCTGGTGTCTCTCTGGTGATGTGTTTCTCCTTTTGTCCCCTAGTTTTGCAGAGGAATGGTAAGGTAATGGGTTTGGAGAAATGACAAGGCACTAGGGATAGTCCCTGCCACTGTTAGTGGGTTGAGACAGATGTTGCCCCATAGGGTCACCATCACATTCATCATCGGATCCACTTGCTCAGCACTTTTAAAAATGTCATTAACCATTAAACTAGGCATTGTTCTTTATTCAGTAGATTTGCTTCCAGTTCCTCTATCTAACAGCTGTCATCATTACCAGAAAAAATGAATGCAAAATTTATAGTAAAACAGAAAAACGTATATTCAAGAAGTGCATATGTCGCTACATTTTTTAAAGAAAAGGCTGTTGATTTCTCTTTTCTTTTATCTGTACTATACACTATATACTTGGTTACTCTCATTCAGTTAAGACTTTCCAAGACTACTTTTACTTCTAGTTATTTTATTTGAAAGTACAGATTTCGGTTGTATCCAACCATGGTCTTACAGTTACTCCTCCGCAAACGTGTATTCATTTATAATGTAACGCTGTCTTCTTCTCTTGTTGTTTCAGCCATGCACCTTTTTGGATTGAATTGGCACCTGCAGCCGATGCAAAGACAGATGTACCAGCTTTCAGAGGACAATACAAGTGGCCTACCTTTTCCTACAGACTTGAGCCTAGCACCACAAGGCAACACAGGCCTGGAAATAAAAGGAAAAGATGACAGTAAGTTGCTTTTTATTCAGAGTAGTGGATTTCTAATGAATCTGTCACATTGTTCTTGTTTTTCTTCATCGTTTGGTTGAACTGACACCAGGGAACAAGCAAGAAAACTTTCCCTAATCTTTAATTTACAGATGACATTTTAAGGCTCAAGCGAGTTTGATATTTTCATTGTCATGAATGTTTACTTGTCTCTACGGTTTGCAAAGAGATCTGCATTGTAATCCCATAAAAGTTGTTGTAAGTGGGAAAGTGTTATTTGTTCCTGGAGGGAGAAAATGGGACAGCTTAAGGGACTGAGTATCTAGGGGCTGCTGGAGGATTAGCCACTCTGTCCCCTCAGAACGGATGTGATCCTTTCATCTCTGAGCCTGCGCTGCCTTTCCTGGCAGCCATAGAAAGCATGTGCTCGCTCGCCCCACGGTACCAACTGCTCAACTCCAGGAAAGTTTGCTCCGTTCCATTCACAAACAAATGTGTTGAGATTTAGCCACGTGATTTGCCACTTGCAGAGTACAAAAGGTAGAAGATGGGGTTATTACCATATAGATGAATCCAGGAGTTGTCTTTTCCATTTACCAGACAGCAGAAAGTGTGTTTAGCTAACAACAAGCATGACTACAGCTGAGCTTAGTGCGTGCATGGCAGCCTCTGCTGATAGAAAATCAATAGCCATAGTTTTCTAAATAAGTCTCCTTGTCTTGGGCTGTCAACAAAAGCTATCATGCGCTATCTAATGTTTCTAAAGGTGCTGGCAATAACAACCATTAATCTAATCATGAGGCTCATTATGTCCTGTCTCTTTTGCTGTATTTAAAAAATCTCATTAATGTGCTCCATAAATATACACATGTAGAAATGGATAAAATTATATAAGGCCCATATTTTGATGAACTAGAGGTGTGCCCTGTCTCTGCCGATAAAACTGATTACTGTTGATGGAATTGTGTGAGGTCCCCCATCTGCCTGTCACTACATCCTGAGGATAGTTTGTATGGGGCTTTTGCAGACATCTCAACAGAAATTAGCTCATCTACTTGGACAAACAGAGTCTAATATAAGATACATGACCATATGAACGATTTTTGCAAGTGGAAGTGCTACTGTGTTTCCTCTTTATTACAATCACTCAAGTATAATTTATACATTTTAAAATAAGTTGTATTTAGTTACTCCTATGTGTCAAAGCTTTCAACTTAAAATGTCATTCTTTATTCATTCATTTATTCAAATTCATTCATTCTTTATTTCAATTGACTCAACCACTGTCGAGTCAATTAGGAACATATTTAGAAAAAGACATAACTTAACTTGTGTGTGACCATGTGGTCATTCCTTTTTTATTATTATTATTTCTATTTTATTATTATTTTTTATTACAAGCAGTGTTAGAATCGGTGGCGGTGGGCACAGGGGTCATTCATTATCATTTTCTCCTGGCTGTCAGCAGTGTGATTGAATATCTGTGATATGTTCAGACTATCATGCTTCAGCAGACTGACTCACTCTGCTCTGCACACGCTGGATTAATGGTGTGATCTCTTTGACCGATTTACTCTGTGTGCAATGCAGGCAAATTGGACAGCTTGTTCCCAGATGACAGCTATATAGATATGGGGGAGATTGACGTGGGGCGCAAGGTCGCTCAGCAGATTCCACCTGGTATCTTCTGGAGATCCCAAGTCTTCATTGATCATCCCATGTACCTGAAGTTTAACATATCCTTAAGCAAAGATGCCTTAGTTGGAATCTATGGAAGAAGAGGCCTACCTCCATCCCACACACAGGTGGGAACCATTTTCATGTTATAAGTTTAAAGTGGGAATAAACTCAGACTCTATATCCACCTTTTGTTTAGCCATGGAATGAAAATTGCTTTATTGTTTTGTTGTAACTGTGTAAATTTCTATTCTATTCTATATATTTTCTTTGTTGTTAAAAGGATTATATGCAAATTTATTTGATGTTAAATTTAATCAGTGACTCACATGCTAGGCTCAGAGATGGAGAAACAGATTTTGAAACACAATTTGAAATTTTATGAATTTATTTGATTGATCAAATACCCTATTTTTATCTTTGCATTAATGTAATGCCAAAACATCATCTCTCTTCTACTTTAAAGAAAGTAATCTAAAGTGAAGTTTTTGTGTTGTGACTGACGATTATGTGACATTCCCTTACTTATGTTAATGAAATACCATACACACTTATTGGTATCCATTAAGTCTCCACTAATATGGAGCAAATGGCTGCAGATGTTGTTTTGGTAAACAGCAACTTAATTTTTTTTGTACAGCTTTGCCTTTTTTTTTTTTTTTTACTTTTTAACAAGGTTTTCACATAAGATATGTGGACTATGAAATTATCACAGCTCAACCAAGCATCATGTGCCAAGACTTACTCAAGCTCCTCTGGAATGATGAGTTATTCATGCAGACCAAATGATGCTTGCTATAAAGAGAGTTGAAAGCACTCAAGTCTCGTGTGTCACCCTAATAGCGTTTCTGCGGTCCAATTGGTCAGACATTCTCACTCTGTCTGTCTGCAGTTTGACTTTGTGGAGCTTTTGGATGGGCGGCGGCTCCTGGTTCAGGACATCCATGGCCTGGAGGGGCCTGTGGCCCTGCAGAAGAGTCTGGTTCCCATTACTACACACGACACAGGCTTTATCCAGTACTTGGACACAGGCATCTGGCACCTGGCCATCTACAACGACGGAAAAGAAACTGAAACTGTCTCCTTCCTCACCACCGCCATAGGTGAGTGCCCTGGGCATGACCTGCTGCCGAAACCTGTAATAGCAATCCACATAATCCCTATAATACCAAGCAGCAGTTTGTAGCAAACAGTCCAGACTTGAAGCATAAGTCAGACACAGTTTTTTGCAGATTTCAATTGCTAAGGAAAGTGTGGGTTAATCAAGGTGAAGTTGAATATTACAAAAATCAGGACATCAGTGCTATCCTGCCATGCCCCTGAGTAGGGCATTGAGAGATCATAATATCCTCATTAGCCTGAGTGTCTTTTGAGCGAATCAGGGGTCCAGCTTCTGGGAACCATTTGCATACAATTCAAAGGATGATTGTACCCTCCTGCTAGTGCCATTTTTGATCACGATTTGCTCCAATTTCCATCTGTTTTCCATAAATCAAAGTGGGGGAGACATTTCTTTTCCCTCACAATTTCAGCGCGGCATACGCCTGTGCTTCAAACTTATGTCCTTAATGGACGTGATTTAATTTTGTACACTCCTCTTTGTTCCCCCTTAAATGTCTTTGATTAGCACTGCTGTATCGAGCAAGGTGTGAGAGGGCTGGAGGTGTCGACTTTCACAGGGATGGCAGCTGGGAGCTGTTCTCACATGCTCTTTAATTAAAAGCTCCTGGGCCAGAGTCCATCTGTGACAGGGCTGTGCCAGGCAGCAGATCGATGGGAAGCTGTCCTCAACACCAATGATACACCAAGAGGAGACAGACAGGAGATGCACTATGCCCCCTGCTGTGCCAACAACAGCTGTAATTTAATACTTAATACATAATGTGATACAAGGAGAGGGAGTGAGGCCAGACGGTTTATTTGAGCTTATTTCTGACTGGGTGTGGAACCTCATGTGGTTTGAAACACTTTAAGATAAAGTGTTGTGTGCAATGTGTAGGTTGGGGGCGAGGATAAGGCTGGACAGTGTTAGTCAGAGCATTCTGCTTCTGTTCATTTGTATCAGAGCTGATCTGCCCACAGGAGCTCAGAGGGAGGCACAGGGGCCCTTTCGAAAATGGGTCATTGGTTAAGTGCCCTTCAGCAGAAATTGAATCTCACCAAATGCATGAATTGTACTGAGCCATGGAGAGATGGTGATGACCTTCAAATAGAACAATCCAGGTATAGAATAGTATGTGGGTGATTTCCATAACAGGAAAACTAAGACACAATACATAAATTGTATATAATCAGTTGACTGTATTTTTGAACTGCAGTTTTATAAAGTATAAAACTGCATAAAATAACAACATTCTAATAATGTACATGATTACTCTTCTTTTCCTTTCGAATCAGCTGCCTCCATCTAGCCTTATCCCCTGCATCCTCTTCTCTCAGACCAACTACCTTCAGTTCCTTCTTCACTACACCCATAAACCTCCTCTTTGGTCTTCCTCTCAGCCTCCTGCCTGGCAGCTCTAACCTCAGCATCCTTTTACCAATATATTCACTCTCCCTCCTCTGAACATGTCCAAACCATCTCAACCTGGACTCTCTAACTTTGTCTCCAAAACATCTCACATGAGCTGTCCCTCTGATGGACTCATTCCTGATCCTATATCCATCCTTGTCACTCCTAAAGAGAACCTCAACATCTTCAGCTCTGCTCCCTCTAGCTCTTCCTCCTGTCTTTTCCTCAGGTGCACTGTCTCCAAACCATACAACAGCACTGCTCTCATTGTCCTGTACACCATACCTTTCATTCGGTACTCTTTTATCACCCAAAATATCCATTAATACCTACCCATAATTTGTATTTGATTATTACTTTTAGTTGTCAGTAAGCTCCTGTCTGGCTGCCTGGCTGTTATTTTACTGTGGTATTTTATCATTTTAAACACAAGCACTCCCAAATAATACATTATCTTGCTGCACATAACCATACCATCACACATCTGCTGGAGCATCGCTGCCTTTAATCTGGCCAACCCTATTACTTGGTTGAAGCGCCATGGCAATGTGTCGTACTGAATGTTTTCTGTCACATCACAGTCATTTTGCCCATGAAGTAATTTGTCCCTGCTGCCTGGTGCAAGACATGCTTCAACCCAGAAAAGGTTTTCTGCTCAGAGTAGTATATCACAAAGCCAGCACCAGTGTCTTATTCTATAATGGGCCTCATTCTGTACACAAGTGGCCATCATTCACAGGTACTGAGCATCTTCTGAGAACATGGGAAGGCACTGATTAAAAATACCTACATGCATGCTACTCTGTCATCACCAAGTAGAGAGACTTGCACAATAGTTAGCTCCGCTGATATGAAAGGTAATGAATTTCAATGAAGCTTGTCTGAATCCATGATTTATGCGTTGGCCTATGTCGAATGTGGCTACGAGATATTTACTGTCTATATTGGAAGACCACAGGCTACCAACATTCAAAAAGAGCTCTGCAGTTTTCCCTTTGTCAATTAAGGATGTTGGATTTGACAGTGTGTTGTTCACCAATATATTAAATCATATTCAAATCAATATCAAATGTATGCCTGTAAATAGTGGGAAAAGCTAGTTATCTTATTGTATAAACAACAAATGACTGCTCTGCTAATTTTCTTTTGGTATACATGAGCTGAGAGATCCACACCAGGAATCTTTCTTGCATTACTGTACAGTTGGGAGGCATTTTTAATGTCATGTCTGCATGTACACTTGATTTACACCAAACCCACACACTGCACACTTCAGGTTTAAGATTTGGAAGCCATCAGAACAGGACCAAAATGCTGATTTCTCTTTACCGTGCCTAAAAGTAGACTCTCCTGCATCCCTTATTTAACCCAACATGACAAAGCCATGCCTGCAGCACAGAAAACATCAGTAGTGTGTCTCTGCATATCTGGCCTGCCTCTATCTCAGCGTATTTGTATTGGGTTGTATCTTCAGTGACGATTAGTTCTCTAGAGTATAGGAAAGCTGAATCCATGGGTCACATTTCTAGACCTTTGTGGAGCACAAGAGATTCTTTGTTCTGGACAAGATTGAAAACTTTTCAGCACCTTTTCTGGCTTAATTTACTAAGCATCAAATTTCAGGATTCTGTGGCTGCTAAGCGCCCTTAAGATCAGTGGACACTCTTCTTGTAAAAGCAAACAACAGAATATTCTAGCCAAAATTATTATTTTGACAATGTATCTGACTAGTAGTAGTTACTGGGATCAGTTGAGGAAATGATGAGGAGTGTTGTGCATGCCTGATCTCTTGTTTCCTAAGATATGTTTTGTGTTTGTTTTGACTCAAGTACAAAATACATATTTTTCAGTTTGTTACAGTTTTTCTTAGTTGTTTTGGCACATATCTCAGATCAGAACCTACATTTTCAAAGGTTTTAGTACATTTCTCAAAACAGTTAATACAACAGCAAAACATCATGTAGTATTTAGTATTTAGTAAAGTCAATTATTTACTTAAAATCCTGTGTTTTTTCAAACTGTCAGTGGAAATGTCTTAGCTAGAATATATATATAACTTTGTCCTTCACCCTCCGCGGGTGGTCTCTCATCCTTCGAGCTCGGTCCTCTACCAGAGGCCTGGGAGCTTGAGGGTTCTGCGCAGTATCTTTGCTGTTCCTAGTACTGCACTTTTCTGGACCGAGATGTCTGGTGTTCTTCCAGGGATCTGCTGTAGCCACTCTTCCAGTTTGGGGGTTACTGCCCCGAGTGCTCCGATGACCACAGGCACCACTGTCGCCTTCACCTTCCAAGCCTTTTCCAGCTCTTCTCTGAGGCCTTGGTATTTCTCTAGTTTCTCATGTTCCTTTTTCCTGATGTTGCAATCACTTGGTACTGCAACGTCAACCTACACAGCTTTCCTCTGCTGTTTGTCCACCACCACAATGTCTGGTTGGTTCGCCATTACCATTCTGTCAGTCTGAATCTGGAAGTCCCACAGGATCTTGGCTCGGTCATTCTCTATCACCTTTGGAGGTGTTTCCCACTTTGACCTCGGGGTTTCCAGTCCATACTCTGTACAGATGTTCCTGTACACTATGCCAGCCACTTGGTTATGGCGCTCCATGTATGCTTTCCCTGCCAGCATCTTACACCCTGCAGTTAAGTACATATATATATATATATATATATATATATATATATATATATATATATATATATATATATATATATATATATATATATATATATATACAGTATATATGTGGCCAATTCATGCACCTTGAAAAAACAATTGTAGCTATTATTTTTGGTATAAAGTTTCAGTCTGTCTCAGTAGCACAAAAGTAAAAGGTAAAAAAATAATGCTTAACCAAAAGAATTAATGACTGCTGTTTTCATTTCCTTCATTAGTGGGTGTGAGACAATGTAGCCCTTACTTTTTTATTGGAATTTAAGTTTCTGAGTTTCCGTATAAGTAAACAATTTTAATAATTTAATGTTGGTTAACAATAGTTGCTTTTATAAAAAAAAAATGATGAAAATCTCAATCTCCAAATGGTGACAGCCACAAAAAAGGAAAAGGCACCCTTAAAAAACTGTCAGCAGAAATGTTCCAATGATCTAATAAAAGTTCATTTTTTTTAACTTAACTTCTAAGTACAGATTGTTCCCTGTGTGTTCATTTTGTCCATGGAGTATGTTCTCCCTTGGCGTGAAAAGCTAAACTGATTATAAGATCCATGGCCAAGTTAAAAAACAAGTCAGCAGCTTGCCTGACCACAATGGTGATCAAAAGTGATCACTCTGAAAACAGTAACAGAACTCTTTGCTGAAATGTTAAGGAGCTGTCATTGTTAATTATAATTATCTATTGTGAGTGTGCCTGCAGAAATTTCTATTAACATAATTGACACTTGTTCGATTCATTTTGGGACCTTTGAGTGTTTTATGTGCTTCTTGACTTATGGTACAGATGTCGTGTTAACCTTTTTAGATTTTTGTCCAAATTAGGAAGAACAATAGTAATAGTCCAACAAAACAAGAAATGTTGACAGGATTGAAGCATGTTCTCTGTCATTAGCGCAGGAATTATAATCAACCCAGGAAAAGATGAGTGGGAGGTGAATTGTTTATCAGACTGCATTACTCATAAATTCTTCTGATCATCCTTTTACAGAATCTATTGATGATTGTCCCAGTAATTGCTTTGGAAATGGTGACTGTGTGGCCGGAACCTGCCATTGCTTTTTAGGATTCAAAGGACCTGACTGTGGGAGAGGTGAGTCTGTTTCTTTATAACTAAACCTTAATTATTGTTTTGCTTTGTTTTCTTTAGCTCAAAAAAATGGCATACTTTAACTTAAAAAATCACATAACTTGCATAGGTACAGCCACTTGTGTTTTTTTGTTCAACACCAGAAAAGAAACATTTAACTGTTTTGTCAGGACCTCACTGTCAGATTAGAGCCATAAGTGGTAGACACTCTTTGAAGCCATGGTTGGGAGGATCCATTCAAATGTATGCTGTCTGCTCTTTTCCAAGCTGCCTGTCCGGTGCTGTGTAGCGGGAATGGTCAATACCTTAAAGGTCGCTGCATGTGCCACAGTGGCTGGAAGGGCTCTGAGTGTGATGTTCCTACCAACCAGTGCATTGATATCACATGCAGTGGCCATGGGACCTGCATCGTGGGGACTTGTATCTGTAACCCAGGGTACAAAGGAGAGAACTGTGAAGAAGGTAATTGTCCTTTTAACTCTTAATGTACCCCAAACGTGTTAAAATGTCTGTTTTTTCTTAGCATTTAAAAACAATAATGAGAACAGCTATGCCGTTCTAATAACTCATACAGCAACCATAGCCCTTCACAATATTCAGTCTAGGTGACTTTTCTTTTATAAACCATGTAAAAAAGACATTATGCTAATAATAGAAACAGTCCGTTAATCGTCAGGAAACTCAGACACAGGCTGATGTTGATCCATTTGGCGGTCCACATTCACAATGCAGGGTAAGGCTTGACCATGTAAGAAGGAGTCTTTGTGTTTGTCAGTTCTTGAAGGCTCTCATTTTAAGATGAAAAATGGACCCTGGGAATTGATTAATGGCCGTTTGTGACATCCATAGGCCCCCATTCTATTTTGGGTAGAGTGTTAGCCATAAGGAGTGGAGGGGAATGTGTACAAGTACCCTTTAACATTTTTACCTTTCTTCTGTCCGACCTTCAGCCACAATGATTAATTGCCAGGAGAGAGTTTCTTGTCAGTTAGCCTCTGATCTTTGTGCCTTGTGCCCAAACCATCTGCTACAAGGCAAGAGATCTTGTTTGTCTTGCTATAACGGCCTTTACACTCATTCATCTCATGGTAAAGGGAAGCTGCCATGGCACAGCCTGCTGCTCTTAGTGGCCAGACATTGCTTTTACTTGGCACCCATTTACCGTCTGTGTGAACTACGCATCAATTGAATCATACAAAGGACCATTTCATTTTGAAAGTACACGCCCACAGCTCTTGTCGCCTCCTACGCAAAGTTTTTTTTAGAGCACATCAAGGGACAAGATTTGGTAAAAACAAACTGTTAAATTTGAGTCGACTACCAAAACTATTCACTAAAATCAGTGTGATCCCTCTACACTGCTCTTTTTGACCAGTTAAACCTGTCAAGCTATGTTCACTCTTTCTTTTTACTCTATACCTATTATTTTTTTGACACCGGGGTATACTAGCTTTTAATTCTTACCATTTTTGGTTTATATTTTATGAGAGAAAAAATCTCTTAATTATTGTGTTTCCAATTATTATGAGGAATTTCATTTGGAAATGATGGGAAAACGCCAGCATGTGTGGGAGGTACCTGTGGGTTGGCGCCATAAGGCCCAGCGTGAAAACACCAATTTAATTCTTTAAAAAAACAGTTTTAGAGAAATTGGACCTCCTTATGCCATTTGTGGTATGTTTTCACAATTTTCGTCTTTGTGCAAGCCATCTGCAGCTCCAGCCTTTACTGGTCAAAATACTTAGGTAAAAAAAAAAAAAATCCAAGGGTTGCCTTTGACAGAAGGAAGCAGCAGGTGACCACTTTGTTTTCTTTGAACCCTTTAAGTGGACTGCCTGGACCCAACATGCTCAGGCCGTGGGGTGTGTGTCCAAGGAGAGTGCCACTGCTTTGTGGGCTGGGGCGGGCCAGGATGTGAAAGTCCCAGGGCGTCCTGCATGGACCAGTGCTCTGGACATGGAGCGTTCCTGGCAGACACTGGAACCTGCAGCTGTGATCCCAACTGGACCGGCCATGACTGCTCCACAGGTGAGTGGCTCCCACACTTGAAAAGAAACACATTTCTTTTCACAGGCCACTGCTTTTGCATATTGTCTGCACAGAAAGTGTATTCAGAGAAAACATATCTTAATGCTTAACCAAAAGAATTAATGACTGCTGTTTTCATTTCCTTCATTAGTGGGTGTGAGACAATGTAGCCCTTACTTTTTTATTGGAATTTAAGTTTCAGAGTTTCCGTATAAGTAAACAATTCTAATAATTTAATGGTGGTTAACAATAGTTGCTTTTATAAAAAAAAAAATGATGAAAATCTCAATCTCCAAATGGTGACAGCCGCAAAAAAGGAAAAGACACCCTTAAAATACTGTCAGCAGAAATATTCTAATAATCTAATAAAAGTTCATTTTTTTAACTTAACTTCTAAGTACAGATTGTTCCCTGTGTGTTCATTTTGTCCATGGAGTATGTTCTCCCTTGGCGTGAAAAGCTAGACTGATCATATGATCCATGGCCAAGTTAAAAAACAAGTCAGCAGCTTGCCTGACCACAATGGTGATCAAAAGTGATCACTCTGAAAACAGTCACAGAACTCAGTGCTGAAATGTTAAGGAGCTGTCATTGTTAATTATAACCACCGTTAATTATAACCACCGTCAGTTGTGAGTGTGCCTGCAGAAGCTTCTATTATCACTTTTGTTTTAGCAGGCTTCACTTGAATGCTAATGTTCTGCACATTGTTACTGTTCTAGAAGAATGTGATAACACTGTTTGTAGAATTCTTTTGTATTAAATATGGATGGGCATTTTCCACAAATATTAAATTAGAATATTTAAGCTTATAATTTGAATATATTTTTGTGTTTATTTGAATGAAGTTTAATTAGAGAGGCGTTAATTTATAAAACGTATTTCTGAACGTAATTTCCGAACAAGCTATTGGGATATATATTCAGAAACAAAGTTAAAGGTACAATATTTGTGTTTTGGAGCTGAAAATTAAACAGTGTTCACTATTGTGATACCTTATGCTGTCCTAAAAAAAAAAGAAAAGTATGGCCAGCAAATAAAATGTAATAAAATTAATTAATAAAATCAGCAAAATTTAAACAGAGTTTTTATTTTTCAAATATACATATATTGCAGATCAAATATTCAAATATTAGAATTTTTGTTCCCATCCCTAAGCTGTATTAAACAGCACTTATCCCTCTATGGCTTTGTGGAGACATGTTGCAGTGACATGTATGATACTTTTTTGTATGTTGCATTATTTTAGACAACATCATTTGTATTCTGGACCACTGAGCATGAGATTGAGTCCAGCAGCTATTTGGATCTCTGAATCCCTTTGAATTTCAAGCAGACACAATGACCTATTAGGTAATCCCAGGGATTTCAATGGAAATGGGAAGTTTGCTGCACAGAGAAAGAGCTCTGTAAATGATGATGAGTTAGCTCTTGATCCCCTTTTATCCTGTTCATTGTAAATCATTCTGGGGTCCAATACTACTCTAAGCTTGATGTTGGGCTCGTGCAGCTAGACACCTCCTCATATATAAGGAGAAGAAAAATGATGAAACACTTCCATCTGCTTTTTACTATTTATCAAGTTTTTTTTCTATCCCTACTCTGACACTTTTAAGTTCCAAACTAATTTTTCTCATGTTGCTTCAAAACTGTACAATTTGGGTGTTGCACAGTGGGTAGTAATAGGTTTACCAACAAAAAACAATGCCTGGGGCTTTCTGTGCATTAATTTTTGTGTTTTTATGCCATCATTGCCATTTTCCCACTCTGAGGAAAGTTTGTTTACACAGCTCTTCTGTGCAAATGTTAACAACCATCATGGGGATGGGGTATTTTTCACTCTAGACTTCACTGGCCATGGATAATGAAGGTTGCCTGCAGGCTATAATTGCATCTTTATCATGTGAAAGCCTCCTTTATTGAAATGAAACCTGTCTCACAGTCAGTTTAGGTTTGATTTTTCTGAGTGAATCAGAATACTAACAAACTATTCAGAAAGGATTTTCCCTTCTGTGGATTATATGTGTAAAATAGTTGTATTTTTTCTTAATGTTAAAAGGTAAAAAATGACAAAGTCATTAAATGATATGGGGTTGACCAAAATAAAATATAATTCAAAATGACCCAATTGCAGAAATGTGTAGGGTCCAGTTCCCAGTTCTCTATTTTTAAAGTGTTAAAGCATTAATGCATTAATCATGAAAAATATATTATAAAAACTGACTGTAGTCTTTAGTTGTCCACATAAATGTGAAATGTGATAATGGTGATTAACTTGAGTATTTTGTGCCATACTTTTAATGGAAATATTTCTTACACAACATCTGTATGTCTTTTAGTTGTGTATTCAAATGACTGTTAGAATGACTGTAATTAATATATATATATATATATACACATAAACAGAAATTGCTTATATATAATTTGTGTCAATTGACTTATTAAAAGATTTCTACCTCCTGTTTAGTCCCCTGTAGTCATATTTAAATTGACTTGGTTAATAAGCCAGGAATACACTGCTATTATTCCACAATGCCCATAGTGCTAAGCCTCTTTCAGAAGAGAATAGTTAATAAAGAGGTTAACATTTCATTAAGATTCATAAGTAATCTGTCAGTGTTTAATTTATTTAGGCTTTGGTCTTGTTGTATACTCCCTGGAGTCCATAAGACTTGCAGCCTGTCAGGGAGGTCCTCAGCTTTACCGGGGCTCTGTCTCTCAGTTCCCTTCATTTCATGGTTCTCCATAGAGGGTAGAATAAAAACTGTATGTTGACACCCTATTTATTGAAGTATTGTGGAGCTGTGTTTCTTCTCTGTAACTGACTAACATTTGGTAAAACTCTGGACCATCCATAAAATGTGTTTCATTTAAAAAAATAAACTCTCCTTTTGCTGAATTTACAAAGAGCGTGGCAGGAGGGAAGAGCGTGGAAAAATGTGTCTGCTAAGGCTACCAGAACCCATGTTCTTTTCTTTGTAATGGACTTATTAGATTTGTATTGTCAAAAAGGATTGCCTTTATAAGGTGCAGGAATTTCCTTTTAGCTGCCATCAGACAAGGTAGTGGAGCGTGGCCGCATTTCCTTAACAATAACTCCTGGATTTGTCTTTTCTTTCCCCTTGTTGCCTTGTCCCGTCACCGCCTCGTCTTCCCTTTCCACCCCCCCTTTCCCTGTCTTTTTTGTCTCTTTCTATGTCTGCTGTCTCCCACAGAGATTTGTGCAGCGGACTGTGGTGGCCATGGCGTTTGTGTGTCAGGCACCTGCCGTTGTGACGAAGGCTGGATGGGCACCGGGTGTGACCAGAGGGCGTGTCACCCTCGCTGCAACGAGCATGGCACTTGCAAGGACGGCAAGTGTGAATGCAGCCCAGGCTGGAATGGAGAACACTGCACTATTGGTAGGATGGGACAGGGGTTTTCTTTGGGTGTGGGACCCTCTGGGTGTATATGCATCTGTCTGTGCATTTGGGGGAGACAAAGGCGTGAGCTGCCCGTCTGCCTGCGTATGTATGGAGTGCTGGGTATAAGGGGACGGGTCCAGTTGAGGAAGAGAGGGAAAAAGCATGCTTAATTGAATTTGTGCAACTCGGTAAAGCATGAACAGGTTTACTCAAGGATCTGAGGCTTGACTTCATGCATTTTAATGTGGGAATGTGCTAAGGTGTCCTTTCATTTTACTCATACTTTTCCTCATCTCTTTCTTTGCTCGCTATCCATTTACAATTAATTTAAAATCCCAAAATGTGAGTCAGCTTGAGCAAACCAAACATATTTTGTTCTTTGTTATAACAAAAATTCTCTAAGGTTTTTACAACCTTGATTTAATGTCAGAAAGTGTGTTCAAAACCATCTTTATAAACAGGAGTTATAGATAAGCCAAGCCAATTGTGATCATCCACAAAGAGCAAAAGTACAACGAGTTCAAATGTGCTACTATCAGGACATTTACGGTAACTTATCCAGATAAATAATGAATAAATAATAGCCTGCTTGGCATGGTAAAGTTTGTCTGTTTTTATCCTATAGTAATAACGTATTATATGACATGTATGAATTTGTTTTATTAGAACTATTAGCACACCATCATTTGCACATTGTTAATATGAAAATAGCAAACAATATAATTTCAAGCAGAAAAAAGGTGCTTATACTTATATATATATTTGAATAGTTTCCCATTGTGCTATTTCTGTTTTTTAGGCTCAACTGTCTGAATACATTTTTCATCACTTCTTTATTGATTTTAGCTGCAACCTTACATTGCTTATGGAGCACACTCATTTTCATACTCTGTTCAACTACAGCGGCAGAGGAAGTGCAGACACAATGACCATGTCTCCCCTCTGCTTCAGAATTTCACTGAACTGTGCACCTCTCACCTTGTGCACTACTCAATAGAGAGAAGGGGCTGGAGTCAGAATGCCAGTCCTAAAGCTGAAGGCTTTATTGTGTTTTACTTTAAGGATGAGTTTTTCTTCTTGTATTCTCGTGCATATCTTGAAGCAGAGCTACAGCTAAATACAGCCTTGTCTCAGTCTGTGAATGTTTTATATACTGGCCCTACATTATTGATGGGCCTTTTATAAGTGCCATATTGAGATCCCCACTCCATCGACAAGACTATTCCTCAGTGTCATCCATTAAGAAGCCAAAGATCTCAATTTAAATCAATTTTCATTATAGAGAGCTCTGTGTTGGCACATACAAGTCCAACTTAGCTGTAGCATCTACGCCAGTCAAAACATGACCTCATCATTTGTGTAGCTGTTTGTTTGGAGATTAAAAGTGCTTTTTGTTCAACATCTCTGGTACCACATTGCTTAGGAGATTTCAGAGATTTGTTTTGTTGCTTTTATATATATATATATATATATATATTGCTACAGCAGCTTATAAATGATGAGAGTGAGTTTTTTCTGAACCAGTCAGTTTTGTCTATGTAGGATCTAGGATATAGGTCTTAATATTCCCGGTTCTGTCTCTGTCATTCTCTTTGTCCATGTTCCTTGGGTCCCTTGTCTGCATTGCTTTCTTCTTTTAATTGTTTTATTGTGTTGTTTGCATGATATAGCATTCATGACTGAACTTTTTTGTTACCTTTGTGTGACGTGAACTAACATCTTGCCTTGCTGTCTTGTCATGGAAGCGACACTGATCAAACCTCCCTTATATGTCCTGTCTTTTATCTCCCAAGCTCACTATCTGGATAAGGTAGTGAAAGGTATGGCATCCTTCTATTTTTGCCCTTGTCCCATTGGCACTCCAGCCAGCATTAACAAATCATGCACACGTGCTCGTCCCCTACATTAACATATGCAGACATAACTCTCCTCTCACTGCCCGAGACAAGCCATTTTAAAGCTCCCACCTTCCATCAACTTTTTTGCCATATTGTTGTCACACAGTAATCTCCACTTAGCACTTTCACACCTAGTAAGTAAACTTTTTTTGATGTGGCTGGTGTATGGCCTTGCTCTCTCAATAGGGGTATGTTAGAAAAGGGGCTTCATAACTTCTCATGCATTATGGATGAGTGTGCAGCTGTGAGCAGAGCCTGATAGGTGCTGAGGCCGCATCCTCTCTAATTAAAAGAGTTCATGGTCTGGTTGGTGCTGGGCAAATACAGGGGTGGAGGCGCCATGTCCACCCTGCCTCTGTGCCTCCAGCGTTTGCTCTCATTCTCCCGGTGTCCTTGGTGGACCACCTGTCACGAAAGCGGCTGCCAGAGGAGGCCTTCGAACACTCGCGGCTCACGTTTGGAGCTGTCTCAGACAGGCTTGGGTAAAGCGCAGCAGGAGCTCCACTCTGAAAAGGCTGCCAATTAAGTTGCACTAGTGCCAAGTGTGAACAGATCTTTATTTATCCTTGTAATAAACATTCACAGCTTACTAATCATCTGTCTCTACTGGTCTAACTGGAGTTGTTTTGTTCATTTGCTCCATTAAATGAAAGTTAATGTGTTCAGACACACCAATAGCTTTAAAAAAAAAAAAAGCCTACTTTGAAACCTTTCAAAATTTTACCCAGAGATAAAAAGTATTTTATGAAAAAACAGAAATAACTGTATACTATAAAAATAGATGAAAATTTACACTTTTCATTCAATGATTATTAATATTATAGCTTGCAAGTCTTTCAGTTGAGTTCTATTTGATATGTGTATATGTATGTTTTAGCAGTAAAATAAACTAACAGTTATGAATACATTTGTGCTAATTTTACTATATACATGCTAGAAGTTACTTATAGAAAATGGAGAAAATGTCAAAAGAAACTAGAAATAAGCCAGTGGACTGTTAAATATTGTATAATACTGTTTAATATAAGCCAACACCACTTTAACTACCACAATCTTATCTAAATAAAAGTACTTGGTGTCCAGTTCACTGTCCAATAATCTTTATTTCTCCACTCATGCCAGAAGGCCTGCCATGTTTTCAGCACCAGTCCTTGGTGCTCCTTCTAAATACTTTTCCTCAGATCACTGTATAATCCATCAAAGTGATCTCTCTCTTTAATACATACATCCTACTGCTCTGCTCTTTCTTTCCCTGCTTCTATTCTTCATGTGTGATGTAAGAGTAAAAGGACAGCAGCCCCAATCTCTTCGGCAGATAAAATGGGTCAGCTTAGTATTCTCTCTATCAAGGCAGCTTGCTTAACAACATGAAGTGTGAAAGACCTGAGCTTTTGATAGTTAGAGCTGAGAGGTATATGAGAGGATCCGAATCAGTTCAATACCAAAAGTTCCAAAAGATAATCCTCTGATCTATGCCCTTGTAAAGACCTACCCTAAGGAAATATAGCAGTGTTTTACCTGTTGTGCTGCCTTAGCCTGCTTTCAGCCCCAGATCCAAACCCTTCTCCCCAAGGTCACATGGCCTAAAACACTGCAAAACAATACCATCAATGGCATTTCAGTCTTATCCATCTTTACTCTTTTATTTTGCTTAATGCTTATCTTGTAATATTAAAGATTTCCTGTCTAAACATAACACACAGTATAAAGATGTATATGATATTTCCTGTAACCAATGCACTTGCATTATTGTTTTATGACAATAGCTGTAATGCTGTAACACTCCTTTGATACAGGAAGCTATTGAGCTGGATTAATGAGTGCATATTGATTCAGAAGATCAATTGTATCTGATTTTACTGCAAAGGGATATTAGAAGCTTCACAAAAGGTGTAGAAAATTAATCAACTTAAGGTGTCATTACTGGAACCATTCTAAAGCTATGCAGACCTTGTTTCAATTTTATTCTTCAAATGATAAAACACAGTTTTTATCTGTTACCTTTTCTGAAAGGCATTGTTGACGTCTGTCTTTGTCCCCTTGTCCTACAGAGGGCTGTCCAGGTTTGTGCAATGGAAATGGTAGGTGCACTCTGGGAAACAGTGGCTGGTACTGTGTATGCCAGCTGGGCTGGAGGGGCACTGGCTGTGACACCTCCATGGAAACGGCCTGCAGTGATGTCAAGGACAACGATGGAGGTAAAATTACAAACAACACAGAGCAGTGCCTTTTAACTAGACTCTTAACTAGATATTTTAACTACAAAATGCCCCTCTTTGTTTAAAAGATTGTCAGTCAGGTTTAGTTGTTCCAAGTAGGATAACACAGGTACGGTATGGCTTCCAGTCAGTCACCTGGATAAGAGGCCTTTATTAAAAAGCAGTCCTTAGGGCTAACAATGTGCTAGCCCCTGGAGGATGTTTCTGCTCTGCCCTCAAACTAGCCCCTAGCAGTGCCAGACATACCCACAGAGCCAGCCAGGGGGCTGTGCCACTCCAGAGGCCAAGTGGGAAACGTGACTTCCTTTCTAGCAGACCTCATTCTGGGTTGAGCTATGCATTAGCATCCCTTATTTATGCCAAAGCTGTTTGTCTCCCATCACAGTGCAGGAACCACAAAGCTCTCAATAGCAAAGACAGGGCACTGCTGGGGATTTGACTGACTCCTGACAGCACAGTTTATTTTTATCACCCATCTGGCCAGATAGGTCCCAGAAAGCAAAGGGTAGGGAGTCCAATGACCCACTTAAGCAAAGTAAAAATGCATTGCACAGCAGTTTGCTCTTGTGTGTTATTTTACCTCAATTCAGACACAAAACATGAGTGGGTGAAAGGCACCTAGATTGAGTTAGACATAATTATTTGAATAATGTAACATAGTAAAACACAAAACTCACTAAATACCAGCTAACATGTATGAGATAGATAAGTTGTATAACTGTTTGTTCTTTCAGGTGTGCATATTGTTGTTGAATTTCTTTGACCTATTCTCAGATGGCCTTGTGGACTGCATGGATCCTGACTGTTGTCTGCAAGCGACCTGTCACACCACCTCCCTGTGTATGGGCTCCCCAGACCCCCTGGACATCATCCAGGAGACACAGATGTCCTCTACACAGAGCAACCTGCAGACTTTCTATGACCGCATACACTTCCTAGTGGGCAGGGACAGCACCCATGTTATTCCTGGAGCCAACCCGTTTGATGGCATGTGAGTGACCTGTACTCTCGCCAAACACCACAAAAACACAATATTAAAGTATTCTGTATTCCGTCTTGTTCACATAGAAGACATGTTAGGATCTGTCTTTCAATATAAATAAAACACCTTAAAATGGTTTACGCACACTTTTTAAATGTGATAATGGCTCCACTTGAGTTGCCACAGCTGAAGGTGCATGTTGTTCACAATTAGATCATAGCCTTCAATGCATCACTCATGGCACAGCATGACATGTAGGTCTATCTGTTACAAGCTGTAGCCTTTTTATACCACTGCAAATTTTTTTTAATATGTTATTATTAGAAAATAGTTAGTTTTCTAGTAATAAATACAACATTAAACTGGTAAATATAAAAAAATAAACATAACAGTATTTTGCAGTTAATTATAGTATAATATTCAATTTAATATGTCCATTGAATGCAGGCTTTTTTGTCACATCCAAGTAGCTATTGATTTTTATGTTTCACAGATCAATGTATATGTAAACCATTTGTTTCTACTCAATCTTCTGTGTCTGAGGACAAGGAGGGGCCTATAACAAGCTGTTGGGATAGATAGAGCCCGGTATTGTGCTCAGTGAGAAAGATGATGGACAGATGATGATGGATAAACGTAGAATGTGGCAAAGGCACAAAAAGCATCTCATATTCATGTATTGTGATTACTTTTACTGTAATCCATCTGAGGCCCACTCCCAGAGGCAGACCTCACGACACCCCAGACATGCAATGTGAGAAGCTTTCATGTCAGCCAAGATGGCTGTCAGAGTCCCCTAAGATTCCTCTGTGGCTCTTTTCCCTTTTCATCTTTAATCGCTTGTGAGACTGTGTCACCTTATTTGCATCACACTTGCTTGTGCATCCTTCTCATCTTGGCAGTCAAAACACATAAAATGTATTTCCAATTTTTGTTCATGGGAAAATCTAAATAAATAAACAAACATAAAATAGCATGCAGATCAAACACACTACACAGCAGGAAGTTGAAGGTTGTATTGCTCAAAATGATGACAAAAGCTTGTGTTTTAGAACATTTCTATTTTTAGTTCAGATCAGTTTTTTTTTCCTTCTTAATGTCCTAACGTCACTATTGTTCAGGAGAACATTTGGAGTGTAATTTGCAACAGAGTGCAGTAGTATTTTTATGCTGTTTAAGTTGCACTGTGTAAAATTGCTTCTGGTAAACTAATGCTGTATATCTTATCTCACTGACACCAGCAACACTCTTTTCATCTCTCATATTCAGCAGTTTAGTCTTTTGTTCTTGACCTGGTTATCAGCTTAGGATCAAACACAAACCTGGTCACTAGTTTGCAGTGAAAAGGATGAGAGATAAACATTTATGTAAATGTCATTAGCTGTGATCAATATTTTTTCTAGTTATAGATTAGAAGAACTTTATGGTTGACATTATTCTGGACTTTAAGAACCACAGCATTTTCCATTGTTCCCTGGAAAGACCAAAAGGAGTATGTTATGGCCAATGGCCCAGGAACAGGAAGACTCCAACGCAAAACCCCAGACACAGGCAAAGAGTTAAAATAAAGTTTAATGGTCCAACAGTACAAAACAAAATCCAAGGAACAGGGAAAAACCAAGGCTAGGGTCCGAGCAGAAATAATCCAGGAATACAATCTCAGAACAAAAAACAGACTAGGAAAAAATAATAGAACCTCCACAGAAAACAAGAACTACGTAGATCAGACACAATGAAACACAAAACAGACTCACGGTAACAGACACGACCTGGCAAAGAGCAGTGGAACAAACAGGTATAAATAGACAAAGACAACAAGGAACAGGTGAAACACATCAGGAGCAGGCAATCACACAGGAGGGAAAAACACAAGGCAGGAAGTCAATAACCAAACACAGACAGGGTCAAGACATTTCAATATAAAACCAAACTCTAATACAAGCTAAACAAAATCAAATACACAACCAAACTGAAAATCAGACAATAAAGAAACCACTAATATACTAAAAAGAACCATAACATCAAACGAAACAGACTACACAAACATGAATCCTAACAGTACCCCCCCCCTAAAGGCCGAACACCGGGCGGCCTACAATCCCCTAACAAAAACAAACCATTGACATAACCTGGGTGGGAGGAGGGGGTCCGGAAGGAGGGAGACAAGACACTGGCACAGGACAAATAATGGGAACAGCTCAAAGAGACACAGAGCGCCGGGTCCGCCCTCGGAACTGGTCGGTCGGACGGGTCGCACGGAAAGAAACAGAGGCGCCGGATCCGCCCTTGAAACTGGTCGGCCGGACGGGCGCTCGAGGAATAACAAATGAGTCGGCCCGCCTCGAACTGGTCGCCGGACGGGCGCTCGGGGATAACAGAGGCGCCGGGTCCGGCCCTCGGAACTGGTCGGCCGGACGAGGCGCCGAGAAGGGAGGCGGTGCTGGGACAGGCACTAGGGAAACAGGTGTGCCGGGCAGACGGACTCAGACATGGGGCACCCAGGATACAAAGACAGGGCGTTCTCAGACGGGGCAGGACTCAGGATCAGGGGGGCAGGACTCAGGAACAGGCAGGAGCAGGACTCAGGGCTCAAGAACAGGCAGGGGCAGGACTAAGGATCAGGCAGGAACTGGATTCAGGACTCAGGCAGGAACTGGACTCAGGACTCAGGATCAGGCAGGAACTGGACTCAGGACTCAGGCAGGGCAGAATCAGGCATGGAAAGAAAAAACTCTCAGGACCAGGCGAGGGAAAGAAAAAACTCTCAGGACCAGGCGAGGGAAAGAAAAAACTCTCAGGACCAGGCGAGGGAAAGAAAAAACTCTCAGGACCAGGCGAGGGAAAGAAAAAACTCTCAGGACCAGGCGAGGGAAAGAAAAAACTCTCAGGACCAGGCGAGGGAAAGAAAAAACTCTCAGGACCAGGCGAGGAAAGAAAAACTCTCAGGACCAGGCGAGGGAAAGAAAAAACTCTCAGGACCAGGCGAGGGAAAGAAAAAACTCTCAGGACCAGGCGAGGGAAAGAAAAAACTCTCAGGACCAGGCGAGGAAAGAAAAACTCTCAGGACCAGGCGAGGGAAAGAAAAAACTCTCAGGACCAGGCGAGGGAAAGAAAAAACTCTCAGGACCAGGCGAGGGAAACAAAAAACTCTCAGGACCAGGCGAGGGAAACAAAAAACTCAGGACCAGGCGAGGGAAACAAAAAACTCAGGACCAGGCGAGGGAAACAAAAAACTCAGGACCAGGCAGGGAAAACAAAAAACTCAAGACCAGGCAGGGACACAAAAAACTCAAGACCAGGCAGGGACACAAAAAACTCAAGACCAGGCAGGGAAACAAAAACTCTAAGGACCAGGCAGGAAACAAAAACTCTAAGGACCAGGCAGGGAAACAAAAAACTCTAAGGACCAGGCAGGGAAACAAAAAACTCTAAGGACCAGGCAGGGAAACAACAAAACTCAAGACCAGGCAGGGAAAACAAAAAACTCAAGACCAGGCAGGGAAAACAAAAAAAACTCAGGACCAGGCAGGGAAACAAAAAACTCAGGACCAGACAGGGAAACAAAAAACTCAGGACCAGACAGGGAAACAAAAAACTCAGGACCAGACAGGGAAACAAAAACTCAGGACCAGACAGGGAAACAAAAAACTCAGGACCAGGCAGGGAAACAAAAAACTCAGGACCAGGCAGGGAAACAAAAAACTCAGGACCAGGCAGGGAAACAAAAAAACTCAGGACCAGGCAGGGAAACAAAAAACTCAGGACCAGGCAGGTAAAGAAAAACTCTAATGACCAGGCAGGGAAACAACAAAACTCAAGACCAGGCAGGGAAACAAAAAACTCAGGACCTGGCAGGGAAACAAAAAACTCAGGATAGACAAAAAAAAAACAATCTCGGACCGGGCATAAAAACAATCTCAAGACCGGCGATGGAAAAATGACAAAGGAACGAGGCGATGGAAAAAATGACAAAAGGAACGAGGTGAGGGCAAAAATGACAAAAGGAACGGGAACTGGACAGGGCTGACACTGGAAAGGGAACTAAGAAAAAATGAAAAATCTGAGCCGGGAAGTACCAGACAGATAAGCTCGAACTGACCAGAACAGGGAAGCTGGGATGGCCACACGGGAAGAGCCGCATATGCTAGGGATGGCCCCACAGGAACAGGCGGAGATGCTGGGATGGCCACACGGGAACAGGCAGAGATGCTGGGGATGGCCACACGGAGATGCTGGGGCTGGCCACACGGAGATGCTGGGGCTGGCCACACGGAGATGCTGGGGCTGGCCACACGGAGATGCTGGGGCTGGCCACACGGAGATGCTGGGGCTGGCCACACGGAGATGCTGGGTCCGGGCGGAGGCACACGAGGGTCCGGGCGGAGGCACACGAGGGTCCGGGCGGAGGCACACGAGTCCGGGCGGAGGCGTGAGGAAAACCAGGCGTGGGAATCCAGGCGTAAAGCGCAGAGTCTCCGTGACGTCCTAGGTAGCTCAGGTAGGTGCTGAGAAGTGTCTTAGGTGGCCCAGGTAGGCGCTGAGAAGTCTCTAAAAGTGGCCCAGGTAGGCGCTAAGACTCAGGAGGCACGGAGGCCCAGGAGACACGAAGGCTCAGGAGGCACGAAGGCTCAGGAGGCACGAAGGCTCAGGAGGCACGAAGGCTCAGGAGGCACGAAGGCTCAGGAGGCACGAAGGTTCAAAACACAAGCAGACTTGAAGGTTAACATATTGCCATGGGTTGCGGAGTCTCAGTCTTGGCCAGGTCGTACTGTTATGGCCAATGGCCCAGGAACAGGAAGACTCCAACGCAAAACCCCAGACACAGGCAAAGAGTTAAAATAAAGTTTAATGGTCCAACAGTACAAAACAAAATCCAAGGAACAGGAAAAACCAAGGCTAGGGTCCGAGCAGAAATAATCCAGGAATACAATCTCAGAACAAAAAACAGACTAGGAAAAAATAATAGAACCTCCACAGAAAACAAGAACTACGTAGATCAGACACAATGAAACACAAAACAGACTCACGGTAACAGACACGACGACCTGGCAAAGAGCAGTGGAACAAACAGGTATAAATAGACAAAGACAACAAGGAACAGGTGAAACACATCAGGGCGGAGCAGGCAATCACACAGGAGGGAAAAACACAAGGCAGGAAGTCAATAACCAAACACAGACAGGGTCAAGACATTTCAATATAAAACCAAACTCTAATACAAGCTAAACAAAATCAAATACACAACCAAACTGAAAATCAGACAATAAAGAAACCACTAATATACTAAAAAGAACCATAACATCAAACGAAACAGACTACACAAACATGAATCCTAACAGAGTAGAGACTCGAGTAATCCTCTTGTTCCTCTGGAGAAGATGCAGAACCATAAATAAGTAAAATCAAGAATTCAGAGATGGGCTGCAAGTTTGAGGACTTGTCTCACCTAAAAATATCAGTGAAAATCTATTATTCATGCTTGGTATTTATTCCCACTCACTGACAGATATGAGTGGTTATGACAGTGTTCTGGGCTTCACATAACAACATGCTGTGTCTCAGCATTTTTCTGCAGTTCCTGTATTGGTCACCTGACCATCGTCTTATTGATCTACAAACCACTTCCTCATACAAAGAGACACGTTGCACGTCTATTTCAGATGTTTACCGCTGCACAAGGCTGCATAGGTGCCACTGAAAAAAGCATCTGCCACTGCATAAAATGTCTCGACTCTCTGCCATGACACAAAATGCATGGCACTGTTGAAGCCCAGCAGTGGTTTCTGACTGGAATAGTAAACAGGGACTTTGTCCACGGAACAATTTAGGAAAGATTGATAGCTGGCTCATAATAGCACAGCGGAAGCCTTTCACTTCATTTACAAGCCTCCACTTTCATTATTTCATTTAGGAATACTTTTGGGCATTAGTGTCCACAAATCCCCATCTATTTTTCCTTCCTGTGTGCTCTCCTTCTTTCAACTCCGGTATATATTTGAAGAAATAAAAATAATGATTCATGTCTGCAGCAGGTTGTACATGTTATATAGTTATTTATACGTGTCCTGTGGGTGCCTTCATGGAGATGGCTCAGTGGATTACTTTTATTGTTGAAAGGTTTGGATGTTCTTTCTGAGCTACTTTTTTAGAATTTTAAATTGTGGACAAAATCATGTAAAATCACTCACTACACTCCTACGTTACTGAAACTTTGTGACAAACATTATAATTATTCATGAATAATTACCTTGCCACAAAAAAACATTCATAGATACTGATACCTAATCCACTTATTTAAAAAAATGATTTGTCCTGAGTCTGGACTGTATGTCCTCAGTTTGCCCTTAAGGGGTGATCTATTAAAAAGTCCAAGTTGGACTGTTTGACTTTGCGAATACTTTTGGAAAAGTGAAATCTTGTGGAATACTAGTGGAATAGTGACATTTTTATGGCAAATACTTCATGCATCCTTTGCTGCACTGTCTGTGGTATTTGATGTCAATATTTAAATCATTTGTCTTGACAGAGAGAAATCATCTCTGCTTATGGTTCACAGAGGCAAGAAGGAGATAGTTCCACTTGCACAACTCAGTCTGAAGAAATAGATGATTGCCTCTTCAAACAAAACTCTAAAATAAACTGTCAGCCAGAATGATTAATTGTCTGCTAGACCAGTGCTGGGTTAACTATAGGAGTAATTCCATGTCAGTGCATTCAGATGGATGTGAGTGTAAGCATGCTAGCATTCAGTGTGTTCACTATCTCCATGCTTGTTTACATTGCAGTAGTGGACAGCCAAGGTCCTCTGAAGGAGACCCAGCCTAATTAACATAAAATTGGGTTTCTGGGGACCAGGGTAGTGTGGGGTGAATGATCTTGCCTCTGGTAAGGACATGCTGAGGGCAGCTACTAACACGCCAGTGTTAATTGTTTCCAGTTTGTGGCAGTGTTTAAGACCCAAATGTATTAAAAATAGCCATGGTCTAATGAAGATGTGGCAGTAAGGCATTTGTTAAGGGACCAGGTTTTTGCAAACGACTATAAAATAGCAGGCTGACCATGAGCTGGGTCCTGCTAATGACGAGGGCAGAACACGTCGACAGGGATGTGATACAGCAAGGTCTCAACTCATCAGTGCAGTCAGATTATGGGGTGAATTTGGATGACTTCCTGCTATTGATTTGGGGACACTGAAGATCAGATCTAATTTATGCAACTTCTGGAGAAGTGATGTCTGTCCGGAAATCTGTCAGGCTCTTAATAACTACCAAAACAGAACTTGCAATCTGCAGCCCTATTATTTACCTCTCCTGGGTTCTGTAATGAAAGAAAATTCTCATTTTTTAATTAGAGCACAGGTAAAGTAAACCTTCCTTATCTTCATAAGCCTTCTTTTCTGAGCTGAAATCCCTCATATACAATAGGTTGGTCTCTTTTTTCAGTGTTTATTTTTATTTTTACCATTTGTATTGCTGCTGTTTTTCTCAGTTTTACTAGCCTGTACGATGGAACAACTAGCTTTCATTAGCATGCCCAGCTATAACAATGGTTGTAAATTATTGACTGTAGTCCCTTAATCTTAATAATTTTACACAGTATGTTGCTTTACTCCATACAGACATGTTTGTGTGATTCGAGGCCAAGTAGTTACCTCAGATGGAACGCCACTGGTTGGAGTCAACATCAGCTTTATCAATAACCCATCCTATGGATACACAATCACCCGACAAGACGGGAGGTAAGAGCCTGACACACTCAAAGGCACAAACAGACACACAATATACATCAGTCAGTATCCAGCTCACACACATATGACATATATTCATATCATTCTCAAATACCATTGTTTAGATGTGCTGAATTCTAATGATAGAGGGAAAAACACTGTTGCCACTGCAAACTGTGCCATCATTGATCTGCTTTGTGCTTTCATTTGGTCCAATTTTGGAGTTCTCGGCTCAATTCCCAGAGAAATCAAACAAAGCCCTTCTGGTACACTCATAAGTTATGCTTCAGTTGTAGCAGG
This sequence comes from Perccottus glenii, assembly GCA_024416835.2. Taxonomy (NCBI): domain Eukaryota; kingdom Metazoa; phylum Chordata; class Actinopteri; order Gobiiformes; family Odontobutidae; genus Perccottus; species Perccottus glenii. The sequence continues at coordinate 13,768,597 of CM044550.2, forward strand.
GAGGGGAAAGAATAAAATATGCCAATTCAAAGAAGCTCACGGAGGCTATGAAACGTGGTGCAGATGGACATTATTTGTTTGAACAATAAAAGATTTGGAGAATTAAATGGGACTTTTAAGTTTCAACCACAAATTATTAGTTGTTTTATTAATCGTGGTGCTTTTATTTGAAATACTGAAACAAATCCACCTACTGATTCCTGTGCATTCTCTACATTTCTACTATTTATTATTTGTTTTGTAGCTTCTTTTTATTTTACTGTAGCATAGGAAATGGATAATTATTTAAAGTCCAATATTTAAAGTCCAATAATTAGGAAAGTTGAGAATCTGTTTGATTTTTACAACGGTGAAAAACTCGAAAAACTACTACACGTTCTGTCAAATAAAAAGGAGGTCATACAATCTCCTTTTTTTTTTTTTCTTGTTTGTCATACACAGTGTATTCAGGCAACTTGCAGGGCCAATGTATCTTTCATTGTCTGTACTAGAAGCTGGCAGAGCAGGCTTCTCTATCAGAGCACAGCAGGGATGGGTGTTTGCTCTGGAAGCCCTACTTCCTTCTGACACTTGTATCCGTCACTGACTTTAGAGGCCTGCATCTGTGCTGTTAGTGTGATCTTGATGATTCTTGTTTCTCTTCATACCCTCCATCTTCTTGTCAAGCCTCTATACTTTCCCTAGTTTCACAAAAAAAAATCTCTCATCTCCACCTCATCAGCTGCCCCTTCCGCACTTATTTCATCTCCTCTCCATCCTGTCATGCTATTCCTCCTCTAATCTCACCATGCCCTAAAGCTCTCCCTTTCTGGGCACTTCTCCTTTACTGATTTCCTGTGCTTTGCTTGAGCCCAGGTCTTGCGGCCTTTCCTCTGCACTGGCTTGCCTCATCTCTATCTTTTCTCCTTAATGCATGTCCCATTTTCTTATGTATCACTCCGTTTTTCATTGCAAAGCTCTATACTCTTTTTTCCCTTCCAGCATATGTGTAAACACTACTCCATCTCCCAGGTTCCCCTGTAAACATGCCCAGTCTCCTGCAACTCCCCTGCAATCACTGTAAACAGGCTCAGTGCAGCGTGAAATCAGAAATGCACCTGTTCAGGCACTTAGAAATAGGAAAGCTGTCTCAACTCGTTTTTATGATGTGTTCTTTATTGTCCAAGGGCCTTAGTTTTAAAATTAACCTTTCTCCATCTTGAATAGTTTCTATGAAAAAACGTAATACGTTTAATTTTGTTTCTTTACAACTGCATAGACATTTTCTCACTGTTGCATTTTGTCTCCAATACTGAACATACAGGTTTATCTAGTTTGCAGGTTAAGTAGAAATTAAGTGTCCTGGATAATTATAAGTCTGCATTATTAATAATTCTTAAGCTTAATATAAATGACACTTAAATGGTCTTGATAATGATCATTTCAACAGCCCCAAGCATGCCTTTTCAATAAAGAACTACCATTTGACAACATTGAACCCCAACACTGATAACAACTGTTCTGTGGTAAAAATGTGAAGCTCTGAGGTCATATTTGAAATTATTTTTAGGCCTAGCAAGTTTATTTACAAGTCACAGCTAAAAACAACAGAAGCCACCTAAAGTACTCTAAAGTCAATGCAGGTGTATGCAATATAATTTAACTTACTCGAACAAAGAATAAAGCGAACAATCAAAGAAAATACAAATGGTAATGGTCATGACTAAAATTTGAAAAGATGGGTCTTGAAAATGATCAATTAAGGAGCTGGACTGGAAGGTTATTCATTTTAGGATTAAAGTTTGGGGTGTACATGCAAGCATTCCAAACCAGACTATCTCATACATGATAAAAAGGCACATTTTCAATTGAGTTACCGGTGCATGCACACATAAGCTTTTCAAAGACAGCATCTCTGGCATTAGGCTTGAATTAAGTTTACAAGAGAATAAAGACAAACACTTATTGAAGTCACTCTAATGAACAGGGATGTAAGAGAAGTCCTAATTGATAGGTAGCTAATACCAGCATCAAGCATTAACAACAGCAATTACCCATAACTTTCCACTTTTTTCTTGACTCACTTTACCTTTTAGTAGAAAGGTTTTTCTTTGTAAATATATAATATTAAACGGGTAACATGGGAAATAATTGCATATAATTTGTATGAGTGGGTTTATTGGCATGGTTAACTCTTTAAGCTTAATGCATTCCCTGAGAGCACAAGCAAATCAAGCTGTTGGAGGTAGCTTAATAAATTTTGTCACATAGCTTAAGGCTGTTGTCATGATTGATAATGGCCAGTGAATCCTCATCGATTGGCCATACAGCCCATGGCTCTCTGTCCAGGAGTGTTTTGAGTGTGCATAGTCTGAGCCCTGCAGGTGTCATTCAGACTGACTGGATGTAGCTGCATGGCTAACGATACATCGCAGTGGTGCACTATTACAGGCCGATCGGTCTGTGTTGTTACTAAAACTCTCACTTAATGCCAAGGGCACAACTCTAAGGGTAGGTGAACATTTATATATAAGTGTTTCTAACCACAGATGTTTACTCACCAGGACTAAGCAGGTTCGAGAGAGAAAGAGAGAGATTACCTAGTTCAGAAGCTACTTTTGGACCAGCTTCTTTACCTGTAATTTTGGAAAACATACTTTCTATGTAAGGATGAGGTCTTATCCCAGGGGCTCACTGGTGACCAGGTGCTAATTGGGCCTTAAAGGAAAGTGACTAGTGCAGGTGCAAGCATGCAGCAGTGGCAATGCAGGAGTTGGAAGTTATAAAAGTGCCAGAGAGACTGATTCAGGTCAAAGTTGAGGCAGAGGCACTTTAATGAAAGAGCAGATGGGGTTGCATTGCAGGGCTTTTAGACTGATGTTAGAGTGGACAGCCATATCGTCTAAACGATCGATAGAGAACTGGCGTCTGCCCCCCTCCTGCAGCACAAATCTCCTCCAAATAAATGTGTGAACAGAAGCTGTGTATAACCTGGGCTGAGTGTGAAACTGTGAGACCTGTACTATCAGTAATCCTCATTTATTGTATCTCTTTAGTAAGACACTCACACTTGAAACATGTTCAGTGTTTCTTGTTAAGAAATAAATAATTCATCATAATTCTGAACAAAACAAATTAATAAAATAGAAGGGTTTTTTAGTTCTGGGAGAAAAGAAATGAGTCCTGCCAATAATTTAGCATATTTTGGCAAAGACACATACTCTTTTATTGTCCAATTCATTGTGATATCAGTTTGGCGTCATATCATGTCGTCACACAAGCAGATATTTCTACTCACTAGTTGTATGATGCCTGGCATATGAACATCCAGCATGTAATACATCTTTTTACTACAAAATCAATACTCATCTTTGTGACATTGTCTATGTTGCAGTTTTGACTTGGTGACTAATGGGGGCCTTGCGATCGGCCTACGCTTTGAGCGAGCTCCATTCATCACTCAGGAGCACACTCTATGGTTGCCGTGGGGACGCTTCTTTGTCATGGATACCATCATCATGCGGCATGAGGAGAATGACATCCCTAGCTGTGACCTGAGCAGCTTCTCTCGCCCCAGTCCCATTGTGTCTCCGGCTCCTCTCACTGCATTTGCTGGTTCCTGCTCTGAGAGGGGCAACATTGTGCCTGAAATCCAGGTGACTACACTGCTCCTATTCCTGCACCCCTCACACTTTTTAACACCCACACCTACGCTTGTTACTGAACTCCAGGTGGTGATCTAAATGGGTCTCTTCTTCAAATGATTCATGCCACTCATCTCAAAGAGACTCTGAAGACTATTTATCTGTGAAGTGAAGTAGTAACTCTCACTTTCATAGCATTGCTATGATTTCTATCTCTCTAGTGTAACTCTGCCAAATGGAGGAAATTTATTGATTGGATAGTATTATCTTTTATTGACTGATGATGATTACATTGCAGTACATTTTTTCTTTTGCTGTATTTACTCAAGTTACTATAATTAATTCGGATATTTTCAATTTTACATTTCATATCATGTGTGTTTTTATATCTCTGCACAAACAGACTTACATGGATGTGTGTGCAACAGAATCTGTGGCTAATGTATGCCTGGCAGCCGTCTGTGTCCCCTTTTCTAATTACTTTGTCTCCCAGTTCCTTTTAGAAGATTTATGGCATATCTGTTTAGCAATAGTGTGCAGTGAGACTATTTATAGCTCTATTTTCCTTCAGCTGAGATTTTATTGTGTCTACCTTGACTGTAAATATGATTTTTTTATTTTTTGAACTTCAGGTTTGGCATGTTTTCTAAGCAATCATTTGTCCATAACTCTGAGTTATTGCTGTACCATTTAATAGGGAAACAAACTGGACAAACAAAACTGTTCAACCTAGTTAGAACAGTTGTAATCACTCTCCAGTGTCATAGTCACAGCACTACCTCAAGGTAGCAGACTTGACATCAAGAGCGTTTTTAAGGCGAGGATGGTGCCTCTTACTAAACATGCTTTTATCACTCCGTATATTACACAACTGTTCCACAATGGGATACTGATACTGATGATTGTTACACAAAGGAAATACTATTGTGCTATTGAAAGGTCTGCAATTATTAAATCAATTATAAAAATACTTGCTAAAGTACATAAAGATGAAATCCTTCATCAGATCACTTATTTTAGCTTAGGATTAGTGTTCTCTAAAGATGATTCTAGTTTCTGTGTGAAGCAGAAAAGGTATTTGGAGGCACTGTGAAGGACATGAGAATGGAAAAGAGATTTCTCTGGACTTTGACATTTACATTTCCTGTTAGTGAAATTTATAGTTGCTTCTTGCCACTAAACATCCTTTGTTTTTGAATCTAGTCTCTGCAGGAGGAAGTGCCCATTCCAGGAACGGATATGAAACTTAGCTACTTAAGCAGCAGAACCCCAGGTTATAAGTCAATACTAAGAGTGACCCTCACCCATCCCACAATTCCTTTCAACTTGATGAAAGTTCACCTTATGGTTGCTGTGGAAGGCAGGCTGTTTAGAAAGTGGTTTCCCGCAGCCCCAAACCTCTCGTATGACTTTGTGTGGGACAAGGCCGACGTCTATAGTCAGAAGGTCTATGGGCTTTCTGAAGCATTTGGTAAGTATTCAGGATTTGTGCATCCTTTCTTATAAAATCTAATATTGAAGTCACTTATGTTGCTTTTTTCTGTCTTATCTTAGTGTCTGTGGGTTTTGAGTATGAGTCATGTCCAGATCTGATTCTATGGGAGAAAAGGACTGCTGTTCTACAAGGCTATGAAGCTACTGCCTCAAAACTGGGAGGATGGACTGTTGACAAGCACCATGCTCTAAATATTCAGAGTGGTGAGTCAACTAGTCTATTTAGTTTACTAATCCATCCATTAAACTATGTGTTTCAAATACACAAATCTTTTTGTGTAATTTATAACTAGACTAACAAGGAAAATATTTTCATGTATTGCTCTGAATGGTCCTAATAGGGTATAATATTGAACTCACCACAATTGTCCGCAATAGAGCTGAATTTGTTATTTCTGCCATCCATATGTAGGTGAGGGGTATCACTTCCCCTACTGAGCACAAATTACTGTGCAGTGTAAAAAAAAAGCAAACATTTTGGACATCATCTGTCACAGGTTAAGCTTTGCACCATGTTTGTATCTGGAAGGGTTCATCAGAGGTGTTGAGGCATACTTATATTATAAGTGCTTAGGAAGGTGCCACTTTGATCTGTCACACTGACCTGACAGTGAATGTGCTCTGTCTATCCCCTAGCCCTTTCCCTAGCCTCACCCTCAGCCTCAGCATTGCTGTGTCTTCTTCATGCCCAGCATTTTTAAAATCATCCCTAATTTAATTGGTGGCAGTCTTCCACTCCCCGTAGCAGCAGTCCCTGAGATTAAATTACATCCCAGGGAGGCGATGCTTGGCTGATCTTTTCTGATAGACCAAATGTTGCGCTGCTCAAAGAACTCAGGTCACCAAGTACCATCACAAGCAGAAAAACCACCACAGACATGCAGATGCTGAATTTCAGATATGATTACACTGATTGGGCAGCAGGAACATCTTCATGTTTGCATATTTGAACATTTTCCAGAATTATTGACAAAACTACTGGCAACATAGTGGGCAAAAAGTATGTGTTCACAGCCCAATGCACACAGGACATGTACTGTACTTGCACATACATTAAACTGCAAACTATTTTCATTTGTTGAAATTTTCTCTTTTGTAAATGTAAAGTTATATAAAGTCATTGTGTTATATTTTCAGCTATGCTTTTAAATTGCATTTTTCTAAAAAACATTGCGACCATGGTGAGAATATTTGACCGTGCATGGTGGCTAAGTGGATGGCACTTCTGCCTCAGCTAGAAGTTGTGTGGGTTCGATCCCTAAACTGGCTTGTGACAACTGCTGGGATAGGCTCCAGTCACCCGCCATCCCTAACAGGACAAAATGGAAGAAGATGAATAAATATAGCAACCACATAGGATATGGGATATTAATAGGAAATACAGCTGAAAACCTTCTGACCTACAGTCCATTTCAATAATTATATTTGAACTTTCAGTACATGATTAAAGCATTCCTTAGTTTTAACAGTTTGCTGTCTTCTGCCCTCATCAGGTATTCTGCACATGGGCAATGGGGAGAACGTCTTTATCTCCCAGCAGCCTCCTGTAATCGGCAGTGTGATGGGCAATGGGCGCAGACGCAGCATCTCCTGCCCCAGCTGTAATGGTCTTGCTGATGGAAACAAGCTGCTGGCCCCTGTGGCTTTAGCCTGTGGCTCAGATGGAAGTCTGTATGTAGGAGACTTCAACTATGTGAGGAGGATTTTCACCACAGGAAATGTTACCAGCGTCCTGGAGCTCAGGTAAGAGAAAGAAAGTGCAACAACCATGAGCATAAACTGAGATGGACCTGCACATGGAGGTTCATAAACTGCTGAGGTCGACTGAGATAGTCACAATGCCCTAATGGTCCGCAACTGATGGTCCTACTCTTAATCTACCTGTATCAGCAGGCTTGTGCCTCAAAAGGGCATAGGTTCTATTATCTAAAAACACACACGGACAGTTGTCTTTTAATCTGTCACTAACCACTGCTTTCTTTGATTAACAACTAACATATCCTTTTTATCTCCTTTTTATTTCCTGCTTCTGTTGAAATACAGAAATAAAGACTTCAGGCATAGGTAAGCTATACATTGTTTAGGAAAATAGAGAATAGACAACAATGTATTTATTTGGTATTGTGTGGTTATTATTATTATTATTATTATTATTATTATTATTATTATCTTTCTTTGGCAGCCATGTTTTATACACAAACTAAAGTGCTAGTGATTGGTCACCTATATTGTTTTCATTAATTTTGGCTTCATGAGCAATCATCAGTTCTGATATTGTTCATAGATTGCAATACAATGATTTTAATAAGTATGTGACATGTAAGACGTGTGGCAATTTAACATGGTGCAAGAGTAGCTTTTATCAGTGGCCATAGAAACAAAGGAACTTGTCTCTGTAGTAGGTCATGGTAAAGGGGTGTCTGTCTTTAGCTAGCATGTGTCAGCTAAAGGGCTATTGATTGATTATTGATCATGAGGTCCTGACTTTGGCTGGAGATCTTGTATATTGAATACAAGTAAAGGTCACTAGCACACTTTTATTTGATGTATACATTCTTTGTTAGACATAGAACAATGACACACATTTATACAGTACTATTCTAGACTAAAAAAACGTGCCTTTATAAAAAATAGTGAACTTGTAATAGGACTGGAACATGGGTGATCACACTGCAGTGTTCATTGACCCCCCTAATAAGGATGTTCCATCCACTCCAACCATACTACCCCAATGCAACGCAAGCATGCAGCAAAATCCAATTATCTTTTACAAACTTGTCAGTAAATATAGTAGCTGATGTATATGACCATAGCTCAAGGTCAGGGAATAACACCTTATAGTATCAGCTGATTACACGTGGCAGATAAAATGCAAAGCGGAATCTGTTTATTGAGGCTTGCTTGTGACCTACTCAAGAGTGCTTTTTTCTGAACCACCTTGTACCTACAGTGTGCTATGAAGCAACAGATCAGTCAGCTGTCAGTGGGCTGATCGTGACATATGCCCCTGAGGTTTACTGCAACACTGATTTACTGAAGGTCAATTGTCATTTAAAATCATGTAGTAAAAGTTGACAATTTTTAAGACCTACTGGTCTTTCTTCTTGTTGTATTATAAAAATATAAGTCTTGGCACTGTCATGCCACCTCAGCCTTAAAAGAGGCCTCAAGGTTAGTGCTGAGTTCTGTCTTAATCCACTTTCAATGACATCCTGCTGACAGGTTTCTCCAAAATGCTTATCGGCTATGTCAGAACTGTGTTGTACCTTACCGTGATAATGCCACTCATGTTTCTCACCAACATATAACAACATATACCAAGGCTCTTTTAGGCTGATATATACACTGTTATTTGTTTAAAAATGCTTAGCACAAAAATAAGATGATTAGTCTTCACATCATTATTTTCATACAGAAAAAAAAAAAATATTCATATTTTTAGATCAAGTATAACAGTAATTATTCTGCAGTAGAACTGTAAAATAAAATAAAAAAATCAATTTTCAGAAGAGAGCTTCTTTTATTAAATCCCAGAACAAAAGGTTTTTTGTTTTGTTGTTTTTTCCATAAAACTGGTTCCTGTATCACTATATTTTTATTACCCGGTATTCATCTAGTTATCTTTGTTTTGTTGACATCATTTCTGACAAGAGTCTGCCGATAGATAGCATGTGTCCTGCTAGCCGGATTGGTTTTGTTCAGTTCTTTTGTCTGTCTGTCAGTTTGTGCAACCTCCTGTTGATACAAAGGATTACTTTGTTTTCTTGGTTGGAGGTTTAAATGGATATTTCTGTTCTGGAATCTCTGGTTAATGGATGCATAATGTGTCTGGATTGTAGCTTCAGCTTTCTATATGTGTATTGCTAAAATCTCTCAAGGGAAATAAAAAGCATACTTTTTAGTAAATCACAGAAAAAAACAAGGGCAACAATCTGTCTTAATGTTGCCTTCAGGTAAAATAATGTTATATTGGGTCAAATAACATGGATCTGCTTGGTTTTAGCTTTATTAGTGCCAAACATTAAAGAAGCCATTTATACCTGTTTTTTTTATTAATACACAAACTATATCATGCACACATACTGTGGTGGTATAATGTAGTGTTATATAATTTAGATGTTTTCTGCATGTCTTATTTAATAACATTTTCATTTCCATGATTAATCCCATTGTATCTTTCTTTTGCCACATCCATAGTAAAAATTGCAGTTGTGTCTAATTGACTCATTAATTGACTTTTGAATCCATTTGGAATGCATTACATATGTTTTTATTAAAAAGGGCTTGAAGCAATATTTATTCCCCCTCTTTTTTTTCTTAGCAACAGCCCAGCTCATAAATACTACCTGGCCACTAGTCCAGTGAATGGTGCCGTGTTCCTCTCAGACACCAGCAGCAGGAAGGTGTTTAAGGTTAAATCCCTCAACGTTGTAAAGGATGTAGCCAAGAATCTGGAGCTGGTGGCGGGCACTGGGGACCAGTGTCTGCCATATGACGACACTCGCTGTGGAGATGGAGGAAAGGCTGTAGAGGCTACGCTTACTAACCCCAGAGGTAAAGCACTTTTAACACACAATTTAAATGCCAAATTGAAAGAGACTAGATAATGAACCTTTCTATTCACATACAGAATTTTATTGTTTGTTTCAACCAAAAGTTATTTTTCAAACTTCAAACGAGCATTTGAAAATGCGACTGTATTGATGAAATTTCTATTCTAATTGAATCAATATCTACAGTAGCCGTCATCTATTTTCATGTTTCTATTGTTCTCTATCATTGATTTTAGAAATCAATACTAGCATTAGTTTCCATTGCCATTATTAGTGTTTGATTTCACTGCAGTAAAAAGCCTTTAATTGACATTTAGAGGTGTTCTAGCCTGAAAATTAAGTTAGAGATAATCTAAATAAGTAATGGTTATTTCTCCTATCTGTAGGCATTACTGTGGATAAGTACGGGGTAATCTTCTTTGTTGATGGCACCATGATTCGCAGAATTGATCAGAATGGTATCATCTCCACTCTTCTTGGCTTTAATGACCTGACCTCTGCCCGACCTCTCAGCTGCGATGCTGTCATGGACATTTCTCAGGTACGACCCATACTTACCTGCGCAGCCGGTGCATGCTTTCTAACCTACACACTCTCCTTGACTGAGCCTGCTCCTCACATTGAGTTTTTATTCTGGAGTTGGAAGCTCCATAGCCTGGCACAGCCCGACGTGAGTTCTCGGTATATTCTATAAACAGGAACTCAGTCTGGCAAAGCTCCGTGAGCCAGTCAGTTCCTCAGATATGTTCTGTACCAACAAATCACACTCGAATGCCACTGGAGTGTTGTCTTCCATCACACTTAGGCGACCCAAGTCTCTTGTTCAAAACAGTCAAGATGGCGGGCGGGTCTGTTTGTTTGTCTCTGCTCTTTAATCAGTTTTAAGTAATCAAGACAACATTCCGCCTTGAGGAAAATGAGCTGGCATTAGGCTTTTCCAGACTCCTTGCTGATTCAGCGAGGAGTCTGGCTTGCCAGGCCAGAAGCTCTGAGCCTGGGTCCAGACGGCCACCTGTTTATTTTGATTCAGGCTTATTTATTGGTTGTGTAATACTAGGTTTTGTTTCTGAAGGATTTGCACAAGATAGTAAGTAAATTCAAAGTACTCAATGCTTAAAAGTAAAGTACTTTATTGGACAATATAAATCTCTGTGATTAATATTTTGAACAATTGTCAGCTGAGTTATAAACGTAACTGAAAAGGCTGATAGTAATAGAGCAACAGCAATGAGCTGCGCTAAAACCAAAGGCAACACTGCAGTCCTAGGAGCATCCATGCTTGCGTCAAGTAATCACACTGAGCCAGTCGCATAAGGCTGCTGACCTACAGCTGTGGGGGGATGATGAAGATGACCTATAACCCCACTGGCTACCGATTTATGCAAACATGTTCTGTGATGCACACAAACACATACTGCGGCACATAAGCAGACATATAGCAGAGCATAACACTGAAGCATACAGAGCACTTCCCCCCAGGCAAGGACACTGTACTAAGGTCACTCCACTCTCAGGCTCACTGACTCTCATTTGGAGGTGAACACACAGCCCTTTGGTACTCTCCATTTTTTATTTGAAGCAGGTAAAGTCTTCCACAGTAGTAATCTTTAACTTAGCAGTGTCTATGTCTTTACTTTAACAAATTATATCACATGCCAGTAATATAACATATAGCATAGAAGAAGTTTAATTTGTGAAAATGTATTTTCAAAAAGTCTCAGAAAGTGGACATTGAAATTTAAGAGTTTGCCTAATAATGTAAGTTCTCACATAGAGAAGCATATAGGAAGAACCCATAGTCATAGCACAAGTCTTAACACAACATAACATAGTAACGGTACTAGCCATCGCATCCTTTGCGGAGTAGGTTTGTGTGTGTTTGAAATGATGTATTCAGTGGAGGGAGATATGACTCCAGCTGCCCATGTCCACCCCCCGGGGAACTCCTTGGCCCTTGCGAACTTTCTCTCACCAGCCCTTTACAACTCCCCACATAACTCTGTATATGCTTTTCACAGCCACTCAGACACGAGCCAACTCAAGGCACCTCCCGACAATGCCAAATCATACAAGCACTGCCAGCACAAGACAGTAAAAAGCATCTATTAAAAATTAATCCACCCTCCTACTTCAAACACTCCCCAACGCCTCACTCAGGACAAAAATTTCTCTGAAGGAGCCTCATCACAGTGGTCATTACTTTTTCTGCACTTCATCTGTTCGAGAGTAGAATGACTCATATTTCTGCCGCTCATCTGATAAGGTCATTGATACCTTGCCATGCCATCTGTGCACTGCAGCAAAACTCACACTTAATTTTATGTGCAGCTGTGGAACCTTTCGCTCTATAATTATTTTCTATTACCCTGGACAAGAATTTGACCATTCATTTTCTGTTAAAAGTCTTAAAGATCTTCTTGGCCTGGCTCCTGCTGTGTTCAAACTTCAGTAGAGGGAAACCATGTCTTAAAACAGGATCACTTGAATATATTTCAAGGGTGTTAGGAGCCTCAGAAAGCTTTGTCAAGGCTCTGACTGTGACATTCAATTCAAATCTGAGAGCAACTTCAAATAATGGTGTCTACTCATCTTCAAACAGGCATCTTGCTGGGTTGAGGAAAGAGTGAAGCAATTGCTAATGGAAAATGTCATTATAGTTCTAATACAAGTTCAAATAAATATAAAAATAGTTCTAGTTTGCTTCCAGCAAAGACAAGACCATTTTGAGTATTGTAGATGTGGTACATGTTCAGCAGATAGTGCTGACAGCTGCCCCCACTGTAAGACAGTGAGGCTGTGATCGGGTTACAACATATGGGACAGCAGCTCGGGAAATATCCCCTCATCAGTCAGAGTGGCGTGAAAACCTCCTTACAGGCAGCTCCCCTGAGCCACTCCACACACGGCCTCATAAAATATTTAACCGCCAGTGTTGACAAGAAATAGGTTTTAAGAAATAGAAAGTCTCCCTTTAATTTCCCAAGTAAATGCATTTTCTGCTCTCTCAAAGGCATATATATACAGTTCCATATTTTTGACATGTGGCTAAATGTCTTATGTTTATTATGTTAAACCCCTTCATTATGAAATGGAAATAATGTTATGAGATGTGAAGTATGTGCAATACACAAGTATCCAGAAGTCTGTTTATCTTTGAGAAAGTATGGCCAATTATCTTACATTTGAATACTTATTATTGGACATACTGATTATTAACATGCAATAGCTCATTGTTTGAGTGAAGTGTCATATGATGAAGATTCAGTGAATTATATGTAATTATACAATTTTGGTCACCTGGCCATTGCTTGTTTTTTATGGTGACTAAGATAACCTAATCCATGCCAAGGCTGCCTTCTTACAATAGGTTATATAAAATTTGATCTTGTCTTTGTAGACCTGGGATTAATCAGTCTCTTTTGTTGGGCTTGTATTGAAATATGGCATTTTATATTATGCTCCTAAGAGATCCCTCTTGGATCATAAGTGAGAGGGAGACTGGTAAATTGGATGAATCCAATCATTTAAATTTGTTAAAAGCCTGATACATTGTTAGGAGAACAATAAGTCATAATTTAGGATGCTAGAGGAAGGCTATTCTTTCATTTTGTAAGTGTGCTCCAGTTTCTTTTCAAGGACTCATACAATATCTTGTCATTACAGAATTAATTACCCATACAGAGGAAAAACTGTGAGGCAGTAGAGGTGAAGGATGCACAATCCTGGTCCTTAGGTGTCTTCAACTCTGATGATCAATTGCACTGTGCTTTTTCTAGTTAATCTGATCATTTGAATGATCTCTCCTTGTCCCGCCCGTTTTTTGCGACTATTCTTATCATCTTTGATCTTAGAAATCATGTTTTTGTGTTTTCCCTTCTAAGACTAGGCCGACTGCTATTTTATTTCTCATCAGATAATAAAACGTATTTGCTTCCAGCGGAAGCTAGGATATATAGGACATTGTTTTAAAGCAGCATCTTTTTGTTTTTCATTTTCAGTCATTTTCTTTCTTGAGGGACTGTTACTCTTTGATGATGTGAAAAATTAGAGCATGGCATATTATACTAAGCTGATATATTTTTTTTTTTGTCCTAAAGGTTCGTCTTGAGTGGCCCACAGACCTGGCTGTTAGTCCCATGGACAACTCCCTTTATGTGCTGGATAACAATGTTGTGCTCCAGATCTCAGAAAATCACCAAGTCCGTATTGTGGCCGGTCGCCCCATGCACTGCCAAGTGCCTGGCATTGACCATTTCCTCATGAGCAAAGTAGCCATTCATGCCACCCTGGAATCTGCCAATGCCCTTGCAGTGTCCCACACTGGCATTTTGTACATTGCCGAGTCAGATGAAAAGAAAATTAACCGAGTACGACAGGTGTCCACTAATGGAGAGATCTCTCTTGTTGCTGGAGCACCAAGTGGCTGTGACTGCAAGAACGATGCCAACTGTGACTGTTACTCTGGAGATGAAGGCTATGCTAAGGATGCAAAGCTAAATGCACCCTCTTCTCTGACGGTGTGTCCAGATGGAGAGCTTTACATTGCAGATTTGGGTAACATTCGCATCCGCTATGTGCGCAAAAATAAGCCGTACCTGAATCCTCTCAGCATGTATGAAGTGTCCTCTCCCATTAATGATGAGCTTTATCTTTTCGACGCCAATGGTAGCCATATTTTTACACAAAGTCTGACAACAGGGGACCATCTTTATAATCTTACCTACACAGGAGCAGGAGAACTGACCAGCATCACCGACAAAAACAAAAATACAGTGATTTTCAGACGGGACACTACAGGGTTGCCTCTGTGGCTTATGGTTCCTGATGGACGGACATTTTGGTTCACCATTGGCACAAACAATGCCCTGAAAAGTGTTGCTGCTCAGGGTCAAGAATTAGCTTTGATGACTTACCATGGCAGCTCAGGACTCCTAGCAACAAAGACAAATGAAAATGGATGGACAACTTTCTACGAGTGAGTATCTCTTGAATAAGTTTATTATTGCAATTTACTATATAAATGATGGCATTGTGTTAATTATTTATATATTACCCATTGGATTGGGATAGGGCCAAGTAACATAGACATACAAAAAAGTTAATAACGGTTTGAGGCCATGCCCACATTGCAAATAAATAATAGAATGGACTTCCACATGGTGCAGCATTTGAGCTCAGGATTTCATGTTCTATCAAGCAATCTGTCCCTTAGCTTAATGTAGTGTACCAAGGGATACCCTGCTAACTGGATGATTTCAAAAGTGTGATTAAGCAGAAAGGCTGGCCAGGCATCTGTTACACCTTGCTGGAGGAATATAACACTTTGACATAAAATCAGATGCTCTGATTAATTTTAGCAGAGTAGACGTGTATCTCCTGTATAATTTGAGACGGTTGTACTAGATAAAAAAACAACAATGCATTGAAAATGGCAAAGTAGCCATGCATAGGGATTTCTCAAGGTATAGCTAATTGACTCCGGCCTCAACAAATTCAATTTCAGTGGGTAGTTAGAATATCCAATTATTTCTCTTGACTTTTTATAAAATGGCTGCTGGTATTGTCAGGTTTCAGCGGGTACTGCCTGTTACGTAATTATGAAAAAGATGCAATACAACAAAGAGGTACACGGATTTTGTACAAGCCTTATTGTCTTCTGTTGTCTATCACATATTGTCAAATTTAATTTGTATCTCTGTATTTAGATTCAAATTATATTTGTATCTATGTATTTAGATCATGCGTCGCAATTCTAAAAGCTAGTTGCTACTGAGATTAGCGTCAATTACTGACAACACGAAGTAGCGTAAAGATGGTTCCTTCACATCATTAGAAGAAAACTTAATCACTTAATGCAAGAAATTAAGCATTTTGTTTTGAATAAATCTATTTTCTTTTAAAAATGCAAAAGGATTATTATTAAACAGCTCACTTACTGTATATACGCAAGTACCAATTCAGACAATATGATACCATGGATGACACTATTATTACTACCTTCTATGCCGTCTTTTGATACCTTCCTAATTCAACACACTGTCAAATCATTTTCATAAACATGGTTCTTTAAGTGGATTTATGCAGCATACCTAATTTAACTAATAATATTTCTCTTTTCTTGTTTGCCTCCTACAGTTTTGTCAAAGATTAAATTTACCTCCAAGCCATTCCAAACACCAACCCTTTATTAAGAGCCAATAAAAAGTGTTGTTAAATAATTAGCTTTGAAGGTCACTTCACCACCCGGGGGTGCAAACAATAATTTGCTAGCATCCGAATGGCCATTTATCTCTGCTCACCAAAGTGCATAGCTAACCATTTTACCCATATTAATTATGTTTCTCGCATCCTGTAACCTAACCTATAGATCCAAAACATACTGTAAGTTGAATGCAGAAGGAAAACACAAGGACTAAGTACAAAAGATATTGTATACACATGGGTTGTGGTGTAACCATTGGCCACATGTGCATTGACATTTGCTGTACACAGATACTAAGCCGAACCCTAACCCTTTTTGCAGCAATGATAAGTGCCTATATTTAAAGGTTACTGTAAATACATTAAAACATGCAGCATCCTTGAAAAATGCCTAATAGCACTTTTAGCCCCCAATTAAGGGGGCAGTAATGCTGATTTTTAACAGAAGTAATTATGCTTCTGGGTTCACAAATCGACTGCTTCAAAATATTACAGCAATTTCCTGTAGATCCTGATTTCCTGATCCTTTGTTATTGAAAGCAAAACTCTGCTCTATTGCAGTGTTCAGTCATTAGTCAGCTGTGTTTTAAAATTATAAAAATTTAAAATAGGGGAATAACTTGGCCTCGAGCAAATAAAAGTGTGTCCAGCCTATTGTTAGGTCCCAGCATGAAAGGTCACAGAGCTAGGATGTGACACAAGGTGACACAATCTGAATGGACTTGTGACTATCCAGGGGGAAAGCATCCATCTCCTTCTGCTGAGCACCATGCCCCTGCGTGCCCCTCTTGTCCAGAGAAAGCAAGCTAATAGGCAGCGGAGTTGAAGCAGGCCAGAGCCATTAGAGCTCAGTGGTGGAGCCCTAGGAGTGGCTACAGCTCAAGGCCCTAATTGAGACAGTGAGACTTTGGGTCAGTGATCAAGCTGGGGCATGCAGTGTTGCTCTAGAATGAAATTTCTGTCGTGTGAGGTGAAGGCAAACAGGAACAGTCTCTTTGTCCAGTAAAAGGAACAGTCAAAAACAGCAGACCCCTGAAAACCCCCAACCTTAAGGTTAGAATGTTCTCACGGTAAAAACTCTCAATCTTTTAAAAGAGCAGAGAGTTTCTTCCTAGTAAAGTATTAGTTGTGCAAAAAGAAATGCTTCAAATATAATTTCATCTGCTATTTAATATTTTCTGAAGTGCATCTTTAAATCTTGTCTAGTATATTTGAGATCAGATAACATTTATATTTGGGACCTAACTCCTCTTCCACTATTCCCTTCCATTCTGGATATTTGAGATGGCAGCACTGAGGAAATATCTGTAAACCAGCGCCTGCCATCTCATTTATTAGAGGCTTCTTTACAGCATGAAGTAACATTGAAAAGGGCTTCCCAATCTGTGCTCCCACTTTGGAGTGCTAGCAATCTATATGATTGTTCATGTTGAGGCACTAAGTAAAATGAAACAATCTTGCCATTCATGTTTCTATATGTGATGGATACAGTGTCTCTCCAGGGCAATGCACCTCATTACTCATTTCATACTGTACGTAAAAATCATTTTACAGATCAAAAGATTATAAGCGCTAAGCAAATGAAGAAAGAAAGAAAAAAATAAATAAATAAAAATACATTTATCTATTAATACATTTTTTGCCTGGTCACTAAGGGTTTTGCTGCATGGTTTAAATGCTGGTGTTGATGCCTTTTTTGGTATGACAATAAGTGATACCAAGAGGAATGTGGCAGACTACCAAAAGCTCTCAATTCCTTTTTGTATTTACTAGTTCAAATTAGTTTTTGCTATGTCGCTGCATTTATCCATAGCTAACTTGCATTTATGATTATAATCAAACAGATCTCAAAAGTATAGCGAGTAAATGTTCAATGCCGCAACACTGTTTATCATTCTGTTCTAGTTACTACTTCTCTGCAGTTTCAGATGACATGCCCTGTTTGCCACTTTTAGCTCTGATCAGTGTATTTATTTGTAGGTATGACAGTTACGGGCGTCTGACAAACGTCACTTACCCCACGGGCCGGGTGAGCAGCTACCGAACAGATGCCGACAGCTCAGTCCGCATCCAGACAGAGGGATCCAACAAAGAGGGTATCACCGTCACCACCAACCTGTCAGCCTCTGGCACCTTCTACACACTCATGCAGGGTAGGTGTCATATTGTGCAAGTAGAACAGGTGCATAGTAACAACTGCAGAATCTAATGTCAAAAAATATGGCTAAAAATACATTTCCTTACTTGATATTTTAGTGCAGTTCATTATAAAATATTGTATGAAACATAGTAATCTACTATCTTGCACAGACAGATATTTGTAAAAGCATTGCAATTGTTTTATGTGAATCTTTATCAGAATATATTGATCAGTTCTGGTACAAAGCTTCTTTAGAGTTTATTTTAATAAAACATGTAGTGCAGCTCCAATTTACTAGAATTGAAACAAGAATTGATCCTCTGCCACATGACATTTCACAATTCACAAATTCAAATTCATGAAATTTGAGTGGCCCACAAGATCCTCCGTCTTTAGGATGTTTGGTTAAAACAGAAGGGCTGTCTGATGTGATGGCCCTTTGCACCTGATTTGTCCCATTGAGTTAAAAATCTTTGAGTCATTTTCTGATTGATTAATAGGTTGAACTTATGACACCCACAATTTCAGAGTTTATCCCATTCATAAACCTTCTGACTTAAACATCTGATCTGATTTGATTGACTGTTTGCTCTATTTCACTCTGGTTTTTAAAATATATAAAAAATTTTACTAGGTAATTTGACATTTTGTTACCACTGTGAAAAGGATTTTGTCAGATTACTTGTTTTATTGTAAGTATTACATTTCATTGTTGTATGCCCTATCCGATCTACAAGCTTCTCTCTAGGACTGGCTTTAATGAGAATAAGTATTCATCCCGGTCTATGCCAATGTGCAGACATGATGCAGGAAGGAGGTGTTGTCTGATGAATGTGCATGAGATGCTCAGTAGAAACATTAGTCACTGGACTGGGGCTGGAACACAGGCTGTCATCACCTAGGGACAGTAACAGACAGGCTCAGATTTATCCCCTGTGCTTCTGTTAGTGTGTGTCCGTGAGTGTGTGCATACAGTATGTGTTTCACCCTGCCCTTTCGGTGGCCACAAGCAAGCTAGCAGCTTTGATAGTTTTCACTCCCCTATATCCTCCAGGCTGCTGCAACAGCTGTAAAACTTTACTTTACTGGTGCTGTGAAACCTCTACCTATTGATCTTGGTTGTCACCGGCCCAACATTATTGCTGGGTTCAAGTTAAATACTGCAGTTAAAAGCTTTCTTTCTGCTGAGCAGCCATTTTGGGTCATTATGTTTCTGTCTCTCTGAGATGAACTATAGATTTAGTCTTTATTCATCAGGGAAAGGAGTTTTAAGGTTGTTTTTCTCTTTGTATCATAATCATAAGACCTCTTTTATATTCCTAGATCAAGTTCGGAACAGTTATTTCATTGGTTTGGATGGTTCACTGCGCCTCGTGCTGGCCAATGGAATGGAAGTGTCGCTACACACTGAGCCCCACCTTTTGGCTGGCACTGTCAACCCAACGGTCAGCAAGAGGAATGTCACTCTGGCCATTGACAACGGCCTTAACCTGGTGGAGTGGAGGCAAAGAAAGGAGCAGGCTCGAGGCCAGGTCACCGTGTATGGACGGAGACTGAGGGTATGGACTCACTGTACTACCTACACATTATTTACTGCACACACAGTACACTATAGATAAAAGAGACCCTGCATTCAAGAAACTACCCATGCCATATACATGATATAATAGTGCCTTCTGCTTTAACAAAATAAATAAAAAAAATCTTGAAAAAATCAAAAGTAATCTAAAAATAGTTTGGAGTTTTGTTACTTAGGGGTGGCACAGCTAATGAGGAGGTACTACTTTGTCTGTCACTGGCTCTACATTTAATGGCCCTATCATCTCACTGGAAGTGAAAGCTTCTAATGTATGTTACAGACAATGGCCCCAGGGGTGAGATAGGAAATGGGAGCAGCCTAATGGCAAGAACTGAAGGGATGAACAGAGCGGGAATCATTGAGCGACCTTGAGTGGCATGTCAAGTGATATTATGTGGGTGGCTGGGTGAGTGTGTGGCAGCGTGGGGGTGGTGGTATCACATAAAGAACAAAACAGAAGGATGCACAAAAAGCAGCAAGAGATGCAATGTGGCTCTGACTTCACAGATCTGCGTTGTGCAAACAATGAGCAGAGATGACGGCAGGAAGCTAAAATGTTGCCTGTTGTCTGTATCTAGAACACTGTGACTGCTCATGCAAAGCTTTGTTATGTTAGCTGTGTGCAGTAAACAGGTCCTCAGCTCACCCCTTCCATTGTGACACGTGACACTTGGGCTTTCCCCTCTTACCAACTTGCTCTCACAGCCTTCATAATTTATGTTGCTGGCGCACACAAAGTGTTACTTTGTACAGTAATGGTAGAACCTTTTTGACTGCTCCTGTAGCAATGGGAGATCATTTCATTTGGAATTAACAGATTTTAAATTCTTTATTTATTTTATTTCTTTATTATGTTTCATAATGCAGGGCATTTCAAAAGAGAAAAGACATTGAGTTAAACAACTAAAGATCTCTGATTTGTGCAAATTGATAATGTAAACAAAAAAGCTAAAGTTGAATAAATCATAAGTGCTGATTAAAGGGAGATGTCATTTGTAAAATTCAATATTGCAAAAATCTGTTGATTATCAATCTGTATTAATATTGATTTAGAGAATTAGCGATCAAGTGTTACTATAATCTTTTACACCTACCTTTTTTTTATATTCTTCTTTTGTCTAAGAGGATATGTTCAATTTAAAAGTAATTCCTCCTGAGAGGGTTTCCATTCTCATGGGCCTCAGATCTTGGCTATGAGAGTGTTTTCCACTCCGTCAAGTCTTTGGCCAACCAGATCATGAAACTTTCTCTTTCTCTTACACCTTATTTTCAACTGAAGGCAATCTCAATATAAGCACCCTATGTTGAGGGCTTCAAGAAACACCAAAGCAGAAGGACACCACAGTCAAAAGGAAATGCAATTTTCATTTGCAAAATTAAAAGTTCTTATAATATTGCTGTGGTATTGCTGTAAAAAAATGCAGCATTTCGGCTTTAGCTTAATCTTTGGTGGCTGCAGTATGGAGCTGCCTCGGATACAAAGCCTGAAAGCAGCTTTGTCTCTGCACTGACCTGGACATGGCCTCAAGAATTACTCTCTTCAGGGCTGTGATCACAGTGAAGCCAAGGGTCTCTCTGTGCAGTCGTGTGCATTCAGAGGCAAACTGTCATTTCAACAGTGTTCTGAATATTGTCGGAGATTAATTGATTTTGTTTTTCTATTTTCCCAATTACAGAAAAAGCGAAATAAAATAAGAGTAATTTAATCAGCTAAAATGTATAAATATATTAATGAATGTGGTTTCAATGTTTTTTGCATGAATAGGCATACTTCCACCAAAACTTGCATAAACAATGAAATATGGTAATTCTTATAGGTTGTTAAGTTCAATTGCTCCTGCAGTCCAGAGCTAATTAAAATAAATCTAATTAAAATAGTGAAAAGAAAAATGTTAAATAATCACATTGTGACTAAAGCTTTTTCAGAATGTACAACTTCCTGTTAACTCAAATTGGCCAGATGTTGGGACATGTTTTTGACATCCTGTTTTCCTTTTCTAGGTTCATAACAGGAATCTGCTGTCCCTGGACTTTGATCGGATAACCAGAACAGAGAAGGTATATGATGACCACAGGAAGTTTACGTTACGTATCCACTATGATCACGCTGGACGGCCCACACTCTGGGCACCAAGCAGTCGTCTGAATGGAGTTAATGTGACATACTCTCCTGGGGGCCATGTGGCTGGCATTCAGAGGGGCACTATGTCTGTACGAATGGAGTATGACCAGAATGGCAGAATTACCTCACAGATCTTTGCTGATGGCAAATCATGGAGTTATACTTACCTCGAAAAGGTATGGTCTTTTATTTCTCTTTTGTATTTACGGTATTTAAAAAATACCTAGAAATTGCTCAGGGTTAAGCTGCCACAGATAAAAATACAACGTTAAAGGCTTGTTGCTGTCATGATATCTTTCCGTTGTTAATGTGAATTTAGTATAAAACCAGACAGTGATGCTGTAAAGATAAAATGTGGAGGTGTGTTTGTGCAAGAAGCTTGAGATTTTAGACTGGAGCTAAAAGTTAACTTCAGCATACTTCAGCAGTGTTTGCACTGCTTTATCGGCAAATGCTGAAATATCAACAGAAATTTAATTAAAACCTGTCTGGTGCACCACAGACATTACACTTTGTTACGAGTCTGACAGCAAAGTTCATCCTGAAATAGCTCACATGACAAGAACAGAGTGAAATGTCACTTTCTACTCACTAATTGAAGGCTGGCTCATTGGTGGGAAGGTGAAGAGCTAGCTTAGACAATAAGAAAATGGAAGCTATTCACCTTGTTAATCGTCTACTTTAAGTTTTTTTTTTTTTTTTTTTTTTTTTCTCGTAAATGCTGAGTTTTGGCAGCCTGTTGTGACAGCTTTAGAACAAGTATAAAGACTTAATTTACTGGTCCAAAAAGGGAATAGATGGAAATCTTCCAGTTGTAAAAAACAGCTTGCTTCATATTGGCTGGATCAAAAGACACTCAGAAAAAAAGAAGCATCGTGTCTATTCACAGTCACTAAAAAAACATTTTTAAGATGAAAATAGATTTGTTCTGACTCTAGCTTGCATACTTAATATGTGATTGCTTTTGACATTTTGTTTGTCCTTTGTGATAGGAGGATTTGCACAATCACACCACATGCAACCTTATAATCAAAATAATACTCTGCCTGTTCTTCTCCACAGTCTATGGTGCTCCTACTCAATAGCCAGAGGCAATATATCTTTGAATTTGACAAAAACAACAGATTGTCTTCTGTGACTATGCCCAATGGGGCACGGCAGATCCTGGAAACCACCCATTCCATAGGCTACTACAGGAACACGTACCACCCCCCTGAAGGAAATGCCTCTGTGCTTCAGGACTACAGTGAGGACGGGCAGCTGCTGCAGACCACCTACCTGGGCACTGGCCGCAGGATCATCTATAAGTATGGCAAACTGGCCAAGCTGCTGGTGATCCTTTACGACACCACGCGAATTGATTTCTTCTACGACGAGGTGGCAGGAATGCTGAAGACTGTGAATCTTCAGAGTGAGGGTTTCACTTGCACTATTCGGTACCGGCAGATTGGTCCACTCATTGATAGACAGATCTTTAGGTTCAGCGAGGAGGGCATGGTCAACGCCAGATTTGACTACGTCTATGACAACAGCTTTCGCGTTACAAGTATGCAGGCTGTAATAAATGAAACCCCTTTGCCCATTGACTTGTACCGGTACGATGATGTGTCTGGCAAAACAGAGCAGTTTGGCAAATTTGGTGTTATATATTACGACATCAACCAAATTATCACTACAGCCGTGATGACACACACTAAACACTTTGACGCTTATGGGCGAGTGAAGGAGGTCCAGTACGAGATCTTTCGATCACTTATGTACTGGATGATGGTGCAGTATGACAACATGGGCCGTGTTGTCGCCAAAGAGCTAAAAGTTGGTCCATACGCTAACACCACACGATACACATATGAATACGATGAATATGGGCAACTCCAAGTAGTGTCTATCAATGACAAGCCTCTGTGGAGATACAGCTATGACCTCAATGGAAACCTGCACCTCCTTAGCCCTGGAAACAGTTCAAGACTTACACCTCTTCGTTATGACATCAGAGACCGTATCACTCGCCTGGGAGATGTCCAGTACAGGGTGGATGAGGATGGATTCCTTAAACAGCGCGGCAATGACTATTTTGAGTACAACTCAGCTGGGCTGCTTGTGAAAGTGTACAACAAAGTGAGTGGTTGGAGCATTAAATACCGCTATGATGGCCTGGGTAGGAGGGTGTCCAGCAGGAGCGCCACAGGACACCACATTCAGTTCTTCTACGCAGAGTTGTCTAGTCCCACGCGTGTCACGCACATGTACAACCATTCGAGCTCTGAGATCACATCTCTGTACTATGACTTACAAGGACATCTGTTTGCCATGGAGCTAAGCAGCGGTGATGAGTTTTATGTGGCCTGTGATAACATTGGAACCCCTCTGGCGGTCTTCAGTGGCTCAGGCCTCATGATCAAACAGATTCTGCACACAGCGTTTGGAGAGGTTTACCTGGACACCAACCCCAGCTTCCAGCTCATCATTGGTTACCAGGGTGGCCTGTATGAGCCTCTCAGCAGGCTGGTTCACATGGGCCGCAGAGACTACGACGTTCTCGCTGGCCGGTGGACCACACCTGACCACAATATTTGGAAGCGCCTCAATAGCAACCACATCGTACCCTTTAACCTGTATATGTTCAAGAATAACAACCCTCTAAGCAACAATGCGGAGATAAAGTGCTACATGACAGGTATAGTACCAGACAGTATGTGCTTTCTTTTTTTTTTTTTTTGTAATTGAAGTCTTTATTTATTTAACAGAACCAAACCAAACATCCCCATAATAAAAAAATAAATAAATAAATAAAAATAAAAAAAGACAGTTTCCAAACACATAATTAATTCACATTTGCATTTTGGGCCCTTTCTCAATAACCACTTTAGTCAGTCACACACATATACAGATACAGTAAAATCAAATTATTAAGTGTCTTTACATGTAGCTCCAAATAGTAAATAAAAGAGTATTACCAATAGAAAAGAATAGCGCACAAAAAATAAATAACTAAATATTCTCATTCAATCTCAGTCAAAAACCCGTCCCCAAGATTTGTCAAAACTCTCCATATCATTATTAATCCTAGCCAATAATTTTTCGTATGACACAATTTTCAGAATATTTTCTTTCCACTTGTTAAACTTTGGAGGAGATGGATCTTTCCACACGCTGAGAATTACTCGTTATTGTCAGGCCAATCCAACTTCCTATACAGTCCAGTACTCTTTGCCAAAAGAGGTAAACTGTCCCACATTCCCAAATTGTATGTAGAAATGTCCCTGGAACTGATCTGCATAGTATGTGCTTTCTATCAAAATTATGTCAATGTAAGATTATTTTAAATGAAATTACACTAACACATGGCATGAATTCATTATTGTTTTTCTTATTATAAGAAAAAACTTTATCCTCTATTATGCTATTTTACTTATTAAGTAATATTACTTAAAATTTGTGTAGTAGTTTGTGTTTAGACATATAGGTAAACCTTGGTGGCGAAGGTAACAACAAACTGAAGAACATTTTAATAGTATTGTCATTGAGACACCGTGTTTGTGCTCTGTTGTGGTGCATATATCTGGTGGCTATGGGTTCACAAGTGCTCCAAGGGAAAAACTGTGTACAGCAAAACACCTTTGGTTGTTAAACACTCAGATCTCTACCCTGGAAATATCACATCATTCTGTGCTGCTTTGTACTAGAGAGGAGGAAAAAGGCATTGAAAGCACCCCAGTGGAGAAAGGGAACACAATAGAACCATACAAACCTCAGCCAGGTCTGTTTGTATCGGGCTGGAAGCAGAACAGTATTGTCAAAGATACTGTGTGCTTAGATCAATCAGTTTTTGCCTGATCTCTTTCACAAATGTGTTGTTTGTTTAGGCACTACATTCAAGCAAAACTGTCATTTGGTAGTACTTGGTATGGTACGTATGCATGCATGTGTAATTATTTACCATTTACTAACAGTAATTTTTTTTAACTTTGTTTTCAACAAAGCCATTTAGCTGCTGCCAAAAAAAGAGAGGTGTTTGGCCTCACAGTCCACCATTAGGGGCTGACTGGCATTTAAATGCAAACTAGACTGCTAGGTATACTGTAGTAGGTCTGCCTGAATTGTGATTAATGGCACTGGCATTTCCATTCCATTCACTAAATTACCTTGGTCCTTTCATTGTCCTCAAACAAATTTGTATTTAAAAAGCTTTGTCAGGTGTCCGGAAGCACCAGCACAAATCTGTGACTTGTGTCAAAACTAAACACATTGAAATCGGTAACTTGTCGGCTTCACTTTGCTTGGTTCTATGTATGTAGCCTGTGTGTTTTTTAAACTGACCTAGCACAGTGAATTTAACTCAGCTCTGGTGGGTGCTGTTACTTTAAACAGATTATTGATGATTACAGAAATTTAAATCAATGTTGCATCCTTTTTCTTCTGTTCCAGCATCTGGTTAGAAAAAAATGAGACAGTTTGAAGCTTTAAAATATCTGACCTAGTTTCAGATGCTTAGAGATGAAATGAAATTACATTCTGTACTTAGCAGCACAGTGGACACTCTCAAATGTGACTTGGCGTCTGTGGGCCCCAGCTGTGTGTCATTAGTGTGGCACCTGCAGGAGTGGACATGAGTCATTGCCGCCATTTGAAGTGTTTATTATTGTCTGTCCCAAACAAATGAAGTGCTCAAACTAAGTGAAGAGTATTTCAAGAAGACAACCACTTGAGTCCATGATGCCAAGCTGTTTACCCCAAATTATTATTATTATTTATTTTTTTTACAATTATCCATGATCTGTCTTTGGCTCCAAATGACCATCAAATGGACAGTTTATGAAAATAAATGTAATATTTTTTTTCACAGATGTAAACAGCTGGTTGGTGACTTTTGGCTTCCAACTGTACAATGTGATCCCTGGCTATCGGAAGCCAAACACAGACTCAATGGAGCCCTCTTATGAGCTGGTGCGCACCCAGATCAAGACACAAGAGTGGGACAGCACTAAGGTAACACAGTCTTTCTGAAATTTCACCAACCTTTGACTTCACCGATCTCCCTCTTCAAGCTCTTCACATATTCTTTCCAGCATCATTAGCAAATAGACATGCTTTGTGAGCCACAGTCCCAATGGAGCTGCCAGCTATTATGCCCAAGCGCAACACAGTGAGCCAGGTCTGTGCCCCTAGTCCACATCTTGGGGAATGGGGTCAGACTAAACAGCCCTTGTAATTGCCCTGCCATTAGGGAAATTCTCTCCATTCTCTCCACCACTGGCCATTGATTTCATCTCAGGTTTACTCTGTTAGTCAAGGTCTGCAAAGTATCAGACATGCTCTGGTTTGTGCATTTATCAGGCCTTTTAAGTTGTCTCCAACCCACCTGAATTATTGACAAGGGTTTTAGTCTAAGCTTTGGTTACATCGACAGTAGTGAATGCCACCCAGGATGAGGCCGGACCCATGTCAAGTGACACTTGGCTGCTGCCTTGGTGCTATTAAAATGTGTTCTTATCTGAGTATAGGCCTGGAAGCTACTGGGATTATACAATACACCGTTATGTAAATCAGTGACCTGTGGTCTGAGCAAACAAGCAGAAGTGGAATCAAATCTATACTGAAATCTGTGCTGTTACTCCTATAGACACAACATTAGCAATTCTGTCTGTTTTTGCATGATTTTATTTACATTTACATTTAGTCATTTAGCAGATGCTTTTATCCAAAGCGACTTACATTCAACAGTGTTACATTTACATTTTAGTTGACGCTTTCATTTTAAAGCAACTTACATTAAGGTTTCAATCACCAGTGTTACAGCTGGAACACCACTGGAGGTAAGGAGGCTTAAGTGTCTTGCCCAAGGACACAACGACAGTATGAACTGTGGGGAGAGCGGGAATCGAACCGCATACCTTCTGGTTGAAGGACGACTACCGCTCTACCACTGAGCCACTGCCGCCCATACAACATGCCACATACGTATCCTAAAAGATACATTAATTTTACATGTTGAGCCCTATACTCGTGTCGGCCAGAGTATGTATGTATGGAGAATCAGTGAACTCACTCAAGGTAGAAATCTACAAAGAAACTGCATCACAAGAGCTATCAAATTGAATCCGACACATCCCACCTATTTCCACTTCAAATATTTGAGAATAGATATGATGGAATAGTGGTGTAGATAAGAAAGAATAAATGCAACACTACACAGTTGCAATTCTGAGCAAAGCAGTTGTTACCTTGGATCTTGCAAATGAACTAATCTTTCAAATAGCAGAAAACCATTTATCAGCAAGCAATTGAACCCTTTTGCTAGAAGGATTCAATTGTATTTTTCGAGAGAATAACCACAGCACTGTAAGCAAAGATAACAGACTGCTTTACTTTTCTCCATCAACCTAATGGAAATAGGGCCTCTGCTTTGCTAAAAAAATTAATTGACTTATATAGACAGCATTGTTGGGTTTGTTTATGTTCAGTTCATTCACAACTTCCAAAGTGAAATCTGTCCAGTTGAGATTTAATGAAGTAATTATATTACTGAATGCTTACCCAGCCTTTCAAGTAAACATTTAACTAGTCTCTCATTATGGTTCCATTGTGTGTAAATAAGGCTTTAAATAGCAAAGTCAACCTAGTTTTAGGTTTTCCTAGTGTTTGTGAATCATATGGGAGTCTTCTTTCTGCATACCTCTGGAGTGTGAACTAGAAGTGGGGAAAATGGAGATAACCAGCCATGATATTCTTATCTAGAAACCACGCTTGAGGAATGTGCTCTGATCTGTTGTACCACACGACAGATGCCCAGACCGGCCTAATTAAATGTAGGTTCTTTGAAGCATAAATATAGCTTTAAAGCAACATGTTGTATATCCTGTACACTTGACTTTTTTAACAGAAGGAAGGTGTGCCTGTCACGTCTTTTCATTGAAAGCCATATTTCGTCATGCTGCTCACAGATTGAAACGCAGCGTGAGGAGACAGACTGATGAGGTGTGCTCCACCCCAGCCTTGATCTCTCATTTGAGATGGTGCTGGGGGCTTCTTGTAGTTTTGCCGTGTGAGCTATTCCTCTCTGGGCGTCTCCCTGGAGGCTTTTTGAGGAAAGGGGAGGACAATGGCCATGCTGCTTTAGCATTCCAGGGACACATGACCTGCTCACCACAATGTATTGGCATTATAAACAAACTGCCACCCTGGGCTATTGCTCTCAAGGGGTGCACAAGTCCAGCTGCCCCCACCCTCAGATGGATGGTAGGATGTGGTTGAGCTGGTCACTGCAGCCTTTGCCACTTTGCCTTTGCTGTGCGCCTGTAGCCAGCTTTTGACTGAGCCACACAGACAGTTTTAGAATCTGTCAGGATGGTTTTGTATATGACTGGCTGATAGAAACTCCTCAGGAAGCGTGCTGCCTCTTATCATGGGCGATGGAAGGAAGGCACAGAAAGAAGGCCTTTTTTGTTGCAGCTTAGATGTGTTCCTGGCCAGTTTCCACTTCATATCATTCTCCTCTATTTAATGTTTCTTTTCCTTTCTCATGAGTATCAGCCGTCAAGTAGCATTAGGACATAATATTTAAAATATTTTGGCTGAAGGGACAGTGGTGTCTATACAGTGCTTTGATCCTAAAGGGAGGAAATATATGCTCTAGTTAGGAGTAACTCCTGCCTCATATTTGGAGCAGCATGGCTGTCACAAGACAGTTATTTCACCCTTTTTTAAAATATCATGCCCGTCACAAGTGATCAGAGAAATATGCATTAGCTGACAAACACTTCTGCCCACCTTAAGAAAGTGTGATCCATTTTCAACTTCAAAGCAGCACGACTTATTTTCCATTGATACTAAATGGGAGAGACCTAACTCATTATCTCCATCTGTCAGATGAAATGTTAACAAAACTCTGATCATTGCTGAGTTTTTTAATACATTTTAGGATCTTGAAGTATGAGCAAAACAAAGTGTGTTTTAGAGGTTGCCTTTAGAGTTTTGCTGTTATGAAAATTAGTTAAAATTTAAATTGACCTTACATACCATAATATTTTAGTATTGCTAATATAAAGAGTATGGACTAATTATATTTGGTATTGCTATAGTAAACACTATTACTTTTACGTCAAAAAGTATTGTCATTAGCCTTAAAAATTAAGACTGGTAATTGCAAATGTAGTTTTTATAGAATTAAAAAAGTGTAATTTCTATCTTGTAGGATAGAAGATAGAAATTACAACAAATTGTTGCATTTTTTTTTATAAATGGTAGCAATAATAAGTACTTCAGATAAACCTTTAGGCAAGGAGCATTCAGTTATATAGATCATCATGTGTGCTATTGTTTAAATGTACTGCTTATTATTATTCCAGATGGTTTTGCAGCTGTGTGACTCACCACACCCTCTTGTTTTACAGTCGTTGCTGGGTGTTCAGTGTGATGTGCAGCGCCAGCTGAAGGCCTTTGTCAAGCTGGAGCGTTTTGGACAGATCTACGGAGCCAAAAGTGCTGGATGTCCTCAAACTGAGGACAAGATTTTATTTTCTTCTGGGGGCTCCATCTTTGGAAAGGGGGTGAAGTTTGCTATCCGAGATGGCCGCATCACCACTGACATCATCAGCCTAGCCAATGAGGACGGGCGTCGCATGGCAGCAGTCCTGAACGACGCCTTCTACCTGGAGAACCTCCACTTCACTATCACTGGTGTGGACACGCACTACTTTGTAAAACTGGGCTCCGTGGAGGGAGACCTGGCCCTCATCGGCATGACGGTGGGCCGCCGCACCCTGGAGAATGGTGTCAATGTCACAGTGTCCCAGGTCAACACTGTGCTGAATGGCAGGACTAGGCGCATCACAGACATCCAGCTACAGTATGGTCCTCTGTGTCTGAACACACGCTATGGCAGCAGTGTGGATGAGGAAAAGGCCCGTGTACTGGAACTGGCCCGACAGAGGGCCGTGGCTCAGGCCTGGGCCCGGGAGCGCCAGAGACTGAGGGACGGAGAGGAGGGCTCGCGAACCTGGACAGAGGGTGAGAAGCAGCAGCTACTGGGCTCAGGCCGCGTCCAGGGCTACGATGGGTACTATGTGGTCTCAGTGGACCAGTACCCAGAGCTGGCAGACAGTGTCAACAACATCCACTTTATGAGACAGAGCGAAATGGGCCGAAGGTGACATGAACAAGGTGCTCTGGGACCAGACTCACATGTGGGACTTCTTGCCAAAGACGGTTGTGTACATGACCACTTTGTTTTTGTTGACTGTGCTCAACTTGGTTTTTAATATTCTGAAAAAAATAAAGAAATGGTTGCAATTAGGTGCACTGTATTAAAAGAAGAGTGCCCTTCTTTAACAGTCTTTGCCCTCCAAGTGCGGCTGCTAGAGGATGTACATTTGCCATGTTAGTGACTTTTCTCCTTGTCCCTGTTGGTGATTCTGTTCAGAGGAATCCAACAGGAGTATTGGTAATGCATTTTGTTCACTGGCTCACTCAGCTGCCAGACTTGCAGATTGTTATTCACAAGCTTGCTCCATTCTGCCTTTTCAGCGCCTCAGCCAAGGAGATTCCTTCTCTTTTAATCACTTCTTTTTAATACTTGAAGCCCTCATATCCCCAGCCATCCATAAATAATGAGAGAGATTCCTGTTGGCGGCAGAGCTCTTCATCACAACCCCAGCTGAACTTGTCAAAGCACCTTTATTTCTGTGATGTCTTGTGATTTTTTTATAGAGGTGGCTCAATTCTCATCTGTGGTCTTAACTCAGAAGGCAACATGCACCTTGACTGCATTCCTTCTTTATGGACAGCTAAATTAACAGTTTATCCAGTTTATAAAAGAGCCAACAAAGGGATATGATGTCACCTTTTGAGTGTTTTACATTTTGAATAATAAAAACAGCATAAATTATTCTCCGCTCCTATAATTGGACTGTGGTCAGACAACTCAATTATAAAACACTGAAGAGCCACTCTATACTGTGGGATTTTTGTCTGTATTAAATAAAAAAGGTATTTTACAGGAACAGTTTTGAGTTTTAGTTTGGTTTTATAAATAGCTATATTATGACTTAACAGTATAACAAATGTGAATTAAAAATGTGAACTGTTGTCCCTTTTCTTGTTGATTGTTGTACTTGAACAATACATAAGGGTGTTTCAACAAATGGAATAAACTATGAAAGATTGTTTAGTTCAGTCAATTGCTGTGTTTTACGTTAGACCTGCAACATTTTACCAACCTTGTTTGCAAAAGAAAGGCAGTGTGTGTTTTAAAAGAGCTTTAGTCAGTATTTCTCACCACTTCAAAATCAAGTGGTAGTAATCTATATAAAAAATTAAATAGGATGGTTAACTATTCACATCAATGATGCACAGCACATTAGCTTAGCTCTTTTGACAGAAAGACAGTAGCAGAGATGAGGGTTACAAATTGCCTCTGCCCTTAGAGCTGCACGCAGGTCAACATTCAAAGTGCTTTTTACTCTTCACAATTGGGCTGGTTGGGACCTGCAGTGTAATAGTCTCCGTTTACAGACTAAAGGTTGTCTTTATATGTCAGCCCACCCTGACATGCTGGTTTTTATTTTTTTATTGTGTCCTTCTCAGTGAACATTGCAATGGAAAGCCCACATCCACTCGTTTGAAAATGTTATGTTGAAACTTAAGTAGAGTTAGAACTATTTTGGAAATGGTGTCTTTCAGTTGTTTTCATATACTTTTCTAAACTATGCCAAGCCACTGCACACCCTTCTCATCATATTCTCATGAAGCTTTTGAACTTCTTTGTAGGTGTCGGTGGTGAGAGCATGACTGGCTGTCACGATCTGTATAAATGTTAAAGCAAACAATTTTATTTTATTTTTCTGATGTTGATTGAGTGCCCATTTGTTTCCAAAAACAAAATGTTTGTGCAACATATGAATGAAGGATATTTGCATTGTGGAATATTGCACTGAAAACTGCTGTGTGATAAGACTGTATGTTTTTTAAACTTTTGGACTTGTTTTAAGTTTTGTTCTAAACACTGTGTTTTTGCGCTTCTCTTTGGCCATGTAAATATGAAGACATCAAAGTAAGCTGTAAATAAAATGCAAATGTAGATAACTCTTAGAGCTACATCAGTAACCCTGTGTAGTTGGAAGGTAGAAAAAAATAAAGGGACTATTTTGTGTTTACCTGTGGTGTTTTCAGATATATTTGTAGATTTTGTTCCCTCTATAGCTTTTAAACATCTTCCTCACATTCATACATTGTATTTTAACTCAAAAAATTGCATATAATGTAATACTAGAGCTCCATCTGTGTGTAATTTTGTTGACTATACACATTGACACAGAACAAAAAGAATTTTATTGTAAATGCCTTAAACAAAAAAAAAAAAGGCGGTCTGTAGTGCCATCATTAACTAATTTGAGACTGACACTGAGCTAGAGTTGGTTAGCAACCAGTAAATCATTAGCGATAGACAGACATGCTCTGAACATATAATTGGGGTGTGTATAGCGTAATAAACAGTTGACTGTGCAGTAATCTTCAGAAAAGCACTATCATTAGTGTGATTAGTGGGAGCCAGGCTTCTTGATGATCCCATGGTCCTGTTCTCGGTCAATTATTAACACTACAATAGACATACAGAGTTTTAGTAAAAAACATAAACCAAATTGCAATGTGAACAGCAAACCTAGAGAGATGCACTCCAAAACTTGACTATTAATTAACCTGTCAAAGTTTAAGGCCAGACCTTTGATGTTTCAAAAGGTTCCAAGAGACTGTTTCTGAGCTTGAGAAGTGTGTGGGAACAAGTGGAGCTAAGGGGCTAATCCTGTTAGCAGGCGGGAGGCTCAGGAGCCCTGTGCCAGAGCATGTGGTGCGACAAGGGAGCTTCAGCGCACTTCAGCCTTTACCACAAATAAATACAACAGATGCTTTTACTTTAGCACATGACACATGCCAGAGACATGAATGCTGCTGAGTGGACTATGTTGTGGTGAAAACATAATAACAATATGCAAACCTCAGTTCCTGGTGCAGAGGACAGGCTTCAGTTAACCCTCCATGCATCAAATAAAGTTATTTTATATTGTTATGTAAGCCTGTCAAAGAATATGACAGTGATACACAGATTAGTGAATGTGTGACAGTTTGGGAAAAGGTGGAACGACACAGTCATGCCCTCATACACAAGATCATGCACAGTAATTGCTCCTTCATTTGAACTGTCAGTAATTGCTCAAGAGTGGCAAAAAACTATTAACAGGTATTGATTTACTGGCTGTCTGAGCCTGAATTAGTTTACGTCCAGCTAAATCCAAAATAAGATTGTAAGATTGATGATGTGCACCTCGAGCTAACTCTGTATATTCTCTGTGGTGAGATTGGTGTGTTGTGTGACAAAGCTAAGCAAATCAAAGTTGAACAAACAAGATAATAGAAATTAAAGTAGCTAGTGTTCAGTCATAAGTAACTGTAGGAAGAAAATTAGCAAAATAGAAACAAAAAATTCAAGTATTATTTACTGCCTACATCTGGATTTAGGTCACGTTCATTTACACCACATTAGAGACAATTAAATACATCCCCACATTTTTGCTTTCAGGTATATTATAATTGCATGAGTTTATACACTTCACAAGCATAATTACTCTCTGGTTTGTCCATTGTGTTGCTTATTTTGAACATTATTCATGATTATGCAAGAAGACAGGGAAAATGCTCTCTGCTGAGCCTGGTTTCACAGCTACAATTGGCAATAAAAAAGCAAAACCTTTTTCCTAAAAAGCATGTGTGGACTGTTTTATTTCGTATTACCTTTGCTTAGAGAGCTGCACATTTCTTTCACACTCCATCTGTTCCCGCTCGCTGATAATTCCAGCTGTAACTGTTGGATAAACACAGCCAAAGGTATTTCCTGGTAAAATCAGCCAAAGGTTGATTCTTGCTGAGGACCAGTCTTATGTTGCTTCAATGAATCCTGACCACGGTCCAGAAATAGCCTCTAAAACAAAACACCTGCGTTGTATATTAAGCTCAGTCAGTCTCAGCCACTGCATTACCTGACATATAACTGCATACAGCCACGTGTGTTCTCTTTTTTGTTTTATGTGCAAAATTCAGTAATTACATATTGGCATATACAGGTTGTCTTGTCTGCACAAACATGTTTTTTTTTTTTTTCTTACATCCCCCACTGGATTTTTATTATTGGCCAAACCATAATAACATCCAGACAAAAAAATAATATATCCCCTGCTGTCAAGGCATAAAGGGACATTTAGGTATTCATAGATTTAAACGATGTGCTGATTTCCTCCGTCAGTGACATCCACAGAAATAGCAATTTAAATACATAATTGTAAGCAATATACATGAGAGAAAAAAGAAAGTACATATCGCCATGTAGGTAATCAATGAATGGACATGATTGGCAATTAGAACAGAAATGGTATTGCAATTGGAGTACATCAATCATCTATTTTCTTTAACAGATACAGCCAACAGTGAGGTTTTGCTCCATGGATTCGTGCTGCTGAGCTCCAGCTGAGCTATCTCTTTACAGGCTGATAGCGATTCCCTCACTAACAGAGGCTGTGAGGTTTTCCAGCAACATGCTATCAGCTTTTCAAGACCAGCTAAAAGAAGACGACAATCATGAATAGTCAATTTCAAGTCATTTAATAATACAATCCTCTGTGTGTGTGGTATGGCTCTCTCAGTAATAGTAGACAAAGTATTTGCAATTTTTCCTAAAATCTGTTGACCTCAAGACATTGCCAGATCATGTGGTGAAAAGTGTTGATAGTATAATCTGAACAAATGTCAAAATATGGGTTATCTTATAGTTTCATCAGATGTAGTCTCCTGGGATATAAATAGATTAATCGTTAATATCTGTCTTCCAGAGTTATTTTTATGGCCAGATGTTTATGTGAGGATTTGACTAATTGTTTGTAGAGGTTAGAGACAATCCCACTGTTTTTGCCTTTTCCTAAGATTATATGTCAAGGGTGATTTTCCAAATTACAACCCCACGGGACACCCTGAGCATGCATCACTGAGCGCAACTGTAAATAAAAATAAAAAGATGTACAATTTTTGTATGTTGAAACTTAAGTAGAGTTAGAACTATTTTGGAAATGATGTCTTTCAGTTGTTTTCTTATACTTTTCAGATGCTTTTACTTTAGCACATGCCACATGCCAGAGACATGAATGCTGCTGAGAGGACTATGTTGTGATCAAAACATACTGAGCGCAACTGTAAATAAAAATAAAAAGATGTACAATTTTTGTAGATCTTGAAATTCTCTGACTGAGACTGTCCTGTCCTGTGTATGGAGCCCTTTGCGTTCCCATTGAGGAAAAGAGATGGGCTTCTCATCTATTAAAAAGTATTTGTGGAAGATTGGTGACTGTTAAGAACATTTACTACAATTCTTCATAACTTGGTTAACTTCATACCAAATTAAAATAATAATAATAATGTGTGTTATGATGGATCCATATTCTTGTTTGACTATTTTTAGTGGTTTATCAGAATATAAAAAACTAGACATATTGTACAATTGTGCTTTGATGGTGACCCATGCAACTAGATTATCCGATTTAAACCATGAAAAAAGCGGACGTCCGGTGAGTGTTCTCTAAAGCCCATAGGAACAGAAGCATGTTTTCATACAGGCTGTAAAGTAACTGGCGTCTGACCCTCCGCATCTGGCGAGTGGCCTGATCAACACCATATGCCTAAACACTTCACATTGTGCTTTCAATCATTCAGCCCTGCATCCCTATTTTTACCCGTTGTGCAAATGCTGGACCAATCATAAAACCTTATAGGCCTCGGAATGGTTAAGCAATTGGCTGTAAATGTAGGTAGAAGTTTCTTTTTGGCTCTCATTTCTTTGCCCAGTGACCATAATGACAAAACACAGCAGCAACAAAAGCACTTAGTAACACACAGGCTCTGGAAATGTGAGGTGGTCCTCTTTAATGTGTCATATTTCTCCAGGTCACACAAAGTCCAGGCTTTTGGAATGAATGAGCACAGCGCAGGGTGGATGTGCGAGACTAGCACCTTAAGCAGTATAATGCTGCATGCATGTAATGTGAGAACTATTCTTAACAAAAATTGCATCTAGGAGCCCTGTGAGAGTCCACCGCTGGAAGGCAACGTTCTCTGTCAGTTTCTGATGCATTACATGGCTTTCAGTGTCATTTGCTCCGAGATATGCATCAGAAACTTCATCGATACTCTGTGAAGTGGAGCCAAGCTAAAGCGGCGCTCACAAATCTACAGCTGTCTGTACAGTGATGCAGCTGAACCTGGTGTTAAGAAGTGGTTCGCTTCAAAGAACAGGTCCAGTAAAGAGAGAGGAGAAAAGAAGTAAACAAATCCCCTTTTATCCAATCTGATTGAAGATATCAGTAAATAGGCTACACATTCAGGTCAGAAAATGTACCTCTGCAGCTTGCAGGTACGTTTTACTCAATATAGCCACATCAATCTAGTAGGTTGGATTTGGTGTTGGGGTTTCATTTTATTTGACACTTTTACTTGTTTATTTGATTGAGGTTTCCTCCATGTTGCTGCATTTAAACAGCAATAGTTTGGTATTTCATTTCATATTAGTATATCCAGGCTTGCTTCACATCAGAATCTCTTGTCTCACTCATATCTCTATAAATTTCTTTGCAGGAGACATGAGGCACTCAGAGTAGACTTTGCTGAAGGGCTGCCCATACAGCTATGGAAAAAATTAAAAGACCACTTCAAAATGATCAGTTTATCTGGTTTTACTATTTATAGGTATGTGTTTGGGTAAAATTTACATTTTTGTTTTATTCTATAAACTACTGACAACATTTTTCCCAAATTCCAAATAAAAATATTGTAATTTAGAGCATTTATTTGCAAGAGGATAGTGATGACCACAGAAGTGGTTTTTTTTTATACTTTTCTTTATTAAATAAGATTTCGTTCAGGTGATTACCTAATCAGCACCTCATTCAGTAGAATGAGAAGTGCCTGTGTTGGGATTCAACAGACATTGGAATGGTTTCCATACTTGTAGAGATGCTGATTGCTAGCAAAATTTGCAGTGGTCTCTTAATTTTTTCCGGAGCTGTATACAGTGCGTGCTGCTGTGTGTTACAGTGACTGCTGATGGTGGTCTTGCTGGACCCACTGGAGGCTTGGGGCACAGCTGCAGCTGCCGTCTCCCATCACATTTCCCCTGACAGGTGTGAACAAAGGACCCAGAGAAATGTCACCACCGTATTTTTATAGCGCTCAGACACCTCTCGCATTCAGGAATTAAACTGCCTTTGCACATTATGCAAATCATATTGACAGCATATCTAATGCTTTTATTAGGGTAATTAGGCCTGAGGTCAGACTTGTCCATTGCAGAGGATAGACACACTTTCAAAATGAGGATTCATTAGCCTTTGAGTTGACTGGAAGGTTAACTAACACCTAATATCTTAAGACAGCTTATCGTGTAGCACTTTAGGACTGTGAAAAAACGTAGGTGTTATTGATTTATGCCTCTAAAATGAGCTCAAAGTGTTATCTGCTATGAAGTATATGACTCATGTGATCGGAGATCCATTAATTAATTCATTCATTCATTCATCTTTTTCCGCATTGTCCTGTTAGGGGTTGCGGCTGTCTGGAGTCTATCCCAGAAACTTGGGACCTTACACCCTGGACAGTGGCCAGTTAGTCGCAGGTCTGACACATATAGACACCTAGACGCATATATGACGCATATGACACATATAGATGCCCTTTGAGGCGACTGTTGTTGTGATATTGGGCTATACAAAAATAAATGTCTTGTCTTGTCTTGTCTATTTTGTTACATGTTTGACAATTTGATATCATTTTTTGTTCTAAATCGATTGAGTGGTTGTTTGTATTTGGTTCATTTGGTGCTTATTAACAAAACGATAATCAAACCTAACCTAAGTTAAGATCTTAGATCGACACATGCCTTTGATAAAAACAATCAATAATATATTTGAACACAGTGTTCCTGCCATAAAAATATAAAACATGAAATCAGCTGTTATATCTTAAATTTCATGGTAGTACATTTATTTTTCTGATTTTTCAGTGATTCAAGCAGAAAAAATCATGTTAAAATAATAAACTGCGAAAGTCAAGCCAGTTCCCTCTGTCTTCTGTTTGAATGTGGCATGTGTGTTTAGTGTTTGAAGCACAAAGCCTGAAGTCAGTCTGACAGGATTATTTTGGTTACAGAACCTTTGGGCCCATTATGAATACTATTATGTAGATCAGCCTCGGGGAATTTATGTCCACATCGTGCTTTTTGGATTGTGACATGCCTGGCCTCTCATTTCATTTACCCATACAAATAAGACTGCCAGTCCAACTGCTTTAAAAGCGATGAGAATTTTTAGCACATTCCACTGAACGAATTGTCTACTTTCATACTTTCTTTCATCCGGACCAAATTTTCTTCAAATGTAAAACTGTGGACCTCTAACAATACACCGCACACAGTGATGCAGCATATTCAAAAGCTCAGAGGCACAGACAAACCCATGCTTTTAATGTCCCTTTCTAAGTAACATCCAAGTATTTAAATGTTCCTTTCAAATGAGCTTGAATTAAAACTTGAAATGTGAAACACACACAAAGCCTTTTAGAGGGTGATTGAGATTTCTATTATGCACTCTAGTTTATGCATGAGTTTTTATGTTGTACTACACATGAACATTTATTGTTTTTGGCATAAATGACACACTACATGCATGTGGCAATGGGAAATTACACTCTGATTCTGCTGCACACTCAGATTTGACTGTCACCGTGGCTAACACAACACTCGTAGCTATTAAACCAACACTATGTTTATCTCTCACTGATGCAGAAAAGTAGCTTTTTGGAGACATGTAGATCCTGTCAAAACCGTCCAATCTGCATAAAATATCATACACAGAAGCAGACAGTGACATCGGCACTGCAGTGTAAGTGAATGTATTCCTCTAGGTTCTATTGGCCTATTTTCCATCTACACAACATCTGAAAACGCCTCAACAAAAAAACATTTGGTCCTAAATAATTCAACTGAAGTAATGTCAATCTTTCAATGTAAGGCTAAAAGATCTTTTATGCGTCTTTTAGCCTTACATTAATAGTTTAAATGCTACATTTAGATTCTACATAATAACATAAATTGATAATGCAATTCCCATTAGAGATGTAGCACTGGAAATCACATATTAATTAAATGTTGTTGGTTAATTAAATATCCTTTTATCCCTAGCCATTTTAAGAGTCACAATAGACTTTGATTCTGACTCTATACTATGACTTAGAATAGATTTCCAGGTTCTAGGGTTTCTGCACAGCTCAGTTTTTGTTAAATTAAAATAAAAAAATTTGTATGACATGTCAGATTTTGTATTTTTCACTCCTCCCTGTACAAACATAACTGTGTTTATTTAAGTGATTTTAAGTTCAGACGGGTCCTGTTTTTTTTATAATTAACACAGCAGCATATGGGCACAGGCTTTTGTTTTTTTATACATGAAATGAAAAAGTACAAATAGTGTGGCTGAACACCCACAACTTCATCGTGATGCAGTGAGGGAGGGGAGCGCATGAGCCCACATGGAAAGCCAAGACATTACCATTTATTGTTTGACTAATTAGGGGGTAGTTGTTTGTCTGGATAAACTGAAGTAATTAGTCATAGATTTATGGCTGGACGTCTGCTGGGACAGCCATCAGTGGGATTATTGTTTTGATCAGAGGGGAGAAAATGGTGTAGGAAAATATAATATTTCTAATCTGTGCAGGGTAAAGAGACATATGTACTACTCCTCTACGAGAACAAACCTTTTACTGAAGCATATTTCCAAAACCAGTGGGTTTATGAGCGTAAACAATGTGTGGAATAAGTGGTAGATGTGGTACAAGTGTTCCAGCTCATATCCAGTTTTGTGCAAAAAAAGCTTTAATCTTTTAACTAGATATTTTATTACCCTTACTGAAGTCATTTAGACGACTACCTTTATTTCTGGTAGGATTACTTGAGTTTGGATGCTGGGCACTACCTC
Source organism: Perccottus glenii (assembly GCA_024416835.2). NCBI lineage: Eukaryota > Metazoa > Chordata > Actinopteri > Gobiiformes > Odontobutidae > Perccottus > Perccottus glenii. Next base: position 13,809,373 of record CM044550.2, read on the forward strand.
TGTCTATTCTGTGCAAATGATGACATCCATGAGTTGAGTTCAATTGTGTTATGAGGCTAATGAGCTGCTATTGGCCTAATGCAGTAATACGTTACTAGGAGGCAGTGAACCAGTTATCATTCACTTCTCATCACGCCAGTGGGGCCTCAACTGAGGAGGTAAATGAAATAAATCAGCGGGGAAGGACACATTAATGATAGGAAAGCTGAGGAATGCTCTCACACAAATAGCAAAGAACAGCTCTCTGAGTTCATTTGTAGTCTGCTGTTAGTCCCAATGTTGATGGGATAGTGTCTGTAAACACCAACCAAGGAATAAGCAGCTCAACCAACCTGACAATTATCCGCTAATATCAACAATTATGACATTTACATTTAGGAGATATTTAATAGTAGTGGTGTAGAAGAGGTCATAGGGTCCTTATTGTGGGGAATTAGAGCCGAGCAGAGGGATGTCTGTCTGTGTTTGCTTGTGAGAGCCGTTTAGTAGCACAAAGCATGGCAGACAAAAGGTAATAAGTTACAACTCTGTAGAAGGTGCACAGCATAAAATTATTTTTTACTTAATTATTTTTTTGTATTTTTTGAAAGCTAATGATTAAATATATATACCATATAATGTTTGGTGAGAATGAATCAATGAGTCTTGTCTATAGAGAGTTTAATATTTAATTTTTCATTCATTGTTTACTGCTCATCTTGTTATAGGCCAAAGAGAGCCTATTCCATCTGCTTTGGGCATGAAGCTGGGTAACACATAAAGTTGTAGAAAAGAAGCAGTTGATAAATAGCACATTTAGGATTCACTAATAAAATGTTAATAAGGGGAAATATATGAGACAAATGTTTAGGGGATTTAAATGATTGGGGTGGGAGGTACAATGCTTTGATATTACACCTCTTCTCTTCTTTCCAAGCTATTCTTGGCTTCCTCGGGAGAGTCTGTCTCCTTCCAGAGAAAGAAAGACAGGAGATAAACTGGTGTGACATTTTTCAAGTTGAACATCCAACAGTAAATGCTGTGCACTCAGCCATGGAATTTCCATTCATTGTCATTTAAGGCATAAAAGTGACCCAAATGTGCTGCATGTTCAATTTGGGTTTGCAGCAGAAAACATGTCGCTGCTTTCCATAATCCTTGACCTGGGGCTGTGTGTTGTGTGTTGTACAGCTGCTGTGTCCTGAAAGCGTCTTTTTACTTGCCTTATTCTCTTTTTTGTTAATCTCACATTGCCTTAGAGAGATTAAAAAGACTCAAACATCTGGCAAGATATCAGAGAAAAGTGTCAGTTCAATATCTATTCTCAATCTCTGCTACCATCAGCTTCAGCTGTTATGTTCAGTTAATGAAGAAGGGCACAGAGGAGTCATCAAATCTTTAATATTTGGGTGTTTTTAAGACCAGTCTCAAAAAAAAATGCTTGAATAAAACACTTATTTTTTATTACCAGGAAGGCAATAAAGAACATGTTCTTGTTTATAATTAATGACCTGGTACAATTGTGTGCACCACAAAAAGCCTATTACATATATGAGCCGATGCAGTGTGTGAACAATGATGCAATCAGTGATTTACTTTTTTCCACCACCAACCTTGTTTCACTTCCTAAAGTATATAGAGCTCAGACACAGCAAAGACACCGCTCAGCTCCATGGCAACTTGTCAAATCTGCCCGCAGAATTAGATCGAGCAACTTCAATGATGCAAGTGCTTTTTAATAACCACAGTGAAGACTTACACAAAGTAATAATGTTAGAAAAAAGAAGTGAAGAGAACTCAAGGAGAATCTGAATAAAATTGAAAGCCTTGAAACTGACAAGGCTTGCGCAATATTTTAAACAGTATTTTTTTGTTTTTCTTCGGAAAAGGATGATGAGGGAAATAAGTGGAGCAGACAGTCAGGTGGAGTACATGAACCAGCAGAGACATTAATCATTTATTAATGTAATTTCTATGGAATTCTTATGTTGGATTATGGAGTGCACAGTAGCAGAGTAGTAGCATACCTGTCTTACACCATGAGGTTGTGAGCTCAATCCCCCATGGAGTCGGCATATTTTCCCTCTAGGTATGACTCCCTCTACCCGCCCAAATACCAAATCAAAGTTGCCCATTTGAATCAGTGTGGGTGTGAATGGTTGTCTGTCAGCCATTATGGTTGCTCCTTCCTTGTTTTCCCTATGTGCCCTTTCTCTTTTATTTCTTTTATCCTGGCTATAGGGGTCAGCTCCACCTTGACGCAGAGAGAAGCTTCCAGTATTCAAAGAAAAAATTGCTAACATTGACAATCTAACAATAATTGTAACAATAAAAGACAATCCAATACATTTACCTTGAAAGGTGCAGCTGAAACTTCAAGAAACAAGTTTTTCCAAGTTGCCGACTGTTGGAGCTGCTTTATTAGGCCCACGCTGACTCAGAGACACTGCTCATGTAAAGTGTAGGTGAAGCGATGCAGCAGTCCAAATCTTTTTCACTATGGGTTGTTAGTTCTTTTTGATTTGTGTTTGGCCGCCTGTCACCAAAACCCATTCCCTGAAATCACATCACTATAATGGTCTAATCAGCACTTAACGAGCCATGTTACATAAAATCGATGCCACTTCCATTTGAGAATGCAGAATATTTGGAGGAGCTCGTGAGGTCTGGTGAAAAGGGCAGAGCTCTTGTCAATATGGTGCTGTAGTCATTGCTGGACAACCAGGCCTGCTGAAAGCACACGATGCACTCGCCCTCAGTTCACTGATCCTCCTGAGGCTCAAGCTTTTACAGCAAAATCCTTTGTTATGCTGACTAATCACATATTGATTTTAACAAGTCCAAATAAGGTTGTTAGGCCACTGTCAACAACTCCTATACCTGTAAAGGCCTGCAGGGCATTTCTCTTTAAAACAACTCTACTTTAACCAGACATTATATAATTTCCTCTTCAATTGTCTCATTCATGCAGAGTTTGAGATTTGTGTAGGAGGAGCACAGTGGAAATATAAATAAATGACATTAAGCGTCTCTCCTACTTGTCACAGAGATGTGTCAAACCTGCAAAAGAAAGCTAAATTACAGATAAAAGTATAGCGTAAGACCAAATCTATTAAAACATAATTCCTTGCTGATACAGTCTTTATAACTCTGGACGACGTGCCAATGAAATGCAGCAGGTCCTTAGCATTATTCCTGATAGAACTGCAGAAAGAACATTACAATGCGAGCTTGTTTCCATTTCAGTAGACCTTGGAGCTGCAAATGAATAATATATTGCAAGCAACTCAGAGGTAAATGAATAAATCTGGCTTTTAGTAGGTGGGGTATTTGCAAAGAGCAAAGGAAAATGTCATAGAGCCACAGCACTACCATGTGGTCAATTAACATACTGCAACTGATAGAGATACGCAGAAGGTGGTATTTGAATGCAGAATATAACACAACTGAGGTCTTTTGTTAATTTATTTGCATCAAGCAGATCTTTTCTTCTACAGATCTGCTCGTGTTAAAGGGCAACATGACACGTAGTTTTACTTTCAGGCAGCATTTATACCCACTAATGGACTTACAGAGATAAATGCTGCTGCAAACTCACACGGGGCTGTTACCACTCAACAAATAAGAAACGTGCACACTTTGTCTTCATGTCAAGAAACCATCAAAAATTATTTGAGGCTATAACTGTATTGATTTTCAGGCTCCCTATTTTGAGGTTAAAGGTTACATTATGTTTCTTTAAATTTAGAGCATGTGTAGAATGGCTCCACCCATGCAGGAGATAATTAATATCAATGACCCCGCTGCCTTTTTAGATGCATCATGTTGGGCCTAATGATCATGTGTCATAAGCTGCCGGAGGTGCAGACTTCAGCTCTGTGTTTGCTGCCAGAGACAGACCAGGGGCTCCAGAGCTGACAGGCGAGACCAGGTGAGTAATTGTCGATGGCATCTTATTACATTGCTGGCCTGATCTGATTTACTCGAGCAGCAAATGGTGGGAATAGACCTAGGGTTGTCGTGGGTATTGAATTAACGAGGTTTACGCACAAATGGACCCGGTAGTGACGGCACATACATCACACAAGATTAAAGGGAATTTTCTAGTCCTAGTCTAGTCCTTGCCCCACAACTGAGTCACTCCATGTGTTAACTATTTGCTTTTCAAAATATGTTTAATTTTTCATGTCTGGGTCTTGACCTTGTTGGAGGCATCGTTTAATCTAATATTAGCAGTGTGGCCATAGATGGGATCTCCGGGCGACGAGCATGCTTCTGGAAATGTGTTATATTTATGAGACACTAGCTTATTAAAAATCACTGACTGGGACATTTAGTGATAAAATTCTAATATTAATTGTAGCAAGTAGCGACAATCAAGTTTCTATAGAAACTCTTGTTATAGCTACATGCTTTATCATATAAAAAACATTTTATATTATATTATATTATATTATATTATATTATATATTATATTATATTATATTATGTTATGTTATGTTATGTTATGTTATGTTATGTTATGTTATATTATTATATTATATTATACACAATACAACTTTTCCCGTTAGTTTTCAGAAAACTACAGCACCCAGAAACTTTAAATCACTCGGCCGACTTGTGATTGGATAGACATAATCCATGTGACCGAAGTCAACCAATCGCGACCGATTCAAACAGGAAGCTTAATTGTCAGGAAAGAGACGACGTGAAAGTCAGCCAGTTTCTCCATATTATGTTGTATTTAGCGTCTGTAGTTTGTTGTAGTACACGCTGTCTTATTCATCATGTTTCATGCCGCAGTTAAAACGCTTTCTAGGGGACCAAGTTGCTCTATGTCTGCTGGGTTACTGTCAGCTATTCGACATTATTGTCGAAAGACACCGGCAAAACTACGAGTATCTGAAGCATTGTCCGGTGCAGAATTGGGAGCTGATGTTACAATACAGGTAGTAAAATGTTAATTACTACAAGGTTGTTTGTATATTTAGTGGCAAGCTAATAGTAATCGTCTGGTGGCATGAATAATCCTTACACTTTTTTGTGTAGCTACACGTTTGTAGCCTACTGTAAAATGTAATTGTTGTGTTTGTTTTTATTTTTATGCAGTTATTTTATTCATTGTTATTCTGTGTATTTTTGGATAGGGCTGGGTTCGCTCTGTTAGACCACAGAAAGAAAACCTATTTTTTCATATAAATGATGGAAGCTCTCTGCAGTCCCTTCAGATCATTGCATCTTCGGACCTGAGTAATCCGTAAGGAGTATTTCAAATGAATATACTAATATTTTAACAAACTATAAATATGTACAAATAATTTATAAGTAAATAAAATTAACGGCAGTTCTACGTTTTCTCTGATGCAGGTTGCTTACTTTTGGGAGTGCTGTTGAGGTCACCGGTGTCCTAAAGAAAAGTCCTCACCAAAATCAGCCTTTTGAACTAGAGGCTGATCTAATTCACATAGTTGGAGAATGTAATCCCGTGGTATGGAGTTGAAATTACATTCAAGTATTTCTATCCAAATATTCAAAACATTTTAATAAATAAATTACATATAGGTCAGGTTATTAAAACATAAACATCTGTTGATCCTATATGTTTCAGGAGTTCCCATTTAAAATCAAAAAGAGGCATAGCCCTGAGTATACTCGCCAGTTTCCCCATCTAAGGTGTAGAACAAATTCCTTTAGTTCCCTGTTGCGAATACGAAGTGAGGCCACTGCAGCTATTCACTCATATTTTAAGGTGAGGACCTCAGTTGAGATTTTTTACAAAATGCATAGGAAATGGAGAGACAGGAAGAAATTACAATGAATCACTTTTTTTTTTTTTTTTTTTCAGAAAATGGCTTTGTGCAGATTCACACACCAGTGATCACATCTAATGACTGTGAAGGTGCAGGGGAGCTCTTTTGTGTTGAGGTATCAGCAGACTTCACAATATTAATTTACGTCTCCAGTCACATTGGGTTACCTGGCCTTATTGTGAAATGCTCAACCAGGAGTGACTTTGCTGATAACACTGATTTGATGCTTTTACACAGGCGTCCTGCCCACAGACTGCTGATGATCACAATTTCTTCTCTGTGCCAGCCTTCCTTACTGTGTCTGGACAGCTTCATCTGGAGGTGATGACAGGGTAAGACACACAAAAATACAGAGACTTTTTCTGTCTTATGTTACAAGATGAGACATGCCCTTTTATAATTATCCATTGTCTATATTTCTCAAGTGCCCTCTCTAGAGTTTACACTTTTGGACCAACGTTTCGTGCTGAAAACTCCCAGAGCAGGCGTCACTTGGCTGAGTTTTACATGGTAGAGGCTGAGGTCTCCTTTATACAGTCTATAGAGGATCTAACAAGGTACATAATACACTAAACACCATGGCCAATAACAAAATACTACAGTAACAGTCATACACTAATCTTAGAATTAATCATCTGGCAACATCGTTATAATGTCATCGCATGCAAATACAGTTTATTCAATTATTAAGGTGGATTAATTGTACAATAGACTTTTGTTTTGATTTCAAATATTACAATGTACACTAAAATTTGACCGCATCTACAAGAAGTATTGAATGGAATCAAGAATAATGTGAACTACTATATAACATGGTTGACAGTTGATTGTTTGATCATTTTTGTTGTGTTTTGACAGAACAAATAGCTTTCACTAGAAGTTGTTGTTACGCTGATCCTAATTAAATTAAAAAATATGCATTTGTCTATTGCATTTCTATACACAATAACATAATTTATTTTAAAATGTACTTTCTAGAAACTTGCATAAAAACAAACTTCCAAGACAATAAATATATTATATACAAAGTAAAAAGCAATCACAAACAATAATGTAACAAATAACAACGTTTTGGCAATGTTGTGCAAATTTTTTTTTCTGTTGTGTAGTATTTATCGAGATTATATTATATTAATATATACTATATTTAGGTTTTATACATTTAAGGTGGATAAAAGTGTCAACTGAATTATTAATCTTTGAGTAAGCAGACAATTTATTTTATCACATTTCTTGTGTACTAATGAACAAATTTTAAACCTACTTTATGTGACTTTCAAGTAGCTTTTGTGCGCAGTTGCACTGGAGCTTTAATCATTAAACTGTACTCTTTTAGGTCATGGAGGACATGTTCAAATCAGCCACAGAGCATGTCTTGGCTCAATGTACAGAGGATGTGGATTTATTTCACAAGCATGTGACTCCCAGACACCGGGTGAGATCTCAAGGACACTTTTAACTTAGGTTCATACCTGTACTTACAAATAATAATAAATGGCAACACTGTTTCTTAGGATACTGTAGATGCTATGCTAAAGAGGAGGTTTACCATGTAAGTATTTTCAAATAATATATATAAAAAAAATATATTAAAACAAATAGAAAGAATGTCTTGAACATCCTAATTCTCATTCTGCCCTCAGTATTTCATATAGCGAGGCTATTGACATATTACAACGTGGCTCGCAGGAATTTATCTTTCCAACAGAAGTAAGTTTGAAAAAAGTAATATGTTTGCTTGTCACTAACAGTATCACTCCACAATTTCCGTAACCAATCTCCTTCTACAGTGGGGCTGTGACCTTCATACAGAACATGAGAAGTATCTGGTCAAACATTGTGGAAACCTACCAGTCTTTGTCACTGATTATCCTTATGACTTGAAGCCATTTTATGCAAGAGACAACCAGGATCATCCTGAGCATACAGTAAACCACAGTTGATTATACAGTCAATTATTTATCTATTAATGCCCTACTTTGTAAGTAGTTGTCATAGTAATTTGCATTTCCCTATAACTTTGTGCTTGTCTGACTGCTCTGTGCAGGCAGCTGCAGTGGACCTGCTGGTGCCAGGAGTTGGGGAGTTGTGTGGAGGTTCACTCAGAGAGGAGAGGCTTGGTCTGCTCATAGCTCGGTTGGAAGCGTAAGGCATCCTTCCTAAGCTGCATTATTGACTGCATTATTCTTAATCGCTCACAATTTAGCAGTGGCTGCAGGGTTTCAAGCACAAGTATTGTCTGTTACTGTAGCATTTTGTTATATGCCAGAACTAACAACCCCTATTGAGTGATTAAAAAAAAAATGTCAATAAAAAATAGTAAAATGACTTGGTAAATGAAAACGCCTTAAAATATGCACTCATGTCACTTAATGTCAAAGATGTGACATATTTCATTAGCGTTATTTTTGTTGATGTTAGCTATGTTAAGCTATCTAGGCAGCGTGTCTTGGCAACTTCTGACTCAAGAAGAGCAGTGAAGAAGTGTTCAACCTGTCGTGCCAAGGGAGATGAAAGTCTGAATTTGACCAGGGTTGCTTGTTTAATCTTTTTTTGCTCTTTATTGTAAAAAAGATTTTCATGATTTCCTGGTGTGCTTACTTCATGCAAAAGGAAGATGCAAAGTTGTATTTTTTTTTCTAACTTTTAGCATTGCTCTATTTTAGGGCTGGATTGAAGAACACATACAACTGGTAAATATAAGCAAATCGTAATTACTGGTAGAAATGCTAACAATACTAATAATGGAATGACGTTTTGGTTTTCTAACAGGTATCTGGATTTAAGACGTTTTGGCTCTGTTCCTCATGGTGGCTTTGGAATGGGATTTGAGAGATATCTGCAATGCATTCTGGGCGTTGACAATATCAAAGATGTGGTTCCGTTTCCTAGATTTTCTCACTCATGTCTTCTGTAACACTTACTGTCATGGGAACTTCAAAGAGTTTGGACATGGTTATATCATTTATTATTACGTTTACTTCACCATGGTGGTTTCTGCAGCTGGAATATTATTACAATTTTCTGTGCAAATGTATTTATTGTTTTTATTGTTTGTGATCAACGTTAAATCAAAGTGTCAGTGAACATGGGTTTCTAATAAAATAATGGTTGTAATACTTCAAGTTTCCAGCAGGTGGTGTATTTCTCATCTCTCCCCGCCGTTGAGCTGATTTTCAAAGTCAGACACAGTCTACTGTATGATTAAGTAGCCTCCTTAGTTGCTGATATTTTATTATGTTATTTTCTTATAAGAATAACGTTGCTTTATTGCTTGGTTCCCATAAAGCATATAATAGCAAATAAGTAACAAATTTTAAACATGTTTTTGCGTAAGTTTAATTTTACATGTGCTTTTACACCATAATACAGTCTTGTATGCTCCTGAAAATACTTTATGGGTATGTTTTTATTCCCATCAATTGGCCCCGGCTCAGCCCAACCCTCTGTGCTTGGTGGGCGTGGTATGAGTTGGGAAAACAAACTGCAGACACCCTGTGATACTTCCTCGCCCTGCATCAGTTGAGTTCCCTCGCAGCTCCTTGCCTGCTGCCTGTGCGTAAATAGACGCGTCCTCCACCTTTTCCCCACAGTGGTGGAGGATTAGCGCGCGGCTTAGTGGGCACTGTACTTTGAGGGGCGACTCAACAAATTCTCCAAGTGGCTCAGCTCCGCTTTGCTTTATTCAAATGGGGGGAGCGTACGGGTTTGGGACCAGCAAGAGCCGCATACCGACAAGTGCTTGAACGGCCTCGCCATGATTGGAACCGCCATGCACTAGTGACAAACGGCAGTTAAAGAGCAGCGACAAACGGTGGCAACCATGAGCGGAGGAGAAATCATCTTCCAAGGTTGGCTCAGAAAGTCACCACCCGAGAAGAAACTCAGGAGATACGTAAGTCGTTTACTTTGATTCAGTTTGTGGCTTGTTTCTGTCCATAGCATCTTTCCTGTAAGGCGCCGAGTCAAGTTCACTCCAGAGCAGGTGCATCCTAGTGTAGCCATCTGGACAACCATTGCTTTAACTGTCTGTTGTTATAGTTATTTTAATCTACTTTTATTGCATAATAATGTACATTGTATGTGTCTTTGTGGCACCTTATATGTGGGCCACGCACTACTTCTCCAACAATATGGGTATATGTGTGTTAAATACCCCACAACTGTCCATGTTTTTGCCTAAACAGCTCTGGTGCTACTGACACATTTTGTAAAGCACCGTTTGGCTTTATCTGATCATGATGGGATAATGGTTTATTAGAGAGGGCCAGTTTTCATGTTGACCAAGATGGCCTATGTCACAACAATGGTGATAACTAGGTGCCTTTTTGAAAGCCATATGAGACAAAGCTGTTAAAGTCTCCGGCTGGGTGCTGGGTAAGAGAATAACCACAAATCAGATAATAGGATTTATGGAGGCTGATAGAACCATGAGACAATCTCCTATAAATACAGCTGTCCTCTGTTTATGTATGGTGTTGCATTACTAGGCCTCTCCATGTTCCTACTAGCTGACTTTGCCATGATGTCATCACACTGTTTCATCTGGAAATCCATCCTCAATGTCTTCAAATGCCCCCACCCCCAGTCCTCCTGTCATTTCCTCATTGTCTTCCACTTAAAGCTGCCTAATGTTTACACAGAGACCACCATGGCCAGTATGGAACAACAGCTGTGAGCGAATAGAGGAAAAACTTGCTTGGTTCATAACAGCACTGTATAAACAACAAGAGCAAAAGCTCCCACAAGACCTAATGGAGCTAACATAATAGCCTTCCTCAAGCAACAGAGTGAGAACACACAGTCTCACCCTGCCTCTCACAGTTAGCACTAACCTATAAACAACTACGCACACTTTTGAGATAGAAACAAATGTCATGAGACAGCGTCCACTACAGACAGGCTGGTGAATGCCATAATCTGTCCATCTGGAATTCCTTCCAGTTAAAGTCAGGCCACGGACAATCCCGGCATTAACTCACCATTGCTGTCATCTGACATTATTGACGTCCAGATGAGTGTCAGATACTATTTGTATGTTCCATCGTTTTTTGAGAAACAATGACCTATCATAAAAGTAGCCACTAGAATGAAAAATGTCTACAACCTAAATAAAATTAGCTTTATCTATGTATTGATAAGTTTAACATACTTAAAAGTGCTGTGTTTTATAAGTGATATATATAGTAGATATTACATAAAAACCTGTTTGAAAGTTTTAAATTGTCATTATTCTGTTTGTTAGATCATCCATGATAGCATGTCATTAGAAAAGAAACCTGTGGGACTGATTATCATTTTCTGTTTCTGCAGTGTAAGAGCGTAATAAAGACATAGAGACATTCTAAAGTAGGCATAGACTAACATATAATCCAGTTTATGTCTCTGAAGCTAGATGTTTCTTATTGTCTTCTGCTGTACAGAAGTCAGTGACTTTGTATGTCATGTAAATACAATACACTCAGACAAGCTAACCCTCTGACAGCCAATTTTCTAGCTAGCAGTCCTCTCTAAGGCATTTGAGGCCTGTGTTTGTTAATCAGTAGATACTTCTTGAAATGATTGGTCATTGCAAATCATGTCTCAAGGAAGCTTCCTGTAAATGCGCCTCTCAGAAATGTAGCTGAAAATCAAATGCAGCTTTAGGAAAAACATATTTCCACAGTGAGGTTGGTATGCAAATCATATGCAAAATTCTACTGGTGGCGAATACAGGAGGCAACAAGTTTATGTTCACGTACAAGCATGACTTGTCTCAGTAAATGTTTTCTAACTGCTTACAAATGTGATTAAGTCATAGCTGTGAGTCACACTTTATATAGGGGCTTGCTTGCTTAAACACGTGTGTTTGTGTCAGTTTCAAAATGTAACTTTAGTTATCTGTAGTTATACTTTACATTCACTAAGCCTCTACCAATGAATATGTCACAAAACTAACTATATGCCCTTAATGTGATTCTTAGTGGCTGGTGAGGGTGTCCTTATTGCTCTTGCTGAAAAATGTCTATTTGGGGAAAAAAAAAAAAAAAGGAAATTGTTTTCATCAGGATCTGGTCAGAGAATATGCCAATCATGTCAGATATGAACTTTGTAGCTTGTATATTGAAGTAGTTTCACCCCAGCATCAGTTGTCATCTGCAGTTACACCATGACTCATAAGGTTTACTCTTGCCCCCAGGTAGGGAACAAGCTTGTGGGCAAACCCTCCCTGCTGTCCGTTGCTGTATCTGACATTACAAACATGTCTGGTCACATACAGTAAAAACATTGTCACATTCCATTCTGATCATATCGTCATGGTGATAGCAGCGGTCAGTACCTTCTGCTGCAGCCAGGGCTTTGCTATTGTGTCTTTTTGGACAGTAAACATGAGTAGAGAGGATAGCAGGACTACAGCAGTCCCGTTCTGTGTCTCGCTGTCAGCTGGACACTCACTGTTGTTTTGCACAGGGACTTTGGGAAGTCCTTGCCCTCAGAGGTCAACTCCAAACGCCTCCCAGTTCCTGCTTTGACAGACATCAGGCACTCTCACAGCCCTTTTCCTCCTTAAACTTCATCTGTGAGTCCTTGTATGTCCTTGTATGTCCCATCAGCCCAAATATCTACAAATTGCAGTTGATCTATTTCGAAATGCTGGTCTAACTGGGATAACACAAATCCAAGATTATTGTAACATTTTGTGATAACTAGTTTAAGGCCACACAAAGTCATTCTACACATGTACAACAGCCCCCTTCCCCACACACACACACACACACACACACACACACACACAGTGCTATAAAGTAAAAAAATATATATATGGCTTGAGTTTGTTCATCCAAGTAAAAGCCATAGCTTATCTCCTGTTCAGTTCTTTTTTTATCTGTACATCAATGTAAAATGGCCGCGCTGATTTAATATTTTTCATATCATGTCCTCTCCCATTAACTCTGGTTTAGTCTCAGTGTATTCTGTCCAAAACCTAACAGATTTGGATGATACCTCCAGAAAGTCTTGCAACAGTACCAGGTCCATTATTATAACACATTATTTCCATTTATCAAGAGTTAACTATGCCCCAAACAGTGCTATCTTTCTCTTGTTTAGACAAACACACACAGTGCACAGTTTATTCTAGTCATTTTGCTGCTCTGTTTGAAAATTGGCCTCCTATAGCTCCTGTTTACCATTACAAAGTCACCATGCACAGTGTTTTCTGCTTGACTAATTATGGCTCTATGCATGTATCAAAATGGTTATCAAACTTCAAAATGTAGTGCATACAGTAGATTAAGAATTTTTACAGCAGTGATTGGATCCAACCAAGCAGTCAGATGCAGCATCATGCTACGAGCTGGAGCTTACAGGTCATATGACAGTCATTAGATCGTCCCACTGAGGCTTTACAGTCACGGTGTGAGTCTCTGCAAATGCTTAGTGGTCACACACTGAAAACATGCAAAAAAACATAAAGGAAAGAAAGGAAAAGGTTACCCACGCTGTATACAACCTCAAAGGGTAACCCTCAAAACAAGTCTGTGATCCAGCTCTCTAATTTGAATAATGTTAAAAGCATGTGTCCTTTTAGTAGGAGGTACTTGCTACTAATTTAGTCATGTATATTTTCTTGACAGTTAGCCGATGTTAATCTCCCTACTGTATGTGTGTTTGACCCATGTCCAACTTTACATTCAGAACAGTTGACTTTGAAGCGCCCCAGTGTAAAGGGTCACACTCAAATTACCAAATATTAGCTCTGATGCACTGTTATTTTTCAGTGTGTTTCTCATTGTTGCCCCAGCTTTTATAATATCAAATAGTACCAGTAAAATTCATGTGGTTTTCAAAATACATCTATTCAATTTCCTAGAACAGATCATAGTCATCTAAACTTAACCTCAAATTGTGGTAGGTGTTAAGACTCTTCCTGTTTTTCAAGAAATACATTACCTTTTATATTTTAAAATAGACGTAAAAACATACATAGTCACCTTGGATGCAAAGTGAGTATAGTGACTTTTCAGGCGTTGTAGCCAGTGAAAGACTGTGTCTGGAATGGCACTACTGCAAACTTACATGGGATGCATGTCTTAATATAGTGTATCTTGTACACTGTTTAACATGCATAAAAGGTTTTGTTGATTTTAAAGAGATATGTGTGCCATCAGTCTGAGTTACATAATGTAGTATTTGGAGCTGGGTGCACAGTAAGAACCTACAATGTTGCTTTAAACACCAAATGACCAAAATGAAAAGAGCCACAGAGCTATCACAAACTTAATCTATACAACATCACCATCATGAGATGATAGTTAAAGAGGCAAAATGTCTGAATTATTGAAGACAGTGATTGAATAAGATCTGTGAGTTAGCTGAAGGTCCACGTAGTGATGAGTCACTTAATTTTTAGGAACTGAAATTTTCTATTTCAGATACAAGTGGCAAATATATCCAGGCTTCAGTTGAGCTAAAAGCAAAATAGGACGGTGTCATGCCATATCAGCTGAGACACTGCCAGTCACTGAGCCGTGCCACAGTCTAGGATTGTTGTTTCCCTTCATGGGGCAAGGCATTGAGTGCTTATTGGAATCTTCATTGAAGCATTTTCTTTTTATGAAGCTATTTTCCCAATTGTACATAGAGTAATCCAAGCTTTAATTAAGAATTACATCTCTTATTCTCTAATGGATACAGATTACAGAGGGTATAACATTGTACATATTACGTACAGTTTTTACATATTAAAGATTGTTCTGTGGTATTGCTTAGTACACAGTAATTACACCTTACTCATAATATTTATTTCTGATGTCACTCTTGCAAGCTCTAACCTGTATGGTGACTTGTTGTCAGCAAACAACTACAGGAGTACAACTGATGTCAGCCTCAGGTGACCTTATTTTAAAGTCAGTTGTGTCTGTATTTAGTTCAGACAGTCTAATAATGTGCACAAACCAATTTATAAGCAGTGATGCTGATGGCATACCCTCCGTCAGGACGAGCCTGAGCTGCAGCAGATGGCACAGTCAGAGGAAGTGCATGCCACAAAGACTTCTGATTAAACATAATGTCCTCCGTTAGTCAAAGTGTCAGGGCAGGCTCAAGCTAAATAAACCCAGCCTTTAGCGCACAGTAAAACACAAGGACAAAAGATTAGTCATTTTCATAATGATTGCAAATTACATCCACCAAGAGCATCTCAGAGTTTCATTCATTCATATGATGCACTGCTAATTTCTCACCCCATTGCCCCAGTAAATCAAGTAAAAGTATTGTATGTACCAAATGTGGCATCTCTCTTCATCTTTATCACTCCTTAAGGTTGGATCGCTCACTTTTATAACTGCAGAGTCATAGTTTCTTTTTTCATATTCACCTGAGAATGTGTACTTGGCAGTTCTACAAATTGGGTAATGTTACGTTGTCTTCTTTATTTATTAAAATTGCTGTTATTTGTGTGTGTTGCAGCTGCTGAATGTACAAACTGGATTTATTTCAAACTGTAATAGCTCCTAAGTCTTAACCTCCCAGCAAATACAAATGAAGTTAGTGGGAATGAAACATTTCTCTGTAGCCCTCAAGACAGATTCTTGGTGAAATGACATTGCAATGTTGATGCTATTGCAGTTCGACCTGAATTTATTGGAAAAGCTCCAGAAACCTGTTCTAAATGTCTCAAACAGCTGTCAGCTCTTCGTCTTGCAAGTGGAGCCCTGTGTAAACTGTGAGACATCCGAGAAACGAACCTTTCTGTGGTTTGTTTTAAGCTCTCTCTTACATAAACAAAAGTCTCATAGGTTAAGTCTAAGTTGTGATTATAGCTGAGCTCTTCATCGAAGGCTTTTTGAAAATATTTGTGCAACTTGAAAAGCTATAGAAAAAGCATCTTGGTCCAATGCAGTAATGCCCATGTGTTCCTGAAATGTGGGTAGAAATGTGACATGGACTATTGATCAGGACAAAATAACTGGCACACTGTGTCTGCCTCAGCTTTGTCCTCTCCCACAATATGAACTCGTATTACAACCATTTCACACGCTGTACCAGCTCTGTTCTGTGTTTGTTTCACGCATGGACATTTTTAAAGTGATTTTAATGCACCAGAAAGGCTCACATATTCCTCCTTCTGTTCCTCTCTAACTTATTATGTAAGGTTTTGGAGCGCTCAACAATGTGTTAAAGAGGGCACAAGAGTGAGTATTAAAAGTGAGTGAAAGTTAAAAATTCACTCCAACTATTCTTAAAATATCTATAATAAAGCCTAACAGGACACTCTCAACAGTACACAAAATATGACTTAGATTTAGAATTTTAGGTAATCAGAGCTGCTGAATAAGGAGAAATGTTTTATCAAGAATCCTCATGCCTATAAAATATATAAATATGGGTTTGCTGTGCTAGTAAATAAGAAACTTCTTTGACCCACAACTGAAGCGACAGAGGAGTTTAGTGAAGCCTAACTCTTTATTGTTGCTGGGTGAGTGTCTGTGTCACTCAGATCAAACAAGAGCCTTAACGGCCAAAGCATTTACCCCTGACCGTTCAGTCACTGCCACTGCACATGACCTTTACAAAAGCTGCAAAAAGATGAGAAAATGTTCACAGGAAAGGTGCTTACAAGTTGTACAGTGGCTCCATACCATTGTTTGTACAGCTGTCCACGGTTATGTACTACACCATATAAACTCTGTTTCCTTCTCTAGAACTTACATGGAACATGTAAACAAGACTGTTCTATTTCAAGTTGAAGAATAGACGCATGCGTTTAATTAAAAAACTTGTTGACTGATAGTTACCAGAGCGTTGTTGACACAGTCTACTACTAAGCACACAGTGCGTAGCACAGGCACACCTTGGATAATGACTTAGGAGCCAGCCTTGTATCATGTCAGCTCACAATGTCTCTCAAAAAACCCTGTCTATTTCAGGACTGTTGCGTCATGTGACACAACAGTAGCCTTCTTACGTATTTGTGTACCGTCCTTTTGTTTAATTTGTCTTTCCACAGTATTATTGTTTTGCTTTCTGCCAAAAATAGAGACAAACTTTTTTACTTATTAACACTCTAAGTAACAAAAGCCATTGACAGGAGAAACCAGTTTAGGTCATTATTGACAGACTGGGACAATTGTTTTCTGAGGTTTTGTCATTGGATGTGTTGCTTTCTATTGATCTAAAACAAATGGAGACATGTGTCTGCACTCTGCACCTGTATGTAAAAAATAATAGGGTTGGAACAACAGAAGCATATAATACTACTGTGGTGAGTAAGTATCATTTTGAACACTTGTGTGAACATCCTATGTGTTCTTCATTTGGCTCATTCTCAGTGACAAGCTTTAGCTTTATTTGTTTTCTTAACTTGTTTACTTGCTCAGTTGACTCTAAAACATCCTACTACAGAGTTACATGTCTAGTTCTTACTAATGCATATAATAACTTTTAAGATACAGTGTATGTGTAGCAGTGTGTGATTAGGCCCAGCCCATTGGTCTATACAGTCAAATTGGTAATAAGGCCAATGTGTCTCAGTTAAGTTCTTTCTTGCCACAACAGTAAACAGCATAAAGAGTGTTGCAGAGTTCAGGTCAGTGTCCCAGCTGCAGGCCTCACTTCCCAGTGCAGAGGCAGTGATCGATGGGCTTTGACGGGCTCTTTTGGACAGCGACGGCTCAGTGAACACGTTCTGTTGTGTCCTTCTCCTTACTTTGAGGAAGGAGTTTTCTCTACTCTGAACTAAACATGAGAAAGATAGAAATTGTTGCACTAATCATTTTGATCTAGTTTGTATTTGAACAAATCTCCCTCTCGATTTTGACTAGTGGCAGAGGGTGACATTCTCAAGTGAGTCTATTTGCTCTGTTCTGGAAATAGACAGTGGAACATAATGTTTCTATTTATAGCGTGACAAGTTTTAGGAAATGAGTTGAGTTTTGTTTCTGGGGAGAGTGTGCTGAATTTGCTGGCCACAGCTCAAAGATGCCAGGAATAACCCCACTGGGTCACGCTGACCTTTTCCACTCTCCACCAACTCTCAATTAAGCAATGTTCTTTCCAAAAAAGGCCATAATATATATATATATATATATATAGCACTAGACCACAGCTCTGTTTCACATTAGAATGAAATTCATTAGAAGTGTTTAACCAAGGTCTAGGTGCGAAAAGTGGCATGTACATAAATATGTTTTTTTTTTTTAGATGAACGACTGGGTTCTGGGTTTAGAGTTAAATATTTCATCAATCCGGTGAAATAAAGCTCTGGTCAAACACATTATTTCTTTCATGTATTTCTGTTTTCTTAGTGCAGTAAGCTTCATGCAGTAATGCCTCTCTACTAGCAGCATTATCTAATATCATTAAGCTTGCACTGCCTGCAGTCTTTTGCCGTGGATCAATCTGACAGAAAATAAAATTAAATTATTGCATAATATGCCTGCTTCTCACATAGATAAGATTACAATCTACACTTCTGGGAAAACAGTCAACTATACACTGACAACATTTTAAACATGCAGTGGTGCAGTTTGCCTCACCTTATTTAGGTTTGCATTAAAGTTGCACGTGTGGAATCAAAGTATGTTAAAGTATTATTAATAATAATAATGATAATAATAATATGTTATCTGGCTTAAAACTTGAAAACAAAACAAAGAACCTACACCTTTTTAGATAATGCAACAAGCTCCCTTGATTTGACATTAAACAACATTGGTTACTATTGACTGAAGTGGAGCCAAATTAAATACCAAATTTATTTATTTATTATTATTTTAATTGGTCAAGTTTATATTTTTTATTATTCTGCTTATTGAATATCAACAAGAGTCAGACATTGATCTGCCTAGATTTACATGACCAACTGTTCTCTGTTTTCTATTGCATTAATTCTTTCATTGCTCTCTGTAATTTTTTTTTTTAATGTTTTACTTTTGAAATCACTGAAACTGTATTATGTACAATAAATTCCACTTATAAAATGTAACCATCATCAGCTTAAACTGAGTAAACTGTCAGCACTGGGCCTAATTAGTTTGTCCTGTCTGCCCCTCAGAGACATGGGAAACACATTTGTTGTGGTGTTTGCTGCATGCTTTGTGTTTGGGGGTGAGTTAACCTTGTGGCGGTGTCTGTGCTGGTGGAGGGAAAGGAGGCCTGCAGGATCTTGTGTGTCAGCAGCCCTGCATTTGAGAGACATTGCCTGACGGAAGTGCATCGTTGGCAGATGTCCAACCTTCCTCCCAGCTTGCCCACTCCTTCCCCCGTCCCTTCCTGGTCTATCTTCCTCTTTTGTCTCCCAGCACAAAGAACATGCAGTCCCTTTAAGTCGTCCACTGGGAAAACGTATAGAGCTGTTATAATCAAGGCACTGTTCTGCCTACATGCTGTGCTACTCTACAAATGCAGCTTTAGTATGACGTCAACAAAGTGTTTCCTACGGCTGTGTCACATTATTAGTCTGTGGAGCTTTGCACACGCCTTGATGCTTAGCAGGGAAATTCAAGCTCCATTCACTGTGTTTTCAGCTGAAGTGTGATTGGACAGAAGTTGTGTCAGTTCAGGAAAGGGAAGGCGCTTGTGGTAGAGTGGTGAAGTTGTCATGGAAGGATGTCAGCACAGGAAATACGTTAGATGGGCATAAACACCTGCTGTCTACCCACACACAGCCTAAAAAAACACTTTTATCAACCACATGCCGTTATCACACTAACCTACTGGATGGCTTTTGGATCAACAATCAACATTACAACCACAACCAACGTCCATCCACTGATCCTGTCGCATTTTGTGTTACAGTATTTATAATAAAAAAAAAAGCTCATGTTCCTTCTCCATCCCTTTCCCAGGCTTGGAAGAAACGCTGGTTTATCCTCCGCAGTGGACGCATGAGCGGTGACCCAGATGTCTTGGAGTACTACAAGAACGACCACTCCAAAAAGCCAATCCGGATCATTGACCTGCACTGCTGCGAGCAGGTGGACGCTGGCCTTACCTTCAAGAGGAAAGAGTTCCAGGACAGCTTTGTGTTTGACATCAAGACCTCAGACCGCACTTTTTATCTGGTAGCTGAGACTGAGGAGGAGATGAACAAGTGGGTCCGCTCCATTTGCCAGCTGTGTGGCTTCAATCAGTCAGATGATAACCATGGTAGGGAATTTGACACGAGATTTTCTTTTATAATTGCTCATTTTGAAACTGCACATATTTACAGATCCGTTATGTGCAGTGTCACCATCTACATAGAAGCAGCAATTTACAAACACATGGGAATAATAAGTAATTTAACAGTACTCTTCAAACTTTACTAATCTCTACTCTTTGTGTTCCCACACAAACTAGCTTGTAGCATAAATACAGCAAACTTTTAGTTATAGGGATCAAGGATATTTGCAATTACAATGATTTTATTTTTTGTTTATGTGGCTACTGATTTGAAACAACACAGTGTCTGAGGATGTTATTGATTGAAAAGGCTGATAGAAGTGCTTTTATCTGGATGCAACATCTATTCTAGACATTCAAATCTTTTTATTTCATTAATTAGGTTTGATAGTGCATGTTATATTTAAAATTCTTAAATGTAACTGCTTTACTTTGCCCTTCACTCTTAAAAAAAACAACCATATGATGTCAAAACACAAGTCTTGCCAAAATGATGTATCATTATAGTACAACCTGTACCACAGGTTATTATGCACTATTAATTTAGAAGCTATTAGGTGACACGGTGGCACTATAGTTAGCACTGTTGCCTCTCAGCAAGAAGGTCCAGGGTTCAACTCCTGGGCTAGACAGGGCTTTTCTGTGTGGATTTTCCATGTTCTCCCCGTACTTGTGTGTGTTTCTTCTTGTTACTCCGGTTTGGAAGCCCCTGGGGTTGCTGCCAACAAGGAATTTTCCCACGGGGATAATAACTATATAGTTGAACATGCAATGTTTTTGCTTTTTCTCAGTGTGACAGCGGCTGTACATATCCAAACAATTCTCAATATTTTATAAATATGTTATCACAATCGTAAAACCTAAATAATACAGTAGCTTAAGCTCTTTTATATTGTCTGAACTTGAAATTGACCACATAGAGTAAAAAGTGTGAGTAATAAATAACCTCCTTTTTGATTGTTATTGCCATCCATCCAGATTGTTGTTTGGCCATCTGGCAGCTGGTGGACGTTAACTGCAGTGCTCTTGGTTGATCATCTGTAACATGCAATATGTCCAGGTGTACACAAAGCAGCTGTATTGACTGTTATACTACACACATCATGATGGTATCCCTGTGGACAAAGTAATGAGAGCAGCTTGTGTAAGAGGTTGACAGTGGACAACAGGGTGTGGCTGGGAGTTGTAGTAGTTTGGAGAAGTAGGAGGGTTTATGTCATGACAGCTGCTTTAGTAATTATAGTTCCTTTAGAGTAAACATGGTCACAAGTCAAACACATTCTGCCTTATTTGCTCAAGTTACATTTTGGTTTGCAGTAAAATTTTAGTTCCTTTTTCTTAGCAATTTCATCAAAAGGTATGTGATCATTGTATGTGTAACCTTTGGCTAATATCAGCATTTACCCAAAGCACTGTGTTAACATTCTTGCATATCTAATGTGAGGGTGGTTTTAATTGTTACTCACAAGCCTAAAGTGACTTTCCCATGTCTTCTTACGTAATAAAAAAAAACAACTTCTCTGCTGCATGGTAAAATTGTGAGGTCATGTTTGGCTAGTCATCAGGTTTAAATGAAAACCTTAGCTCTTCGGCAGTTTGTTTTCTCAGAAGGTGCTTTACACTGTTGAAAACACATATTATTCTCAGGTCTTTGGTTTTTCCAAGGAATATAAAAATGATCCTACTATTCCTCTCAAAAGGAAATCATTTTACTCAACTGGAATTTTGAAATAAACTGCTTGAACTTAACATACTCGCTCTGAAAAGACCTCTGATGAAATGTATCGGCTCAAGTCTACAAGACTAATGTTATAACATGCATTGAAGGCCATACAATCATGATATCCAACTAAATTTAAGCTATCGTTGTATGAAATATAAGACTATTATCATTATATATATCATAGTATTGTATTGTAAGACTATTTAAATGGCCCTCAGCACTTTAATAAATTGAAACCACTGATTGATCTTCACAATTACCACATCTGCCATGTGTTTCCATGAAGCTGGTGCTGACTGTGTGTGAAATCTTTTAAAACAGTTTGCAATTGCAAGTCACATTTGTAAGTCAATTTGTCTTACTTTACCATGGTTGAAATGTTGTGTACATCAGATTTGAGTGCCAGTGTGTGTATGTGCTAGAACAAGATAAAGACAAGTATTTAAGTGGAGGACTTAAAAACAAACCAATATCAGCATGACTCTCACGTCTCTTGTCTTCTTCTTAGAGCCTGTGAGTACACAACCTTCTTATCAGCTGATGGATAATCTTGCATCCCCACAGTTTCTCATTAGACTTGTTGATGTGAATGTATAACCACTGATAGTAATAGAAGTAAAGATAGCTGTTTACACACTTCTTTCAGCAGAAGATATATTTTGCAGATTTTTCTCCTGGCACACAGCTGCAGATGTGAGTCAGTGTGTCAGCTAACAGACTGGGAATTCCCACTTGAAAAGACAACACAAGTTGGAAGAACAATATTAGTTCCTTTTATGAAAGTTATCAGTGTTTCCCCAAGGTGATTATGTCAATAATAGATTCAAACATGTGGCATGCTTTATATTTGTTGTCCAATAAAATGCAGAGACCAAACCAAAATCCACCTTTAAAAAAAAAAAAAAAAAAAAAGTTAATAAAATCGTTTCCTTATGGTTATTGGTTTAAACGCTCATAATTATCGCTTCAAATTTCATACAACAAACTGATCAGATTGTGCTTTTTTGGGGGAAAGCATGGCTAGTGAGGTCAATAAATCCATCCTCTGTGTTGTTCAAATAATAACACATTTATTTAAAGACATGTTTACTACAATTTTAAACCACTGTGACTGTGACTCGTTGATGAATAATAGGAAAAATGAATAGTATGAAGTTTCGTCATTTAGGAAAGAAAATATAGTTTGGATGGCTTCAGTTTCTATGTACATGGATGTTGTTTTTTGCTTCAGTACATGCTTGTCTGCATATTCGCTTCCCAAAGTGCCCTTCATCTCCATTGATTTTTGTTGAAATAATGAGACTGTGTGACAGTCGAAGGTCGGGTTTCTGCTGCCACAGAGCTATCTGACGATCACTTTCTGGAGCTGCCACTGCTGTGCAACCCACTTCCTTAATGTAGCATTTCAACACAAGAAATCTACTTTGTGCTCCCAAAAAGTAGAATGTAAAAAAGGTAGAGTGTGAAAAATGCACATGCTACGTAGTCTAAATCATACTTACATTTAACAGCTTTTTTCTTAATCACACAAAAGCAAAAAAAATTTCCCATAACCAGTAGTAGTCATAGCTAAATATAGCCATAAAAGTAATTTTATTTTTATACAATCTCAACTTCCTGTACCGCTAAGACAAGAGTGTTATCTTTGTCTAACTTAATTTTTCCTCAATTTAACAATGTTTTTCTCTGAATTTTATTTGCACATTATAAACATATAATTAAAGCCGTAGGTTTATATCCTGTACATACACAAGCTTGTATCTTGTTGCACTGTCCGTTGTGTGATGTGGAAGGTTGGCTGAATGGTGTGTGTGTGCATTTGTGTGTGTGTTTCTGCAGCAGGGGAGACCCACCCCCGAGCTTTATTTAATGAATGGAACATGGCCTGGTCAATCACTGGCTTTGTTCAGCTCACTGCGGCTGTTTGAACTCCAAGCCAAGGATAAAGGGATGAGGTTTGTAGCTGTCAACAGCTTTACTGTGCATTTGTGTTCCATCTTGTGCAGAGCAGCTCCTGTTCTCTGTTGTCTTGCTACTCATGCTTAAAAAAATCAAAAAGAATAGTTTAACTGCCACACTAATGATTGCGAGAAAAATAGCTCTCAGCATTTCCAACAGCAGCTTCAGCAGTTTTGTCATCCAAACAGAAAGAAGAAAAAATTATTCACACTGCCTTTTGCTGAGTGAGAATAATGATAACTGGACAACTCTAACGCTTCTTTGAATGTTTTTAATGCTGATGTTTTTTTTTTACAACTTAATGATTTTATCAGGCTTCCTGGAAACGTTATTTCAAATGTACTTTTGAGGAAATCTTCTCATCTAAATGTATGTTTTCTCTGGTTCTCTGGTTAAGCAGATTGCCTTAAAGAGGATCCTACTTAGCGGTTTTCATTTGGAGTTGTTCCATATAAGTCTCATATATGTTCATACTCAGCATTCATAAAACTGACCTTTTTGACAAAAAGCGAATCATCATTGCAAGATCCTTGTTGGATATTAACTTGTGTAATCGAGGAATACAGGCCTTAGTAGGTCTAGATAAATTAAAACCTTTTTTTTTACCATTTATGACAAAAATTATACAAAATAAGCAGTTCTATATTCCTTATAATTATACAAATAAATCTTATGTATTTGTACTGTGGTGCACAACCTTCATGACTTATGTGTCCCCTCTTGATTTCCGGTGAGATGCAGCCTGGGTTTTATTGATCTAAATGCACGTAATAATCTCATGAAATCACATAAATCATTTTGTCAGATTAGATAATGCTTTTTCCTGTGTGTTTCTTTACTACAGGCAAGGAGGACATTTTAAATTCCTCTCTCATGTCTGCCCCACTGTTGCATAGCCACAATATTTATTGCCCTGCAGGAATGAGGTCAGAGCATTGAAAATGAGCTCCAGTTTAAGACTTTAGCCGAACTCCATAATGCACTGGCCCCGCCCCTGCCAGACTGAGCTTTTAGGTGATTGATCTGTCCTGTGTTTTGAGGCAAATTGATGCGGCACTGCTGTGAAGAGGGGAGTGCTCACATGATGCTGTGGAGTGGCCAGGCGCTGGGGAGTAATGTGATCAGGAAATGCTGTCTGCTCTTTTTGATCCACGTCAGAGCTGTGTTCAAACGTCATGTCATACACTTCACTCAAACATGCAGTGTGCCATTTTAACACATTCTTAAAATTCACATTTACTACCTGAAAATTTTACCCACGTTATCCCAGTCTCTAGCAAAGGACCATGCCCCATTACTGCAAGGCCTCCTGGGAGGTAATCAAGAAGACCCACTTCCAAATCCATACATCTAGTATATGTAGCCCTTTGCTTTCACCTGTTCAGATATAACCTTTTATCTGCAGCCTCAGTACATTTGATTCAAAAATTGTGATGCATTGTTTTAAACTATTACCTTTTTTTCTCCTAATATATTTCTCTTGGTATTTGAACCCACATAACCTTTTTGGGACCTCAGTGTGAGAGGTCAGGACATACTTGTATTTAGCTTTTAATGTCTTGATGCAGAGTTTATTGTTTAAAATGAATGAATGACTAAAATTAAATCTCTATGACACCATTAGAGAAATCAATTTTTGTTCTAGTGCATTGGCAGTGAATGTAACATGCCACATGGTTATTCAAGGATGATTTTACACCTTATTCGTGTGGTCAGCTGTTGAAATTATTCTATTTCCATTTTAAATGTTCAGCCATGTAATTCAATATGTTGATATGTTCTATTTTGAATTTGATTTCAGATTAAATTATGGTTAGTTCTGGGCTAATTCTGGTTGCACTGAGAGGAAATGAGCCCCTGACAAAGACGTTGTTGTCCTCAGTAACCCAGCAGGGTTCTAAATTTGGCCCCTGTGAGACCAGCAGCCGTCTTCTATTAGATTACAGCCACAGAACAGATCAGACAGTAGGTGATGTATTACAGAGCATAATTGGGAAATTACTCATGAACTTAGAAGTTCTTTGACCCGAAATAGACAACTGAAGTTTTTTTTTTTTTTTTATTGCTTCTTATTCTCAAGTATTTGTTCGGGGCACAGGAAAGTCATGGGAAGACCTCGGTCTCTTTGTTAGCTCAAAGCTATGGGAGACATAATCCCGGTACACAGTTTTCTTCTTTTACCACTCTCCGGAAGAAATATGTTGTACAGAACAAAAACACTGGTTATTATGTCCGTTTTTTATTAAGTACCCTGAAAATCCATAACATTTCCTTGTAAGCATTTAATTACCAAAAATGTTTTACTGAGGTATATTTTAGACAGATGTGGCAAGAAGCAGCACAGGGGCACATTCTGCTGATTGTATTTTGTGCTCTTTTTTCTATTTCTGTATTGCGGATGACTTGATGGAATTGCTTCCCAGTGGGAACATACATCATCAGAGCCATTAGTGTCAGTGATGAGCCATGTAGGCTGTTCCATCAGCAGACTGGACCGATCATTGTTCATCCAGCTCTGATTGTGACAGTCAATGCTGCGGTTGATCAGTCATAATTCAGGACTTGTAGGCATCACACACACAAACAAACGTTATTATGCACTACATGTACATGTAGTACCTCTGTCTCCATAGCATCAAAGCCTTCTGGTGTTTTTCTATGCAGCTGTCCAGTCTGCAGGGCGAGCGTCTGTCTTTACACAACAGATCAATATATCTACCCATGTTGGTAGAGCTACTACTCACCACACTGGGTGAAAGCTTTCACAAACCTCTTTGGAGAATGGAGAATGAGGCCTAACTGGCTCAGGGACATTGGGAATGCACAGAACAATAGCATTATTGAGGCAGATTGGGGGAGTCCCTGTCCCTCTGGGGCCATAGGCCTGGTCATCTCACTGATGTCCACTACAGACCACAGCAGAGGCCTTTCCCCCACAGGCATGGAAGTGACCTCATTTAGCTAACTGGACTTCTAAACACCCTGCCAGTTCGCCAAACACACACACACACTCAACACTTACACATACTCCCACAATACAACAATGACTACAAGGCCCTGAATCAGACCACAGTGTGACTGTGTTATATATGGGCAGCCTGACACATTATATGTCAGGAAAGGTTTGATTTCATTTCTGGTATTAAAAATGTCTTTCTTTTAAGAATTTAGCATAGCTCTGAGCACAGTGCTTTCTTCTTTAAAAACTGGAAGATAGAAAGGCCATATCTAAAGCCCAGTTATTTGTGCTTAGTCAAAGCAGATGCACTGTCTGCAGTCTTTAGTAATGGGTACTGAAGCTGACACAGTACAAATCAGAATCACAATCAGACATACATTTTAGCTTCCTGTGTACAAGAGAATACCTGCAGTAGATGACTGGTGGACTTGTTTTCCTCTGTCTCATCCTCTACGGCTGTACACAGCACCATAGGTTGATGGATCAGTGGGCGCCTACGCTCTCCTTCTACAGCTCACTGCTACTCCTCCTCAGTCTGGCCTGTTGCCCAGTTTATTTGCCGTACCCCATTCTCAGATTTGTCTGTTCTTTTTAGTTGGCCAATACAGATATCAAAGAGTCCCACAGTCCCACTGTGCAAAACATGTTCAACTCAATAAAATCAAAGAAAGCACAGTAACCCCAATCAGAGGATTTCTGGGATCATGTGTTGTTGAACCACACAAAAAGCGAGGGATGCTGTTTTCTCTCTCCCCATGAGAGCTATCCCTCTACTGTATCGATTCAAAAACAGACTGAAAGCAATGGCACATGAGAGTACAAGCCAAGGTCAGGAAAAGGTTGAATCATTTCCCTTCAGACGCAAAAGGCAAGGCAAAAGAAAAATGTGTATTTGAGATATAAATCACACTTACTTTGATAGCATAGAACATGTTTTGTGTACAGGATATTGTGTTAAAATATTGAATATAAGCCAAAGGCGAGTTTTGCTAAATATATCAATGTTTAATTAAAAGGTCTAATACATGTTTGTGAGCTTACACATTTTCAACTTGCATTTTTGCTGTTTTGCAGATGGCAGGTTGCACCATGTGCCACGGTCTGTGGGAGCAGATGCGTCTGGCCCCTTGGCTCCTCTGTCAGGAGAACGCAAGTCGTCTGTGCCCATCCACTCTAGCCAGCCGGTTCTGTTCACATTTGACGTGCCTGTGCGCCACACACACCACGGCTCCCTGTCCAACAGTGCACCCCAGGACTACCTCCTCTTGCACCATTGCATCAGCAGGAAAACAGAGAGTGCACGGTAAAGGTCACAGCCTTTGTCGTCCTGTGTTCACTTCCTGTTATCTTTTAATGCAGGTCAATGTACAGGTTTGTGGCGTTTCCTCAGCTAAGGAGCCCTTATGGTGTACACAAATTTGTGTGTATTGAATGCACGTAACTATTTGCATGTGTTTATCAGTTTATGAGCTTAATGTTTCCAGTAAACTACACTCCTTGTATGTTTTCATCAAATGGATCTAGAATGAGAATAATCATGTAATTAAATAACAAGTGGTTTATTATTACTGACATTGACATATAATAGAAGGAACAATTTTTCATGGCAAAAGAACAAGCCCAATAGTTAAATTAGTATACATAGTGACATAAATCAAATAATTTATGTTGTATTATAATGCAATACACCAAAAAGATTCCCATGGGGAACAAAGGGAACACATCTTTGTATTAAATGTTCTCCTGATGTTTCCATTAGGATTCAGCTCAGCTCCTGTAGCCGCCATGCCTGCTTCCAAGAATCTTAAGGCTGCTTTAATAATGATGCCATTCAGCAGATACCCAGAACAGTAGATGATCAATGAGACTGTGGCTGCAATTCATCACTCCTATAGGTTTAGACTGGCCCCCGAGTAGTACTGCCCTCTCAGCCACATGATTTCCACATAAATCTGCTGTGTTGGACCTCAGTGAAACACAGGGAATGAAACCTCACCATCCATCTCATCAGCATAATGCAGATACTTCTGTCACTTTCTTAGTAGCTGCTGCTCTGTGGCTGCTAATTAAGATAATCTGTTAATCTCAAGAACATTTTACAGTGAGACAGAACTGATTTGATGGCCACTGGTCTGAAACAGGGTATGTAAAAAGCCCTCAAATGGGAAATGCACAGTGAGGATACTGATTGAGGGAAATCCAGAGGAAACAGAAGAACTGATGAAACGCAGTGTGCCATCTGACATGGAAATGAGAAAAATGTTATGTCAATACTACAGGCATTATAGTGATGTATTGGTCATGTGAATTTTTTTCAAATCACACCTCAGTTCTGTAGTAGTAGGTTCTGGAGTAGCTAGAAAGTATGCAGAAAATCTGTGTAGATAAAAGGGTATGGCTTATTAACTGCATTTTATCTTCAGCTAACTACATTGGATCATTGCACATCTAAGTGGTTACAATGTTATAAGCTGTAGGATTGCTGCGGTTGCCACTCAAGGTCAAATCCTACAAAGGAACCACAATAAATGAGGCATGTCCCAAGGGTGCAGTACTGAGACTGAGAAACTGTGGGAAAGTCACAGACTGAAAATAAGTGTCACTCTCTGACAATATGTGAACATGTTACAACGTGAATGAACATGTTTTAAAATTGAATTAGTAATGAAGTAATTTTCTGCTGATGCATAAAGATGCGACATGGTTAAAGAATGGTGTTGCTTTTCTTTGCTCACAGTTAGGATTTTCTAAGAAGAGCCACATTGCCCCCTAGTGTATGTTTGAATGTAACGTTTGTCATTCTTTTTGTTAAACAGAATAACTTGAAATACATATGTAATACAATACTCATACTAAAATGAGAGAAAAAATAAAAATATAACCCTAATTTAAGTAATTAATATAGTAACTATTGTCATTGTATAACAAAGTAATCTTTTTTTCCACAGTTTAGTTATCTAAATATGTAAAACATTTTGATGAAATTTAGAAAGGATAGAAAAAAAAAGACTAGTAACATGTGTTCATGCTTGTAAAAGATGACCTCTCTCCCTGTTGCAGAAGTGCCAGTTTCTCCCAGAGCACACGACATAACAGCAATGTGTTTATGGGAAGTGACTCTGCTGTGCAGAAACTGTCTCATGGTTTTTCCCATTGTTTGAATGGGATGGGTGGCCAGCTGCATGGCTTCTACAGCTTGCCCAAGCCAGGGAAACACCAGCTCCCAGTGCAGGATGACTCCCCCCAGGAGCCGTGCTATGTGCTGCCACGAGGCTACAGCTCTGAAGCTCCTGTTCACAGCAACCTTAGCGAACTTGAACTGGAGAACGAGGAGCTATATACTTTCCAAACGCCATGCAACATGCTCGCCACCGTGCAAAACAATGAGCGCCCCACTGACAACTATGACCTCCCCACACCGCCTGGATCCCTCTATCAGATCCCTCGGACATTTGACAAGAATCACAATGCCTTAACGCCGTCCAGTTCTGAGTTGTCCTGTGCTCCTCCTCCCAGGCCCCCTAAGCCCAGCCAGGGCTCAGAGGGGCCATGGGGGAGTCCTCAGTCTGTAGGAAGCCACAACGGAGATGTAACCTCTACACTGTCAGTCATCCCACGTAGGAATACTCTACCTGCTGTGGAGAACGTCCGGCTTCACAGAGGTACAGCCTGACCAGCACTCATCCTGCAGAGACTTACCACACCTTTTTTATATCACACTTTCCTACCTTCAAATGAAAGTTTGTGGCCATTCTCTTGTGCTACTGTAGTGACTTTGCACTTCTCTTTTCTTTCCCTCTTTCTTTATCCCTTGTTTTACTGATTTATGGCTTGCAGCTGAGCAAAAACAAAGAAGCCAGTTTGGCAGACACTGTTCAGTTGAGACGCTAATGAAATTCAAACCATACAAACTGCTCTAGCACGCCTCGTTCCAGGCAAATAAGCAATTAAAAAAAAAGCACTCTTAGACACAATGCGTGCCCTATTTGTATGCTGTGTTTTCTGTTTTACCAAGCTCATTCTCAGCTCTCATATAGCCAAGGAGTTGACCTGTGACTCTTGTTAGTGAAGTTTGAGGCTGTTGACACACCTGTGCTGCAAAGACTAATTATGACTCAGCGAGGCATATAATGAAAAGTCAATCACATGCTGTTTGTTTAATTAGAAACATGATTTAACTCTATGAAATGTCAGGCCTTGTTTGCAAACATTATTGAACTGTATTTGAGCAGTGCCTGTTCAGTTATGCACTGTTTGATTTTTTTGAGCTTTTTCTGTCTGTTTATGGCAGAGCTAAATGCTGATGATTTCTCATATCATCTCTTCCTACAGGTTCCTCCTTTGAAACAAATATCCATTATCGTCAAACCCATTTCAACAATGCTGGCCAGTCGGTAGAATCTGTCAATGATGGTTTTAGCTCCTACCTTGTGAGTATCTCTCCTCTTTTAAGACCTATGATGTAATGTGCTAACAACAATAACCTATAAATAAAAAAAAAATTGTGCTGAACTTTTTAATTTTTAGTTTAAACAATGTTGAACTTAGATGTATATTTTACATGAGTGCAAAGGATTTAGGCTCTATGGGAATAATTGATTTATTGTTGTACTTATATTAATTGTGCTAAATACAATCTAACTAAAATTACTTTTATTTCTTGTATTTCTTGTGTTATTAAGATTTCATGTTCACGTTGATCAGAAAAATATGAATAAAATAATAAATTAGGCAAATTCTGATGGCCTGTTTAGAGCTTCAAATTAGATATGAATCTGACTAATGTTGTAAATAAATACAAAACAAATGTGAAAGTGGCCTGAAACTGACATGAACAAACCTGGTTGGCCAAATTAGATTTGTTGTAGGCCACATTTGAACATAGCCTACGTCTTCCTGATGAAAATCTTGCCATGGGTATATACAGTACATAAATAATAAAACATTATAATAGTATAATCCAATAAACAGAAGATGACCAAAAATAAAAAGCTTTATATTGTAGATAGATATTTAATATCTAACTTTGTAAATGTCAGTAATTCCATACAATAAACAGATCTTTCCAGGTTACAGTAAAATGCTGCTATTGGTCATTGCAAGATTGTCCACTAATGTGTCTTTTTGTTTTATTGACACCAGAGAACCAAAGCTCCTCTGACTCGCTCAGACAGTGGCAACTCGGACGACAACTATGTGCCCATGAATCCTGGTTCTTCTCCTCTTAGTGCGGCCCAGGCAGACAGTCCAAAGAATATTTACATTCCTATGAGCCCTGGGCCCCATCACTTTGATTTCCCAGGATTCTCTGCAACATTACCTGCCCGAAAGGGAAGCAGTCCCTCACTGTGTCACCGGCCTGGCCGCCTTAGTGATGTCACCCCACCTCCTATCAACCGCAACCTCAAACCTAACAGAAAATGTGAGTTTTTTATTTTTATAATCACATTTTGACTGTTTTCTTGTTTTTTATGACTAGGGCAGTTTCCTAAAGCCTCTATGTTGTTTTGAACAGCAAAGCCAACACCTCTCGATTTGAAGAACAATGGGATCATTGATGAGCTGCCATTTAAGAGCCCAGTCACCATGTCTTGGACACGGCCCATGTGAGTCTGATTTCAGTCACGTGGATGAGGTTATCCAATGTCACTGACACGCACTTAGTTTGATGGTCCAGATTGTTCTGTAATGGTCTCCCTCTTAACTGAGATTGTAAAAGCACTGTCCTGTGTGCTTTTTTAGGTCTGCCATGAACTCTGTGTCCTCACAGCATTGTCGCCCCATCTCCACACAAAGTATCACCAGCACAGACTCTGCAGACAGCGAGGAGAATTATGTGGCTATGGTGAGTCCCAGTAGCTGCAGGGGAGATCTGAGAGCACACAGTGTTCTTTGTTGTAATGAATTACTTGTATGAATCTCTATGCTTGCTAACTGCTTGCTGTGTAGCTGAAAACTCTGTTCTGCCCCTATTAGCAGAACCCAGCGTCTACCTCCCCAGCCGTGAGTGGCACTAGCAGCCCAGCCCCTAGGAAGTGCGGCACTGTGGACTACCTTGCACTCGACTTTCAGCCTGGATCCCCCAGCCCTCACAGAAAAGTAAACACTTGATTTAGACTTGCTTCATGTGTACTTAAAAGCTGATATTATTTTTCAAGTTGTCTTTCCATCTCACTTCTCATCTATACTGATCTTGATATAATTATAAAAATAGTGTTATTATACTGTAGGGTCAAATTTACACACTAAAACATCACTGCATATTTAGCCTGAGATTTATTTGTGTTTTATTTATTATCTCACAGCCGTCTACATCATCAGTGACCTCAGATGAGAAGGTGGACTATGTGCAGGTTGATAAGGAGAAGACTCAAGCATTGCAAAGCACTATGCAGGAGTGGACCGATGTGCGCCAGTCTACTGAACCTGCCAAGGGTGTCAAGTCCTGACAATGATGTGTAAAAATGTCATCTGCAAAACATAAATTGGAAATAACTCTGTCTAGTAACTCTGGTCCCAGCATTTTGTGACCATGAACCCTTGTTGGCTTGTTTTATTCATTTAATGAATTACTTGGGGGGGAAAAGCCATAACCGAGCCTATGCCTGTTCTTTGTAATTAGTGCAGTTAACACAGGTAACGACTGCATGCCATGCAGAATATCAGGCCATACAGATGCCTTTCCAAAAACTGCTGACATGCATATTACAATGTATATGAAATGCAAAATTTTAATCATTTTTTTAGAAAAAGCTTGTGTTTTATCAAAGCTGTTCCAGAGACCCACATTTTGTTTTGCATCCAGTGGGTTATTTCTCTGTTTCCTACGATTTACAGATGCTGTAGAGGCCAAGTTGTCGATAGCCATAAAAATATACCGTAAGAGTACCCTCACTAGTGAGATTCACTCTAAATCTGGCACACAGAGAGACTGTCTTTTCACTCCAATCTGTTGTTTGTGCTGAGTCTTGCAGAAGCAGTGAAAAGATGGTTTTCACTGCAGGCGCAATTATTTCATCTTAGTAGTGCATGTCTGGTAAAAGAAAATGCTTTACCTGTAAGTACAGCCTGTGTCAGATGACAACGCTGCATACCAATTAAATAGACCAAACCCATCTTAATGCAATGGTGTGAATGAATGTTATAGTAGTATGAGATGGATTATTTCAATGCAAATTCAGTAACATCCACATTTACTCAATGAAGAGTCTTGTTTTAAGTGCTACATTTAAAGTAATCCCATAAATTTTAATACATATGTATACTCTATTTATGTTTTCCTTCCCTCCTTGTATTCAATTACCTTACTGTATAAAAAAACAAAAACAGCTGTTTCCAAAATTGCACATTCTTAGATTGAATCTGGTCTCATTTGGGCATGCAACACACTACAGGCTTTTTTCTGTTTCTAAGTTATAATTGTGGTGCATCTTGTTGACTGTTAGAATGCCCCGCAAAAAGTGCACTACTGTAGCATAATATTGTGCTTTTGTTGCAAAAGCAACCTGCCATAATGAAGACATGCTTGTGATTACAAAGTAAAACTGTTGTCTTGATTTGCTTAACTTGTATGGTTGTATGTTTAATTGCCTTATATTTGATTTAACCTCAGTGTGTACCTTTTGAAGAGGGGGACTGAGAGGTAAACTTTCTAATAAAAAGACATTGTATTTAGGTAAAGTGAAGACCCTGTTTGTAGTTCTCGAATGTCCAGTGTTTCATTGTGGCTGGAACCACTTATTCATTCTTGTGTGGCCATTCAGTGCTCAATTGTATTTTTAATTATTTCATTACGATTCTAAATGTTTTTTCTAGCTTTTTTACTATGTTTTGTATTCTTTTTATCATTTTTACTCATAAGTAAATGGTATTGTTACGGGAAACAGTGAAGCGGAATATTTATTCTAATGTATTTCGATTCATTTTTTTGAAATCCCAAATTGTTGTGATGAGAGGAGATTGGTGCTCTGAGTTGCACTGGTATTGTCCCTTCTCCCTGGTGAACTGTGATTATAAAAGAGAGAGAGAAAAGACTGACAAAATGTTACTCTCCAAAGTGAAATGGATGTGTTACAGTACTTTATTATATCTAGAGTGCAGATGTGTACATGTTGTGCTAGATGTGAAAAGTAGTGTGTTAAGTGACAGGTCCACTCCAGATGTCATATTGTCATTGGGCTGGCGTAGCCTACTGTATAGATCATTTTAGCCACTATTATTGCTACTACTGTAAAGCATTTGCAGATTGCTCATGTGTTAATTTAATAATTTATTGTGTGGTTTGCAGTTGATATAAAAAAAATGATAGTAACAAAAACAAACAAGGAAATCTTCTCTACTAACACGGATGTATGCAAAGTTATTTTGTGAAGCAATAATGCCAGTGTGATGATCATGTGGTACATTTCATTTGGAATGCACAAGAAGACAAGACTGTCATTTGTGTATTATGGTAGAATAAATGTGGACAAAGAATAAATCAAGGACTTAAATAACACTTGTTTGTAATGTTCTCTGAGGTCTTCTTCATTGACACTATACATTGTTTCTGTGACTCTGTCGCCCCCTTTTGCTCCAGAACAGCATGCCCTGTCAGATAAACTGCTGCTAAAACACCATTTGTGATATTTATAATACTAGTAGTAGTAGTAGTACTAAAAAGGCATCTGGACGTTGGTTTGTTTACAGAGACGCATTGTTCTTCAAACCTATGTCCATGCCTTTTATGAAATCTTTTCTTGATTATGTCCTGGATGACTGAGAACCTCCACAGAAATACTAGTAGTAGTCGTATTAACAGTATTAAACACATTTACTTTAGTAACTCACTTTAATATAAGATGTATTGACAAGTGCAGCATATCAGCTCAAGTGTCAACATTGGACTGGTAGGCCTTCTGGTCTTGGATTTAGATCACTAATCTCTACAGAGAATAAACTTTGCGCTCGTTTAAATTCAGAGCAAATATGCATGTTATTATATCTACAGTATATAATGTATAGTCAAAACACAGATCAACAATCCATCCCATCTGCTCATCCACCTTACAGTGCAGTTTCCAGGATGCACCACTAGAGCGTGCCCCTACTCTCCACTCCTTCAACACGATGCCCGCTTTTCAAAGAAGGAATGTTCATACAATGAGCCTCTGTATACAGTCGCTATTGCCTCGGTGCACCACACGGACAAACGATTGTCAATGGACTATTTGAGACGGTCAATCGGTTTACGCAACGGCTTCGGCGCGTTACGGCTTCGTGGCTTTTCTCTGTAGGTTGTGAGTGTATGATCACCATGGGAAGAGAAACACAATCGGAAAGGACTGTTTTTTAATAGAATACAGTGAGTCTTAAAGTTTAGTGGATTAGTGTAACAAAGATTGTGCATTTTTAACCACAGTCTGTATGGAGAATGTAGTTGAAGCTCTCGAGTTACGTTAGAAGCAAAGTGCGCGGACATGTGCCAGTAATCTGGGAAGTGAAGTTGTGCGTGCGATGCTTTTGAATCATCCAGGACATCCTTACTGAATCAGGTTTGTTGCGTGAAGGTGTCGAACTGTCGAAAAAGAGTAGATAATATGAAGCTGTGAATTCATTTATAGCCTAAATCATAGTTGTTACGTGTCCATCCGAGGAAAAAAATATATTTTTTAATGTTTTGGCTGTACTTTGATCTTTACGTAGACCTTAGCCTATATTACGCACACATTTTTATTAGATAACTTAATTGACAAGACTGCAAGCTTCTACTGAGAGTAACTGTGGTGCATTTGGATTTCTCACATGGGATCATAGCTAAGCGCATAGGCTACGTCTTTGTTTCTTCCATGTCCAAACTCTGGTCCATTCTCATCTCAGTGGACCTCTGTGAACTGTTCCGGTGGGTATGGGAGAAGCGACCCCCGCTCAGTCCGCTGCGGGGCCATTCGCACCCATGTTAGGTATGGGATTGGGGTCCGCACCGGTGGCCGCTGCTAGGGGCTCCGCTGTGCCACAGCTTCACAACGCCATCGTGGAGCGTCTGCGCGCCCGCATCGAGTTGTGCAGGAGACATCACTCAACTTGCGAAAACCGCTACCAGAGAGGACAGGCCGAAAGCTCGGACCGGGAACACGAGAATACCCTTCACCTGCTTAATATCGTCCACCAAGGACCAGGCAACCGGAAGGCAAAGGGCAGCAGGGGCTCGAACCAGCCACCTCCAGAATACAGCAGACCCAGTGGGGGGCAGAAAGGCTCCGATGGCGAACAGAAGGTCTCTACGCGCGTAGCGGTAAGTTCTCATGTGAAAATGTGTGTGGGAATGGTATAATGATGAGACTAGGTTGTTGTAGGTTCCTGTTCCTTCAACATTTGACAAAGTGGAAGGTGTCAGTCTGGGTCAAGGCTGACATGATTGACAGAAGTTCTCCTAAGTTAGGTAGGCTACTTGAAAACTGAACTAGTTTGTACTTACACAAATAAGTTAATTTGGTTTGTTTCTTCAAGCTTCTGTTCTTAGTTGTGTGGCGTGTGTATCTGTGTTGGTCCTCCAGCCCCTCCCTTTTTTTCTTCATAATGTCCAGACTGTTGTGTATAAAACGGAGCTGTTCCATTACACCATAAAAGAGACACACTAAAGAGACAACTTAATGACCTATGATGTTGCCAGCCATTAAGGGATCAGTGCTATTTGTGCTTCTTTTGGAGACTTCCAAGTTTGCGCTCACATACAGTCAGTGGCAGAAAAATATCTTCATGTCTAAAGTAGTTAAAGAACCTATTCTTACATTCTGTTATTGATCAGTTCATGGCAAAGGGGTGGAATTTAAGATACCGCAAACCAAGCAGAAATGTTTGTAATATACTAATAAGTCCCCCTAAACCCACACAAGGCCAGATCAAGTGAACAGGACCTTCACTTTCACACTACCCCTGAGCCACAATAAATGGCATAACCTTGTGTTTTAAAACAAAATGGCTTAGGCCTGGTTTTTAAACTAAAACATCACTAACTCTTTTTGTGCTTATAATGGATCCCAGGTGTTAATGGGTTTGCACCACAATACATTTTTAGAAGAAATGGTTTCAGTGTCATTGGTGATGTTTTGCACGAGTTGTGTGTCAACATTTCTATTGTGAACCAGGCAGAGGGATGCAGATGCAGATCTGTGGCTTGTTTAACCTACTTAAAATGCACAGTTATTGCTTCTGCAGA
The DNA here is from genome assembly GCA_024416835.2 of Perccottus glenii. Taxonomy (NCBI): domain Eukaryota; kingdom Metazoa; phylum Chordata; class Actinopteri; order Gobiiformes; family Odontobutidae; genus Perccottus; species Perccottus glenii. Next base: position 13,847,145 of record CM044550.2, read on the forward strand.
CACTTCTGTATGTGTCATGTGAAGCTACAAATTAAGAGATCGCCAGTGTTTCTGCTCTGGATTTATTGGAGATAGTGGATGGAAAAATAAACAGTGTCCAGTTAAGCCATAAAAGGACAGTGATGATCTGTTAGCTTGTTTGTTGTCATCATTAGAATCATGCACTGAGTAACCTCCACTGCATGTCATGTAACTATATTAGCTTGTACAGTCGGCAGGCATTACATTGCACATAGACATTTAATTTATTTATACTCACTCAGTCTAGTTTTAATAATTATGTTTTCAGCTTTTAATGCAAATACACTCGGGCATGGATTATATTGAGTGACTAAAAGAGGTCAGGAAACATCATTATAATGGACTATCATGTTTTCATTTTTATTGATGTTCAATGTGGAGTAGCACGTACCACATAAAACTGATGAGCACAGCAAGACACTTAGGAGGAAATGAAGTCCAGGCAAACATGTTTATCAACCCTGAGGTTAATGTTTTTAACAACTTTGTTGATTGGATGAAACAGCTAGCCATTGCAAAAATCCCCCTTATTAAATGGAAACTGCAGTCCAGCGTTCACACTAGCCCAAGTTAATTTATTCAAGAATGATTTAAGTGCACAATAACTCTTAACCAAATACTTCATGTGTGGGTGTTCATTATTAATCATAATCTCTAGACTCAGAGAGTGAGGTGGAAAATGTTACTGGGGTGCAGCAGTAGTTCAACCTACCACATTCTTTTCCATTAAAAACTCAGTGCTTCACAATGGCCACATCTGTGCATGTTATTGACTGTTCACATTGGAATTTGCGATGGAAATGTACACCAAGGCAGGGGCAAACAACACAATAGATTATGAGAGGCTGGGAGTGCAGAGAGAGCAGTACGTAACAACAGTGCTCATTGAGTCCAGATTAACAAAGGATATTCTTTTAGATGAAATCTGAGAAATGGGAAAGAAAGAGGGATGAATGCTTACTTACCCAGCAAATCAGCAAATAATTTTTCATAATGCCTCAGTAAACTCATCATAGCATTTGGAGATTTAGCTTATCCCTGTCACTGTTTTGCCTGTCTTCCCCTTCTTACCTGTAACAATACTGGTTTGAGCACAAAACTAGGTCACAGCTTACAAAACTGTATAACATTGTGAAGACATCCAATTTCATCAGATCAGAATTGTGCAGCCATCTTATATTTTTTGTCAACAATTCACTAGTGAAAGCATAAAAAGCTTAACAAACAGTTATATGGCTCTGCTGCACAGAGCATGCCATGTACTGTCATGCCTTATTATCATGCGTCTAACAAATAGCCCACTAAGCACTTTCTTGAAAGATGCGGCAGCAATGAAAGCACAAGGCCCCCATATAAATGTTTAGAGACACTAAATACAATTCCTGTGTGTGTTTACTTGAAGTCAAACAAACCTTGAAACAGCAGTAGGCAAGGGATGCCTGGTGATTAAAAATCCTGTGTGCACTGGGACCACTGTGTTATTTCCCAGTCTTTTTGCTGTGGCAGATCTGGGAAGCATAGGCTAAGAGTCACAGCCTGCATCCACTGAAAAGAGTACTCTGTATGCTGATATGTTTGCTCACAGTGTTTATCCAATCGTCACTCTTTGTCTCCCAATCATCCACATGACCGCACCTTCCTCAAATTGCTATTTTAAGGTCATTGTCATTGTAAACCTGGCACAAAGTGGCACATTAAACTCTGGGTAATATGACCTCAAATCAATATTGTCATTATTTTTTATTATCCTGTTTAGCCCTCACAATGCATGACATGGTCTGATTATATTCTATTAAGAGATCCGACATAGGTTTAAGGCACAGGAAAAAAATGCTTCAGCATATCTCATCGTTTATTTTAGTGCCCATCAGTATGAATACATTTTTGTCATATAGTTTTGCTGTATTCTTTCTAGTGTGAGCTGTGATTGGTTGTGGGCTACACACTTTAAAAGTTACATTCCTGCATGTTATACATTTTACCAAAACATTGTGTGCATAGTTGTGTTTGTCTGTCTACTGTGTCTGCTACTTTCCCTAATAGCTTCCATTTTGGCATTATTCAATTCATAAGAATTGTGAGGAAGGAGTGGATTAGATTGAATCTACAAAATCTGTTTAGCTCCTCTTTGTGGATTGCTAGAAAGAAGCAATACACTCATGCTCCTGTTTGATGGGGCGTCTGTACATATGGGGAATGCTGGTAGGGAGTGCACTCTTAAGTGTTTCCTGGCATACTATGTTTGGCCTTTGGATTGTCTGATTCAAGTGGTTCTAGGTTTAGTGGCTGGGTTGTGATGTGAAACAATTAGTCCAGGTCCATGGGGGCCACCCACCTCAAGCCCCCCATCTCACTGTAAACTCTGCAACCACCAACCATGCCCGTGTTTGTGGTAGGGGCAGTGGAAGTTGTTTTAGAACGAGCAGCCTGTCATTTGGTCAGAACACTGAATTGCTTTAAGATCCTTAAGTAAGCAGGGAAATTGCTTAGGCTGCTTTTTTTGACAGTACAACTCAGTTGTAAGGCTGATGTGATTAAGCTTGTCTTGTTGTGTAGACTGTAGCTGAATGATGAGTTGAGCATCTCATAGTGCTTTGATTACAAAGACAGATAGGCCTGCATGTATTATAGTTCAGATATCCTACTTCTATTGGGGATTATTGCATTTTCTAGAATATGCTTTACAATGTCAATCCACATGAAATTGGTAGTTACAGTGTGTGCTAAAAATACACCTTTATCAATAATATTTATCAGATTGGTTGCATGTCAGCCCTGCGACTAACTGGCCACTGTCCAGGGTGTACCCCGCCTAAGGCCCAAAGCTGCTGGGACTAACGGGACTAAGCGGTAGAAAATTAATGAATGAATGAAAGATTGGTTGCATTATAGGTTGTAATCCCTGCCTTTCTGTTATTCTTTAAGAACCATTCAAAAAAAGTGCTTTAATAAATACGGTCTATCTACTCTAAATAGAAGTTGTTTAGTTACCCTTCCAAATTCATGTTGTTTTTTTAACTGACTCACCAAATTTTTAACACTGTTAAACAATTTAAACTTCACATGGTTTGACATTGTGGACTTTTGATTAAATCACTATGTGACATGTAAACAACAGCCTCTAAGATTATATATTGAGCTTGTGGTATAAATCTGGTTTTCTAGTAAACCATTCATTGTAAAATCATGTACAGCAAATAAAGCAGATTTAGTTTTGTTTGATGACTAGTTTGGTGAAATATGCAAACATTTTAGTGTTTTTCCATACGATCTCCCGGCTGTTGATATCTACCCAGCTCTTGAAAACATGTATCACTTCCTGAATCCTGCCTACCAGAGAAAAAGACCTGTGTTTAGAGCAGATGCACAGTGAAAGCTTGTGAGTTAGGAAAAGCTGCTAATTATAAGATAGAGAAAATGTTAATGATTATGTGCCACTACCTGCATGTACTATAGCTGTCTCTTTACAATATATATTTCGTAAGTGTGCTAACAGCCCATGTAGATGTAGCTAATGTGGCTACACTGGGGAAATAGTTGGTTTTTCTGATTACCCTTGATTGGAACATGTTTATGAGAGGCATTTGTATAATATAACATCTAAAAGGTAATGTTAACAGTACAATCCAGTCTGAGCGTGAGCCATTGTGATATCAGCTACCTCTGTTAGAAATAGTGCTTTATAAATCTAGGCCATCTCTGTACCTGGCCACATTTGCATTCCTTTCTGCTGAAATGCGTGCTCACTCCTATTCATTTTGGATAAATTTTTCTAACAAGTTCTGTTCTGCCAAAAACACACACATAAATCCTGCACACAAAACAAAGAGAGGCATCTGAATAAAGGAAAGGGGAAGTTTCCCAACAACACCCAGCAGAGCAGTGACGGTGACATGTCAAATCAAAGACTATCGTAGACCATCTGTTCTACTGTATCTGTAGTGGTGTCTTAAGAAAGACTGGTCCTGCCTCCCACCCACAGCACACACGCGCTGCACTCACACACACACCTCGCACTGAACCCACCGTGGCACACATGCCTCATGTTTTATTCAGTAGCCTATGGGAATGCTGGTTGTGTCTTTGAAGAGAGTTGGGGAAACCATGTAGTCGGCATATCCCATCTCAGTCTTCGAGGCTGATTCCTTCTAAGTGGTACATGTTCAGATGATCGCTGGCCTCTGACAGTCCAGGTGGGCCAGGTCTGCTCAGCTGCTTTAGTAGATATTTTTTCCTAATATTCTGGCCTCTAGGGGAAATTTAGTCTTCCAATGTTGCTAAATAGCCTTGCCATCTGCAGGCTGTGACCTTTAGCACTGCATGCCACCCACTTTCTTTCAGATACTACAATATACTGTACAGTTTAAGCAGGGAAAGACATGTTTACTTGAGAGATCTGACAGCCCTAATAGTTGCTAAAAATCCTTTTGGATTCCACCAGAAAAGATAGAAGTGTTGGCTTCTTGCTTTGACCTATGCTCTCTGGTGTGACTTGGCCACATTAAGCAGAAGAAGATAGATGCTCAGCGCTTCCAAAAACGCTGAGCATCACTGACTCTTTGATCCAAAAACTACCCTACCCCTCTTGAAAAAGTCAGTGCATTAAATATAATTATATTTTTAAAGAAAGGTTCATTGTGGTTATCATGTTAGAGTAAATGCTTAACATTAGTAGAATTAGTAGATTTTATGTTTGGATTTAAGGTTACTTTTACATTCAGTGCATTTTACTGAATACCTGTATTTCTAAGTGTTTATAGTCCCCACCGGATCCATTAGTTGTTGTTTACTAATATGTTCACAGCTATTACAGTAAATCTATTTCACTAATGGAACATGCCATTTCAGTCTGTGTCAGTCACTTAAGACAAAGCCCAATTTATGTGTTTATATTATAAGAGGTGCCTTGTGGACATTTGAGTTCATGCTAATGGTTTGTCAGGTTTTTCCTGCTTGACTTGATTCAAGAGAGATTGTGTATAAAAAGAGAAGGGGGATGAGGGGTGGGGATAGTGGCTCACATGTGCTTCAGTACCTACTGCTGAAACTTGAACCCTGTGGGAACAAGCACACATAGTAGGTGTATGTTATGGCCAGTGCATTGGAGGGGATCTGAAGAGGAAAACTGCACTACAAGCAGTAGTTCAGTTGTGTCTGTTTAGTGAAAACATGGCTCGATCTGTACCTGTCCTATTTGTTCCATAGGATTTATTTTTGGCGTCAGAATGATAAGTTGCTTAGCCTTAGACAAACATAGAGCTTATCTATAACAGTTCTCACAGTTATCGCACAATCAGCCACCTGATAGGCTGGAGTTTCCTGGTGCTGCTGTTGTAAACAGATCTAATTATCACACTTACCACAAGAGAACTGGGTGTGGATGTTCAATTGTTTTGCTTCATTCTCCTGTTGTTTGCAAGGTGTTTATTCCGGTCTTGTGTGGTCTTATAGGTCGAGCACACATACTGTTTATCAGAGAAAACCATTCCAAAGATGTAACCAGCCATGCCATTGCTCCACCAAGGAACAATTGAGTTGAGAGCAAAGCAGCTTTATTTTCAGGACTTCAAACAGCCTCTTTTCCCCAGGGTCATTACCCTGCGCAGGAAATGAGAAAGTAGGCTCCTGATGTCACTGGCAAACCCCTCACACTAAATGCATGTTGAACTGGAAAGGGGAGGGGGGAGGGTATGGTAGATCAGAGTTCAGACATGTTTACATTACAGCTCAGGATATTTCTCAGAGCCCGGCCAAGCTGCCCAAGTTCCCAGGCTCCAAAGTTGCAGAGTGCTGAAAAGAGGCACAAGCATTCACTTTTTCTTCTCTCCATTCCCTCCCTTTCTGCTGCTCTGGGGTCTGTGTCAGAGTTCAGCTCCATTTGCATCGCAGAATTGCTCTGTTTTTTATACTGTTTTCCTGAGGAGTATTATGCATGTGAAATATATACAAGTTGCAAAAAGTTGCCACTGAAAGCATTTGTGTTGTGTATGCGTACATTATCTTTTCAAAAGATCCTTTTCTTATGAAGCATCAAATACTTTCACTCAGGTATGACAATAATAGCCGGACTCTGAACCACAGAACCAGTATTACAATTGCTCTAATGTTAACATTTCTGTAATTTGTTCAGTCACATCAGAGACAGTTTCTGCATTACACAGCAGTAAATGGCCGATGGTGGTTCTTCCTTATCTAACTTTCAAGAATGCTGCAATGTTCTCATGAAATGTTTTTGTCATTTGTTGCTGCCGTTTCATAGGATTACCAAATCTCATCTTAACTCTAGGGTTCAAGTGTTCTAATGTCTGATATTTGATATAGTTAATTTCATTCTGTCAAGGTTTAACAAAGCAAGTGTGCAGCATGATCCCTGAGCGTTATACAGAGCATTGCTGAGTTGTCCTATGGCTCAGCTCAGAAGTCAGGACTGAGTCGTGCTAGAGGAATGTTGTGCTGTGGTAAGGTGTTACACTGCTGGCTGCTTTTTGCCCAGAAGCACACACACAACACACGCACACTAAGGTTACAACACAGAGAAGTAAAACCATGAGAGCTCTCTTCTCTCAGTCTGCTCTGACCAATCTCCAGGTATAGCTGCTTTAACAATGAACAGGCCCCAGTCACTGAAGTATGCATGCTGTGCTCACTTTTGGACAGTCATTTGAGCTTATTTTCTGGAAAGCAAGTGAGTTTAGGAGTAGACATGTTTCAAACTTAGATTATTATAGCATACTGGCAGACAAAGCATTTATTTTATTGGAACATTAATTTTTATAGAAGTAGTGACTGTCTCTGAGAAATGCACGCGTACACAAATAGGCCTCTAATCCACTTTAATTGTTTGTTTTTTTCTATTCACATCTCTCTGAAATTGTACAAAGTATTTCTAATCTGGCTAATCCAGATGCTAAGAGGTAACCAGAGAAGATGGGAATGAGTTCTGCACTAAATCCTTTAACCACCACTAAAGTGGGCCACTACAATAATTAGTGTAAACCTTCAAGATACTGTGTGAACGTGTACATAATGGGTTTTACCATTTGCCACTGAAAAATATAAGTCTTTGCAAATAATTGGTTAATAGGTTCATTATTGTTAATTTGTCATTGAATTAAATTTCTCTTAGACATCAACTAATAAGTTAAAAACAAACTTGTATGTGTCTATGAATGAATGTATGTGTAGTGATTACCCTGATTTTAGATACAGCAAAAGGAGTGGACAAACAGATGGGACAGATAAAACTGCTGCCTCCCATCCATCATTAATCATGTAATGCCCCACTTAATCTGATTTTTCATAATGCAATAACAGTTACACAGTTGCCCACGCTGACTAACTGTGAAAGATAAGGTAGTGAGCCGGTTTAATTCGTAATGTAGAAATGTACGATTTGCAGAATGACAAAAGTTTTAGGCTCATAAAGAATATAGTAGAATAACAGCAAGTAAAGAAATGTTGTCACAGTTGAAGGATCTACTAATAGGGTCTTCTTACATGTGTTACTAATTGTATTTTACAACATGATATGAGCAGTTCTTAAGAACTTATTATTCTGTCCCTCTTCAAAACCACAATGCTACATTCTTTACATAGCTGTGAGCGGGTTATTAAGCGGGCGTCCGGATGATAACTGAGAAATAAGAGAGAGTAAAGAGAACATTCCTTTCTCACTCCCACTCTCCAGCACCACACACCCCTCGCTACTCGCTGCCACCCCACCCCCAGTTTCCTTCCTGTGCTTTTTTTAGAGTCTATTGGATGTTTTTTCCCACATCCGGCAACAACGGCAGTCTTTTTATTCTATAATGTAACAACATGGTGTTGTGCGGTTCAGCTACACACAGCAGTGGTCAGGTGCGATTGATGTATTTAAACTATAGCCACACTTGCTCATGACATTGCATGTCACTTTACAGACCGAGATATCCAAAGTGGATTGGGTGAGGATTTCACCTAAAAAATGCCCTGGTTGCAAATAAAGGACACCACTGCCATATATTGAGTTGTATGGACTACTGGAATAATGAATAATCCGCCATTTCTTAACCTTTGAAGCAACACTATGCAACATTTCAGAAATGGCATATATTAAAAGACAATTTACAAAGCAACTATGAATTAACATAACTTGACTTACTGAGTATACCCAGCAAAGTATAAGTTTAATCTGCATTATTAGACAGTGATTCTATTGCATTATTCCAAAGAAGAAATAGTACAGTATTTTTATGTATCAGTATTTTGTCTCCATAGTTTTGTTTGTTTCCAGTGTTATAAGACTATTGCTGCTTCTACACCTTTGTTTATGACCGTTTTCCTCATTGTCATTCCCATTGAATTTCCTTGGAAAGAGTGCATTTTCCTCCATTATGCTGCCATGGCTGTTGGAATCACCAGACTCGTATAATTTGCCTAAAAGTAGAAAAAAATAAATAAAATAAAAATAACAGCTGTGTAGTCAGTGACGCCTTGTCAGATGAGCAGTGAAATCCACACAAGCAAGTAGCATAATCTCCTCCACTCAGACCACTAATAATGACATCATACTGTGGGCACAATACACAACAAGGTGTCAAGTGGCTTATTATTAAACTACTAATTGTGCGGTAGATATCCATAGCCTGGATCAATTTTAAACAGACATCTATTTCTTGAAAATATTAGTTTTCTTAATCAAGGTACAGTGGGTCCGTTTTTACTGCTGTCCTTTTTAGAATATGGGCATTATCTGGGCCATTGTCATGACCAAGTCAGCTCTTTGTAACATTTAAAATCATGACTGAAAGGGAGTGATTTCTCTGGGAGAATTATGGGAAAGTTGTTTTTCCAACTTGGCCAGATTACCTGAGAGCACCACACCAGCTGGGACATGTACAAAGACCTAAAGCACTGGTTCACAAGGCTCCCACACAAGACATGGCTGCATGCAAAGACTTGTTGAGAGACAACCGTGAACTCTACCTGTCACTGTAAGAGCTTCTTGCCCTGAGATGGTGGTGCACCATAACTGCAGTGCAAACACCAGTTAGTCTCAGACAACAAACATCAAATGTATCCAATTTAATTTGGGCTCAAAGTTGTTGTTTCTAAAATGTGAAAGATATAGGTCTCACATTGTTAAATTGCAATCTCAAGATAAAATCCATTATATCCTAGCATATTTACAACTTTTGTTGGTTAACTATGGGAAACAAAACAAGGCCGTACTACTCCAAACCAATGACTAAAAAAGACTAGATATCAGGGTACAACTTCAGAATAACTCGCACAATAAATCAGACAAATAAAAATATATATCTAATTAACAATTAAGTAATTATTGAACTATTTATGGACACTGAATGTGTTGCAGTGGTTAGCACGCTCGCCTCTCAACAAGAAGGTCCAGGGTTCGACTCCCGGCTCGGACAGGGCCTTTCTTAATGGAGTTCTCCCTGTGGTATATTCCAAATAAATATGAATCATAAACTCACATCTTACTCATTACCAGTGATTCCTCTTTTTAACTAACAACATCATTTATTCGCATAGCTTTATTGTACACTCTTTGTCAAAGTTGTTGATAACATCTGCCAGTAGCTGAAAACACACTTAATGTGTCCAATATGACTTAACAGTGACTCAAAGTGCTGTAATGAGATTTAAAAAAAAAACTTAAAATGCCACCAATGCACTGCTAAACTGTATGTTCTAACATGTAATATTTTATTCTTTTGAAAAATGTCAGTGTGTTGATACATTTTAGAGGTTACATATTTTTTGCAGCAGGATCCCCAGCACTCCACCCCCAGACACTTTTTTCTTGGTTAGAGTCAGTAAAGCTGCAGTCTTTCTGTGGCTGTCTCTACACAGTCCTTATTTGGAATGTCAGAACTAATACGAGTGGGAGTCAAGCTAAGCATCCCACTCAGTTCTTCTTATTTGTCCTGCTTTCTTTCTACAGAAGTGCTTTTTCAAACCACAGTGGCTCAGAATTGTTTCAGAGAGCAGCTTACTGACTGCCCATCTGTCCTAATGCCATGAGTATGTAATCTAACTGAAAGCTGGGGGAGATGACAAACCTAGTACTGCTCTTTAACTAGTTGGAAATCTCTCCACTGAAGCACTTTAAAACACTAAATGTGTTACCCCTCCATAAAAGCACTAGATTTGTCAAGGCTCGAGTGAGGCAGCATTAGCACAGCATTAACCACTGTGCTCAGGTTTCCCCATGGGATATAAAACCAATCCCTGTTTCCCTCCGCAGTATCTGTGGTGGCAATGAAGAACACTTTGCTGCAATCCCACCAGACACTGCTGCTGTCACTGAGTTGAAACATCAGCATCAATAATCAAAGCAGCTGGATGCCAACAGCTGATCAATGCTAACTACTTTACAGTTTGCACAATGGTTTTTATGTGGTGAGGCTCTATGCAGTTATGAGAAGAATGGCCGTGGCACTGTTGGCTCACTGAGCACTGCAGCTGTATGCCGAAGCACAGCCAGCTGTTTGAGATGGTCAAATGAGTGTAGTGAACAGGAAACAGCTCTGTGTGCCATAGGAATTGTCTTTGAAAACAGGAAGAGAACTTGTTCCCTGCTTATGGGCCTTTTCCTGTGGCATGACCGGAGGCAGGCCTTGTGTTTGACGCTTGTTGGAAAAAGGATTTTGTGGTTGTGTGGTGATGGCCTTTTAAGAACAAACAAGTACTTTAAGGTACAAACAAGGCAGAGGTTTAGACTTGTTTAATAAGGGTTTGTTTTTGTTTTTAGAGAAGCTTAAATCATAAGACTAACTCTCTCATGTGCTCGTTCATGTGTTGTTTTGGTTCTGCACATGTGTATTTAAACTAAAGTTGCTTTAAGGTAATCAAAAATGGTTGAGCATTGACAAACTTAATTACATTGTCTGACCAACACATTGCCAACCAAAGTTTATATATTCAAAATGTTTGTAGGACTGCATTAAAACAAGCATATAACAAGGTTTACTTAAATATGTGTAAAATCTAAAAGGGACACGTACTGTACATGGAGACAGTTAGCACTGAATCTGGTGGACCACTTGTGGATGCATATGAAGATATTTTGTCCATTCTTTCACAATAATGAGGTTTATAAATAGATTATACATATGGACAGACTTTATTTGAATTAAAGTCTAGAGTCTTGTGTCTGAGACCTAGCCAAGGCTGATCCAAATCATGATTCTGAGACAAGACTAGTCTCAGAATCATACAACAACACATGGTTTAGGCCCTGCCTTGATGCAGCTAATAGATAAACCCTAAAGTTATCAGTGACTAACTGTTGCTTGTGAAATAGCATCCTTCCGTCCTTTGCCTTTTGTTTCTTGTTACAAAGACATTTGTTGCTTCCTGTTTTAAATTCTTGTCTCAAAGTGTGGGGTTCACTCCTGAGTCCTCTGGAATGATGTCTGTGCTTAAACTGACATGTAGATGAGAGGTGACAGCGGCGTCAGGAGCTCTCTGAGTCACATGGGTGATGGGATGTGACGGCCTGTCACTGCAATGTGGGTGACCTGTGCTATGTCTGCATTGGCGGGGCTGAGCTGCTGCTGCCTGACAGACACACATAGGCTTCTTTACTGTACTGGCAGCTTAGAAATCTGAGGACGGGGAAGCACAGCTGCTGTCATTGCACCCGACAGCACGAATACACAAGATGAAAAATATCATGTACAAGAGCCTGCAGGGCACAAGGGCACATGTAAAGAGAACTATGGAAATGTAATATGGAGTGTACTTTTTTATTTTATTTTTTATAAACATCAATAAGCTCTTTATAAATAATGCTTATGTAAAAAATACAAAAATAATAAATAATTAGACTTCAGCAACCCATGTATTGTATGTTGCTGTTCCTCTGTGTGATGTTGTACATATGTTTAGCTTTTTAGTATTTCTGGGTTTTTGTAGAAAGAACAAAAATCTTCTCACACAGTTAATTTTTTTATAACTTGAATAATCACATCTTAATGTTTTTTTTGCTTTTTTAAAGTTATGTAATTCTTACCACAGTTACTCCAACATAACAAATACATAAACAATACTGAAGTGATCAGCTGCAAATGACTTACTTTGCTTTGGAAGTGCAAGTTTTTCCATGCACTGCCACTGAAGCTTAGCTCAGTTAAAAATTGTGGCCTCAGTAAACATAATGGATAATTTCTCTTCAAAGCAGCTTTTATCATCTCTTCCCATTTCCCACAGGCTGCCACAAAGCTGCCTCTCTCCTTTTTTCCTGCTGCCGTTGCTACTCATCCTTCTCTCCCGCTGCTCTCTGGAGGACAGCCTCAATCTAATACAACTGTGTCAGGAAGTGTGGGGATGCAAAGTGCTGATGAGCCAAAAGTAGCCCACCTCTGCAGTGTGCTACTCTGTCCCAACACGCGGCAGCCTGATTAGGGAAGCACACCGTGAACCTGGGCTCACATCCCTGTACACCTTCATGCCACAGTTATCTGCCATTCTGCCTAAAGGGGCGTGCTCATGAGTGCTAGTTTCTCGTGTCATACAGGATCCGTAACCGTTTGAAGTTTTGGCAGTGACTAATTTATGACGTACATATAGTGGAGGGTTTTGCAAAGACTATGTCTGAAATTAGCTTTTAAAATAGTAATGTGAAAACACCTTTTACTCCTAAGTAATTAATTAAATGTTACCTTTGCAACATTATTTGTACATAAACAAAGAATTAAACTCTTCCACTGCCTCCAGTCCACACAGAGTAATGGGCTTTAGGACACAGTAATGTGGTTATGGCATGGTTTAAAAAAAATAATCAAAACATTATTGTTAACGAATGAAAAGAACAACTGTAAAAAAAAATAGTTTGATACAGCACCACATTTAGATCCCACTGTATGATGGCATATTTTGTATTGCAATAAACATACCACACTAAAATTATATTTAATGCTTTGCAAAAAAAGAAATGTTGAAGGTAAACCTCTGTGAAACACAAACAATCTGAGAAACAGACAACACACACAAAGCCACACAAAGACACTGAACTATTTTGGCGCTAACTAAAAGTTTCCTTGTGAATGTTTACACAAACTAGTTTTTTGGTTTCCTAAATATATTTTAAATCACTTAAACATTCTACTTTTTCTGTATTGTATATTTTTTGGGGGGGATTCAAAGGAGTACAAAGCTTCTAGCCTGCTAAGCTGTAATTAAAGTAAGCCCTCAATTCATTCTTGTAATTCTCCAACCAATGTTTTTGTATGACAGTTCATTATTGGCATTGGTCTGAAGGCTTTAGTTTCTTATCTGGCAATAGACAAGCTGAAATCATCATTTTCCAAAAGTATGCAACCTGTGGAAGCACATAAATATTATGTCTCCCTAGGAACAATAGTTCTATTTATTCCCCTATTTTGGTGCTTTTTTCCATGTCAAATGCTGAGAGGATGGTTTTCTAAAGCTCGCAGGAGCAGATTGTAACATGTTTCAGGGCTCTGGTGAATATAATAAAGGTTGGTGTGCTCTGTCTTTTGTTTTGTACACTTTCACAGTTAGACACATGCACAGTACCACTCTGTAGTCTCAGCCTTTAGTGCATACTGTGAGGGCAGTGCCACTGGACTGACAGATGGCACCAGGAGGCTGCTGCTGCTGCATCCATGTGAAGCCTCACCCCGAGCCCCATCCACAGTGCTCAGCATCACCAACTTGCTCAGTCTGACACAAACTCACAGCCCTCAGCCTCACAACATCAGCCTCTGTTGTCAGCGCCAAGGTCAGACTCCTCCACTGTCAAGGCTTGTCAATACTGGTCATATAGATGATCCATACAAGTAATCATTTACTACAGTGGTCACATGAAACAAAAAGGACCTGTTGGCCTGGGAAGTAAATAGTATCAAATAGATAAATAATCATAAATGTCCTGGAACTATGCTGTGCTAAATTTGAAACATTGAGTTGTATGTGATAAAATATGCATATTACAATTTAGCAAATAGTAGTGAACAACCAAAACAAGTGCATCTGCTGTACTCTGTTGACTGTTTATGAATAACTCTCATTTCTATCATGTCTTCAGTTTTTAAAGCATACATCCGATGCTCTCTGCAGCAGGAGTCACTTTCAAAGTGATTCAGAGCTTCTAAGCTCATTAAATGTTAATCAGAAAAATCTATTTTCAGATCACTTCTGTCATGAGGATTTGAGGCCAATGAGGAGGACACTACTACAGAACATTAAGCAGACATGATTTATTTCTTTTTGTTAGAAATACATGTTAAATTTCATGTTAAAGTTTTGATTTTTGAAATATTAACAGTTTTTTTACTACAGGCCATTTAAAAGATCTTACCCTGGCTTTTTGCAATACATCCACTTTCTCCTCCATTATTCATGAAGTGTTTTCTCAGAAGGTGACTTGAACCATGAGGCTTGCTGCTGTCTTCATTCTTACAAAGAATTTAGAGAAATATGATGAAGGGGTTTATCTGTTTTCTTTATTGTTAAATCTATATCTATAGATATATCTTTATAGATATATCTTTGTCGTTATATTGAGTCTTAGTGAAGATAACATAAAGTACTGGGTCAAAGCATCCAAAATCTCTCTGTAAATCTCTGCACTAACTTTGAATAAACATATTAGAAATTTGTAGAAACAAATTCCATATTCTATATTCTAAATGCCGGCTACATTTAGAACATAGAAGCCGGCATTCTCTGAAAATGCTTCATTTGAGCAAATCCTAATGAGTACTGCCTTGTTACTAGTTTTACTTGCAACACTTTACTTCATATACTGTATGTAGCAGATGAACTACTGCTACTACTGAATTGTTGAAAGGGTTGAAATTCCTCTCTGGACATGAATTAGTTAACACACCACAGAGTCACATCAGGAGGGCACTTTCCCATGACTGATATTTATTTTGTTACTCATATAAGGTGCAAGCCAAGACCTGTTCATGTTTGTAAATGAAAGTTTAGCAGACGAGCCACCATGGACATAAAAATAGTTTAACTTGAACTGTTTATATGTTACTTTCACAAAATAAAAAAAGAAAGTTGACTGTGCCACCATTAAAGACTTAGTTAAATGTGCATATATATGTATATTAACCAGGCCTAGACTATAAATGATCTTAATGTAATAGGTGCCAGCAGGTGGAAACGTGTCAAATTTCCCACAATGCATTACAATAATACTGTGCTCAGATTGGTATATGATAAGACCATTGCCAGCATACAATACATGCTGGAAATGCACTAAATTAAGAGACAGGTGTTGTTTTTGTGTGTACAGTAACGTCCCAGAGATAGAACATTGATAACAGAGTGACTGATTTAAAATCCTATTATTTTGCAACGTAACACTAATTGTGTCTCTATTACAAATATTGTATGGTTAATAATGTGATAACAAGATTTTTTTTTGTGTAAGTTTTGAATGCCTCCGTTGCTGCAGCTATGTTCTCATTATCTCAAATGAAGACATGGGATAGGACAAAGGAAAGTCAGATATCTGCAGCGGCATGTTAAGCAAAATCTCAGCCACAAAGGAGAAAGTCTGCTATCTAATGAAGCACAATGAAGCAAAATATAATGTATGCAAATGGGGGAAACAAAGAGCTTATTCTTTTGTGTCTGCTCAGTCGACACATCCAACACTGCACTTTCAGTACATTTCAGCAAACAGCAGTCTCCACACTGATGCAGTATCGCCTCAGTATTTCAAAATACAATCTTTATGTGTGCACTGTATGTGGTTCATACTGGGATTTGTGTCACATTAAAGCTCTTGAGGCGGAATGAGGGCTGTAAAATCTGCACTTACTCTACATGATGAAAACACAGTTATTAAAAGCAGTTGGTCTAGTGTGCAACATGTACAGGCCTCCAAGCAAATTGTGAAATTGGATTAAATTACATGGTAATACTTTGAGCTGGATGTAGAGTTTAATGCAGCCGCCCCTACTACAACTATCATCACACTTTAATTTGGCTCACAAGAAGGCTTTTGAACCAAGAGCTGTCATTGCATATACACAATAATGTCTATTTTCTGTTGAAATTTTAAGTTAAAAATATGGTCTGATGTAATACAGAGTTGTAACTGTCAGGACAACTGATTATGTTTTAATGAAATTGTGCTGTTGTGTTGCAGCTTCAAGGATCTTTGCGGAGAAAGATTGAGGGACATGCGCCAGGACAAACACCAAAGCAGAATGGACTGCCGTGTAGTTTCTCTGCAGCAGACTTTAAGCGGGTCCGTATGGACAGTGGTTTGGGACAGGGTCAATGCAACCATAACATGAACCAGTCTATGCCAGGCTCCTCTTTGGGCATGCAAAGGATGTTACCCCATGGAGTGAGCTCAGACATATTTAACATGACTTTGAAAGGAATGAAAAAGGAACCCATGGAGACTCATTCCTGTGGTCAATCCAACACGGACATGATTTTTGATTTTAAAGATGAAGGAGGTGGTCACATTGACCCAGAGCTCCAGGATTTGTTTGATGAGCTAACTAAAACAGTGCCCCCACTGAATGATCTGGATTTTGAGAAGATGCTGAAGCAGGACGATTCATTTGGTTTAGATTTAGGTCGGCCTAGCTCAGCTGGAGCATCTGGCTCTTTGTGCTCCCCTATGGACAAGCCCATTAAAATAGAGCATTCCCCAGATTTTGGCCAGGTTCATGGTTGCTCTTCACAGCTTCGTCCCGCCTCAGCAGGGCCCTCTTTCACACTGAGCAACACCTCTCCTACTGGGACATCCCAGAAAACTAACACTCAGGTCGGACCCCCTAGAGCCATGCCCTGCTGGCCAGAAATATCCCATGCAGAGCAGCTGAAGCAAATGGCAGCAAACCAACAGCAGCCAAGCTCTCTGCTCCAACACCAAACACCAGCCGCAGGGCTAACCAGCTGGGCCTCCTCCGTGAGCACCCACTCATCCAGCAGATCCTTCCACCGGATAAGGTGTCAAGCTCACTTAGCTCGCAAAGGGTCGGGTCCCAGACTAAAGGTATAAACAACTGCCTCTTTAAGTCTAACGGCTCCCATCAACCAGACATGAAGATGCTCAATGTCAAGCCAGTGTTGCATTTTAATCCTAAAGCAGGTCACACTAGCAGTACGTCTATGTCCATCATGACTAATTCAATGAGCAAGACTTCATCACAGCAGCAGCCCTTATCTCCTAACCAGGGTCAGACACATTCAGCTCTCCACTTTCAGGACCACATCACTGGGGTTGTTTGTTTGCCCCCCAAATCTGTGCCGATGCAAGGAGTAGGACTACCATTCAAACCATCGCAACAGCGACAGGTAAGAACTGTACACATATCTCCACACACACACATACTCATGGTTGTAATAAACTGCAACAACCAGTTGAAAACAACCTTGAAAACATCATAACATTACATAGCCAGTTCACAAGTCTGGCAATCCCATACTGCATTTGACATATATTCTAGTTAGTTATTTTATGCTTAGGTTATTTGTAAAGAATATATTGTTCATTAGGTCAGTTTTTACCGCTTATGCCATCTGAGGTTATGGGGCCTGGAGCCTGTCCCAGCTGCTTTTGGCATGAGGCGGGGTGCAACCGCAGAGACATACACTGACAGACCATTCACACCCACATGCATTCACGATGGACAATTTAGATTCACCAGTCCACCTATGCACATGAACGTCGTAATGGTGGGAGGACGCCAGAGTGCCTGGAGAGAACCCAAAGTAGCATTGGGAGCACATGCACTCCGCATGGTTTTGCTGAATGCAGCCAACCTGCCGTCTGAATCAAAAACAATGCAGTGCTGTTTGTTTGGGGACTTGATTTTCTTTTGTTCCTGATGCTCCCTGACTGTGAGTCTTGTTGAATATGTATTTCCCCTAAAAGTGTTTTGACAATGACACAGATTGCCAGAGCATGGTAGATTAACATGCAGGACTTTTAATTTCTCTGCTTGTCATGGTGGCTCCCCGTCAGAGCACAGATATGCACAGCGGGATTTGCTAATTGGAGGTTGTTAGCTTCAAGGGACAAGTGGTGGAAAATGACAGTAATCTGCTTAGCCTGGTGCCGGAGGTTGAATCTCTGATTTGTTATGATTGGGGAGATTTAAACCATCCGCTCTTTCATTTTTTACTAACTGTATCTGTAGCTGTCTTTGTGTGGATCACAAGGGGGCATTGAGTGGCTGAGGGAGGGAGAGAGGATGGGGTTTGCAGAGTAAAGAATAGTTTACAACAACACATGGGTAACATAGAACATTCTCAAAATAAAGATACCAGAAAGAGATTTACACTGAAAACAGACTTCCGCAGGTTCATGGGCTGCTTGGATTATTATATTTACATCATGTGTAACTAGTGCTACCTTAGGACTGTGGGGTGAAAATCAGTTACAGAGTTTTATCCAATTAGATTCAACTTTATTGTCATTACACAAGTACAGGTACAAGGCAACGAAATGCAGTCAGGGCAACACCATGTTTTATACATTAGTAATGGTAAATGGTCGCTTTGTTGTTCAATCTAAAACACGCCCACAACTGCCAGTGCTTCAACATCATAGGTATATTCAAAAAAAGATACCCATGACATTAGCTATGTTGCATTATATTTTTATGTAAGTTAAATCAATTGAAAAACCCATTCTGTCACCAGTAGTGGAGTTTATGGAACCATTTTTTTTTATTAATTTATCTAGCCATGTTAAACTGTCTAGCCAAGGTTGCATAAAAATACAGAATTTCTTTAAAGTGGGTGCATTCTGGCATCATACACTAGACTCTGATGTATAGTGTTCTAGACTAGAGGATATTGATGCTTTGTGAAAACAGACATGATATGGTTGGTGTGTTGTGCAGTGTCAAGGGCAATATTTGTAGTTGCTAGTCAAAACAGAAGCTCTGTTTGTGTCTTCACAACATCTGTAGCGAACGTTGAGGAGAATCTAAACTACAGTAAGAACCTCTCATAAACCACAAAGATGATCTCGATATTGTGCGTCACTGTATCAATGTATTCAATCATCAAACAATACGTTTGAAAACATCAGTCATCAGTTTATTTTCAAGTTTTACAATTCTATTTTAATGATTAAGGTACTAATATTCTTATTTTTCATGCAGAAATACACCCTTGTTATGTCTGCAGTGGAGCCCCTGGAGAGCATGTATCAGCTTTTGTATAGACTTTGGGTGGACCAGGT
Organism: Perccottus glenii; assembly: GCA_024416835.2. Classification (NCBI taxonomy): domain Eukaryota; kingdom Metazoa; phylum Chordata; class Actinopteri; order Gobiiformes; family Odontobutidae; genus Perccottus; species Perccottus glenii. The sequence continues at coordinate 13,866,370 of CM044550.2, forward strand.
TTCTGAAACAGTGCAAGGGGTGATTGTGTGTTTGACCTAAAATAATTTAACAGCAGTAGCTAACTCCACATTTAAACCCTGATTTATTTAAAAAATATTTTATTAAACTAGTGTACAAACATTGATATTAAAGTGTACATTGGCAGATAATCGAAGAAGTAACCAACCATAAAAAAGGCTGCAATATGAGATGATGGGAAGAAAGAGATTTGGCATTTTCATCACCCAAGGACTGACTTTAGTTAAAATACCATTTAGCATGCTCTGCAGGAGCTTGTCTGAATATTACATTTTATAGTCTAGATTAAACTGGCTCAGTTAAAATGTCAAAATTAAATTTGTTGATGAAGCTGTAGTAGCCTATACCTCACTTAGGATAAGAATGGGGCCGAGGCGGTTGAGCCTAGAGGGTCATGTTGGCAGCACTGTGAAGGGAGTACTTGTTTCCTGGGAAAGCAAGCTGCGGCCAAGTCCAGATGCCGATGCTGTCCCCAGGGACAGTGTCCTGAGTTCAGACTGGAGGAAATGCAGTGTGAGAGCCGACAAGCCTGTGCCTGGACCACTGTCGGTTGCCTGCACTGTTGCAGGATGGGACTAAATTGCGCCACTCCTTCTCGGAGGCCCAAGCCACATGTGGTTTTCATTTACAAGCTTGAGAAGAATGAGAGGGAGAAAACATGGAAAACAGTTTCATGACACATTAGGATGACAGGGTGGATTACTCATTTGAACATGCTCAAACACCATCATTGGAATTTTTTCTCACAACAAAAATTAAAATTTAATTTCTGTATGACTTTTGTCTTACCCTTTTCTCAAATCTGGTTTTGTTAGCTCTCCAAATGTCAGTGCAGTTCATTATCACTGACACTCATATATTCAACTTTTTTCTTCTTTCTTTCTTTTGACCACAGAGTCACCACTCTGAGATTCATCTTATGCTGGAACATCTTAATCATCTTAAGTAATAGCTTCTGCTAAATGCACAGTTAGGTTTCTAATCCAGTTTGCCCTGGGAAAATGTTAAGTCAACACAATGATTGACAGTGTATACACAAGCTGTGTTGACTTGAATTTTGTGCATATTAACTTTTCTTTTGTGACAAACGGTAGTGGATAGAGGGTCCTTGTAATCACAGGAAAGGCTGGTTGAACTAGCATGCTTTAATAGCATTAGCATTAAAAAAACATCGTATACAATCAGCCACAATGGTGTGGGCTTATTAGTTACTTTGATATAGTCAGGGTGTCTGGTGTGGATACAGTCCCTCATTGCGTTGTGTTTGGCAAGGAGGTGATGAGTACATACACAGCTTAGTAAATGAAGGTAGTAACAGAGCAGGCACATAACCCATAGCCATCAGCACACATTTCCTGCTGTCTCAGGGATTCTTTCCACTCTCTTTAGACACAATTATCAAGAGAGGAGCAGGCCTTGAGGAGAGCTCCCACTCCCCCTCCCAAAAAAGACTCTCTCACAGTCTCCCTTTTTTATCTGCAGTGGGAGTAGCCTTGACCACATTCTCTGGGTTGAATAGCCTCTTTCAAACATCACACCTTGTACAAGTTTGCCCTCTACTGTCAAGTTAGTATTATTACAATGTTAGTTTACTATCACAGCACTTTGTAAGGATATTTCAAGTTGTATGAGGACACACTGAACTGAAACGCACATTTGATATTTGGATATTATTTCTACACTACTCGTGCCCCTATGTCTTTTTTTAACAACACCCCCTCAGTTTTCCGCAAATCCACCTGCAGATTATTGCTCTTAGAATTTTGATTTAAAAGACAAATAAAAGGCAGCTAGCTGATACTGATAATTGCTTGGTGGATCTATGAAGCTTGTTTACTTGTATACTGAAGTCGGATTTATTTAAATAACATTGATGGTTAGACAAATAATAAGCTACTTACAACCACTTACGTCTGAATCACTAGCTTGTAACTGGTAACACTTCAGGTCTGACAACTCCAATGACAACTGAAAATTAACTTTCTATGGGTGATGTTGCATATTATTGTAGGCTTCTTCTACTGTGACCCTTCCTTCTAAAGTCATTCCTATTGAAATGATTTGTGTTTAAAACGGAGATACACCACAAAAGCTAAATGTAAACCATCTTGTATCCTTCTAGGGTGTGCCTCCTGGTCCAAAACTGCATGTTAATGGAAGCTTAGGAGTCATGGGTGGTCTGTCGCAGCCACAACCCTCAGTGCTCAACAACCAGCAGAAAGGTCCTGTCAAAAATCAGCCCATTCAGAGACCTCTCAATCCACAACAGCACACTATCAACAACCCAGTAAGTAAAGCCGTTTTTATTATATCTGTCCATTTTCTACTGCTCATCATTTATGGGGGAAGTAGGCTTTTTTGGGGTGGGGGTTAGAAGGGGTCACCCAGGACAATTGACAGTTAATTGCAAGGTTAAATTGATTTACCCTATACCACCAATTACATGGATAGATGGTAGGAGGAAGCTGGAATACCCTAAAAAATAAATCTCATCACCTTCTTGTTGTGAGGCAGGAATATTAATCGCCTTGAACTACCCAGTGCTTATCCTTTTTTATAGTATTTATATTACTAATTTTACATTATTTACTCATTTTCAAATGTGTTTCCTTAAAGGACAAAGACAATGCTCATGAGCAGTTCAGTCGTCACCTCACAAGACCGCCTCCTGATTACAAACAGTCAAGAAGTATGGTGAGAGTTCAGCAAGAGAATCTCTTCACAGGTACAAGATAGCTTTTATAAGACTTGAATACTTTACACTGTGAATCCAGTCTGACTATAATCTGTGTCTATACACAGGTCAAACCTCAACACAGCCAACCAGCAATGGTCCTGACAATGATCTGCAGACTGTGTCATGTCACCTCACAAGTGCCTCTGCCCCAAAAATGAGTTCCACCCCATCAGACCGCAGATTTAGTGTTGGAAACAACTGTGTTCCCAGCTCATGTATTGGCCAATTCCAGCAGCATAACAATCAGAACCGAATTGGGCTTAATCAGAATAAACCACACTTTTTAGGACCAAATGCACAAGGGAATTCTTTTGGATTAAACAATGTACAACATGGGAGAACGACATCTGAGTTTCATTCAGGAGGAGCACCAGGGCCAGGGCAGGGAGGCTTAATGACCAGTCTTAACATGGGCTGGGGCTCAGCTAACAAGCAAGTGACTTCCGGGATGAGGCGGCTGCCCAACCCGCTCCAGTCCCAAAGTGCACAGCTGGACATGCAAAATCTCCCATACCAACAGAGGCATTTGGGTCCTCCTAACCAGGTAGCACCAGACATGAGCATGCTCCCCATCAACCCCACTATTAGAGACGCAGGCCCTCGACCAAGCCAGCCAATCCTAGGTACCCAGTCGGCACTTGGAAATGTAAATCAGGCCTCTCCTGAGCAGAGAGTACCAGCAGTCAACTTTGGAGAACGCAGTCCAAGTTCTAGCAACTTCCAGAGTAACCGTGCCAACCAGCTGACCTTTGACTTCCTCCCTGAAGGTGACAATACAGTTCCAGGCATCAACACAGATTCGGACTTCATAGACTCCCTGCTTAAGTCTGGTTCGGGCAATGATGACTGGATGAAAGATATAAACCTGGATGAGATTCTAGGTGGTCATTCATGAATTTAGGTCACATCAAACTACAGATACATTTTTACAGGATATAAGGATAACAGGAGTAACATATGTGCATAATGTAATTTTATATGCTAATATTATTTGTTATTCAAGTATATTGCGATGTTGTTTTGTATTTGTTGTGAAAAGTATTTGTGTTCTATCCATAGTACTTCTGTTTGCCTGTTTAATTCCTAGTTGGCCTAAATTTGCTAAGAAAGGTTACTTTTATTACAGTCACTGTCTTTCTACTCTGCTCAGTCATCCTATTGCTGTAATCAGATATGATGATAAAACCACATTCACACTGTGAAATCAAAATGTTTTGTTTTGTAAGCCTGGTTAGTCCAGTTTATTTATCAGTTTTAATTAACTATTTGGCCTGATATGATATATACTGATTATTTTTCCTAACACAAGCACAGAAAAACACCCTATGACATTTTTTTTATATTATTGCATTTCCATCTGTGGTAAGTTTTAATGCAATTTACATATTTTACAAATTGTCCTGTGCTATTTAATAATAATAATAATAATAATGATAAGACTTACATGTACTTAATAAAAATGATTCAAACAAATTTGGCTATTCATTTTTACACAACTCTCTTTATTCAACATATGCATATACTGTACAGTACTGTATGTCATTGCAATTGATTAATTTGCAGTATGTTTAAGAGTAATATTGTATTTAAACCCTATCTAGGCCCTAAAACAAATAAGCTTTGCTTTGGCATCAATTCAATATATAAGTGCTAATCAACAATGTAAATGTATGGTTTGGTCCAAAAGGTAGACTTAATGCCTAAACTTGTAAAAACACTGGGAAAAAAAGGCAAAACTAGTCAAGGCAGGCAGCATTTCCAGGTGGTATAGTACTCATGATTAGCACTCTTGCATCAGGAGTGCCAATAAAGCACTTCCTGAACAGCTCAGTTCATGTACTGTGTGCAACTTTCCATCAAGGGCATTGGTGACTGCTTTCCTATGTTACAGAGACCACAGGACATCCTTGTAAATGATAAATGGTGCACATCCTGCCCTTCACCCGGACACAAGTCCCTTCTGGGACATGCTGACTCCTGGTGGTGACTGGCTTTAATTAAGGCTCTGCTGGAAACATACATTCAGTCATAGTGTTTACTAGTGTCTTACTGTTTTAAGCAAAATGTAATCATACTGTTGTGAGTAATGAGAGCTTTGTGCTCTAGAGTTGACCTCAGCCTAAGCTGGTCCAGTCAGAACTGTATTTGATGGTGGTTTACTGTATAGTGACTGTTGCCTCAGCTATATATATATACATATATATATATATGTATATATATATATATATATATATATATATATATATATATATATATATATATATATATATATATATATATATATATATATATTAATAACAAGGAAACATTGCCCTCAACTGATGTTGACTTGAAACTACAATTCTGTGTCATCAGTATCATTCTAGGATCTGGGTCATCTAAAGACAGGCTATAATTCTTAGTGGAGCAGACATTTCTTGCTTGTTAGAATAATAAGTTGTAAAAAACTGACTGGAACAAAAGAGGTCAGAAAGTATGTTCCAAGAGTTGCATTGAAATGTTTTAGCAAAATAGCACCTTGACTGATATAAGTCACAGCTTTCTTATTTGGAATCTGGCGCACCACCATTTTATCACAAGGTCATGGGTTACCATTGTGTTGGAAATCAGATATTCAAATTACTTTCACAATAATGTTCATTTAAATGTTGGACATTGCTAGTAATGTTCATGAGTGTCATAATGTCCTGATGTCCAACAAGAGGCCCCATTGAAAATGAGTCTACAGTCTCATTTTTAATTATGTATAAATAGAAGTGTATTTAGTGGAAAAATATAAGAAAGTTGCATGAGGTCACATGTTTTATCTAAAAGATTATCTAAACATTTACAAAACAGAGCCATTAACAGTTGTCCCACCTTCATATAGAGTAGGAGCTCAATTAAATGATATTGTTAACAAAGAAACACACATAAACATATTACCACAAAGTATATACTTTATTTCAGGCCAATTTCAAAGTATCATATAAAGATAATGTAACAGAATTTATTGTTCTAAAACATGCACTTATCTAGCAAAAAGAACAGATCATTACATAAACTCATTTCATGTGCAGTTAGAAAACTCTAAATACAAAAGCCATTACCTTGTGATTAGTTCTACTGCTACAATGACAGTCAACAACTAATTTACCCTGACATTTACGTACTAAGTAAGCAAAAGTATCAGATGTGTGTGACAAAATGCATCATTACGTTTGAATGCAATACAAGCACTGTAGTGTACCAATTTAGTCTCACTGTTCTCTAGAACACTGTTTATCCATTATAAGCCATACACATCATTTTTATAAATCAAGAAAAGAAAAAAAAATCTAAGATGCTCATGGTGTACATTCACACATTAAAATGCTCATGTTTTCAGATCTGAAAATCATAATTTGTCCATCAAGTTCATTGCATAATAATTGACAAAGAATCATTTAGATTTTTTTTTACTGCAGTAGTGTAAACATTAAAAACAATGTGAAAGCGGTCACTGTGTTTGCTGCAGCTGTAGCAGTTCAATGTTTGGGGAGAATGTAAACTGTAGCGCTTATCAAAGAATCACTTGCTTTTGTTCGAAAACCTTGTCCTTAAATCTCGGAGTTAGTCACTCAAAACAACCTTCTTCAAAAAAGATAAAAAGCAATCTCTCAGCCTAGTCCTAGACTTATTCAGACATGTCCATTAACACTTGAAAGCTGCATTGTGTGTCTCGTTAGCTTATAATGTTTGTTCATAACTGATTTACATGACCATATTTGGACTCAGGAGTAAATGAGTGAATGTAAGAAAAAAAAAAAAAAAAAATTAAAATTAAAAACATCTTTGGAATTTCCCACAACAAAACCTGTCGGACATAAGTGATTGATTTTTTTTAATATAATTATTTCACACAAATAATGCAACAACTTAACCTTCTGCCCCTCAACCCCTCCAAACCACTTAAACTTGCTTAAGCTTGTCATAGTTGCTGCCTATAAAGCCCTCAGTTCAACACACAGCACAGCATAGCTCAGCTTTTAAGAAGACTTTACGAACTTCAAACCTCTATACTGTTACAAGGTTTAATAATTAAGCAAGAGCTATAGTTTGCTTAGTCTAAAGAATTGCTTTTTTGGTTAATGTTAAAATATAAAGGAAAAAAGTAGTAAAAGCTGCATGTGAACAACAAAAACAATAACACTAATATGTATATAGTAAAATCAAAGACAAGAGTAAAATGAGTTAAATGGTTTAAGAGCCAAAACTGAATCAATCAGCGTCTAGGCACACTTCTGTCTCATCTGAAGCTACAGCTGTGATAACACAGTCGACCCAGTTAAAAATGCATCAATTAATCTATAAAAGGTGTATCAGGAAAAGCAGATGTCGCCTGATCTATACTATCATACATATTTAGTAACAAAAGTAGTAAAGAAATAAAAAGAACAACTGCTGAAATAAATCTGAATACATAATGAAACACACTTGTGATAAGTTTTGATAAAAGTAAGTGTGGCTGCATGAATACAATGTTAAATGCTGCATTACAGAAAGTTGTGTTTGTTCATGATGCTCACATCTCAAAAATACAACCAAAAGGCACTTGATCTAACAATAGGTTTAACTTAGACTTGCTGGCACAGCCAAGCAGCAATGTAGTCGGTCCCCAGACGCCAACCTCCAACCCTTCAACACGTCCAAGCTGGGCCTCACATTACCTTTACTCCAAATCAGTATTGATCTTTATGCAAATACATCATTTTTGGTTTTTCAGGTTTGTTCAAAACATACATATGTAAAAAAAAAAATGTATAGTGAAAACATAGCGCTAAATGTAGTTGTCCCAAACACATTTAAGTAGTACTGCTTCACACTTTTACTGCTATAAAGCAAAGAGGCACCAAAGACTGCAGGCAATAGGATGACCTTGCAGTTTAGTGTACATGCAGCCGCTTCCCTCCAAAAGACACTCTAGTAAATACGTCCTAGATTCAATGGCAGACTAGTGAAACATGTAGGGACCCTTGCGTAATTGTCTGTTCACGGGCCAGCCTTGAAGACACAGACACAATAAGGAGATAACACCAGTGACAGAAAAGAACAGAGCAATACTGCCTCAAAAAACAAGGGTGTGGATATACACGTTGTAAGAAAGAAGTCCAGAGAAGCTTGCTGAAATGTCTTGTAAAAGAATCTATGCCTCCTTCACAGATCAGAGCAAGCAGCAGTTCAGAGTTTAGAAGATAAGTCCTCCTCTATAACCACGTGAGAAAACTCTCCTTGTCAATCTTGCCTGTCAGCACAGACTCCATGTCGTTGAGGATTTCAGAGCTCAAAGCCTCCTGCAGGCTGGGCATCAGCTCCTCGCCTCAACCGCCATACTGTCACTCTCCAGAGTGCCCAGGTCTACGTCTGTGCCAGGGATGGCATCCAGATAGTCAGGGAAACGGCTGGGCTGGGTGGCCATGGAGGTTGGCAGAGGTTCTCCTAATGATAAGGAAATAAATTAACTTATGAAGATCTCCATGATTTTTTGCAATGAAAAGCCAAATAAGAAAAACATATCTGCTTCCTAACTATTCCTATTCCTAACTATTCTGTAATAGTATGTGGAAACCTCAACAATAACTACAAATGATTGAAAAAGAGTGTGTCTTTTTTCCCAGTCTCTTTCTAGTCTTTTAAAACAGCACTAAATTGGGTGAACAGCCTACAAAGAAAGGAAGTGGTACAGTACAGTAAAGTACAGTACAGTACAGTATCGTATAAAACTTTTCTGTTTTCTCACCTGTGTCCATCTCATCCACACTGTTGAGGAAATCATCTGGTGTGCGGGGCACACTGTAGCTGCTCATACTCAGGCCACTGTCTGTGCTCTCATCCCTGGAGTGGTAGGTCCCGCTGGAGAAAACAAAACAAAAGGTTGTGTTTCTGCTCAATCAGTCAATATTTGAACAACGTGACATATTTGGATGACACAGAACTAAGTAATTAAGCAGGTACAGAAGTAACAGTGTGCCTTTAAATCCCACAGAGGCTTTATGCACACAGTGGTTCAAAAAGAGTTTTGTCTCTGAAGGCCTGGGACATAGCCCTGTTAAAGCCTAGCTTTTCGCCATCTAGACCAGGGCATAAAGAACAATAAGGACAGGCCCGAAAATAATCAACAAAAAACCTACAAGAAGACATTTGCCAAGCCTATACTAATTAACAGAAAAAAATATGTAGGCAGTGTATGACAGGGCAGATGAATGAGGCCATTGTAAGAGAGCAGGGGAGGAGGGGAGATTAGGTTGTCCTGTCTAGTAACCAGACCACATACCCACATGGTCGGCTTGCTATTCAGCTCTATCTCCAATTTGTCGATTTACAAACAAACCAATTAAAATATTATGAATGATTTGCTTAAAATGGTGTGTTTTATCATTTTTAGCCCTTATCTTTAGGCTAAGGCATTCTGATACACAAGATGAACAGCAGAGGTCATTGTTGAGCACCTAAGGTGGGGAGCTGCTGAATGAGTCATTACCATGTGAAGGGCGTAGGGCCAGAGACTGGGTCTTCTGTTCAAACTGGGCAGTTAGCAGCAAGGTTTTACACAACCAAGTGCAGATTCACTAAAAACCAACAGCTCAGAAGCATTAGTTCTAGTCAAGTAACTTGCCTATCAGGGCCGCTTGTCATCTAGATAGTTTTCTCCATTTTGTGTACAGAAAGCACTTGTAGCTTGTGAACTGAACCAACCTGTTGAGGAATGGGTCAGAACTATTGGCCGTCATGGTTCTGGTGTCCTGGGCCATAGGAGATGACACAGGGTTAGTGCTGCCATCTTGATCCATAGGCAGTTGATTCCTTAAAGCCAGTTCCTATAGACAGTGAAGTGCAAAAAGATGAGACATGATAATGCAACCACATGCCTCAGAAACTAATTATGTACAACGACATATTATATAAAACAGAGCCGTGTTGTATTTCTTTAGCAGAAAACATTAGCTAAAGGATTTCTACAGGCTGCCAAACATGGACGTCTTTGTGTCTCTTCATACATGGTGTCAAATTACTGCAGTTGGAGACAATTGTTCTCTACACATGCTCTATCAGATAAGGCTGAGGATATGAAGTCATGTTGTTTTTTCACCTCCTTCCGTCCAAGTTCTTGAACAGGAAGGTGAAATGGCTGGACTGTTGTCACACAGTTTTGAGATATTATTAAACCTTTACAGGGTTGTAGACAACAATAAGCAAGCAGACAAAGCCATGTGGCATTTTGAAAGTGAAATTCCTGCTGAATACCCAGAGAAGTTAGTGGGAAGTTTATCATCTGTGGCTGAGAAGAAATGGAAAAAGTGTTCTTTATAATTAACAGAAAATAACCTTTGTTACTCATTACTCAAACAACTGTTTTGGTTTTTAGGACTTACTGACAGTGATGCTCAAAAGTGTTCTATCCTTGAGTCCTTTGCACACAGAACATCCTGATTTTGATTAGGAGGGATAATGTGGGATGTGTACTCTAAACAACCTTTCTGCTTTTATGACACTGTGCTTCACTAAGCAGCCCAAGCCTGTTGCAAAAAACAGTCGGCATCCATTCTTCATTGCACTTCTGCCATGTGGAAAGCATTTAAGATGTGGCCTGCACTGGCTCGAAGATGAACTCTTTCCACCAGCCTCTGGATCAATGCAAAGTTTTCAACTAGGACCACTCTTGAAAACTATTTCTACACTACACAGTATGCATCTGAGATAAATAAAACATGATAGAATGATGAAAATAAGTCTCGAACCAATCTGCAGCTTTTTACCACAACTCAGTCAAAATAGTGACCCCATGTGTCAGAGGTATCAGTTACTCTTCCATTCTGAGAAAACTATCATTAGGTGCACTTAAGCCAGCTCAAGTCACACAGACACACGTACACACACACACACACACACACACACACACACACACACACACACACACACACACACACACACACACACACACACACACACACTGGCAGCTACACAAAACTGTCCTGAATGAAAGGCCAGCTGCCAGTTGCATGTACTCACTTCCTACATTGTGAACTTTAAACAACCCATGTGAATGGCATGGTAAACAAAGTTGCCAGCACCCTCATTCATAACCATAAAGCACTCTTTCTGGTGTTATGACACAGTCTTGAGTAAACCTCAAGACTGGAGGGCCCTGTATGTGCGGAGTTGTGACACATCACATTTAGGAAGTGATAAAATACCACAGATGACTCACAGGACTTCATTATAGGGTAGTGCAACAGTAAAGCACCATCAAAGAGGATAAGAATCCACTACTGTACGTTAGGTTGATGACTCATAAGGGTCTGTTTTATATAAACATTAATCAATCACATGCAAGAATTTAGTCTCCAAAAATTAGTTTTTGTTTGATTCCTGACCTGGGGTCTTTGTCGAAGCAACTCCTGCTTCAGTCTTTGTCTTTCCTTTTCCATCTGCTGCATTCTCATCTGGTTGTTGCCCCCCATCACTCCACTGAGGGCATTTGGAGGAAGCTGCCCACTCTGCTTCACCGGAGCACTCTGGGAGATTCTCTGCTGGTTCAGTGCTGCAAAAACAGAATGTTTGACTTAATAAAAATCACAAAATATTTAGCTCCAATATCTATGCATGAAATGTAAGGTGTTAACAAATACACAAGGACTGCAGTTTTATTACCACTTAAAAGGCTGGGATCATAATGTAGGAAGATTATAGGCCACAATAAATTGAAGATTCAATAAATATTATTTAAAAATATATATACAAAAGTTATGTGTACAATGAAATGTGATAATTGTTATTTTTTAATAATTCAAAGTGAAAGACAGAGATTAACTATAAAAAGGTTATTTACTAATTCACTCTATTGTAAATGAATTGTAATCATGAACTGGATTGGAACTGTACGCAACAAAAGTCTTGTCCTAAAGATGCTTGGCTGAACACTGCATAACAAGACTGACAAGAACTTGGATTTTAGTCAAAGGTGACTGTTAGAGGTAAGCCAGTGCATCCGGTTGAGCACAAGGGATGTCCTAACACAGGTACTACCAACAGCATTAAACCACCACTCTTCCTGTAAGACCTGATCCCCTCCCACTCTCTGACTAAGACAGGCTTTGTTAGTTTTGTACATTGCATCAGTCATGACTTATCCTTTCATTGTGTGGTTTGTTTCCTTCAAAACAAATCACAGATTATCCCACTAGACTGACTGCCTCCTCGGCCAGGGTTTATTTGAGCCAAATTAATACGTACAATACAAAGAGATTGTGCAATTCAAAGGGTTATAAGAGCAATGGTGAAAAAATACATTTATTATTAAAAACCTTGATTTATTAGGTGTCAATAAAATAAACACAAATAATACAGAAGTTTGTTTGATACTTTTTGTAAAATATGTAAATAGAGGAATAGTTTTCTGTATGCTAATTACATAATGCAAATCTTTAACATTTGGATGAATGTGCTTTTAAACTAAGCAAGTGTGGGTACTACATGCCTCAATGCCCATGTTTACACTGAGAGCTAATGTGTGTATTGAAAAACACAGCTGTTTCTCCAGTGTCATTTGTTTTTTTTAGTCTGGTGGGGGTGGACCTAATAAACATGAGTATAAAGCAATCCAGCAATCTATGCATGCAAACTAGGTCACACATTTTATCACTGTTGTAGAGAAAGAGAGGCTATGTGTTTGGCCATGAGGGGTGTAACAGAATAGAACCAATGAGGAGCCCTGTTTACTTATGCGCTTGAAGCACCAACCAAAACAAAGCCTTGACTGGGGGGACGATTTTCATGCAGGGTTGCGTCTGTCTAGGTTGTTCAGCCAGCCCCGGCACCTTTCTCATCACCATTCAATCACTGTCTGTTTACACGATCTCAGGAGCTGAATGAAAGGTGGATCAGGGCTCTCCCTGGGAAGCTCTGTAAACCCCCCCATCACATTGCCTCCCTCCCAACGTCCCCACCCAGCAATCACATACACTCCCCCACACACTTCATGGGAGAGTATGTTACTTCTTTCTGTGACTTATCTTTGGCAGACACTATTAACCTTTGTGGCTTCACCATTCACTCTAATTCACCATTCACATGCTGTACATGTCAGCAGCTACAGATCAGTTAAAGCTGGAGCTCTAACAGAAATCAGGTTTACAGAAAGTTACACAGCATGTGGGAGACATTTTGTCACTTTTCACCCAGTCATTCCTCTCCCACACACCTGTCTTATGAAACAGAAGAGACATTTCAAGTCAATCGAATTATTGCATTGACCAAAGCAAACACAGCTGCGTTGTTGCCAAAAAACTTTGAACGATGCCTTAAAAATGGTTGCAAATTTCTTCAATTTCTTCCTGATTTATGACATTTGTTTGTCTCAAAAAAAAAAAAAAAAAAACAACAATTGAACATATTAAAACTTTAGTCGCACCAAGTCCGGCATCCTTTCTTAGACCAAACTACTAATACTAACTACAATTACAACATCAAAAACATGCTGGTGTGGCTGTCAACAAGGAGATAATAAAGGGATAAAAAATAAATTATTATTATTATTATTATTACATCAATTTTATATAGCGCTTTTCTGGGGACGCAAAGACGCTTTACATATCAATTATTCATTCACTACACAGTCACGCTGGTGGTCTGTAGCCACAGCTGCCCTGGGGCAGACTGACAGAGACGTAGCAGCCATTCTGTGCCTACGGACTCTCCGATCATCACCAAATCCATTCACTAAACATTCTTACACATTCATAAACCAGTGCCACAGACACAAATAAATAAATACATTTCCTCAATGATCTAGTCCAAAATCAAGAGCATATTGGCAAAAGGACTTGAGAAAGGAGTGAGAAACAGGTTCAGTTCAGGGCCACAGCGATACGGAACCTAAGAAGACTTTGTGTGCGTGTTTGGTTGAAACCAGCAGTACATGAGGGTAGTGATAGCTAGTGGGAGAGAGATAAGAGACAAGTTAATGCGGTCTGCCTTTTCTCTTTTTCACGCAGCCCTACAACACAACAAGCCTGGGACACAAGGCCTTATCAGAGCCATCCAACGGGCAGCCATTAAAAACCACATCACCTGGGGCTGAGAGACAGGGTGTCCCAACTGTGGGAAGCTTTTCTGTTTGACCTACCCAAGGTACCTTTTACTGCATTAGTAGAAAGGATTTATAGAAAATAATGTACTCCACAATAACCTGAAAAACACTGGGAAATATCATGTATTGCGTCATTTTATGCCCTTGTAAAAAAAATGGATTGAATAATATAACAAAAAAAGTATGACAATATATATCAAAAAATATTTTGAACCTACAATTTATAAACGTTTACATTTTTTTTTTTCACACAATAAAAACCCCTTTCATTCCATTATGGCCCACATGTTCTGGTTAATGACTCTTTAAAACCTGGTATGTGTCTGTATTTCATAATTATATATTTCATATTTACAGAAGCCAGCTACCAGTGGTGAGAAGCTATAAGCTACAGTGCACTCATAGCTAATTGCCACTTTGTCAAGATCTCAAAGATGATGTGTGCTTATCCTTTGGCATTTTTCCTCTGTTCCTGCGTTTTCTTTTCTTCCCCCTTTACCTCCCCAATCCCCACCCCCACCATCCCTCTCACATTGAAGTTCTTTGACTGAAAAGGTCTGGAACAGATTAAGAGTTGGACCACAGAATAAAGAGGCCTGGCAGAGATTCAAGTCTGTCTGGAGCAACAGCAGAAAGGGGTTGTGCCTTCCCTGGGCCTCACGCAAGGGAAAGCCAGCCGCAACAGCCCACAGTTAAAGCCGCTCTGCTGCTTTTCTTCTCAAAGCTCAAATTAGCCTCCATTATCAAAGCAGCTGGCTTAGGACTAGAGACCTATACATAACAACAACAGAGAAAACATTTCTCTGCACAAATCTTCATCTATGTTACATGGACTAAATCCTGTTTGATGGCATTTAATTTAAGTTAACACTCCTCAATCTCATTATTTGATGGGTCAGCAGGCTTTTGTGTTTAAGCTGTACAAATCCTCAAAGATTTTACTGCTTGTCATCAACATACAACACAGGTTCTTGTGAAAAACTAGGCTGAGTGTGCCTGGCTCTCACAAAACAGTAATCTGCAGACTATTTCCCAACCACACTTTCCAAGGGGAGTGCTATTGCGATAAAAGGATCCCACCTGAAGCGTAAATGAATCAGAGTGACAAAGTCTCTCATCTCTGCAATCTTCTTGGAAGAAAGCAGTATTAGCTGATTCCCCACAAAAAGTCTGATACATGTACATAGATCTGTCATTAATTTAATGTCATTAACACAGTGCAGCCAAAACACATTTAGAGCAAAGTGTCAACCTTTAGCTCAGCCTAGGGGATTAATGGCTAACTCAGCTGTTGCTTCAACACTAAAATGGCTGACATAAGGTTAGGTGCTGCTTTTGAGGCGGGGGGCTAGTCACACCAAAACAATGCAGTGGTGTAAAGTACACAAATCATATAAATGCAAAAGTCAGAAGAGGAAACATGGACTTGTACAGAGTAGCTATGTGAAGAGAAAGTGAACAGCTGTCTCAAGAACTAAATGTTCTTTATTTGTAGCAGAATGTTCTCTTCTGTACTGGAGCCTTTGGCCTGCTATGGAGTCAAGCTGCTGATATAACCTCTTTCTATGAGCTGCAATGCTGTTTGATTGTTTCATCTGATGTCTATATATGAAAATCACTCAGGTGTAACTCACCAAAGCGTGGGTCCAGTCGCGGGTCCAGCCAGGATGTGGTTTTGTTTTTGTGGTTAATATAATAGATCTCACCATCAGATGTGATTGCTTGTTCCCAACCTTCAGGAAGAGGACCTAGGGTCCATAATGTAATAAATGAATTAGGATAAAAAAAAGCATGATATAGTGTTGCAAATGAACAGTCGAACTATGCCTTTGTCACCTGTATCTTGCTTTGCTTAAGTCTTTTTTTTTTACTTGAGTGCAGCTTTTTACTTTTGTTGCCAAATAGAGCAGCAGAAATTTTAGAATACATTGATACTTAATTTGTAAACCCTGTCTATGAGTCACTGAGCACCCAAACATGTCAGACAGGACCTGTCACGTTGTACCTCAGAGTTACCTCACCTAGGGCAAATTCCAACAGCATGGACAAAACGCAAGTACTGTACTTCTTAATGACATGTAGCAACTAGACTAGGCTTGTCACTGAAATTGGACTCTGGGTTGTATAAAACATAGGTTTCAATATATAGGCTACAATTTTATGTCATGGCAATGCCATTTTGATAACAAAAAACAAAATAAAAATAATAAGACTGCAAGTTAAGATGAGCGTACCACTAGCTGGGCTCATTAGGTTCTGTTGCTGGACTGGCACAGTGCTGGGCGGGGCAGGCTGGTTCATCTGGAGCAGTGCCTTACGTGGGTCCTGCCAAGTGGTAGTCTGTTCAATATGGCTGTAAAGAGACAAGAAAGAAAAATAGATACTTTATTAAAAAAACATCTACCATCATTCTGTGAGGAGTCAGTAGTGAGTTCAGACTAATCATATAAATGTGAAATAGCAGGTCACACACAGGAACTGATGACTCAGTTTAAACAGAGCCTTTAATGAAAACAGAGAATGTAAGAATTCTGTAAATGATGACTAACAGGAAACCATCTATCTGGGCCAAGTTGGAAGCCCAAAACACCATATATTTTTACAATGGGCTCTTTCCCTGACTGTTTGCTTGTTTGACATTTTATTATTATAATTATCATAAAAAGACAAAAATGGGACGAGTTGTCCATACACAAAACATTTTCAAACATACAAATACACATCATAGACATTTCTTTTCTTTTGTTTATTTTGTCTATTGTTATGCTAGTGTAAAACAGGGTTATGATTGGCTTCAAAACAACTCAAGTCACATCACAGTTCTCGCTCTAATTTACTTTTTTTGTCTCTTTGGAGACAGGAGCCAGGGAGGGAGTGGGTGCACTGTGTGCCATTGTATGAAGGCATTGATAATTAGTGCTTTGTTGGTACTTGTTGCCTGATTAAGATGGAAAGCTAATACAGGAAGCCCTCCTCTCCCGAGCAAGACCCTCACTATTGAGAGAGGGTCAGTCCCAGGGCTCAACGCAGGGGGTCCTTTTCCTGGAAGCGGCCCGGACACTGTGGAGTGTCAGGGGCTTTAACAATCTGGCGCCACATTTACAAAGCTTTCACCTGCTTGACAAAGGCACAGATTGAGCTACGACCTAAAACCCCAGCTATTCACTTGTTCTTTTTTCTGTTTTCTTTTTTGAACCATCCTATTTAGGGGCCTTTTCTAGCAAACACAAATGGCTGCCAAACTTTAGCAGCTAGGGACATTACAAACTATGCTGTGCAATTAAATAGCAGCAGTAAGAGTTGAGAGAATAGCGTACCAGGTCAACATTGCCCTTCAGCTGTTATATCACCACAGCTGTACTGAATGTGAGCTTCCATTGGACAGTTCTGTACGTCAGCTTGTTCATTTGATCCCACAGCACCATCCGTGCAGACTTGGGAACAGCTGGGTCAAGTAAGAGTTTCAGAGTTTCTCTTGGCCTCTGCTGTAATCCCAGCCTGCCTGCCTGTCTGCTCTCTATCCCAGGCCGGGGAGTGAGAGGGCCTGACTCAGCACTCCCCCCTCACACAATGCAACCCATTTTGAAGCCCCCTCTTGTTTATGCTTTACTGATCAAAGGAGCTGCCAAATCCCCATACCGACCCCTCCCCCAGCCTTCACACAAACACCACAAAACCAAGTAAAATAGTTGGGAGCTGCTCAGACTGGAGAGGCCCCCTAAGAAAGAGGGGTCACAGGGAGAGGGGCGAGACAACTAAAGAAAAGAAAAAAGTAAAAAAGAAAAAAATATCTACGGAAGCAATCCCTCTGAATTCTATTGGCTGCACAAGTTGCTGTGGTTATGTTACACTCCGAGTGCCCGCCCTGCCCCCTTTGCTGCCTCCTTCCCACTCTGGAAACTATGACATTTATTATGGAGGGGAGAGGAGTGCTAGGATAAGGAAAGGGAAGGTTTATCATAAATGAGAGGCCTGCACATCCTGGTACACAAACCTAAAAACAAATGCTGCGTAATGCTTTATGTTTACAAGCTCAGACTATCACAGTTTGTTTTTCTTCTTCCACAAGCTGCACTTGTTTCAACATACAGTATATCAATGTAAATATATTGAATTTTCCATCACATGCTACTTGTGGAATAGGATCTGGACTTATATCAAATGGCTGTAAACATTTTTGAGACAATAATCAAAAGCATGTGATAAAGTCTTTCAGTGAAAGCGTTTACATGAGACCAGCACGGTATTCTGAGTATGTGTGTTACAACTGGTCAATGAGTTACCAAGAGCCAGTCATTTATCACCAGCTTTAAAACTAAAAGATAATCCATTGACTTGCC
Organism: Perccottus glenii; assembly: GCA_024416835.2. NCBI lineage: Eukaryota > Metazoa > Chordata > Actinopteri > Gobiiformes > Odontobutidae > Perccottus > Perccottus glenii. The sequence goes on from CM044550.2 coordinate 13,884,573, forward strand.
TCGAACCCTATATGGTCAGGGCTTCCTGTAGGCAAAACATAAAACAAAACAATGCCATGGCAACTGCTGGGACGGCTAGAGGCCAACAGTTGTTGTGAGGAATTGCTGATGATCTGCAACCTCTATGGCCACAACTGCTCGGTGTTGCCTTTACATGTCTCTGACAACCACCGCTAGCTTAGAGGGCCACCAACCCCCAGGCTCCATGTCTAGGTGGACATACTGACCACTGCTGTTGTTTGATTCATAGTTTTAAAATAGAATATTATATTACATGATGCTATAAAAGTCAACTTTGAAAAAAATTTAAAAAGTTGGACAAAGTAAATGTACAACAACTTTTATGGAGAAATCTCTGCAAAGATTTGTAAATTGGTGTAAAAGACAATTTGACTAGGCTATATGTGGCTCAAATACTGCTGCTACTAAAAATACTTGAATGGTGATTCAGTGCGGGTAAGGTTTGGGCCTATACACTTCAGAATCAAAAATGCTGCAGCCATAATGAAAAACTGTGAATTAGCAGGCTAACTGTGGCTACAGGCAATGGTTGTTGATCCACACAGCCTCCTGCCATCTCCTTGACGGATGGGCCAATTATAAAGGTGGCATTTATTGTGCCTGTGTTATTTATAAAATGTCTTATGGTGAAGAATGAAGATGGGTTTGAAGAAAGGTTGAACTTGACCATTACAATTTAGGCTTGTGGACCTTTACAATTATTATTATTATTATTATTATTATTATTATTATTATTATTATTATTATTATTATTACACTCAACCTATAAAAAGTTAAACATGGAAGACACTTTATGACAATTGTTCAGACAAAAATGGCCAAAAAGCTGCAGTGTTCACAGCTTAATTTGTTATAAATGTTTTGTCCCTAAGAAGCATGTGATTTAACTCACGATGAGCTCCGCTACCTCCCAAAACAACAGATTAAAGTGTGATCTCAGACCAGACTGACAATGTGTGTTCAAAGCCAGATGTCACATTTTGCTCTGTTCTGGTGTAAAATCTGGGAGTGAAACTGTGGGATTCGCAATGGTGATGAAACACACCGTAAGATGAGTTGTCAAAATATGATTCTTAGGTCAAAGGGACCTCACCATGGGAGTATATGCTTGGAAGTTGCTGATAACTAAAAGAGAACACTGAGGGGGACAAGATTTAATCAGGCTTCAAGACAAGGGTGACCACCTCCGCTCTGGTGGACTCGAGATGCCTGGCTGCCTCTCTATCAGCAGGACATCATCAAGAGAGATTATTGGAGCAACCCTTCTGACCCCATTGTAGCTGTGAGTTTTCTTTTGAAGTAGTGTTTAATCATTATGTGTCCCTCTTCTGTTTAGTTCAGGTGAATTTAACAGCACAATTATGTGACCAGACCATCAAATTTGATTGTGCAAATCAGGATTACAAATTTAAAATTGGAACTGTATGACTTATTTGATTTATTTGTGTTCGGCCATCTTACAAGAAGCACTCATCAGCATCTCAGTGGAAAAGCCTGACAGTGAAGGTTTGAAACAGAGGTGGTCCAGCAAGACTTTGGTAAACACCAGTCTGACTTTCTCACAGTCCCACTTGTGTACTGAGCTGACAGGGCCCAGTTGAACAGGAAGGCTCTTGTCTGTGTGTGGTCAATAAACCAAAAGTTTGTCAAACACAAAGTTGCTCCAAATGAGTCTTTCGCACTGGCTCACGGCCGAATGTTCCCTGCATCATTTGTGACTGAGTTCAAGATGACCTTCTATGACATCCAACAAGAGCTAAATGTGTTTAGGCAATAAACTTAGCAATATTTACGTCAGCCATTATGTAGAGCACAATGTTTTAGATAAGTAGGCCAGTGCTGGTCAAGATCAATTCCTTCACTGTTTTGTATCGTAACATTTAGCAACAGAGAAAATATTATCTTTACTAAAAATTATTTTTCAAAATTTGTAAACAATTATTATGAATAGTATGTGGGTCGACATTTAATCTAAATATATTATAAGATGGCACATGAGCACATGGAGATACAATTGACTAAATGATGGAAGGAGCGCTACCACAGGTCCTTCTTTCCAACTGCCATTAGACTGTACAACTCACATGTATAGCTATTGCAATATGTTTCCCCCTGTAAATATATATTTTTTTTTCCAAGACTATTTTTGCATTATATGTAAATTTCCCTATTGTGGGATCAATAAAATCTAATCTAATGACAAAAAAAAAAAAAAACTACATTTCTACAAATCTGTCATTTCAATTTAATGCCTTATATGAAAACAGACAATACAACATAAATTATTACAGATGACCGACTCAATAAACAGCAAACAATGATTTCCAAACGTATCCCAACAGCTTATAATCCAAATGAGAAAAGACAAAAGTGTCCATCAGCACAGAGCTCTACCTGCCCCTAAGGGCAGAGAAAGCCCACACCCCCGGAGCTTCTTTCTACTTAGGGCTGACTTCCCACGGACTAAAAACTCATTCAAAGCTGCATTTAATAAGTGGCCGGAAACAGTGATTACCTCTCCTAGCTCACCAGTGTGTTTAAATTAGAAACCTTCATTAGTTTATGACCCAGCCCTGGAGACCAGCCCTGCCCCCTAGCACCAGGCAAGGTGACCCAACCTCCCTGCTCTGTCTGCCATAAATCAAAGGCCAGAGTAAACTGCTGCAAGAAAAGGAGAAAAGGTCAATACACTTTGTTGACAGTTCTTTTAGATTTGGTATAATAAAGCAAGAAACAATCCAAAAAAATGCTAAATAGATTCACAGGGAAGTATGAAAGTGTGTAATCACATCTGAAGCTGTAATTATTAATGGAAATATTTTAAAGATTACTTATTTATATTTTATAGTGACTATAAACTAAGCGTCTAACGCTGGCATCTTTAAGCTACATCTCAATCATTTGTCTATTTTGGGAAGGCTCACATGAGACTCAACAGGCCTGTGGTTTGAATAAAGATCACTGTTTTACTGCTGGGACAAAGGGAAGGCCCAGTCTTCCTTTGGCCCATCTTTTAGTCATCTCCACATGGCTGCCATTTAACTCTATTCACACAAAAGCCACCATCACAGAGCTAAAGCTCCATTCATACTTATACAGAACCTAACTTTTAAAGGGAGTGGGACATTGGCATGTGCCGGGCAACTGTGACTCACAGAGCCCATTCGTGCCTCACTGTTGTTGATTACCACCAGTCAACAACACAGGGAGGAAAAGAATATTCCACAAAACTTTGTGAGTCCCAGCTTGCTGCTAAGCTCAGCTAACTGCTGAAGCATACTCCTCCCCCACTCAGCCATGCACCCACCCACACACACTCTTTCACTTGGCTTCACTCCTTTTGCAACACTACTTCATCAGACGGCCCCTGTTTATAAATAGGGGAGTGTCTTTTTCAGCAGATCGCCCAGCAGAGGCCACCTTTATTCCAGATCAAATATCTGCACTTTGATGTGTGCCGTATGGACACAGTCTGCTCCAGTTTTTTCTTACTTCAACAAACCCCACGAATAACATTTAATGTACTTTACCACAAGCCACTTGGCTTAATGACTTAGGGAAAAATTATAACCAATTTCCATGTAAACACTGAAAATAGTAAACATGTCTTGAACCTGATCACTATTGCTATTAAAGGAGTGTAAATTTAGTTAAAAATGTAACATAGATCATCTTGCATTATTATATTCTACATTCTACAGCAACAGACTACAATGAGTCTGTTCTATTGGGTCTACGTCAAAACAAAAAGTCTTAGAAGAACTTTTTCTTTCTACGCCCTCCAACACAGTTTTTTTTTGGGACTTTTAGAAGAGTGTTTTCCAAAATGGGCCAGGTGTTCTCCAGATGTGAGGACTTTAAACGTCTGGTAGTGAAAATTCTTTTTTGATCAGAGTAAATTTGAGACTATCATGCTGTTCATAGAGTAGACAAGTGCTGACAACATTTAACCTTAAAAGACAAGAACCCAGACTTTCCAAACAACAGCTTATTTCAGGAGCATTTCATAAACAGGTGAACAACTTTGTAAAAGAATGTTACTTGAACAGAAACTGTTGTGCAGGGACATCAGTGATATGAATAATTTACCCCAAGGTCAGTAACAGTGAACATTGGATATTAACTAACTTAACCAACTACACAAACTGCTTCCATTGACTATAAGAATTTGCAGTTTAGCAGATGAGCTTTCCGGAGCTGTGTCCTTTGCTGTCTGGAGCAGCTACAGAGGTCCATTGTTTCAGCTGAAATTTGACACTAAGAAAAAGAACACTATATAGGCCTACAGCAGAAGTTCCCAAAAGACCTCCGTTGTTTGTTGAGGCCACCACATTTAATAACCTACAATTTAACTATTGCAATTGTCCCTTTTAGAGGACACTGGTTATTATTGTGTACTGTAACAAGTTGCAAATTAATGTCTCCATAATGCTCACTGAACAGAGCAGCAGTGTAAAACCCACTTTCATTCCTACTATCTTGGGTTTCTCCTGGCTCTGTTGCTGGGGAGGAAATGTTTATTGTATGTTCAGATGGCATGTTTTCTTGCAAAGAGTCAAAGAAAAAGAGTCCTGTTGAATGTAGTCAGCCATTTGATAATGCCACCTTAACTCACTCAAACCGGACCTTTATCAATGCATTGTTGACAAGAGGGAGTGAGTAGACAGTACGCACACACACAGAGTGTAGTTACCAACACTTACTTGAGAAAGTATCTCTGACCGGAGCTGGTTTTGGCCATCTCCCACCCTGGGGGCAGGGGCACATCATCAGGGATCTCATAAGAAGACTGACGAAGGTGCTGAGGTGAGGCACCTGCTGGGCCCATGCCAGACAAGGAGCCACCGGAAACAGCTCCCAGCTGCAGGGAGGCTGGGGACGAATGTGCACGTACATGGTGGGGGGTTAGTGACCCGCCACTCCCGGCGTCAGTGCTGGCCTGTGATAAAAACACACACTTTAAAGGAAGAGCTCTAGCCTCGGGAGTTTGTAATGTAGCTTACTTAATGACATGTTAATGACATATGAGTAACTGGAATAGCTAGTTTATTTTCCCAAATACTAGGCTATTACTTGAGTGTTACTTGTGTTATTCCCTAAGCTGGTTATCAATACTTATTGATCAACAAAAACTATTTTACTTATATTTTACTTTCTTTTTATAATTGGCGCATAGGTTACAGTATATTCTAATTTGTTGTTTTAGAGTCGGGACGGGGCCCAACCCTTGTGAAGAGTGCAGAGTATGGACTCGCAGCACAACATGCGCATGCGCTTTACAGACAAACCAAAGCCACTGAATAACAGTTGTGGTGGGGGAAGACAGGGGGGAAGGACTGAAGAGGACAGTAAAGAAAATGTAACCATTCTATGCTTTCTTTTTGTACAGAATCTTCGTTCGTTAATTATAAACATAAACAAGCTTGACAATTTAGACTACCCTTTTAAACAACACACGTAAAAGTCAAGTCAACAAATTGGTCTTCTACTGAAGCTTAAAGAAATTATGTATCCAGTTTTTAAATGAACCTCTCGGGAGAAAGTGTTTAATTTGAGAAATAATAAGACATTGGCTAAGTCAGGAACATACAGGTAAGAAAATTTGCCAATGGTCGTATGAAGGTGATAAATAATCGGACGTTTTTGCATAACAAAAATTAGAGGTTCCTTCATATCTAAAAACATTATTACACAAAGTTTTATTTTTATTTATTTATTTTTTTTTTTTAACCAAAAAAACTTTCGTCAATAATGCAGTGCTGCGTGTGAGGCCGCGAGCAGGCCTGGGCCCCCGCAGTCACAGGATGGGCCTAGCTTTGCACAGATTTCTTGGAAGGGGTAGAGGGGCAATAGGGCGGGCTTACTTGTCTGGAGTGGGACTTTGGTTCTGGAGGCTTAAAGAAGGAGTCTGGCAGCTTTCTCATCCTCATGGGCACGGAGGGAGGCACGATGGTGCTCTTGGGGTTCATGACGGCGTTGAAGAGCGCCTCCAGGTCTGTTTCAGAGTCGCCCCGTACGTGGACAATTTGGTGTCCGGCAGGAGGGTTATGCTGGCCTGGTTCCATCGTCCCAAAGCACTCTGCCAACCGTGCGTTTCCAAAAATGCTGCGCTTACAAAGTCACAGAAACGAGCTTCAACTTATTTTACGATTAAAGAACTGTAAATAACTCGACGTCCGTCAAAAAAAGTTACACCGAGTCATGCTATAGTTTAATGTTGAGGAATTTGTGCTTCAAAATTGTGTTAGCTGTAAAAGTATCCAGCGAAGGGGACCGTTTTCCTTGAGTTTCTTGATGGCATAACTGTGATTGTAACAAAGCTCATATCTACTCCACAGTGGAATCTGTTTTCGCCAGTTTTACAAAAAGGTAGACGCAGCAAAGAACAAAAAACAAGTAGAAACTCTGACAAACACTTGATTAAAACACTCCCGTGTTTATTTCCCGCTGTAGTTTTCTTTGCAGAAATGTTTACCAGAAAGATTCAAAGCTCGGAAAAGAAATCTCCGCGGCTCACTTTCTAGAAAAAAAAAAAAACTTTTGCTCACTCGCTCTAAACTTTGGGCAGGACATCAAACTTTATGACTCATGGGACGTCTGCTCCGGGGGTGGAGCTTCGCTTTAATTGGAATAAGAGCGTTTAAAGGCACAGGCATCACTGCCCAGGGCCCCTGACACACCAGCTGTTGATATCTCATTTTATTAGAGTTTAATAAAATGAAACCGAAAATATATTATTGTGTTTAAGATAAGATAAGCCTTTATTGTCTCCGATTTGAGAAATTTGTCTAGGACAATGGACCAGCATTAATCAGTCAATTCATACACACCTGTCACAGTCCATTCACAACACTGTCACAAAACAAAATACAAAAGAACGACAAGAATGTGAAAGAAAAAATCAACAACACACAAATACAACACAATACTATGTTAGACCTTTGAGGCTGACTTATCAATATTATGAATGAATGAATATGTGCTGACCCTCACAAACACATTATATTTATTGTAAATAACATCTGCTTAATCAAAATAATTGTTATTGTGTTCTCAAACCTTTGCTCACCAGGATGTCTGTAGATATCTTAAGGCCACATGGAAAAACACAGAATAGTGGACCCATTTGTGCTCAAACAGAAAAGTATCCACTAACTGTAAATAAATAGAAAAACATAAACACCATTGCACCATTTGGCCATTCACAAAATAAATAAAATCCTAAGTGATGTGGAGTGTTGTGCAGGATTGGTTAAAGGATCTGTTATATAAAATGTAGTTATATAGGTTATTATGACCTTAAATTCTCCCATTTCAATGAGCTTTTTATGAATAAAATAATAGCCTAATGTGTTTTACAGTGTTTGTGGAAAGTAGATTCACAGAGTTCCCACAATTGTTATGCAAATGAGGCCCCTCTTCCATTGAGAAATCATTTTGTCAAGATCCACTCTCTTTGGATACAGAGGCTTCGTTTAAAGCTTTTTTTCCCATACATCCCCTGAATGAATGATTATGAAGCGCTCTTTATTTCCCACAGACACTGTAAAGGCCCAGTGAACAAATTAAAGACCTTTGAGTCAGATACATATCCAGACACATTTACCTCTGAACCAAATTAAAAGTTTGCTCCATACAAACATATTAAAATTACTTATTTAAAATATTACTTTCATCGGTGTCGAATTTAACACTTCAATCAGTATATCCTGTTAAAAATGAAACTATAGCCAGCAGATGACTTTTTATTTTTGCCAGGCCTGTTTACAGACATATTTTGACGTCTGAATGAAACCCTCTGTGCGCACATGCTGCCGGCCAAGAAATGTCCATTGTTATGGGTGAAAGTGGTCATTTTCACATCATTGTAATGCACTCAGACATTAAAGAGATAGACTGCTTGTGTCCCTGCGGCCCCTAAAGGACCACCCACTTAGTTTGGTCACTTTGGTTTCATGATCCAGGGCACTCTTTCTCGTTTGGTCGGGTGATGCACAATCTAAATAAACAATTTTAAATCTTATCATATTAGGGGTTGTATCACTATTATGAGTTAACTGTTTTATTTGCTGTTGTTATTGTTGCTCGAGGCTTAGAGGCAGACAGAAGCTTGGACGCCCTCTACAGTGTTTGATGAGTATAAACATTTAAAGATATAAATGTTAGCAAACGGGTTTGGCTGATGATAATGTAAATAAAACAAAGTACATTAATAGTTACAGCTCTTATTTATTTCAGTAAGAAACTGTAGGCCAGTAAGGCCCATCTAACAACACAACACATAAACACTGGAGTTTCTGCTTCTTGGTTTTGAAAAGGGTCAAACATTAGACAAAGTAGGAGTGGTAAATGCTGTGATTCTTGATCTTAATATGATACTGTGAGCCATCTAATAAGATAAATGTAGGGTCTTATTATTATTATTCTTTGTCTGACCTACTCTCCCTTACCGCCCTGTCCGGTCCCTTAGATCAGCCGAACTCAGTCATATTTATCCACATTTGAGATTTTTCTCCATAGTGTTGAGCTTTTCAAATGTCTACTGTTGGTGGAAGGTCCCCTTTTCTAATTCTTCTGTGTTAAATGGACTCCTCAACTTTGAACGCGTCTACCTCTTACAGGCTACGTAACATCTCATCTGTGGTTGCATTCAAGTCTCAGTTAAAAACATATGACTATTTAACAAACATTTTGGGTAATTAAATAAAACAACTATATGTTTCATGTGATGTAGGCCAGTATCTAAAACACAACACATGTTTGTTCTGTACTGTATTTGTGAAAGTAAAGCGACCTTGAGCTACGGAAAGGCGCTATATAAATAAAACTTCTTCTTCTTCTTCTTCTAGAAAGTGTCAGAAATAAAACCATTATACATTGATATTTAGCCTTTATGCTAACAAACTAAATAACCAATAATGATTAATAGTATAACTGTAGTAATTTTATCAAAATATTGTTATATTTAAACCTCTTTAGTGAGCTATTGTTAAGCAGGATTAAAAAATACTCCAATTATTTTAGTAATAAAGTATTGATTATTTGGTTTGAGTATCCGGATAAATAATGTAATTGCATATTTTTTTAAAAGTCAGCAACACAGTGCAGATTTAACCAATAACAGTATATACTATGGACAACTTCCACCCATTGGTCCCCTATTCACTAATATTGTCATTATGACAGGGCAATAAAATGGCAGTTACATCTGGGCTTTTCCGCTTTTACTGCATAGTAAAACAATAGTTTTCAGATAGCATAAACGGGCGTGTTAATCAAAAATTCCCCCCCAGAGTTGTCATCTTGTAAAAACCTAGCTCTAGAGACCAGAGCCATCTTTTGTACCAGGCTATAAACATGATTTTTACACACTATTGGATTTCTTATATTTCCGCTTTTGGAGCCTGCCCTCTGGTGGATGGCGGTATATCGCTGTATACTGCTGTATGGCGGTGCCCTTAGTCAAGGACCTTTTAGGGGTTCCATGAGAAAGGCTTGGATTTAACACATAGATTAATGAATTATTTTTTAAATAAAGTTTTTAGATACTACAAGATATTCCGTTTGAAATAAATTTTATGTGTATATTATTAGCTATATGTGCATTATAAATGCAAAAAAAATAAATACCTGAGAATAAAGGGCAATTAAATAAATAAGAAAAAGAGGGTATTGGACGTGCCCACTTGAATGATTGAGGCAAATAATAATAATAATCAAGGCATTTTTCTAATCAAATTACTCAATTTATTAGATGAATCGTTTCAGCCCTATTACAGATCTTTCTTTATACTGTCTGCTCCATCTCATCTGTAGAGCTTCACTCAACTCCAAACAGAGCATTAGACTATTACCCTTTAGACATACCCATGAAACAGTGGAATATTTTAGACAATGAGTTAATGCCTAATTTTTTAACCATTTTGCTTGTCAAAGTGTTGTCTGTCTGCAAGTGCACATGCAAAGTTAGGCTTAAGTTGATCTTGGTTCCAAATTATGTTTTCACATAACAAAGTGGTAATACCATACTGTTATAGTATATTCTGTTATCTGTTACAGATATTGTAGCCTCAGCATTATTTACAACTCCTTGTATAGAGCTCCTTGCACAAGTAGGATCACCACTGGAAGCCTTACTTTTCAAGTGTGTTTCAGCTTCCTCCACCTCTTGAGGCAAGTCCTGGCAAGATTATTGAAGGGCAAACTTAGACATGTCTCACATGAAGGGGCCTCTAAACTGATATCAAGAAGCACTGCAAAACTTTTTTACCGAGCACACCTTTTAAAAAGGTATCATAGAAAGTAAATTACTTTATGTATGTAAAGAGTCTACTTAGTGTTGTCCTGGTGTATGTTTAAACAGCTCCCCCCAACTCTTCCTTTTGATTCTTCTAAAATGTATAACTGATGCATTTCACTACATCCTATTAGTATTTTGATGGAAACAAATTTATTTACAGTTTATGAAGTTTGTCCTTTATGCAACTTAAAAACTTGGTTATTATACAGCAAACAAATCTAAACTTCCTGGCAATAATGTGACCACAAAATATATTATAATAAGAGCTTTTCACACTTTTACACAAAAATTTTAAACCAAAATACAATGTTAGGTAAATCAAGTGTCAATAATACATATATTGGCATAATGAAAGAAGAGGGCAATCTATGTGTCAGAAAAAAAAAAAAACAATAATAATAATTGTATCAAACCATTGGATCTATCCGAGACTACCATTATTATAATACTTTCACGCATAGGTTTATAACAAGAACTGTCCCATTTTAATTGGTGATAAAGTGCTTGGTTATACAATATGTCACCAGTAAAGAGATTTTAAGTATAAGTCAGAGCTTCTTTTGGTATCGAGAGCGATATGAGACTGCTTGGTGCTTCTGATTTGTGGAATTAGGGTCTGCTGTCTAAAAAAAAGACACAACATGGAATTAAAATATCTAAAAAAAAAAATTTAAAAAAGATTATGAAGGTATAAGTTAAGGTAATCACAGGATACAAAGTTTATACTTACAGATTGACCTTCATGACCTAAAAAATTGTGTGTCGCAGTATTGTGTACATGCTCCTGCACATCTACAAAGAGAAACAAAGTGGAAAGAACATCAACAGTACGCAACCAGTAGTGCCCTAATGAGAGTAAGCGGTCTGTTAGAATATGCTCACAGTGCAGTTGGTGGTTAAGTCTGTCCAGAGAGAGGAGGATTTTCTGTTCCTCCATTGAAAGGCTGGTCAATCCATGTCTTTGGCTGTGCTGCTGCTGTAGTGTTCCTGGCCTCTGTGGGTGTGTTGTTTCCACTGTCTTTTGGGGTCGATCGTTATGTATTTCATCCCTACTTAAATGGACCAATCTCTGCAAATCTGAAATCAGAGCAAAACTTTTGTAAGTATACAACTATATCATTATAATGTGTAAAACCATCATTAACACGCTATACCATTATTAGGATAGGTCATGCCTTGAGCAATGGAAAACAGTCTAACTTGATCAGGAGTCTGTTTGGTAGGCTATACAAAACAAAATAAACATGTTAAGAAATCTGAGACATAATATAGTTCATTACAATTTATTGTTTTATAAGCAGGTTTTATCCAGAAATCCATCAACATTAAGAAAAGCATGAATGGTGATTTTACAAGTTAATACACACCCTTTATTGATTAATTAGGCTCACTGTTCCTACCCACAGGGCACATGCATGCACATACCTGAGTGGACTGAGGTGGCCTTCTAATCCCTAAACCTGCAGAATGTCTCCTTCCAACTCGCACAGTATCCACAGCCTGCTGACTTAGAACAGCTGCAAGAGAATCAAATTAATAGTATTGGCAAGTGTTCTTATTTAGAGACCCTGTGTATTGCACATTGTACAACTGTCAACATACGTAGTTTGGGTTCCAAAACAATGTCCAATTTTATGGACACATGCAATATTCATGTTGCTATAACAATATAACTTATATTTTGTGATTTTTTTCTATACCCTGTTAGAAGAAATACTGAACGTTAATTCTATGATGACACAGCAGCCATAATAGACATTACCGTCTTTGGTTGCCAAGGCAGTTCGAACACTATGCCAGAGCTGGGAGATCTCCTCTTCTGTAGGAGTGCAATTTAAACAAGGAGTTTCCTGATGGCTACCACGAGGTTTGGATTTTGTGTTGCTTTCTGAGACTGGGCATGCATAGGAGGGTGGATGAGGTGTGTACAGAACACTTCTATCTGTTTTGATTTCATGGTTTGTGTAGAGGGCAAAACAGGTCTCTGGGCTTTCTTTCTGTAGAGTATGCTCTGCTCCCGGAGGTGGTTTACAGTTGACATTAGCATGATCCGTGCCATATGGAGTGGTGGTGACAAATACCTTCTGCTCCTCTATTGCATCCATTCGCGGAGGTGGGCGGGGCATCACAAGCCTCCCATGGGTCTTGGCAATCTGACTCACTTCAGTGGCAGACTGAGGTCGTATGTTAGTGCCCTTTCTAGTCCTTGAAGAAACAGGACCCGCTTCAGTACGCTCTTTCAGAATGACTTTGGGGCCACTAGTCTTGTTGTTGCTCGGTGGCACCTTGACCTCATCATGTTGCTGAGGCAAGTTGACTTGAACCCCAACATCTGCCCATGCTTGCCATGTAAAGTGATAACGATTGGGGGCTGTATGGGTCACGCTGGGTCCAGGCTTGATAGCCCCTAAGACACTAGTGAGGCTTAGTTGGTGGTCCTCTGAATTGTTTTTGGCCTGAGACAGGCTACCCTTTAGATGTTTTATTATGTTACGTCCTTCATCTTCATTGTCCACATGCACCTCATCAAACCAACGCAGTTTCTTTTTGACAGCAACATTGCTTTCCAATTCCTTGTTTTTGGCTCTAGTCAGTTCAACACTATCACGGATTGCTGAAGCTACTTGTTTTGTAAGGGTCAAATGTCCTGAGTTACACACATATGCAGGATCTCCTGACATATATTTGGAATGATTTTTTAAGATTCCTTTTAAAAATCTGACTTCACATACTCTGCGAGGTGTTTCCAAAGAAACAGCTGACTTTGGTTCTTCCTTCTCAGGACATTTTAGGCACTTAGAGGTATGGGACTGATTGTTATTTAAGCGGTATTGTGCAGCAATTCTGTGTTAAGTGTTTTTTTCTCAGTTTTGAACTCTACATCTGAAAACCTGTTTAGGTTGTTTATGGAGGCATTTGATTCTTTCCGGGAGGAAATATAGTGCTTGTCTTTTCCTGCTTGCTCAAGAGTTCCCTCTTGACAAGTGTTATCCATTGTGCAATTATTTAAAAAACTATTTGGCTCGAGATTCCCAAACAAACAGTCTTTGCTGTAGCCATTTTTGGTAGGCAAAAGGATTTCTGTGGCGGGTGGATGTTTCAGTTGTCTTTCATCATTTGCCTTGAGTTGTCTCAGGTCCAACACAGGCTCTTGTTTAGGAGAAGGAGAGACAAGCTCAGTATTACTGGGAGGGATGCCATTTAAAACAATTAGGTTGCCGTTAGGGCTGTTTTCAGTGGACCTTATGCCACACTGTTTAGTACTACTTAAAATTTCTCTAAGAGTAAGCGAATGGTGGATCTCAGTTGGGGGTGCTTTCTCATTAGTTGTAAGACCCCAAGAGCACTTAGTAAAGTTATTCTTATTGTTAGGCACTTCAGAATCTTCTTGTTTCTTCTGCTTGAGTTCATGTAGTTTTCTTGATTGTGCCAAAGTATCACCCAGAAGCATCTTCGTTGTAAAAGTTGGAAGGTCTGAGTGCTCTTTCAAGTCTAAAAGGCACTTGTCTGTGTCAAGTACAAAAGACATAGAGGATGGCTGAAGATTTTTTGTGCCATGCTTTGGTTCTTCAAACTCCAAGCTGTCCTTGCTGGATATGCTTTCAGAGTGAATGCAGTCAGATAGGACGTTTTCCTGAAATCAAGACACAAAAAAATATAATAGATAAATACATATATATTTAACATATGACTGGCGTAGAAGGCAAATATCCTTATGTTTACTTATGATGAACAAGCACCTCCATACTGCAAATACACAACAAACCAATGCTCTTGCTGTATTGTATTGGTGTAAGTAATAATAACACAAACACACTGCTGCCCTCTAGAGGCCTACACATGAGAAAAATGCTTTTTGTCAGTTATCTTAGGGTAATACTTTCTTCTTTGTCCAAATTAAGTATCATCCTTAATGTATTAGGGCCCTTAGTTGCTATTATGCAGTTTACAACATGATATGATTACAATATGTGCAACTGGCATTATTTAATGTAGTGTATTAAACTTAATGGTATTATACCTGTGGACTGTTATCTTGTTGTTGGTCCAAAGTCTCCTGCGTTTCTTGATTGTTTCTAAAAGTAATACTCCTTTCTTGAAGCAGTTTAGTGTAGGCCTCTACAGCAGATAGGGCTTGGCGCTGGGATGATTTATGTTTTGTGGGAGTTTTCGGAGAAGGAGTGCGACTTCTACAAAAATAAATTTATTTTACACAGACAAATATTTGAATGATATAGCACAGAACACAGTGATTAAATTATGAATGTGACATTGTTTACCTGCTGATGGACACAAAAGAGAACTGCCGGGTATTTGAACTCAAGCTGCCCTGAATATGATTAAGTGCATCTTCTATACTTGGGACATTCCTTTTAAAAGCTTACACAGACAAATAAAAACAAATAAGGACAACGTCATTAAACTAAAATGTGAACCTAAAACTATAAACCCTAAAGTTACTAAGTTACTAACATTGTTGGCGCCTTTGAGATGGAGGTAGATGGGCTCTTTGAAAGCGCTCAGTGGCGTCCTGTACTCGCTGTCTGCGCTGTTGCAGGACAGTCTCTCTCAACCGTTGCTCCTGCACATCCCACAGCTTTCGTCTGTCTTCCAAAGCCCTTTAAGATTTAAAACTGATTAAATTTAGCTAACTAGAAACCTGAGTCTATTCCTAGAGATATACTTTCAACACAGTCATTAATAAATCAAATCTACCAGTCACTACAGGGATTAGAGAGAAAGATAATATTAATTTCACAGGGTCCATCAAATGCACATCTACAGGGTGTTTTAATATGTGCTGAGCACCTCTACAATAAGCAGATAAAACAGCATTGGTCTCACTTTAAATTCATCAGGACTGTCTGGACCACAGCATTCTGAATCATTATAGTAAACTCATAATGTGGCATTGATTTTCAACTGAAAGAAATAGCCAAATATAAGTGAGCCTAAAATGTCCTAGATGTCCAAATGTTTATCCAAAAAATATTTTTATATTTTAATGTATAAAACATACAAACGTATATTAAAAATCTCACTTATAACATCACATCTGTCTGCTGTATAAATACTTGCAATTTTCAATCAATTTTGTAGCTTTATTCTGTGTCCAGTCCATATTCACTAATGAACCTTGCAGCTCTGTGCATACCAGCCTCTGTCCTTCCCGTGGCCTAGTTACCTTGAGAGCCAGTAGATCTATTTCCAAGTCTAGACAGCAATCCAGTCAACTGTCCCTAACCGTGAAAGGCGTTAAACCCAGCAGGACAGAACCATAAGCTGCCCATCATTGATGTTTACGGTAAATAACAAGCCACTATAGCTCAAAAAGTGAAACCACAGATCATGTATACATGCCCATAGAGTAGGACTGAGAATATTTTTTGTAGAAAGTAGAATTAAAATATATGCACTGACTTTCTTCGTCGATTGGTTTCCAGAAAGAACTTGCGTGACCTCGCTCTGCACAACTTCTGCTCTTTGACCAACAGCTGTCTTTCCTTCTCCAGGCCTCCATCAGTTCCTGACGTTGGGTTTCTAAAAAGGAATAGCTAAGGAGAACTAATAACAATTACCATCATTGTAAAATAGTTAGTTAATAATGAAAATGTAGCATCAGAGCACGTAGCTCCCTAGCAGTGACATGGTAGATTTATCTCTACTTAATTAAAACTATCTAGTTTCATTTGTAAAAAAACAGTATTATATTTATATGCCACTCGTAATTTATGAGTAATTTGTTAGATTTGTATACTATGAGTAACTAACGTTTAGGATACGAGTAGTAGAAATTTTCCTGAAAAGCTTGCATCCTTTCGAGGCTGCAGATGTTACGTCGGCTAGTTGCTATTTTAACTAACGCTAAGCTAGCTCTGACATTTTAACGCTACTCCCTTAGCTAACGTCAGCGATACATTAATTTAACTATTTTGGATATGTAAACAACCCTGAATAAAATAAAAAGTCGTCTAAAAAGAAGTATCCACTGTCTCACTTGATCCTGTCTGTATACAGTTCTTCATGATAGCAACCGAGGACGCACTTCCTTGACAACGGAGAGGAAATGTTATTCCCGCCATGTCCAGCAGAGCGCTCAGTGGACCATACATCCATTGCAGGAGACAGACAGCCACAGGAAACAACACAGCTAGTGATGGCTGCAAGAATCATCTGTGAGTTTTATTTACAGTCAGACGGTAACAGAGTAATCAAATTAAAGAAAGGAAATTGGCGGTGCTTATATTAACCTAATAGACAATATTTATTATTCATCCCGTTTACTTCCTTTGCATTTATTCAGTTTGCTTGCCGATTTAGCCTTTTTTTTCTTTTGTTAGCTTGTCACGTTAGTGTAGTTTTGTTCCGTTTTAGCTACTTGTAGTGCCTAAAGACAAAATAGGCTTACGCCTATGGAAAGCCGTTTGTGTATCTATTCTGATATCAGCAATAATTTTCTTTACTTGTAAGTTTTTCGGGTTACTAGTGCTGCTAGTGGTATGTAATTTTGTCAACTAAAGCTAGTGAACTAGTAAAGACAAAAATGCTTACTAGCTACTTGTGGACACTTTTCGACCTCAGAAGTGCTATTGTACTACTAGTAAGACAAAGTTTGTCTACACGTACAACTAGTGAGGTCCAAAATGGTCACACCCAAGTGTCTACTAGTAATGCTAGTAACACTGTTTTGTCTACTAATGAGGTATAAAAATGTTACTATTACTACTAGTTGCACTAGTGGGTGTTAAATGTGTACTAGGTACAGGTAGCTCTAGTAAGGTCAGAAATGTTCACTAGTGACACCACAGTCTGAGTAGGAAGCGGGACAGGATCCTAGCTTTGTGACACTTGTACACTAGATCAACAGTTTTGGATCCACTAGTAGTACTAGTGTGCAAAAATGTTTTACTAATCAGTAGTGGGCATTTTGTTCTTACTAATAGAATCAGAATTACTATTACTTTTATTCATCCCCAAGGGGAACTTCTTTTTGTTACAGACATGCATCCAACCAGTGGAAGACAATAAAAGTAAACAAAAAGTAAAGTAAAATTCAATAGAAGTATGACATTTTACACGTCTACTAGTTGGCTTTCTGTGGTCTACTAGTACAACTAGTTAACTAGTGTGTCACTGAACGCACTAAAATAACAGATAGTTGTGGTAGCATGCATTTTGGTGTTCACTAGTACTACTAGCACACAATTTTAATCTCACTTGTGCTACTAGTAAGTATTTTGTCGTTACTAGTATTAAAAATAACCGGTTTTGAAATATATTAGTAGTACTAGTACTACTAGTGGACTGTAAGAAGGTGGGACCAGGATTCTTGTTGGCTAGTGTAGAAATCACAGAGCGAAGAACCAATTGTAAGGCTCAATTGCTCCTGTCCCACCTCCTACTCAGAAGTTTCACTAGTGAACATATCTAAAAGGATTATGGTCTCTTATGTTTTATTAATATATAGGTTAAATGTTATACAGATAATATATAGTCATAATCTAAACAAATCCAGTACAATCTCTCTCCTTTTAAACATAATCCAGTGTTTTGCATAGTACAAAGGAATTATAACACTCAAAGCGTAAAAGTGTTGGCTGGTTGGTTATTACATTTGATGGCACTGTGAGTTAAGAGGATTTGCTGAAATCTGCTTTTTTTAGATTGTTTATACGCTCCTATACTACATCAAATAATCTGCTTTAATTTGGTGCTTGGTGGAGCAAGAGTGTTAGTCACAAAAGTGTTAAGGTATAGTGTCTTCTTTTACAAACAGTTCTTAGAAATGGTGTATTGTTGTTTTGTTTTTCTAGCTTTTTATTTTAACCTGTTTTAGCTTAGCCTACTGGATATATGTATAATCAACAGAAATATTATTATATTATATATAAAGAAAATGAGCTATTTTCCTTTATGGCTGTTCCATAAAGGGATTATGGTGCTAAAAGTACACACCCCGCCCACTGGGTGTGCACTATCTGATTCTGCATCAAAAGCTGAGTGGGAGTGAGGCAGGTGCTGTGCTCAGGGAGACAATGTGATGAGATCACGTCAAACAAGGCATCAGTGGTGGTTCAGAAGGTGGGCCTCCTCATGGACCTGAAGGTGAGTTTCATCATGGACCTCTTACACATAAACCCTTTTACGGTATTATTACACTTTAAGATAGTGATAATTGTCAATGCAGATGCGATCATATTTGGTCAAATAATCTTGTCTTTTAGAAAGAACATCTGATGAACTCTTCAGACTTTGAAATCCAGGCAGGTAAATGTATGCAGACACACACAAGTTGTATTTGTTTATTTGGGAATGTTGCCACCTTTTGCTTCTCAGCATGATACATTTTATTTGATCTTGTCTTGCCTCATGACAAATAGTTACTATGGCAACCCATAAAAAAATCCTGAATGTACAGCAGCCTAACCGCAAAACAGGACTCAAAATATATATTTTTCTGTATTTTAGAATCATGTATAATTTAATCAAGAAGTAATAGTGAGTTGATGTTTTGTTAAAAGCTTAAATTAACATTTCTATTAATTATTAAAATTTTTACATGTATTTGACAACTAGTGCTCACAATGTTAATAATATTAATCATAATAATAATAATACATTTAATTTATATAGCACTTTTTCAGGGTACTCAAAGCGCTTTACAGAGAACATTATTTATTCACTCATCAGCCACACAGTGTTGTCCACTTTATATAAAAGTCTGTTACTAATTTAATGTAAGAAGAAGACTTTATCTGCAATGAAGGAATGAGCTCCTTAGCTAATTGTGTTATGTAAATATATTTGCTGAATAAATACAATGACACAGTTGTGTTTAGTATTATGAAAAGACACCATCCTTTAGTTAAATCACTAATCAGGATATTGTTGTATTAAAGGAATCCTAGAAGCAGTGGCGTAGCGGACAGCTTAAAATCCTGTTTAAGATGGAGCAGATGATGAGTCTGTGGGCGGTGTAACCCATGCAGCGCAAGTTATAATTCAACTGAGACCAGCTGTCCAGCAATGTGGAATACGGACTGCTTGGGTCTCTGCTGTCATATTCCCAGGGCATATTAAGAATTTAGGCAACGCCAATTTATTAGCACTAGGCATCAGCTGATGGGGAATTATACATTTGTTCAGGAGCCTGAACATGAATTATTTCCAGACATGTTACTTGTCATGTGTTTCTGGTGTTTTATCTTAGATGGAGTAATGAAGGTAGCAGAATGACACAGCACATCATGGCCAAACCACGTAGACAAGCATTGCGAGCTGCTGGTTACCTGTTCCATGTCCAGTCGTCTTACCATCTCTCCATAACAGAGGAACTATTTTTAAATGCTGCAGAATATGGAAACATTTCTGAAGTAAAACGTATGCTTGAGGAGCTGCCACACTTTAACTTCAACTGTGTGAACTACATGGGCCAGAATGCACTGCAGCTTGCAGTAGCCAATGAGCATCTGGAAGTGACAAAGCTCCTACTGAAGAAGAAAAACCTAGCTAGAATTGGAGATGCTTTGCTGTTATCCATAAGTAAAGGTTACATTCGAATTGTGGAGGAAATATTAAACCATCAGGCATTCGCAGATGGCCGTATGCTGACCTACAGTCCAAGCCAGGCTGACATACACAATGACTTCTATGCCTACGATGAGGAAGGCACACGTTTTTCTCATGACATTACTCCCATCATCCTGGCCTCCCAGTGCCATGAATATGAAATTGTGCGTATACTTCTTATTAAGGGGGCCCGGATAGAACGTCCACATGACTACTTTTGTCAGTGCAAAACTTGCAACGAGCAGCAGAGGCATGACTCTTTTAGCCATTCCCAATCCCGCATTAATGCGTATAAAGGTCTAGCCAGCCCAGCGTATCTGTCTCTCTCTAATGAGGACCCAGTGATGGCAGCTCTAGAACTTAGCAATGAGCTGGCTGTTCTGGCCAACATTGAAAAGGAGTTTAAGGTATGACAATAAAATAGAATATTCTAATGTGCTGCTTTGTAATCAACCAGAAACTCCTGTGTAATGATACACACATTTCTTTATTACAGAATGATTACAAGAGGCTATCTATGCAATGTAAAGACTTTGTAGTAGGGCTTCTAGATTTGTGTCGGAACACAGAGGAGGTGGAGGCCATCTTAAATGGGGACAGTGAATCTTGCCATACTGCAGGCAGACAAAATCTCATCCGGTTAAAGCTTGCTATAAAATATGAAGTCAAAAACGTAAGTACACAAGGAAAGTACTTTAACAAGTGTATTGTTAAAATATTTTTTCTCAGATTTTCTGTTCTGTTTCTTCCTCCCCCTTCTACCAAAAAAACAATGCAAATGGACCAGTTTGTGGCACACCCAAATTGCCAACAGCAACTCCATTTAATCTGGTATGAGAACCTGTCTGGCCTTCGTCAGCAAACAACTACCATTAAAATACTCCTTGTCCTAGGTGTGGCTCTTGGGCTGCCTATCTTGGCCTTAATGTACTGGCTAGCACCATCAAGTAAGGTGAGATAAAAATACAGATTATACACCATTTTCAGTCCAAGTCAGATGGTTATCTTGTTCCATTTGCCTTCTCAGTTGGGTAAACTAATGCGCGGACCATTTTTGAAGTTTGTGGCCCACGCTGCTTCTTTCATTATCTTCCTCTGCCTTCTCATCTTGAATGCGGCTGACCGATTTGCGGGAACATCACTGCTACCCAACATGACTTTGCACGATTACCCTTCTCAGTTGTTCCGAATGAAGACCACACCTTTCACATGGATGGAGATTCTCATCCTATCATGGGTCATAGGTCAGTCAGAGTGCCCACCCTCCCACACTCTTCCTTGTCTAATCTTGTAACAAGCATCATTCTTGAAAATATTAGAATGTAATGTGTCAGGCATCTCATCGACATGCATGGTTGTCTAAATTGATAATTAACCAAAAATGGTGTACTGAACATAAAGTAAGAATTACACACGCCTTTTACTTACCCTTTTAACTGGATAAAACTAAAGTTCTAACGTTTTTCATTCATTTAGTATTTGTAGAAATGATAATTTACTGACTAGCACTGTGTGATCTTCATCTTTAAGGAAAGATCTGGGAGGAATGTAAAGACATTTGGTCACAAGACATCCGTGAATATGTTTCCGAACCATGGAACCTACTTGATTTCAGCATTTTGACCATTTTTATGACTTCCTTCATTGCCAGACTAATGGCTTTCTGGCATGCCTACTCAGCCCAGTGTTATGTTGACAAGCACTATGTTGACTTGTCTAACGCAACCTTGCCTTATGAGATTCAGTACTTCCAACTGGGTGAGTGGGACTTTTATTGTGTGGAACATTATCTGTCTATGTCATATCCATTTCCTTTTATTTATTATACAGTCTAAACTGTAGGAGGAACAATCTGTGTGAAGAGTTGCACGTAAAAAAAAAAACAATGTGAAAAATCAAGTGACATTTGTTTATTTTCAGCTCGAATCCACTGGATGCCATCAGACCCACAGCTTATCTCTGAAGGACTCTATGCAATTGCAGTTGTGCTCAGTTTTTCCCGCATTGCATACATTTTGCCTGCAAATGAGAGCTTTGGGCCTCTGCAGATCTGTTTGGGAAGGACTGTAAAAGATATCTTTAAATTCATGGTCATTTTCATAACAGTTTTTGTTGCGTTTATGGTGGGAATGTTCAATCTTTACTCATATTACCTTGGAGCTAAACACAACAATGCCTTTACAACGTGAGTGTCACCAATAAAGCAGCAATAAAGCAGTAATCTTGTAAAAGCTATGATTTAGATAACGTACTGGAAACCTGTTGCTTATATAAACGTTTTTGTTCTTCTTTTCTCTTAGTCTTGAAGAGAGTTTTAAGACGTTATTTTGGGCCATCTTTGGCTTGTCCGAAGTGAAATCGGTGGTCATTAACATTGACCATAAATTCATTGAGAATACCGGTTATGTTTTGTATGGCGTGTACAATGTCATAATGGTGATTGTCCTCCTAAATATGCTAATTGCCATGTTCAACAGCTCCTTCCAGGAAATTGAGGTACAGTTGTTGTGCTAGTTTTTTTTAAATGTTATAATGTTATTCCAAAGAGATTTTGTAATACAAGTTTTAACTCATTACCACTACAAACATTTTATTATACAAGCATAATTTATCTGCTTTAGTTTTCTGTTCTTAACCTGCTTTTTCTCTGTTTAGGGTGATGCTGATGTGGAATGGAAGTTTGCCCGAGCAAAGCTCTGGTTCTCCTATTTTGAGCATGGTGGGACTTTGCCTGTGCCCTTTAACCTTATTCCCAGTCCAAAATCTGTAACCTCCCTCTGGCCAAGAATAAGAGAATTCCTGGGGGATGTGCCACTAGGCAAAGACAGCCCAAACCAGTGAGGAGGAACTTAAAAAGGTCAAGATGACAAACTAGTTTTGCACTTTAAATATTTTTCTCTTGTATCACATTTAATTATCATTTTTAATTGAATGCTTGTTCATTAACAGCATTCCCTATCATGTGTTTCTTTAACCTAGCTGAGAGGACAAGATGTTCCAATTGTGGAAATTGTCTTTCTATTCTACCCATCACCAAGTAAATCAGATTTGTATTTATTATTATACAATGGAAGTAGTTACATATTGTAACTTGCTGTTACCTCGATATAGATGCTGTAACTTTTATATCTGATTAAATGAACACTGGCTTCTTTGTTAAGCCCCTAACACTTACTTTGTTGCAGAAGATAATGAATCGGCTGATTAAAAGATACATCTTAAAAGCACAAAGAGATAAGGGCAATGCAGAGGTGAATGAAGGTAAGCAATGCATGTTGTTTGTAAGGATCTATGGTTTGTTATGTTGAGTTAACAAACTGTGAGGCTTACTGTTGTTGACAGGAGAGTTGAAGGAGATCAAGCAGGATATCTCCAGTCTGCGGTTCGAGCTGCTGGAGCGGTCCAAACTTAATATGGAAAACATGGCACAGCTCATCCAACAATTGGGTGAAGTTGGACATGTTCGCTAGAATCTGTAGCAAGCAACAGTGGAACAAGCTGGTTAAAGTTTATGAAAGTGATAAGATCAGAGATCTATTAAGAGACACTGTGTACTCTTGTTATTTATTGGTGAATGTTGCTCAGAGTCCACAATTTTCCAGTCCACTTTTTAAGTCCACTACAATTTTTGTTGTTGTTTATTTTTTATTAATATTTTTGCTTTCAATGCAGATGTGATGTCCTGAGCTTTCCATGTTAGAACTCATGTCTGGCTGTGTCTGTACAATCAACCACAAAGTGGTGCTAATGAAGCCTTTTGTTATACAAGCTTTGTTCATATTCAGCAGTTATTTCTAAGACTGTTGGCAGACTGTTGGCAGCACTAGTTTTCTGTTAGAAGGTAGCAGTGGTATGAATGATGAAAAATAAGGATAGTTACTGAATAATTTATGGCATGTAATGATAATTTAAACCATTTTTTAACAGAATAATGAGTTCAGAAACAAATCTCAGATTCACCAAATACTATGACTTGCATTTTACAGGACATTAGCTATGTGGTGTTGTGTTGTGTATAATAAAACACATGGTCACTTCCACTAATATTTGATAAGAATTATTTCCACCTAATAAAGTTTATGTGTTCTTTCCAATGGTCGCAGCAATACCATGTGTTCCTTTCGCTACATGCTTGCTGGGAAACAAGACAATGCCTGAGACCAGCTTGACCTGTCAGGCAGAAAAACAGCCCCACTCCATTTGCGAGAAAAAGCATTGCTCAATTTCTGCTATAAAGACTCTTTACAGACCGACTCTGACCCATAGCAAACTGCAACTGGTTTATTTCAGGCCATGGAAATATATTTTATTGTATTTAAAGACAAATGTTATTTTATAATGATATTTCAAAAGCTGGTTGTTGGTCAGTTTCAAGCATTAGACATTTATTTTCCAGGATATCACTTTAATAACACATGTTGATATGAATCTGGAGCTGCTGGCAAAGAATAATGTAGGCCACGGCATGAGAATCCCGTCTGATTGCACGGAACACATGACGCAGGAGATAGGGCCAAGGTCTGTGTGTGCATCATGCATCAGCAGCATTCAACCCCAACTGATTGCCCTCAACAGTAACGTCTTTATTATCTAACCATGATAATGCGCATCATCGCTAATGGACATGAGAACAGTGCGGTGTGATGACACAAGGGCCTTGAGATGCTGTCACCTCTGGCTTTGATGAGATGAAAGTTGGGCTTGGCATGTCCAAAATAGTTTATATTCTGTTAGGCTATATTCGGTTACGCTTACACTCAGTTCGTATCCTAAATGAGTGAGGTGTAGCCTAACAACTCACACTGATTGAAAAAATATTGAGCATGAATATTAGGCGACACAATTGTCCCACAGAGCACAGACCCATCTTCTAAGACAACATTATCACTTGATGATATCGTTGTCTATAGAAGTCGCCTAATATTCATTGCTTAACATCAAGTGTTGAGCTCATTCTTAAAAATGGGGTGGAGACTAATAGTTCCAGGCTTTGAAGTGATTTACAGTTGATGCTGCTCATTGGCTGGAAACCTGACTGTAGGTTTGCTGTGTGAGTAGCCTACCTCCTCACACAGCAGTGTTGGCTACTGATTGTTTCTCTTTGGACAAATTTCTGTCAGTAGCCTAACTTTTAGAATGAAGGTTTTGTGGACGTCCTGTTTTTAAACATGAGCCAGAGAACTTCACCTTCGTGTTTAACTTAGATTTGTTTTGTAAATTATAAAGTAGCCTACCAACGGGATTAAAGTTGTTCTGCCTTTTCTCTCTTTTGCCATTTGGTTAAATTTGTTTGAATTTGCCCTTAAAGGGAAATCAGACTGCGTTTCTGAAAAGGGAGCCACAGTTGATCCGACACTGACTTTTTTTTCAACGCGCACTCGCCATCCGCTGTGTGCGTCTCGAAAATGGAAAGTAAAATCGACGGCATTGGCACTCCGGTCGCGGATTCAACTGACAAACGAGTCAGTGCGTCGATGGAAAACGGATACAACAATATCAAAATAACTAACAATGATGTGCAGTTTTTAACTTCCGTGCGTAATTTCGGGGGCACTGGCACTTTGGTTCACCCTCTAAACGGCAGCGGTGGTGAGCCAGCTTTCAAAGACTGTAACTTGCTTGGTGCTTCAGCTTCTGCTAAACATTTTTTAGAGCGCGGCAGCAGTGAGTATCTCAAGTGCGATGCTGTGCCATGGGAAGACTTTGTAAAGAGGACCAATGTGGCTTCGAATCAGCCTTTGAGCCTCTCCACTTCGTGTAAATACATCAAGGATGAGAAGGAGCCCTCTTTGATTATGGACACCCCTTGTTCCAGCTTTGACACACCCGCGGACATGGGAGCACTGGACAGCTGCTGCGAGCCCCAGAGGAAGCAGCAGATGGCTCTCTCTGAAGATGAACCCAGCAGTTTCACCTCTGCGATTGCACGACCCGTCCAGGTTGGATCCCCCAGTTTTCTGATCGACCTGAATCAGCAAGCACCTTTGAACCAGGTCAGGACTGAATCCAGGTGTTCCCTGTCCGGGAAAGCTCTGGTCAGCTTTGACGCGAGCGCGCACACCTCACCTCCACTGCACCAGCAGGCCATGTTTAAGACCGAGGTGTCCCGCTGGCAAATGCCTACAAACCCAACCGATCCTAACTTCTGGTGCCAGTCCACAGGGGTCACAGAGGAGCCCTTTACACATGGCGCCTACGAGGGCATCCAGAACCAGGCCCTGTCCCAGAGGAACCCGTCACCCTTTTCTACATTTCCAGGGTAACTAACATCTGCTCTGAACACATCCGTATAATATTTCATGTATACAGACACCTAAAAGGTAGCTATAGTTTATTATATAGACATTATTTGACTGACAAACTGTAGTTAATCAAGACTTGTTTAGGGAATGACAATACATTATCCGAGCTTAAGCCCAAAGCAAAGTCTGGGCTGGGAATTTTTTTAAATATTATAATCATGGCCAGTCAAACAAACAATTAAAACAAAAGTGTAATTGTTATTTTTTTTTTATTATTATGGTGGCAGCAGTTATTCACAATGAGGGACATTATGAGTGAAGGAAACTACAATCAAAATAAAAGTGTTAAACGTAGATGTCTCAGATTTGTTAAAAGGAGACATTTCACATTATTAAATCTGGCCTTTAGTAAATTTGACATCGAAGCATTAACATCTGCAAATAATTTTGTTTACTCTACCTTGAGCCATTTTAACAGTATTTTGAAAATGCCTAACTTTTTTTTTTTTTTTTTTTGCCAAGGAGAACAATGATTTTTAATGAATGTATTCTTTTTGATGTAGAATGCCTCCTCAGAGACAGTGTGTGATCTGTGGAGACGAGGCATCAGGCTGCCATTACGGAGTCCTAACCTGCGGTAGCTGTAAAGTGTTTTTCAAAAGAGCAGTAGAAGGTGAGCAAAGTAAAGGTTAGTAATTGTGTAAAGTCTTCATTGTTCACTTCAGGACTTTAACCAAATATAGGGCCTTTTCACAGAATATATTTTGATATGTCAAATCAAAGAACATATCATCACATGAATATGCCGTTTTATAAGTTAATGTTTCACAAACGTCAGAAGAATATTACATTTATGGGGTAGAACATTTCGTTATTTCTGTTAATCATTAATGTTACTAACAAGAAAACCCCAACAAGTATACAAAATATACACTGAAGGAAGAGGTTCAAACTTTGGTAGACTCATGTTAGGGAGTGTTTCCTCAATCCATTTTCCTGACCTTCTATGGTAGTTGTTAAAGGTCAGTAGCATCTGTATCACATTGACCAGTGTTCCCTGTGTTCTCAATCTCTGACTTGTTTTCCTTGTTATCTTTTGATGGCTGATATATAAAGAGCCACTATGTCTCCTCATGGTCGTGTCACGCTGTCCTCACAGCCTTGCTTCAATCTCATTCTCCTCTTTTGCGCCAAAGAAGTGGTGCTAATAGTCAAAAACACTTATGTGCTTTTCCTGCCCTCATTATGTGCCTCTCATCTGTGCTACATATGTGAAGATGAAGTTTTCTGTGTCCTCTCTCACTCAACAGGCCATCACAGTTATCTGTGTGCTGGGCGAAATGACTGCATCGTGGACAAAATAAGGAGGAAAAATTGCCCTGCTTGTCGCCTCAGAAAATGCTACCAAGCTGGAATGATGCTCGGAGGTACAGTGCTTGTTGTAGATGAAAACAAAAGGAAATGCGTTGTTGTAGTAATCTGGTAGGTTGAGAATAGACTTGGCATAGAACATGCAAATCTTAAGCTTAGAGATGTATCACAAGCACAAATTGTACTTTCCTAATCACATCTCACTAGAGCTTGTCTGTGTGTCACAGGCAGGAAGTTGAAGCGTTTTGGAGCCATAAAGGGAATGAGTTTAGCCCCGTCTCTGATGTTCCAGTCCCATTTGGCCATGTCAGGTGACCCCCAAGCCTTGACCTCCATGTCTTGCATCTCTGGCATGCGTGAGATGCAGCTCTCCCAACAGATCATCAATATTTTAGAAAACATTGAGCCAGAGATAGTGTATTCTGGTTTCGACAACTCACAACCTGATGTGCCTCACATGCTGCTCAACAGTCTCAACCGGTTGTGTGAGAAACAGCTGCTATGGATAGTCAAATGGTCCAAGTCTCTGCCAGGTAACTTGCTGCAGTCTAGGGTCACAGCAGCCATTGCTATGATGACAGACAGGCACTATACAGCCTTATTCATAACCCTTGATGATTAAGAAAAAATAAATAGTAAACATGATTTAAAAGCACAATTGTGATTTGAACGTTTTAATGTTGACAGATAATCATTTAAACTTTGTGACTGTAAACCAAAGCTGTAAAAGAAACCACATGACATTATGAAACATTTTGCATTTACAAAGGCTTGGGAGGCTAATTTAATATTATTTTATTGTCTTTCAAAGGATTTCGTAATCTTCACATCAACGATCAGATGACCCTTATCCAGTATTCATGGATGAACCTAATGGTGTTCTCTCTCGGCTGGCGCACCTTTCAAAATGTCACCAGTGAATATTTATACTTTGCTCCCGATCTGGTCCTCAGCCAGTAAGTCCATTTTTTAGAATAGAGACATGTTGTGTATCTATAGTTATAGCTGCTGTTTTGTTTTTTCAGAGAGCAGATGAGGAGAACACCCATTTATGACCTTTGTCTGGCAATACAGTTCATTCCTCAGGAGTTTGCAAATCTTCAGGTCACTCGAGAGGAGTTTCTCTGCATGAAAGCTATAATCCTACTCAACACTGGTAAAAAAATAAAAATAACATTTCATATCTTTAATGGGAACACACTGTATTAGCAAGTTGTTCATAAGTAACCACAAAAAGTCTACACAGTTTCAAAGATGTGATGCTTTGATAAGCAGCTACCGTAAAGCTGTGCAATAACTTCAGTGTTGTTCTGGGACCATGATTGAATTTATGTAGCAGTTATACTTTCCACTGTGTGCTTGATAACATGATACTTCTATCAATCCCAAAAGTTATATATATCTACTTTTGAAAAAGAAAATACATGTTCATTGGCTTTGTACTGAGGATTTCAAATTCTTAAACACATTAAATAGATTTGCACAATTATGCAGATCAAACTGCACTGTGTGTATTATTGGCTTCTACATACTTTGTAAAACTTGATCTACAAGATGGAAATGTCTCACATTTACATAGTTCTGTTTTACTATTTTAAAACCATCCTTTTTTTTACACAAAATTATAGCATCATCCAAGAACATTTGTTAGCCACCATGTCAAAAACGCTATGGAATTCCATGCTTACACTTTGAAGGGAACACATCAATATTGATAAATGTACCTTACTAACACTTTTAGTAAAACATGAAAAAAGAAGGAATAACATGGAACAGCCTTATATGTGGCATGCTTTATGAGTTTTAATAATAATTAATATTTCCTAAGTCTTTGTGTTGTGTTTTAGTACCTCTAGAGGGACTCAAGAGCCAGGCAGCATTTGAAGAGATGAGACAGAGCTACATTCGAGAGTTGACCAAAGTAATCCATGTGAAGGAAAAGGGTGTTGTGGCAAGTTCCCAGAGGTTCTACCACCTGACCAAAGTGATGGACGCCATGCACGATGTAAAACCCCTCACATATGGCTGAGTATTCATGATTTTCTACAATTCACGTGTTAAGCTCACTCCTACATTCAGGCACTAACTTCAGTATCTTTTTTATACAGATCGTAAAGAAAGTCAACCTGTTCTGTCTGAGCACCTTCATCCAGGCAGATTCCATGAAGGTGGAGTTCCCTGAAATGATGTCAGAGGTCATTGCCTCCCAGCTTCCCAAGGTCCTGGCAGGCATGGTGAGGCCATTGCTGTTCCACACCAAGTGACTTTAGCCGCACAGACATGTGACTGGATCATTGTCCTCATGAGTACTGGATACCTACTGGCTTTTCTCCTTCTAATTGTATCATCTTTGCCAAATTGCCTCAAGTGTTCTTTAGTGTCTCTAATGTTCCCTTCTAATAATGTTTTTTTAAAAAGCCAAACATATATTTAAAACAACGAAAAAGCACTTAGAATGTGGTAACCACCCTTCAAATGTTTTCATCCTCGTGACAGGTTATGCCAGTGTGGAGGACACCCTATAATTTGAATGCAACATTGAAAACAAAAGCTTTCAGAAACACTGAGCCACTGTGACAAACTTCAGGGAGGGAACTATTGTAACCTTTATTATTACCTTTCCTATTTATTTCAAACTCATACACCCTTCAGCCCTAAAGGAATCAGCACTTAGATGGCTGGACTAACTTTATTTCCCCATTAATGGCCTAATTTCATACACAAAAGAGATGGGAGCTGATTATAGACTACACAGTATGCATGGTAAAAAATACATGTCACTGAATTGATCAATTAATGCACTCAGATGTAAGAGTTTATTTTTTAAAGCCTGATGCACTGTACAGTACAGTAGATAACCACAAAGAGGTCAAATTACCTTGTAACAAATCACAATGTAAAATGTAACATATTGATGATACAGGATATTATTTTGACGATAAGCTCCAACAGTTTTCAGACAGTAAGGGAGTGTTCTTGAATGTCTTTTCAAGGCCAGTCCACATTCTTATAGATGCAAATAGAAAAGAACATTCTGATCTTGGCAAGCGCCTCATCACAAATGCCTTCGCAATTACCATTAATTATTTTGTCAGTATGGCATAACCAAAAAGCAAAAAACATTTCCATGTTTTTGTGTTCTTTTACATGAAATGTATCTTTTCAAAACTAAATGTAAATGTATTTTTTGAAAATATGTGACAGTAATGTAAAATTAAATATATATAAAAAAGAAAATTCTTTAATTTAGTATAGATGGCTACACTATATTATTATTACTAGTACACCTGTGTACCAGTGTCCACACTATACCTACAGGCAGAAGGTAAAGCCTCCAAACCACTGCATTACATATAGTATAGATAGAAAAACACATTTTACATGGGGATATAAAGGAGGTGATGAGTTACAGTAAATATTGTTGATTAACATTTGCAGAAGGATACTTGTGTGTAGTAAGGGGTCATGTATTGAAAAGTACTGTGTACTGTAGCTAACTACAGAAGGTTCATTGATTACAGACCTAAAACAGTAACATGAATGCATTCATGTTCAGCTCAGCTGTATGTAAAACAGATCACATATACAAGAGATTTATTTAGAATCACAGTCTGTTCAGCTCCAACACGTCTATACAAGTCTAACAAGTTTTTTTTTCTGTTGATAAAAAACAAGAGAATAAACAGTGAAACTAAATTGTTATATGATTTGTTTGTTGTGTCACGAGTTCAGTAGTCAAATGAAAACACACCTACTGTTACCGCAACATTACACTGGTGTGACTCATCTGCTAAAATGAAATACAAATATCATACATAATAATAACAGTAATAACAGTAAATTTATTATTACATACAATAACTTGCTTTTCTCTTCCATGGATACCATGGAAAAATACCAAGTTTACCAGCTTGTTAGAGGAAGACAACATAATTCTCTGGGATTAAACCTGTTTTGCCCTCATACGTTGCTTGGAGCCAGCCAGGTTCAACAGAGGGATAAACTACCGGAGGGAAAGAAAGGAACAACATAAGTCAAATAGAATAGACAAGCATTTCTGATCCAGAGTGGCTTAAATCAAAGCCTGCTTTTGGCAGCCTTAGTACATGCAGTGGCTCAGGTGGTAGAGCGGCCATCCTATAACTGGAAGGTTGGTAGTTTGATTCCTGCTCTCCCCATTTCTTTCTGTCATTGTGTCCTTGGGCAAGACACTTCACCTACAAGCTTGAGTGCTTAGTAGGTGGAAAAGCGCTATATAAAATCCATAATTTTATAGGCAATTTATTTTGCAATTTTTTCAGGTCTATTGTATTGGGACGGAGTGGCTCAGTGGTAGAGCAGTTGTCCTATAACCGGAAGGTTGGCGGTTCGATTCCCACTCTGCCCTGTTCATACTGTCGTTGTGTCCTTGGCCAAGACACTTAACCCACCTTGCCTCCAGTGTCCGTAGCACTGGTGTATGAATGTGTGTGACTGTAGAGGTGTGTTTGGTGGTGGTAGGAGAAGGTTGAGCATCATTTGTATGGCAGCCCCCATCTCCGTCTGCCCCAGGTGTGAATGTGTGTGAATTGGGTGAGTGGAAGCACGATGTAAAGCGCTTTGGGTGCCCGAGAAGGGTGTAAAAAAGCGCTATATAAATGCATGCCATTTACCATTTAATGAGAATAGTCAAAAACAATTTTTTTTTGCACACATTTAATGCTTTGTATGTAATGTTGGGGTAAATGAATGCAGCTGACATTAAATAGTAGGGAGCGTTTGTTGACGTTTTTTTCTCAGGCTGCTGGCTCTGCTGGCTGTGTTAACAGGGAACAGGCACCAGTGCCGTCTATCACTAGGTTACAGTGACCTGCTGCACTGGTTGTTGGCCAAGTCATCTCTTAATGAAAAAAAAGCAGGAGGCAAAATAAAAAAGGCTGTTAAATTTTAGCAATGTGCACATGGATGTCTGTGAGCAAAAACTGCCTCTGTCTCCATATGACAGAGTTAGTTGTGCTTTAGAGCAGAACAGCTGAGTACACAGTTAGAAACTCAAGAGCCAAAGTAAAACCACATGTAAGCTGTTTTGATCATGTAGGCTCAGTTTAAGCACTCACCATTTAAGAAATGCGCCCCCTGGGGGAAGCTCAGCTCATGGCTGTGCTCAGCCTCACATGAGTACATTGCCTTGGCTTCTCTGCAAAGACAAGATCAAATAAAAGTATTATGACAATTGTTAGTACAAGTGTTTAATGAATCAACTGATGGAGCAATGTTAATGCAAACCTCCCAAATGGGACAGACTGAGTGGAAGGGGCGTTCTCAAAAAGAAGTGCACGGGCTGCAACACTGAAATGACAAACACAAAACAGTTCACACATCTCACAAAATCACAATAAGAAGCAACTTTAGATCAATATTTGAGACATTGTCTGGAAAACAAATAAAAACGGAACATGTTGATTACGACTACTGAGGTATGCTATACATTGATTGATTGAATTTTATTTATGTAGGACAGCGTACAATATACATTAAGCAGACACGGGGAGAACACGCAAACTCCACACAAAAACAAACCAGGATATTTGTGCTACCCACTCTGCCACCGTACCGCCTATACATCATTTTATTATTGCACATTTCTATTTTTATTGATCATCATACAGGCACATTTATTAATATTTAGTCTGGCTTTACAGAGTTAATACAATATCAGTGGAATCTGTATTGATTTATTATTGCCTGTAGTCTGTGGTAAAGCCAGGAGAGGAATTTCAAGCATTTGTAACCTTTCATGACCCAAACAAGGAAATTGGCTTTTTCCTGGCTCTGACACCATTGCTTATTGTTTAAAGAAAGGTAAAAGGCATGACAACACAAACTAGGAGACTTCCTTCAGCACCAACTGGGCTAAAGCTCAGATGAGTAAAACTAAATAACAAGGCAGCACTTGACCCTGAGCACAACAACCTGGGGCAAACGGGTGGCAGCTACACAAGGAAAGTACTTGAGAGATCATGCGACTTGTTTCTCAGCCATGACAAGTCAAACAATCAATTTGTCCCAGGAGAATGTGCGCAGGCTGCTGCTGGGTCACATCAACCCTGGAGAAGGCAGAACGTAATTAAAGCCAGCTCTCCCACCACAGAGGAAAAGACATAAATCTCCATGCACATACTCTGGTCCCAGCGACCTCTTAATGCTCACTGCTCATAAACAGACAAGCTGACAACAATGAAGGGAGACAGATGTTGCCCAACAGATTAATTAACTTGTACTTATCTTAGCGGGGTTTATCAAACATGCAGAGAAAAATACTCCCAAAAAATGCATTGTGATGTATAGAATTGTCAAGTGATTGCAACCAGAAATTGTTTGTCTATATATTTTATATATATAAACTTGTCCCTCACAACTTGGACACTGGAAAATGGTAACAGTTTGGAATTGGTTCTTCTATCAAATTTACTGTACAGCGTGAGCCCGTATCCATGTTTCCAAGATCTTAAAACAAATAGCAGTGGTGGTTCCTCTCTGGTGGAAAAGTTAGTGCACCTGGCTTGGGTGTGGGAGATTGCGGGTTGGAGCAAGTCCTGAGCCCGGGGAAATAGAGAGGTTGCATCAGGAAGGGCATCTGACATAAAAACATTACCATAGTACTCAGCTGCGCCGACTCCCTGAGGGGAAAAAATCTGAAAGGCACTTACTTACATGACCACTACAAATATAATATTAGTGTTTGTTGGTTACTAGAACAGCACTAAATTGATTAGGTGTGTCCCATTCAGAATAAATACAATTTTAATGGTGTTGATGAAGACAGTACCCATATTTTTATTTCTGAAACAAAAACACACCTAAATATTTTGTCTTTCAAACAGGTATATTGATTGATTTAGGTATTTACAGTGAGCCTGGTCTCTGGTAACCATTGCTGGCAGAGGTGTCCATTCTGCGGTGAATGACGTCTTTGGGTGGAAGTTTAGGTTTCTCAAGAGGCTTTGGACTCTCTTTTGTCTCCAGTGTTGATAGACCTTGGACAGATCCAAAGCAGCTTTTGTTTCCTGGAGGATGAGATTCACACAACTCTTAGATTTTATATACAGTATGTAGCCTATATACATCATTTTTATAGACATTACAATCTAAAATGGAACATGTAAAAAAAGCTATTTGAGTGAACCTTTCAAGGCATAGAAGTCCTTACCTTCATCTGCAAAGTGCTTTAGAAGTCCTGTGTTGATTTGGCTGTGAGGGGCTTTTTTGGGGGCAGAAGACATTCTGGATGAGGTGCTGACCGAAGAGAGGCTTAGAGCATCCTCTGACTCTCCGTCTGTGCGTCCTGTGTCTTCCCTAGAGCTGGACTCTGGGGTGCTAACCCACTCTGCACTCCTGGGGCCAATTGAGAAAAGTGAAGGGATTTGGAGGAGGTCCAGCAGAGACTTGTCTTTGACCTGAGCTGAGCAGGCTGTTTTGGAGGAACTGTTTTGCTCTGAGGAGTGGGATGACAGGGACTCTATACTGCCCATGGGTGTGCTGCTTCGGCTGCTGCTGAAAGTGTCACCTATGCAGGGACCAGAATACAGGCACAAACAGCTCTCATTAAAACCTGGTGGGTGAGAAAGTAACCTATTTTTTACTTCTCTATAGTAAATATAAATCAAAACTGGACATAGCATATCTGACAATTGTTCTTATTTTCAATGCTCCTTTAGGGGTTGAGATTGTGTCATTACAGTGATAGTGTTAGTGTTCATAGTGTTCATTTATCTTTGCAGTACAGATTTTAGTTTGCATAAAGTGCCTGCTTATATGATGTAGTAACACATTTACTAAAAGAAAAATGTGATAGCCCACAGGGAGTACTAGTTTTTTTCTTGTAAGGTTCCTTGGGATGACTTTTTGTTGTATTTGGCGCTTTTAGATAAAGTTGGTTGTCCTTTACTGCTTAGGTACTCACTTTCTGTGTCTGCTAGGCACAGGGTCGGGGTATAGATGCTGCGGGGCTTCCTGGGTCCAGTGGACATACAGATGGCCCTGCTCCGGCGAGAGCCAGGACGACTTTGAGGCTGTGGCAGCGGCACATTGGGGTCTGGAGGCTGGTTGAATATCTGCAGGTTTAGCCAAGCCAATGTGGTGAATCATCAAGAGATAGTAATTAGATAGTATTAGTAATACAGATAGATTTGGAAATGTTCTGTGTGAACACAAAATACAAACTGTTCTTTCTGAAGCTTTTTGATTAGAGCATGATTAGTAACAAGAATGAATGAATACTAAAGAATGACATACAAATAATAAAAATTAAGCCTTTTAAAACAAATTCATGGATTTTTCAATGAGAAGGAAATCTCACAGTTGAAAACTCTCAATGTAAAAGAGGGTGGATTTATGCCTGTTTCTTGTTTGCTGATTTCTGTGTGTCAGCCCAATGATTAATTGGCATTTTCCAGCTTCCAGTGACCCATAATTTATAAGGGACAGGAAATAAAGTAATATCAGCTTTTGTATTTCTATATGAGTCTATGATGCATGGCTTTAGACTGTCACTGTTATACTGTGTTGTGTTACATATATGTTAAATGGATTCCTTCTCCTGGTTAAGTGATAACTTAAGTGATCACATTCACACAATAAAACCATTCTAAAACCATACCTTGATGCAGTTTTCTATAAGTATTTCCACCACAATGTTCTGAAACTTTATGTTCATCATGGCAGCCACGGTCTCTTCTTGTGACCTCATCAGGGTGGGCCCAAAGACGACCCCCAAGTTGGACACAGTCATCAGGTTCAACTGACTTTGGGTGGAAACTCTGTAAGTGGAGATGAGCATTACATGCCTGTTCACTGCTGATGTCCAAATGTAATTCCTTACCACTTACTGACAGATACAAGTGCATTAAGGTGTCCCTGGACTGTGAAGGCAGTTTAATCACTCTAAACCATTTTTATCTCCCCTCATAGAGCTGCAGGGTTAGCGATTCATTATAGCAACACGTACGTGACAAGATGTTTTATTAGCAGCTCCAGCATTTCCCGGTTTCTCTCAGGCAGCTTATGAACCAGGGCATGGATCGCACACACTCTGTAATTCTGGTCATCTGACTCTGAGGAAAATAAATATTCACAAAACAAGAAATGCAGACATGCAAAGGTAAGTGAAAAATGCACTTTTATATAATTTCCTAATAGTAATACTTTCAAAGGATGGCAGGCATAACAGTAAGCTATGCAAGTATATCCAAAGCAGTCTTTGACACTGCTAAAATCACTAATGTTTATTTAATTTTAAGTAGTTAGATTGTACATTTATTCCTGTCTGAAGCGTCCCAAAACATCAAACACAATGAATAAGTGAATAAGGTTTTGTCCCCCCAAAAGTCTTGTATTATTTTTGAAGACTTACTGGCAGCCATGATAAAATCTTTGTGGAGTTTGAAGGTCATTAGAGGCTCAGAGAGACACCTGGTGAATAAAGAGAGCAGTTGCCATTTATTTTCTGAGTAACATGGCTTTTAATACAGTCTCTCTTCCTTTGTGAGTCAGCAGCAGCTCTGAATGCACCACTAACACTGAGGGAGGTTTGGAGGAAGCATTATGGAGGTAATGACTATTCCTGACAGCTAAGGACACACAACTGTTAGGGCATGCTGACCTGAGGTAATTCTTCAGTCCACTGGTGATGGTTTTGTTATCCCATGTCTCAGGATCCAGGTCCATATCCACCGGAGCCTTAGGTGCTAAAAGGAGATTTTAATCTTGATTCATAGTTGAATGGAGTTGAACAAGCACAAAACGTACTGGCTTGTATGTTACTTAAACAGTGTGTGTGCTTTGTAGGAATATCATGTTGATGAGAAGCCTAAATAGAGACATTTCCTCTACAATTGCATTAACAGTGAGAAAACCGGATTATCTTAAGTGATCTCATAATGCCAAGTACGAATAGGCTGTTTCACTTTCACACCACAAGGAGGAACTCTTTCCTAATGCTGAGTTGCACAATGAATCGACAGGGAAAGCATAAACATAAAAAGCGTAAACCAAAGCTTTACTTACAAAACACTGAGCTCATCAGCTTCTGCACCTTAGAGTTGACCCCTCCAATTCTATATAGTCCCATTACATTGATGCCTGTGTGACAAATAAACAAGATTGTCTGCTCATTTTATTGCTAATACAAAATGTTGTTGTGTGCACAAATGAAGTACATTGTTATTCATAATCACGGTGCTACAGCAATCAAGTCATTTGACATCACGGCAGAGGTTTAAAATGGCTTACCTCTTGACTCCACCAAGTCAATGCATTTTCTTACAAAGTTAAAGCCGGCCTCATTAAGAAATGCTGTAATACAATATGAGAATAGGGTTGACATGTCAATTACAGAGAAGGTTAACCATGCGTCATGCAGGAATAATAAGTGGTCTCTTATGCTTGTGGTTCAACTAATAAGATACAAGCCTTGTGCTGAAGGCTCTGATATGTCAGCTGTGTGGGAGTATGTCAAGTAATTGTGTTAGGTAGGTAGCAAGCATGTCTTATGTGTGTGATGATTTATCTCTATCTTTAAAAACAATGGAAAGCATATTAAAAAAACATACTTACTCTCTTCTTTTTTACTCAGTATTGCTGGAAGGTTGTAAATCTGAATAAAAAAGTCATTAAGCAAAAATATTAATACAGTCAATAAAAAAAGAGAAGAATTCTTTTGTCAGTGCTTTTGAACAAAAGTCTATTTTTAGCTCAAGTAGATGGTGAGGTCACAGTTTTATGAAGGTAATGCATTAGCCCACCAGAAGAGGGTGCTAGTGACAAATCTTTCACTTTTGGTTTTACTGTCTCAAGCAAAACGCTTAAAAGATTCTGAGAAGACAGGTATTTGAAAGTTCCTCACCGGCTCCTTGCCATCCATGGCCTCCAGCCACAGTCTTCTGTTGGACTCTGACAATGCCTGCAGTGTGATAACGCCATGCCTGAAGAGATTTCAGAGAAAAGCTGCTCTCAGTCTGATCTCTTTGCCTTGGGGCCCCTGGACTGACCATGTTTGTTTACACTGGCTCAGACCTCTATAAAAGGACTAGTGTGACTAAAATAGGCCATGTGCAAACACTTGATTTCAAACTGTGTCCTTAGTGCTCTTAATAATTTCCACTCCCAGTTAAAGCATTATAGAGAGTGATTTCTTGCCTTCCCACCCAACATGCAGGCACCTATTGCTGCTCAGCAGTACCTCCATTTCAATTTGTGCTACATGTTATACAACAAGTCGCAGCATTAAGCAGCGGGTATGCTGCTGGAGCATGTACTGTAGCTGTAATATGACACCACACTGTTTGAATAAGCTGCAGCAAACTACACCCCTCAGAGAAGTGATGGTTAGTAGAGAAAGGGATAGGTGCTGCAGCAAAGTCTTAAACCCACTATTGGCATGTAATTGGGATTCTGAGCTATAAATCAATTACCGTCATTTCATAACAGCACATATATATATATATATATATATATATATACAGATATAAAAAAATATTTCTAATGCTTATCTAGACTCATATGCAGAGGAAGTTTTAAAGAATAGGGTTTTATATCTGATTATTAAAGTACAGAAAAGCTTTGCAGGACATTTCATTTAATGAATATCTCATCCTTTATAGATACTAATTTGCAGGGTGAAATGACCCCGCATTTTCATTGGCTTAGCATCCTTTACTGAATAACACATTATGTTAAGGCATAGTTTTTAACACAAAAGTTAATTGGTGTTATGAAAATAAACAGTATTAAGTGATTAGACACATGCACACTGAAGTGCATCATGCTTTAATTACGGCCAGTATTGTTTTATGTAAAAGTGATGTTTTCATTGACAGATCTGTTGCACCCACTGATGTGACTCTGAAGTGTTGATGACATCACTGCTTTCTCCTGAATAACAAGGACATTTTATTTTCTCTGAAATAATGTTTTAATTTGAATATTTTATAACACTAAGCCTTGCATTTCAAATTGTATATATCACTAATTTTGGTAGAATGAAAAGCACTAAATCATGTCTGGGAAACGCTAATAAATTGGTCTTCAATTATATGTATCTTTTGTGATTTGGGAAAAGCAACCCTGAGTTAGATACGAGATGAGAAGTTCAAATGCCTGGCCTGATTACGTCTGGGCTGCAGGTGGAACCGCATGTTTATTCTAATGAGGATAAATGGGTGAGCTTGAAGCTGACTAGAGTTTGGCCCACATTGTCCTTGTGGTTGCAACAAGCACCTTGGGGCACCGGCGCATTTGATAAATGAGTTGTCCTGCAAATAAAGCACAGTTACTGTTCATGGTCAGCCAGCACTCATGAAGAGTTGAACAGTGTTGGCTCTGCTTTTGCCATGCAGCTAATGCTCCATGATGAAGTAATTGATCTCACAGTAAAGTGTTACATCTATCAATTATCTATGTTCCATTGAGCTAAGAAATTAAAAACCCCACAGAGACACACAATAATCAGTTAACTCATAAAGAGACATGAATCGTGTGTGAAAAGTGCCATCTGATTTGATAGTTGTTACATGTTCATGTTAGATGAGGGTTGGAGGCTAATATAGAGTTAGTGGTATGATTACGAGAAAACATGCAGCACATGCAACTGCTCTGCAAAGACAGCATTGGTCAGTTCACATACCGGACTTTACAGA
This sequence comes from Perccottus glenii, assembly GCA_024416835.2. NCBI lineage: Eukaryota > Metazoa > Chordata > Actinopteri > Gobiiformes > Odontobutidae > Perccottus > Perccottus glenii. Next base: position 13,924,751 of record CM044550.2, read on the forward strand.
AAAACTGAAGTGGTCTGAAAAGAGTTCCTCGACAGATGTCATTTCTACATTGACATGGACAAAAGATTGGAAAAGAGGTTCAAAACCAGAGTAATTGTTATACAAAAGACAGCAGCTTTGGAGTAATAAGAGGTGAGAGACATGCAGGACACAAACAGAGCCCAAAAACACTCAACACTGGTAAACAGAGAGCCTTTGATGATATTAATCCAAGCATTTCCTTGTTTAAATGCTTTGTAGTTGAGCTAATTGCCAGGATCAATTGGTGGACTTCAAAACTCATATGGGACCTACATACAGTATGTGTGTATGTGTGTGCACACTGGTGAATGGATGCTTAATGTAAGTCGCTTTGGATAAAAGCATCAATAAAAAGCTAAATGAATAAATGTAATTGTACTATGTATCATGTATATGCCTCAAGTTTGCAGCTTTTTCTTTATGTATTTATTTTTTCTATATACATTTTTTTATTTTCCTCGTCTACAACACCATAATATACAAAATACACAAAATTAGCTTGGAAATGATACAGTCTTTTGCCAATTACGTATATCGACTTCTAAAAACAAATAATGAATCAGACAAAAAAGATTGAGAAAATCACATTCACAGACCTCTCCACCACTTCAATATCAAAGCAAAAGCGTTTGTCGATGGAGTCTGTTTTTCGTCGAATGCAGGATTTGAGCTTGAACATCTCTGGCTGGTTTAGGACTACACCATTCTACAAACAAAAACATAATTCATTACAAAGTCTTTTAAGTGGGAAAAAAACACATAATACATATTTAAATTTATTGTGACCGTGATTGCAAATATCTAAAAAGAAAGAAAACAACTACAGTACGTTGAAGAAAGGTCTAAGAGAGTTTAAAAGAGTGATGCACTAAGATGCACTTAGTAAATACAGGCAATTATGGGATAGTGACAGTTGGTGGGTCAAACAGAGAACAGAGTATTGTCATTTTTTATTATTTGGTCTGATCTTTCTGGCATGCATTATTTATTCATTTGTAAGAAAAAAAAGTCTACCATGGACAGGGACAAAAAGGCAGCCTATTTATTACATGTAAAGGTTACTTCTTAAGTCTGTTTGCCTTTCTAGTTATTTATTGTCATCTTTGCAACATTTTACTTTACTAGAACAAGCCTTCTGTTTTTGGTGCCCAATTCTCAGATCTGTCATGTTGACTTTTTCTCTTATAGTGATACTTCCTTAAAAACCTCAAGGGGTTCTTTTTTTTCACACCCACACAAGTTACACTCAAGCTACACTGTTCTTTGCGTTTCATCCTTACCAAAACTAAAATGTGAAAACTACACTAGACTACCTGTTTTCCAGTGGACTTGTTTTCAGTGTTGGTCATTGTAAAGGTGTTGCTGCCTTTCTCATACGTGCAATAGTGACGGGTCCAAGTGCACCCCAGAGGACCTAGAAAGGGAAATCAAAGAAGAAAAAAAGGCCAGGCCATGTTTTTTCACTTTGAATCACAAACTTTTGAAGAGGCTTCTAAAAAAATCAATTCTGCAATTTAAGCATGATAAATCAAAAGCTGTTTATCACTGCTGATAAAAATCTACCATTTGTGGTTTTCTCACTTCTTGTTTGGAGCACATCAAAGTAAATGGGTAAACAGGATGAATTATGGGCTCTGTGTGAGAGGCTCTTTGCTGCAGAAGCCTGGGAGAGCTCAAGTCATGTTTATTGTGATGAATGTTAAAGCATGCACAAGTAAGTGAGGCGGGTTGTCTGGGAACCAGCGACTCACGTTTCTCCTGAATGTACAGGAAGCCCTCCATTGTCCACTGGCCCAGGGGTTGGTAGTCCTGATCTGCTGACCTTATCCTCTTCATTAGCTTCTCCACTTCCTGCTTGGTGCTCATAAAGTTGTTGCGTGTCTACACAGAGACCAAATGATCAGTCTTGCACTGAATAAACTCAAATTATTTTGCAAATGCCATATACTTTACAAAAAAACATCATGCATATTATTATATATATTAAATTCAATTGAATGGAATAAATGGCACTGGTCTGTCAACTGACAGAACGCAAACAATTATCTTAAACTATGTTATGTTTCATTCATTTTCCTCATCAGTATTGCATTTCCTGTGTTTAGGCTTTACATATCATCCATATAAATGCCACCAATAATGCAAAACATATTAAAATTAAAATAGCTAAAATAACTTTATTAATCCCTAGGTAGAAATTTGGTTATGACAATATATTTAGTTGTAAATAAAGTATTACATTTAAAATTAAAAAGTAGAGCAAAAGTCTTCCACATACTTTCCAAATTTCACAGATACATACAGTAGTTAACTCAGTAGTAACCGAAGTTATAGGACATTTTGTCCGTACCCCAGATAGAAACTGCAGCAGCCTCAGCTTGTGCAACTACTGTTAAAGCTTTTTACATCAGATGGCATGGGGAACTGGGAGTGAAACCAGCCAGGGCAGTGCTGCTAAAAACTGGGGTCAGAGAGCCTGGGCCTTCTAGCTGAAAGCAGAAAAGTCCTTCTAACTTTTTTGACATGGCACCATTAAATGCCTGAAATAGCTGCCTGCAACACACTACTCCAATATTAATATGCAGGACTGCAAATAATCAAATTTATTCACTTTTTACAAAACTCTACTAGTTACATCTGGTATGATAAGCTGCAGAATCTGATTATGTGGCTGGTCACCTTTGTCTGAGGTGCCTGGACTTACATTTTGTAGGTTGAACTGGAGCTGTTGTTTGTACGGCTCAAATTCATGAGCCAGCTCATATCCTTCATGGTAGAAGGTAAACAGGCCCTGAAGGAAGGCCAGGAGCTGTGGAGGAACCAGAGTTAGGGGAAATTTACAAACTTAATATTAATACTTTGAGTTCTTAAGTTCAGTTCAGTTTATTTGACATTTGTACTTACTTAAAATACTGTTGGTAAAGCAACATAAATGTTTGTCTCCATTAATAAATAATCTTATAATATATTTATCTCATCTCTGTTTTTACAGTTATTGCTTTAAATTAACATCCACATTGTTGAACTAAAATAAATACAGTATAAAATATAAATTACAAATTAGATAGGAGGAAGGGGGAGATTTTCAGCTGCAGCTTGTTATTGCTAAGATTTATTACAAAAGTTCAAGTTTTGTATAACACATTAGAAAAGCACCAGCAGTATTGTTGGATGAAGAAACTGATCCTGAGATCTCACATATATCGAGCTGCTCTCAGTCAAATCCTCACCACTGATTTGATTTTGACAATGCTATATCAAATGTTCAAGGATGAACCATCTTATCTGTGCCCAGATTCATCACAGGCAAGGTTGAGCCTTGTCATTTCTTTCCCAGCACTACCTGGGGCTCGGAGATTTACATGTCTGGCCTGGTTTCAGGATGAGCTGCCAGTGGGTGTAAACAAATGGGAATGGGGGGCTTTTAAAAGACCCACTTTGCTCTCATCTCACGTTCCCAGATATTTAACACCTTGAGAACTTCCACAACTAAAGATGTTAGAATTGACTGCACGCTTTAAATAGTTCCATGGCTTTGGTGTTTAAAGAGGCAGTGATTTTGTCTTGTTCATTGACAACTGCAATTTCATGTTATTTTACCAGAAAGCTTTTTAACAAAAAGTGACAAATGTGTCAAATAAACGCAGGATATACTCAGGCACATTAAATTACTTTTTTCAGATTTAAGCTTAAGACACAAACATTTAAAATCCATATTCATTAGGACTAAATTGTTTACCGCATACTACAAAAAACTAATCTTTCAACTAAACAAATAGCTAAAACAAAAAGCAATTACTGCACAGTCAATAAGCATTTAGCAAAAGCTGAGCACTGAAATATGTTTACGTGATTCACTTACCGGCTCAACAAACTCAAACTTTTTCTTTTCTTGCACATCTTGTATTTTGAAAACATACTCAAGGGAGGCATCATAAAAGAGTTGTCGCTCCTTATCAATCTGAGTGTCAGCCTGAGAATGAGCAAACAAACCAGGGTTAGGTTCTTCCGAGAGTGGTGTTTTGACAAAGGGTTAATACAGAGACCACCTAGAGAGATAATAAGTTAAAAGTTTGCACAGACAACAACACTGGTTCCAGGAGACACTCAGACGACCATAAAACTGCATTATTCACAGTCACACTGGGGCAGCATTTTGTTTTGTATTTACCTCCTGCAGATAGGTTTCTTTCTTTCGGGATGACAAGTTGAGGTGTCTCTCAAGTGTTGAATAATATTTTTCGGTTTCCTTGTCGAATTTCTTCTTTCCATCCTATAAATATAAAAAAAAAACAGACACAATACTGATTATTGTAAATCTGCCACTAGGTGGAAGTCTAACTACATTTGCTCTGCCATTGTCATGCCATTTAAATTTCCTGTCAATAAATTACTGCAGGTCATAAAAGTGCAATATGGCTGTGTAATGATTAGAAGACATGCCACTCTGGTCAATAGGGACCAGCATTATCAATAGGGCATGTGAAAATGAGAAACCATTACTCCCCTAGACCGCTGGCCGAGAATATAAATTCACTTTAAAGCATTGTAAATCATCAGTAGCATAATCTGGTTTTGCTTCTGGGTTATGTTCCACCTGCAAAGACAAGTCACAAGTCCGAATCTAGTCCCCAAAACCGTACAAGAAAAGAGCCCCTAATGCCAGATGCACTTCTATTCCCCCCCCGAAAAACAACAAAAAAAAAACCCTCCTTAGACCTTAATCAGTCTCCACCCAAGCGAAGAGAAGAGAGCATCTGCGGTAGAGCGCTCATCTGCAAGTCTGACCTCCAAACCAATCTTTGCCCATTTAATGTCCATCTCGCTATGCAAACTTTCACGAAGCAAGATGAGAACAGGAGCAGAGTGAGGTGGGAGGATGTAACTAGATCCAGCTTGTTTGTTTGTATTCCCATGGCCCTAAAATTTAGCAAGTCTAATATACTGGCTGCTGATATGATCTGGTACAGTGCCCTGCGTCAATGGCTACTTCAGACAATTGTATGGATTATAATATGCAGGATCTACTGAATATAATAGTTAAGTATAGTTTAATATAAACTGAAACTGAAACCTTTTTAGCTAAGGACAATGTTAAGCATATAAATGTGTGAGATATGCAAAAGGTGACTATATAACTTGGTCCTTTTAGAATTACGTATATGAAGGAGAATACATTTGTATATTGTCAGATGAGTCAAAACTTTGCAGTGATGGGACACAGGTTTTGTCGAAGATACTATTTATCTGGGCACAATACCTGCAGCACTCACTTGGGGTGTTTATTGACAAATTCTTCATTTTGCATCCACACCACGAGAAAGTCACCAGAGTATATTACTATTTCAGGTGCAGATGCCAAATCAATAGATCATTCCCACTAGACATATCCTGGGTGCATTCCTTTTTATGTCTCAGCCAGGAATTATTAGACTTTCTGTAAAGGGGGGTTAAATCTATTTTGGGCATGTCTGCTGTTGAGAAACAAAGCAAAAATAAACAGGTGCAAAACAAATTAAACATATGATTAAATATGATATCACGCTGACAGAAAATAAATTTCCCAATAGGATCCAGTGGTTTTATACAAGAACAAAAGCGAGGTGACTGTCTGCAAGTGCTTTTTGATGTGACATTATTGTGAGCACACAATAGCTGAAGCCTTGGAGAAAACACACAAATGTAACACAGAGACACACACTGGGGATCACATTAAATTAAGAGTTCTGGCTTTAGCCGAGGCCTGCAGTCACAGCAGGAATTTCCCAACACTGCTGACCAGTGTCATCTTGCCTGAAAAAACCCCAAATACTCTTACGTGTATGTGGACGCAGTGTTTGGCACTTCCAAAGTGACTCAGAGGCAAAGAGAATCTGTGAGGCAGCCTGATTAAGTCACCACAAGTGTCTTGCTTGTTTTGATCCGACTCGGACGTGTGCAAACTGGTGCTATGGTAATGACACCCTTGCAAAAGAGCAGGTGTTGGCTGCTTCGCCTGTGAGTTGTGTACCCACCCGCCCAATGGATGTGTTTGTGCAATCAGAGAGGAATATGAGCCATTTAAATTGCAAAGACTATCTCGAAGAAGAGGGCACACATACGGGAAGGGGAAGACTTTGAAGCCTGACATGTGGCAGCAGAGGACGTAGATGCGGATAGATCTACAGCCTGAAGCACAAGTTGGTGGGAGTTTGTGACACAAACTAATGTCATTGCACCAGAGTAATCATCTGGCTGGGGATGGGCAAAGTGCGTAAAACACACATGAACCTACCGCTTGGGAGATTTATTCATCTGATTGCTTTGTTCGCACTCATGAATAAGTCAGATGCAGAAGAGTATATTGTAAAGCATATTCCTCTGTTGTGGAATATGATACTGGCAAGTCCTTGCTTTTAAGAGCACTTTGATGCCAGCTGTAAAAGAGGGTGAGTGCACGCTTTGCAAATATAACTCCAAGAATCCAAGTATGCTCCTAAAGCTATAAGGTGAATATTATTACTATAGTTTTACCTTTGGAAGAGCACAGAATTAAATATAAAGATTAAAACAGGGTAAACTTTATGGTCTTGAGTGTTTTCTACCTTTCAACATGAGAATATGAAATATTCAACGCATGCTACAGACTTTAATCACTACAATATGCTAATGAAAACCAGAGCCATAAGTAAAGTAAGAAGTAAGACTAGACTTTACTGCCAAAAAGCCCTACACAAAGCCATGTTTATATTGGAAATAAGGTATTGAGCCACAGAGAACAAAAATATATATATTTACTAGGGGCGTGTATTGGCAAGCACCTGGTGATACAATACTTATCACGATGCACATGCCATGATAAGATATATCCCGATATATCCCAATACTGTATTGTAAGACAATATATTGCAATTTTTAATAAAAAAATCTGAAAACCTAATTTTGTACTCTGTATACATGCACATCCACAAGAGCAACAGTGTACAAAATACATTAATATAATTATCAAAATAGTGAGCACTGAAACTGTATCTCAGAACATTTTTACTAAAAACTAAATAAGCATTATAATTATTGCTTGCAGAATATTTATATATATTTTATATAAATTTAAGAAATAAATAAATAAAAAATCGACTTTCATTTGAATTGTTACGAGAATCCCGCTATAAAATATTGCGATATTAAACAGAATACATTTTTTATTACCCCTAATATTTACATTAATATATTGTCATTAGAATCAGAAAGCTCATGTACTATATTTTCAAATGTAAATCTAAAAAGTTATGCAGTACAGAATTAATAATTGTGGTTGAGTGTATTATGTAGCATGCCCTAAAATTGATTAGTACACACTTAAATATGTTTCTTATGTTTTCCAATGATATAACTCTGTATTGTGTATCCCTGAGATGGTTAATGGTCACAACAATACTGAGAAAAAACAGCTTTTGTTGGACGTCAGTTGCTCTCAGTCGCTGTGGGAAGTATGCAGGCATAAAAAGGCAGGAGGAATACTTGGACACTGGCTCCACATCACTAGTTTGACACAGGCCCTAACGATCCTCAGGGCCATCAGTTCTGAGCCTCCCGTCGCTATGGTAACAGTTGTAAGCAGCTAGGGATGTCAAATCTGTGTGTGTGTGTGTGAAAGAAAAGCCCACATATAACACAATATTGTGCACACTGGAGTTGTTCACTTGTGGCAGCCAGCCTGGAATAATACAAACATCAATAGTTAGCGGTGCGTCACGTGTGGAATATTTCAGCACATGCTCATTTAAAATGGATTCTCTGCGAAGTGACATGAAAGAGAGAACTGTGCAACCTATCCCTATGAGCTTATTAGAGACAGCTAATTGGAGCAGGGGTCCAGAATGGTGAATAAATAGAAATAGCCAGGTTATTTTGATTCTCCACCACACATGAGCTCATTTTATTTCCACAGGGGTAGAAGACCTAAAAAAATACGGCTCGAGCTCAAGTTGGTTACAAAGTACTTTGCTGTAAATCCAAAATGTTTCCCTCCTCACCTGGAGTCACACATCACAAGAAGACATCAGAGGCTTCAAGAAGTTGGTCAATTAACACAAACTACTCTGCTTCAGATGAAACAAAACACTTCAATCAGTTCAAAATAGATCATAGCTATGTGTGTGATTCAAACTGCAAAGTGCATCCAACAACAAAGATAGGACAGGTAAGATTAAGAGTGATAAAAATAAAATTTAGATACAAAAGGAACAGGAAAAATATACAAGACTCGAGTTTAAGACAAGGCTGCAGATGTCCATACATAGCCCGAAAAATGAACCCGCCACGCTTGTCATAGTGAGACCTGCATTATTCAATCACTTTTTCTCATAATTTAGAACAATGTATTCTTGAATGTACAACCTTACAGGAATATACTACAATAAAGCTAGTATTTATTCAGACTGAGGTTCAAAAGCCCTTTTAATATTACATCTCATGTAGCCTATAGGGATTCTTTAGATTTAGATCCCTGTCAAGATGAACTTAGCTCTCACTGGTGAACTCAAGATAATGAGTGGAAAAGGGCAACTTAAAAGCAACATAGAAAATGTGATTGGATAGCCTTTGCAAACCAAACTTGTCTTCAACTAGGTCATTGGTCTGTGTTATCTAGTATGACTGCTACATGATAAAACTCTGTAGCATTTTGCTTGCACATTGTGTGGGAGAAATGTAACTGCTTGCTTGTCTTCAGCTCAAGGACAATAATAACAATTGCTAATATGGTTTTATGTCAACTGCAGAGACAGTGGGTTAACAAGATTTGTCATTGCAAATGACATTTTTCAGCTACGGAGAATAAGCTACATGAAAATGTAATAAGACAGCAAACAATTCTGTCAGTCATTCTTCAAAAATGTTTCTATGAAATCAGTATTTAACTGTAAGGGAGCAGTGCATGATTTCAGAGCTCATGAATAGATGACATTCATATCAACATACTGTATGTATAACGCTGGCTTCAAACTCAGGGCCATTTGCTTTCGCTCCCTGTTTCCTTTCAAGTTATAGTATCACAAAGCTAAAATATTAAAATACATTTAAACATAGTAATAGTTGTGCTTAAGCTGCCACATGCACTTAATTCTCAGGAAATTCCCACTGTAACTTTCACAGCTACAACGTCTATGAATGCCACACTGAATTCTAGTTTGTGATATTATTCAACAAATACAAAGTTGATATATTCACTGTGGACAGCTGCTTTCTTTAAACAATTAAAGACCACCCACCACCTCTTGATCAGAAATAATTACTTTTTTGAAGATCATTTGAATGTTTTTTTCTGTTTTAATGGTCAGAAAATAGTCAGACACAACAATGGGAAAAAATAAAACAGTTCACCTACCCTATCTATTGTGAACATGTATGCATTGTTTTGGACCACATCACAGTCTATGTGCTATTTGCTGGTGGTATTATTCAGTGCCTGACTTTTTTTTATTTATTAATATAATAAATGACATAAGAATGATAATAATAACAATTCCCTGCTGAGGCTTTGACAGGTTTTGTTCAAAGGCAGAGTGTCGAGAAAACTTCAGTCATGTGCAGTACATACAATACTTACCTTGGCCCATAAGACCTTGTAGGAAATCCCTAGGTTTATGTTATATTTCTATCCTAGAAAAGTTACAGTTGCGCCTGGAGCTGGAGGTTATATATGGCAGCATATCCTTGCATTGATCTCTGTTCTTGGTTAGCATATTTTGAGATTTCAACGTGATGCAAATGTTATGTTGGCTCTGTAGACTTACTAGCCAGGAATGATCTAATGTGGGCATTTGCTTTGAAGAATGGAGAGGCTAAAATTATTGATGGCCATCTGACTCCCATCTGGGTGCCTCTAAAGTTGAAGACCCCTAAAGGAAAATATGATACAGTCAAATTTTAAGAGTGAACCAACACCCACCAGTTAGTCTCTATCGGTGTTTTCTGCTGGAAGTGTCTGTGCAGCACTTTCAAATCTGACAGCCAACACACCTAAATTTAATGACATGTCGAAATGCTCCCAGAGGTCTGCACTACAGTCAATAGTGGTATATAATAATAATAAATAAATAAATAAATAAATAAAAATTAATTAATTAATTAAGTGAATAACGCTACAATGTGCTAATGCTGCACATTGAAACGTTTATTTCTAATTAAATCATTTAATTTGTTAATTGAATCACTACAATAACTGTAGTGATTCCACCCACAGCTGAAGTGAGCAAATATACTGTATACTTCCTCATTCCGACCTCAACTGAAGCTAACTCTGACCTTTAAAAAAAAAAAAGTTAACCATTAGATCTAAAGATTCATAACACTTATGTGAATTTCCACAAAAAGGGATCAATAAAGTCTAATCTAATAAAAAAAAAACATGGAGGTCTGTAGGAGTTTATTTGTGGGTCCAAAGTCCTGGTTTAGTCGCAAAGTTAGTCCTAAATTTAGCAATGTTTCAGACCCGTTTAGTACTGTTTAATACTGGCTTGAGTTCAGGTTTTAGATATGTTCTTATCTTAGTTTGACCTGTCTTTACTACTGACGGAAATATTTGTTATGTCCCAATTACATTTGTTGAATAATTAACATAAAAGTATTAATAAACCATTGACCTTAAATGACTGTTCAATTTAGGCCACAGTCCATCAGTTAAATTAACCTGAAAGATGAGAGATACATGAGCTTACAGTTCTTTGTTCTTTCCTTGCTGAGAACATTCATTTGAGAAACAATGATTTACTTCAAGGAGGTCTGAATTCGGCCCCAGAATGACTGTAGTAACATTCCTGTAATGTTAAGTAATAAATGAAGTGAAGTGAATTAATATTTTTTTAGGTGGCTAAGCACGTTTTGGTACTGAATGTATTTTAAAACAGAAAAAAAAAAAACAGCTCCCATTTTGGCATTCAGCACATATGCCAGGAACATGTTCTATTGTTGTTGCTGTCACTGCCTTCTCAATGTGCATTTTTCCAAACATTTGGTTTAGCCTTGTGTGAAGCAGACTGTGCCTAAACTGTCCTGCACTCAATGTGCTGCTGTGTTCGAGCAATGAAAGTTTTGTGCTTGTGCCTAAAAGCTACTATACTGGTCCATGACCTCAGTGGGATTACTCGGAGAATGTCCAAATAAGGCAAGCGCTCCCCGTTTATCCATGTGACGTCGTGAGACATGAAGCACAGAAACTGGAAGGGTCAGACAGCAGCAAATCTCATGTTTCTCAGAACTATGGAAAGTTGCTCAGCCACTCGTGATGTCTGCCTTTTATCTCTCACTTTGGTTTGGCTAATGTTTAGCAGGGCTGCAGGAGGACAGAGCAATTAGGAGGAAGTGGTTAGAGGAAGTAAGAGGTAGTGGGAGCAACTTGGGTTGTGGCTTTTAAGAAACCATTCTGTAAACATGAGAAATGGAACGGAACACTAAGCACTGAGGGAAAGCAAAATGTTTGATTTAATTATGGACAGTATGAAGCGGCAGTGCTTATGTAGCCAGGCCAGGAAAGACCATCACTGTCTGTCTGTGTCTCATTTGTACCGAAGAGATAGGACAGAAATATGAGATTCAAACTAGCTTTAGTCTGTTTGTCTTTAATTCTGGAAAAATACATTTGTCCACTTTATATAATAGCATTAGCAAAAGCAACAAATATTGTGAAACGGTGCTTTGTGAAATCAAACATTATCTCTTATTTGTAAAACTAAAATCTTCTAAAGACCACAAGTTGTTTGACAAACTGCCAGAAAGTGGTATGTCTCAGGGGTTCAGGCTGAGTCAGTCCAGTGTGGCCAAAGCAGAGGACGATGAAACACAGTGGGAGATATCTACAGTGTGTTCATGTGTGATTTCACCAATGAAACAGCACAAACACTTTTATTTTACTGGCCATGAATAAAAGCATGGCTTGTAGCAACAAACCCACACTGTTCTCTGTAGTAGGCTTAGGCTTCACATTTACTGTGGAACTACAATGCCTCTAAGCAACCAACTGCACAGCACCTATTGATATCAATCCACATCCAACATTTTGAGCAGTGATAGATTACGTGTGAAGCACTGAGGTGAGCATAAGTAGTGGGAAGTGCGATTGAAGCAACTGTAATGGTCAAATCCCATAAACTATACACTTGTAAAGAGAACATGAAAGTAATAGGCAATGTGAAAACAGACCACATATTTCTCCTGTTCAACTTGTTCAATAAGTTGCCCTTTCATTTCAATGTTTAATTTGTTTGCTGTTGGTGTCTTTTTTATAGAAAAGCATGTGGATTTGGTTTTCTTTGTATTCAGCGTCAGACAAGATCTGTTTAGCCAAACCAACACTTAAGTAAAGCAGTGTTGTCGACATACATCTGAAGGCCAACTTCAGGACACACTTCAGGGAGTTTGTTCATGTACAGGCTAAAGAGAATAGGCCCCAGTAGAGTTCCCTGAGGGATTCCTGAAACAATTTTACATTATCAAAACACATTGTTCACAACCCTGTAGATATGACACAAACCATATTAGTGCCTGCTTTAACAGATAAATCATCTCAGACATATAGCTATAGCTTTAAAACACACAGATAAAGATAAAGTCAGCATAATTTTCCAATACACAGGAGTTCTACAGAAGTTATTGTATATTTCAGGTTACAATAACTGATAATACCTACATAAGTGTACAGATCACCAATTCTGGGGTTTTACTGTATAATCCAGAGTTAAGCATTGATTAAATCAAAAGAAAGTGAAATCCTTCTCCGGAGGAAGACAATATTGCTATTAAACCAACTGATTGATTTTTAGGAAACTGTAACTGTAACTGTTTTTGAATTAAGTTTTTTTTTATATAAAAAAATGAATAACATTTTCACTTCAGAAGGTCCTACTGTGCTCACTGGCTGTGCTCACTGGCTGTGCTCACTGGCTGTGCTCACTGGCTGTGCTCACTGGCTGTGCTCACTGGCTGTGCTCACTGGCTGTGCTCACTGGCTGTGCGGCTGCCTCCTCCGATGTGAGTGGTCAGAGAGTGACAGTGACTACAGGCTTACAAATCGCCAATCAAACTATTTCTTTTAGCAATGATTGGTTCATGATCAGAGCATCCTTAGTATTTGAGAAATGCCATCCAACTACAGTTAGTATCAGCCACAATAAAAAAGCACATCAAAATCATAGATGCAAAGAACTTTTATGGAAAAGTCTCATTAATTAGAAGCAATTTCTTTATGCTACAAATAACTTTGAATTAATCAATGCATACTGAAAAAGCCATGAAGGGGTGGAGGAGGGGAGGCAAGAGTGTCAAAACACATGAAAAATCTCCCACTGTTCCAATGCTAATTGCGTGTGTAGGTGGTCTCTTACCTTTGCAGCACCAATTTGCTCCTTTCGAAATTTTTCCAAGGGCGTAATCAAAACATCATCTGCATTCTGGATCTGATGAAAGAAAATTAGAAAGACAGATGTCAGGAAAACTGGGAAAACTGATGTAATTTAATTTTCAGTATAAATTTCAAATAATGCTAAATTTTCTCTTTAAATACACACAATATAATGACAGCATGGTGAATGTTTCTAGATGTTTCTTTCTTCAAACATAAGGACAGATAAATCGCATTCATTAAAATCTTTTAAAGCTGTGACAATGCATTTTTCATTAATGTGAGTTACCAGATAAGAGGTTTACTCAACAATAGGCAGGAGAGATACTAGAAAACTGAGCCTTTTAATAAGAGATGTGAACTCCTGCCTTGTCACCTTTTACTGATATGACATGATTTGGGCAGTTAAGGGTCTGTACAACTCAGACTTTTGAGGAACAGTGTGTCTTCACATATTAATAACCTCAAGGATATCAAAGATGGGTTTGGATGTCCAAACAGCTACTGTGACATACACTGTGCCAATTACAATCTATGGTCAATCCGTATGAGTGTGTGTTGGTAGATGGATTCTATTAAATGTGCTTTTACAACAGCGCACAAGATGGACTCACTGAGATCAGATGAGATCAGGCTTGTGGGACTGTTTTATGAATGACATGGCTCTTAGTTTGATATAAGGCGTTATTCTGTCTGAGTGAGTATATGTGATAAACGAAGGCATGGGCTCCATAATACATCTATGATAGGAGCACTAATTTAAAGGTGTTGCATCCGATGCACTAGCCGTTTCCCAGCTACAGTCGCCGTAACAGTCTCAGCTTTAGTTTGGAACCATTAATCACAGAGCATTTCCGTGATTGTCAAAATAACCATCTCAATTCCATCATCTGACCAGAACGAGTAACTACAAAAGGCTGCCACAATCTTTTTAAGCTTGTAATGTTTGCTTTGTTTTTCTTATGTGTATATGCAATGCTTTAGAATAAAATAAGCTTGTAATGTAAATGTCTGTCTCTGTGGTGGTAATTTAATTGAATTAAACCATGGTCCTCCAACTGCAGACATGCATTTCACACTTGAAGTCATAATCTTCAGCAGATGATGGTGCTTACATTCATCACGATATGTAAATTATAAATATGGCCTGTCAACAACAGCACTAGTCCTATAGGCTCCATGACAACATTCAAATAAAAAAAGCTTCTCCAGCAATTAATTGTGTTTTGTTTATTTGTTTATTTAAAGGTCTATTTTTTTTTTTATAAATGTATGACACACAAATTGCACAGTTCATGTAATAACAAGTATAATATAATATATAAGTATAAGTATATAAATATATAATATAAGTATCAATATAACAGTTAATGCATATCAAATAATTTACAGTCTAAACAATACTTCCATAAGACATTGGATAAGCCCAGTGGTAAAGCACCTGAAATTTTACTTTTTTGGATTTTAGTAATTATTTCTTGACTTTAACATAATTTCATTATTTCAAAGTGCTTTTTTTAACATTTGTTTTAAGACCAATATGACTAGTTATTAAAATTATTTCAGAAGGCTGTTTTTTTAAGTGCATTGGTTCTGAGCAGAGGCCAAGTAAAAGTGGCATTGGAAGCACGTATTGTGTTAAACCCATGTCTTTTAGCAGTAGGTTGTAGCTCTGAGAACAGGCTCAAGGGTTTGTGGGAGGTCCATATTTTATATATGACAATCGGTCACTCACTTTCATCCATGACAAACTTTGATGCATTATGCCAATATTGGTTCTAAAATGGCAACCATGAGCTAGTCCTGCAGCCTTATTCTTAGCTATCTGGAGTTTGTCCAGGTCTTTGTTTGCAGCACTTGACCACACAGCTGGACAGTCGTCAAGGTAACATAGGACTAGAGACTGTAGTCATACAGTAGTTTGATCCAATGTGACTCCTTATTACTTGATCTCTTTAACTTGTTCTAATAAAATTGTTATAAAGGGAAATATTTAACTGTTGGTTTTCACTGACTATATTTAGAATATTTAGAGCCCAATACCACACACTTTGTTTTCGAAACATTCGATTTCAGCCTGTTATCTACTACCCATTCAGAAACAGACTTTGTAACATGTAGTAACATGCGCTGACCCAGACAGGATGAAACATAAATTGTTGTATCATCTGCGTATACAGTCATAGACCTAGTACATGTGGCATATCATTTACAAAAATACTGTAAAGCAGAGGACCTAGGCAACTGCCTTGTGGAATTCCACATGTCAGGGTAACAGTGTTTGAAAGGAAACCATTAAATGAAACACATTGTTTCCAGTTATAGCAGAGTTCTTAAAACCATATGCTAAAAGTTTCAAATGCAGCAAAGTCAAGAAACACACCCCCTACCATCATTTTCCCATCAATTTGTCTAAACCAGTTATCAGTAAGAGCTGTGAGCCCTATGCTGGTAGAGTAGCCTTCCTTGTATACATGCAATGCGTCCGATTTAATATTATTTACAACTAAATAGTTTTGTATCTGTTTAAACACAAACCCCTCCATCAATTTACTCAGGACAGGTAATTAGTTGTTCTTTTGAGTTTTTAGCTAACGGGACAACTTTTGAGATCTTCCACAAATCTGGGATACACATTGATCAAAGCATAATTTTCTAAAAGCTTCCTATTCATATTATCAATTCCCCAAGGGTTTTTCACAACTAATATTTGTAAGTAATTTTTCAATTTCTTCTTCCTCAACGTGTTTAAAAACTAAATTATAATTATTATTGTGCATTATAAGACTTGTGATAATTGTTTCTGATAAAATACCACTTGCTAAGGGAATTGGACTTACTTTGTCCTGGTGGTAATTGTTGAAGTAGTCTGCAATCTTAAATGGTTGAGTAATAAATTTCCCATCTAATTCGATAAATTATGCATTTTACTCATTTTATTCCTACTCATAAGTTCATTTATTGTCTTTAAAATTTTTATTTTACCATTTTTGTCACTTTGTTCAAGTTTAGTTTAGTTTGATAGTAGTGGCAAACTAAATTTGAACTGTAGCTTTTAGCTATAAGGTAAGGCATTATGGTGGACAATATGAATATCTCATTATACATTATGTGACAGGCAGAAACATAACGCAAATGAATGATTTCAGACTTCAAACAGAATTTCTGCTGGTTATCTATTAATTCCTATCCCATGACCCCATCCATTACATATATATATAGCGCATATTACAAATTTACACACAATGACATTTTTTTATAGATTTCTCAAATGTAATGTTTTTGTAGATTTTTAATGCTAAGGTGTACCTTAGTGAACAATGACAATGAGTCAGCCTTTAATGACATACTATGTCTCATCTTTTGATGTGCTCCACTGTAGTGTTTTCACACAAGCTGACTAACTAACTAACTGATGGTGTCCATAGTTACTCATGACCCTTACAACATAAAGGTTTATAAGGACAACATTTTTTGGCCTTTTTAGGCTTTATTTCATAAACAGAACCATTTTTTTAACATAAGCAATAAAACCAGATCACTGTGTCCCCTCTCACTACACAGGGTTGAAAAGCACACAAATCATACAAAATCCACAAAGTAAGTCTGTTAGATAAAACAGATTTACGTATAAGAGATAATCAGTGTTAAGTGCAGCCAACGGTTATCAAATGCTGGGGTTTTAATCCTCTAACTGTATCTAAGTCATCATGTTGTCTACGATGTCAACAGTGAGAATTATATGAGTATAATTATATATTATACTGTGACTGTGCCATTTCCTTTGCTTTATCGTCTATGCTTCACTCTAATTGAGCTGGCAGTATTATTATACTTTTAGTGTTTATTTTAAGGCCATTTTAGGATATGCAATAAGATAGATGACACAATAAGGGCTTTGGGATTAAGTTCTAGGAAGTAAATAAAAGTGAAACTAATATTCTGAATTTGTATGTTAACGATTGGTTCAAGCTGAAATGGACAATGGGGTCTTTACACAAATATTAACACTTGACGAGAGCTTTCCTTGACAAGTAGAAGAGTAAACATTACTTTCAATCTGGAGCTTCTACCAAATCAATCTTATTTGCAACAAAGTTAATTATAATTTTTCAATGAACTGAAGCAGATATTTATATTTGAAAGTGGACAACTTATTTGAGACTCAATGGATTACTTTCAAACTGGCATTGTGCCGAATGCCCCCAGCAACAGCCTCTCTCAACAGGATTAAATCCATATGAGCGAGCACAGTGTGATGCTTGAAAGGATGCAATAGTGCTAAGCAATTTCATTACCAGATAGGGGGAGGAATGTCAATGTGCCCATATTTTCCTTGCTGCTGCATTTACCAGTCCAAATATCAGGCGCCTCAAAATATGTTGCTCCAAGGTTAATTCACAGACACAGAGAGAGCAATATGCCACCAGAGGTGACAAATTGGAAGTTAACCTTCAATACCTGTATATTTTTAAAATCTATATAATTCATAAATATGAATCCAAGTCAAGGGGCTTGGTTCCCCTTGACCCCCGTATATAAGGCCATCATAAAAAAATATTGTCAACATTCACATTATTCATAACACAAAAAATCCATTAAACTGAAGAAATATTTAGTTATTTTGCATGCCATACATTTACACTTTGCATATTTAAAATAATTGCATGTCGACTTGAATTATAGTGCAACAAAATGAAATCCACCAAGGGGACCTGTGGAAGTGGAGGTTAGTCTACAACATTGTTTTATTATATATCTTTGAAGTCTTCACTCTCAGAACAAATACCCTATTTTATCCAGGATTTTTGCTTAGAGCACAGAATACCAAGAAAACCTTATCATAATGGTATTAAATGCACTATAATATGGATGTTTGAGGAGGCTCACAACTTACTATAGTGTGCTGCTGGCCAACTGATGAGAATGAACTATGTCACATTGATTTCTAAGGATTGCAGCTCTTCCTCGCTTAAGGTTGTAATACTGGCAGCTTTTAACTTTAGTTGCTGTGTCAGACTGGTGACAGTATGCCGGTCCATAACCGCATAGTAAATAAGTTTTATGGAGTATTTTCTCGATTTCCGTTGCCACTGTCCTCACAATAAAAAAGGCAACTTAATGTTCCTAAAGCACTTCTTCTTTGCTGCAAACCAACTATATCTGTATGAGTATAAATGCACACAAACAGACACACACCACAAATTTTCCCCAGCTCTGGAGGCATCATAAAAGCTTGCTTGGTCACCATGCATCAAATGAAAAAGTACATTTTGTTTGCAGTTTAGTATTTCCCTCTCACATACAGTATCCAAATAAAAATAGCTCTAGGCAAAGAAGAGATTTTAGGACAGAGGCAGCTGGCTTTTGAAATGTTTGAGTTCTAGTTATTTCCGGTCTGTAAGAATGGAAACACACATTGAACATTAATATCCTGGTAAGAAAATTTACATATATGACAACTGTCCATTGATTTAAGATCAGTGCAAAGACTAAAATTAGAATCTCTTTTGCATTTCTCATCCAACTAGTAAAAGGTCCGTCCAAACTCAGAGTAGGATAGAATTGAGATGAAGTAAAATGTCCTGCATCGAATGATAACAAATCCACAGCTCGCAGCTAATAAGTCACTGTCAAGTTTTAATGTGCGGTTTGTTTTGGAATCAGTGTTGTACTGGAAGATAGCAATTGATGGACAATGGGAAGTTTGAACAGAAGCAAAAGCTTGAGTATTTGGATATTTAGAAGAAAAAACACACTGACTGGACTTGAATAATCAGTTGTGTACAGGCTTGGTTTGAAGAGTTGCATTCATGAATT
Source organism: Perccottus glenii (assembly GCA_024416835.2). Lineage (NCBI taxonomy): Eukaryota > Metazoa > Chordata > Actinopteri > Gobiiformes > Odontobutidae > Perccottus > Perccottus glenii. Next base: position 13,943,970 of record CM044550.2, read on the forward strand.
TTGAATAAAACATTATCTAAGTATGACTACATCTACAATTTAACTTATGTGATGCGTGACCTCTTCATTCATAAGTTTCTTAGAATAAAATGCATTTGTAGATTGCTGAGTGTATGCAGAATGAGTCTGTCTACTCTGTGGTAATAATAAATCTATGTATTTAAACATGCATGCATTGGAAGTGTCCACAGTTAATGGGTATGAATTTGTACTTCCAAGCTGGCTGCCACGTATCAATTATTGTTATATGAGGGTAAAATCAAACTGGATTTGAATGTACAATTAAGTCAATTTATTAAGCATGAATGTCGGCGCTGAGATGTTATGCCTAACCGAGGAAGTGCTGCAGGAGTGGGATAACACCGTGTTTGTCTTCACTGAAAAGCCTGCTTAAGTGCCAGACATCTGCACTTCCTTTGTCTTGAATCGTATTATAGTTAATGATAGCCAGCGGCATAAAATAAAAATATCAGCTACACTTTTCCCAAAAACCACAGTGACAGCAGCCAAACAGAATTATCCTAACTCATTAAAGAAGGTGTAAGCAAAGCCCCCACAACCTGTTTAAGGTGTTAAACGAATAATAAACATTATAGCCCTCATCATTATGACAGTAGAAAAACATCCCATTTCATGCTGACGGTGTGGTGTGACCTTTATCAAAAGTGGAAGTGCAATAACGGAGCTTCACTTTCTGTAGGTGTGTGTGTGTGTCTGTGTGTGTCAGGGGTAACAATCTCATTGCCGAGCAAAATTTTTATCTGTCGCAGCACTGGCACCTGCAGCAAGTTGAAAAGTCATCTCGGTCTAACTTTTATGAGGTGTGGAACCAAAACAGTCATTTGCAGACAGGCACGGAGTAGCTGCAGAGTAAATGTGACACATTTGCCCTACACATTTGGAAAAGACGCTGCTAAGCAACAGAATAAGGCAGGTGCTCTGATAAAGGCAGTAGCTGATTTGTAGGTCCCACGAGAATTTCTTGTTATTTGTTTAAAGTACAGTTTGGGTTCATTGTGATATATTGTCGTGCTCCTTGATTTTAAGGGCTGCCGTAAAGTAGATGTCTGCCTTTGTTTTTCTTTGAGTATAAAGCTGTTTCACTGTCTCACAAAAAATGAGTTATGATGAAAGAAGCAGTTTATCTGTGAGTGTGGACCTTCTAATGACTTTCCAGTTGATCTTACAACAATAGTTTTGTCTGTACGTCACCCACTTCAGCTGACTGCTCACTGTTCTGAAGATCAGTTCTCAGCTCTCAACGACACAATCACACATCCGCCCCAGCTTCTATTTTTATACATTTCTTTATTCAAATAATCTCATAATCCCTGTGATCATATTACTTTCTTTGCCTTGTATGATAAAAGTAGAATGGAAAGGTATCTAAACATATCTATTGAAAAACTGAAAAACAAATTTCTTGTTTGAGAAATGTGTCCATCTATTTACGCCTATCTCTATCTCCTCTCCATTTAATTTGTGTATACTTATTACTAGTTCCTACCAGTTTGTTCTGGGATGTAAGACCTTAAAAAAGTCTGAGGGTAGCAGAGCCCGACATACAATATTTCATAAATAATTATGCTCTGCTTGTAAACTGGGACTACCCACTAGTTCAGCCAAATGTACTTATTAAAGACTGTGAGTGGACAGTAATACATAAATGTGCCCTCACATTCCAGCACTCAAACTAAACATTTACAATGTCAACTGTCATCATAAAAAATTTAATTGGGCCCTAAAAAATTAAGCTACCTGTCATTATGATAGTGAAGTAGGCCAGAAAACTCCTCTGAGAAGCCAGAAGGAGAGAGATAATTTGTATGTCTAAATTATTATATGCCAAGTGAGCCTTTGGGTTGATGTATATTGTAACAGAAAAAAACACATTTTCGGTAGCTTGTGGTTTCAGCTTCCACTAAGCGTAGAAGTGTTATGTCAGCAAACACTGTCTAAGTAGCTTCTCTTTCTCACACATTTCACAAAACAGCTGTCTGCAGGGTAACTGTTTGCATCATAGGGGAAGAAAAAGATTTCCATCAAAGGGAACTGTGGGACCTTGTGAGACTGAAGTGACACATAACAAGGCAACGATAAGAGCGGCAAGTGGGAGAGGAGTCAGTGAAGTGCAACCTGATCGGGTTTTAAAGCAGCAACATTGATCAGCTCCTAAAAGATGTGTTCGGCTGGTTTATCAGTCGACAACAAGCCGCTCTGGAAAGACACCTGGAACACACAAGGACAGTGGAACACGACCAAACTGATGGCAAAGAAAACAGATGTAGATAATTGATCATTTATGTTCATTTTCTATGCCCCAAAACCAATTACCGCAGTGATTATTGTTTGAAAAAGCTTCAGTTCAAAGCAGTATTTAAACCTAGTGCACAGCATGATGAATATTGTTTTTTTTACAGGGCTCGGGCTACAGCAGCTGAAGTTCACTTTGGCGGCAGAGTTCACTGCACAAAGGTTTGATACTGTCAGCTGCAAATACTTTTTAGACTTTCATTAAACAAGCCACCATGAACTCTGCTCAGAACAATGACTGCCTTTATTTCACACTGTTGTTTCAGGGTCAATGGGACATTCCTCAGTTCACAGGCTAGCACACAAGGTACCTACAGAGCCGACTCGCTGTTCAGCCCTGAGAAAACGCTATCAAAGAGCACCGTCTAGACAAGGACGAACACTTTACGTTATCAGTTTTTGACATGATCATTTTTAGAATTCGATCACATTTTTCAGCTGTAAATACGTATATTATATTAATGAGTCACACACCACTTAAATCACTTATATTATTCGGTGTGAGACTTCCCACTTACATTGAACTGTGATCACAGTATGGCAGTCTTTAAGCAGGATTGGTGTGTGGTTATCATGATAACATGGGACTGGGAAGTGGCTGCTATCATGCCACTCTCTCATATTACATTTATTTTTAGTACAACTCCTGGATACTGGATAATTACTTTGTCAGTTATAAAGGCTTCATTTTACATACAGGGCCTGCATGAAATATTAAGCCCTAAGGGGTTTTCAACTTTTATTGCTTTTATTTGAATCAAGGGCCAGAATTGACTTTTTGGTAGAATTTTGACTAAATAAACTCATCCATCCATCAAAAATAAACTGCATTCATTATTAGAAAACTCAGCTTTTGAGGAGTAATAATGAAATGTTTAGTCATTTGGGAAAAGTTTTTCAACAAACTAAAAGTGTATTTTGTGTCTTCCATGTATTAGTGTTTGGGATGTATTGTACAGAGGTGCTCTCCATTGCATTTGTCTGGTTTACTTGGGACATGGTTATCAGCACATAAGCTGGAGGGGACTAATGCTCTCTGTATTCATGTGCTTTCATTAAAGTTTCAGTGAAATCAGACATTGTCGTATTGATGTATTTGCACTGTTGCATTTTGTTCTCGTCTTATCAGCCAGGCCTTGGATAAAGTGTCAGCACTTAAGGGATTCTGTGTGGGTTTCTGAGGTTCATCTGAGTCCTGAAAAATGGAATTACAAAATGTATTGTGCTCTGATTGCTGAAGGAAAGGGATCCTAAATTATCATTGCCAAACATTGTTAGATTTAAAAGATACATATAGGAAATGTGTTAAATGTTTTAGTGTATTCTTTTTTTCTGTCACTAAAATTTGAACCACATTCATCACACAATTTATAAAATGGAACTAAATATAAATAAGAGTATAATTAAGAGAGAACTCTTAATGAGTGACACAGAAAGCCAGACCTGGTATTCTTCTCCTTTTTATGACAAAAACATCAACAACAAGAGGAAGACACTATCTCTTTTCCAGCTGGGCCGTAAAAGGCTGCCTCCCAGGGGCAAACAATCATTCCTCCAAAAGCCACAACATCAGGGCACTGCCCTTCCACTCGAAATGCCATCAACACTCATCAGTGCTGAACCTTCTCAAACCATGCAGAACTTGAACCACATTGAATCGTTTTAAGCAGCTGAAAGGGCTCTCAGGTGGGGAATTACAGCAGATCTTTAAAAAAAGAATTTATGGAGTCTACAATGGAATATCACACTTGGATAGATGACAGGCAAGTGCCCAAGCAAAAAAAAAAAAAAAAAACTTTACGCTTGGCCTGCTGCAGTGTCAATAAACAAGAAAATACTTCCTGCTTAAAAAAGGCAGTAGAAACTGCGTATTAGTAAAAGTTTCAGAGAGAAGTAGAGCTATAGATATAGCATTCTTACTTTTTTAGTTCATAGATCTACTCCAGATGTGATTGAATGTAAGAGGACAGAAGAAACAAATTTTTATTTCAGGAACTGCTGCTGAAAGATAACACCCACTCTTTGTGAGGGTGAAAAGTATTATTTTTTTTACCACGGTGTGGCTTTGAATGTCACATCTGGTTGCTATAATACATGAGCAACAAACCTTAAAAACGGAGACACCATCTGGTACCAACTGTCATCTAAGTATATCTGAGACTCATTTAAATAGGTTTGAGATAAGATACTACTTTGATCAGCAGCTTTGAAAAAAGGCGGTGTGCATTGACGCGGTGGTCAGCACGCCTGCCTCACACCAAGAAAGTCATAGGATTGTTACGCTGGTCGGCTGACTATGGTCTTTCTGTGGAGATTGCATGTCCTCTGCATATTACAGTAGACTCAAAGGTCAATTAGTGACTATATAGGAAAGTGCAATGATGTGTTGGTCAGTGATAAACTGGGAATTCACCAATGTGTGACTGCTCCAGAAAGGGCTCCATCCACCCAGACATTAAGTACAAACAGTGGAAAATGCTCTGGAAAAAAAATGTCTGCTTGTTTTACTTCCTAGATATTTTACCATAATATCTGACCTTGGTGGTGTAGTTGTCTATTATATGACACAACTAGACTAAAGTTATACATCCTGCAATGTCCAAAATAGGAGGGTGTATGAACAGAACTTAACAGGTATCTACACACAACTTTTTCTAACTAAAATAACTCTTAGTAAAATTGTTTAAATTGTGTCAAAGGGATGCTCAGTCCTTTGCTCTGTCACGTACCACACAGTGATGTCTTTGTGCTCTGACTAAAAATCTGTCTTTTAAACTGTGACATCTAACAACATTTGAGGTGATGATGGACATGTGAATATGCACATCTGACAACTCTTTCTGACAGTCTCACATACACACAACATCTCTGCAGTTTTTAAGCTGTCATTCCTGATTTCATATCTTGGCAGCTCAATAATGCAGTGTACTGTCGACACATGTAATACAGATACAGCTGTCAGGAACTGGAATACAAAGCAGGTAAAAATCCAATGCCTTGGAAGTTATTGTAAGAAGGCAGCCACTTGCTTAAAGAGAATATAAACCAACATTCAGCCTCTTCACAAAAGTTTCACATGCTTTTCTTCTCTCTCTGTTGTGGACTTTGACTTTGAATTTATCAAAGCACAATGAATAGTCTGGATATGGCTTGCTGTGCAATAAGCACATGCGAGTCATGAAAGGGAACGCTATCTCACTTCATATTCCTCAGTCTAAACAATAGATTTCACACCATTAACACATCTTTTATGGTATAATTAATATTTAACAGCTGCCAGAAATTTAAATCAGGTATTTAGTATGATAAAATGGACTGTTATTTTTTGCCACCTCCCTTTTAAGCTTGCTACAACACTTTTTTAATGACTGTGAATGAAATATAATCAGCTCACAGAGACTTTATGGTGACTACCAACCGAGGAGGGCATGATTAAAAACAAACCCGATGTAACTCTTTTATCAGCTAACAACTTTCCTAAATTGCGACAGGTTACAATGACTGGAACCAATTCAGTCTGAGACCGTGATGGATCGATTGTATCATCTCTGCAGAAAATACCGACACGATGACAAACTTGATTTATACAAGATGTTTACCCCTGTTTTTAGAAATGTGAAAATTACAGGGTGTGGCGAGGGTTACCAGTGAGTGGGCAGGGGATATTTATTACAATCTAACACCATGTAATAAAACTCAATTAGAACTAAAGGCTGCTTTGGAATATAAATGAAGTAGACTTGGTCATGTTGGAGTCACAGGAATGTAGCTGCAGCATTATGGAAGAATATTATGGTAACATTTATATTTGCAACCAGTGGATAGTCAATGCTTGACCGAACTGCCAACAAGTGGTATCTATTTCAAAATGGCTAACTAACCTTATTCCTGGACAGTGTGAACATGGGCTGATGAGGTTCCTCAGCCAGACCCTTTAGTGTGCTTTTTTTTATTTATTATGCTGTACAATGGATACATGATCAAGGTGTAACTGCTCCAGAATAGGCTCCATTCACCCACAAGGCATTAAGGACAAACAGTAAAAAAAGTTGTCTGCTTGATTTACTTCCTCGATAGTTTATGATAAATGGTAAATGGTGTGCATTTTTGTAGTGCTTAACAGTACATGATCATTTATACAAAATGTCTATCATTTTCATTTTGATTCAGGCAGATGTAGCAGTGTAGGCTGAAATACTTGTGACCTCCGGATTACATGAGAGCATTGTCATGTAATTGTGAATTTGGAGTTAACACTACTTGGCGTACATGCATACAGAGAGGTCATTGAGGTTTGGATGTGTCGTTTATGTTCTCTCTCAAGCTGGCGTTACACGGCTGTGTGAACAGGCAGAAGAGTAAACAAATCTGAACACATTTTCTGGATGGGTGTATGCATCTGGTAAATAAGACTTAATTCTGACTGTGAAACGCAGTGACTCAATGACTGAGGCGGTGTGAAGTGGAGCCCATACTGCTTTATTTTTCACACACAGTATGACCAAGTTCTTAAAGTTTGTCCCTTCTGTACAGAAACGATGTGTGCAAGTGTGTTCTCTGACAAGTATATCAAACTCAGAACAGTAATAAAACAAATTTACACTTTCCACATAAAAAAGCAATCTGAACTAGAGCTCGAGCAAGTTTAGGAGCTACTTAAAAGTACATCATTTTTTCTTACAACCGAAAAATTTGATTGTTTTGTCAAATGTTTGGGTGAAAATTTGCTCACTTAAATTGTACCCTTTAAAGGTAGCTGTCGAATGTTACATGGTTGCTAGCAAAATACTTTAATTTTAGACATTTAGGTCATGGTCTAAACAATAGCCCGGACAACATTTGGGGGGCTTTTCAATTATTTATGATCAAGCTCCATTTATGCCCTGCTCGCAGTTTGGAAATTGAGACACAAATATTTTCTTATGGGGTCAGCGGTGGCATACTCCCCTCGTAACAAATTTTTTTATATACTGTACATGCTGAGGGTTAATTAGTTCCAAAATTATAGGGATGTACAAAGCTAATCACACTTTAACACCTCTAATGGAGTCAAGTCATTAGCAGTTTACAGTTTTTTTTTTTATCAAGGCAGCAAAAATAAACGGTAACAACATTTCAAAGTAGGAACATACCCACAAGTCTTTTAATTGGCAAGAGCACTATTCAAACCATTAATTATCAAGAAGACAATGAATACCAGTTGCAAGTATGTACCAGAGCACAGTCTTGCATCATCCAAACACATTTAAATTAAAACTCTAAGGCAAAGCTTTAATAAAAGATAATGTTATATTGAAAGTACATTTGAAAAAATGAAGTATGAAGCAACATTTTCTTTCTGAGGACTATTACAATGAACCAGCAGTTCTCAAGGTGCAGAGATCAGAGGCATCTTTCTTACCCGCTCCTGTGATGTGCTGAAACAAAAGGCAGCTCGGTCAAAAGAAAAGAGATGATGCAAAGTTACTAGTTTTAGGGAAAATTCTGTGGCATGCATAGAAGGGTGTGCATAAGGAGAATGTTTTTTAGTATATCACTACGGTGGCCCAGAGAAGCACAGCGTAATATAAAAGCCGAAACACACTTTACAAAAAGAATCAGCCGAACGGAATTACAGCAACATTTAAGTGCACCGGAAATAGCCAAACATAATTACAACTACATGGAATTACAATAACATTGACCACTCTGCATTTCAAAAGCATTTTTCCTGCACAGGAACTTACATTAATAGAAAGTCTGTAGCTGTAGATCAGCATGACCTTTTTTACCTTCTATAAATATCTGCATAAACCATACTTTATAAAAGACAGATAGCCTGCTTGATTTTTTTTTGTTCACTGTTGATGCTTGCTGCAGTAAAACAACACTTTGCACACATTTGTTTACATTTTAGGAAAACAAAACTGAAGCTGCATGGCTAATTAGCATATACTCACAACATCATTCACCATGTGTCATTAATGACCACTAATAAATGGAAAGGATGTGGCTTTAATGGATTATTTGGCCAGACCAGAACTAGACCAAGACCGGACCAGGACTAAGGGTGGATTACAGCTGTTGGAGATGTTGCTGATGTTGAGTCTTTTATGTATTGAATAGGCTACATGCACACACTTGCTCGGAAAAGGCTTTTGTAATGCCATGTGGTTAATGTTATTGTAATTCCGCGTGGTTAATGCTGATGTAACGTTGTGTGGTTATTGTTGTAATTTCTTATAAATATTTCCGTTGCAGCTATATGTTGTTGTAATGCCGTTTGGTAGTTTCTTTTTGTAAAGTGTGTTTTGCTCTTGTATTTCGTTGAGCTCTCTGGGCCACTGTATATCACTGCACAAAGTCAAGCATGTGCTGAGCTCACACACACAAAGGTGGAACTGGTGGCAAAGTTATTAAATTACACATGGATTTAATTTGAGGCAAATAATTTGTCAAACAAGGCACATGTTACAAGCTCAACATGACATGGCTGTTTCATTGGCTATGCATCATCAACAGCAGTTAAACAATTTGAAAGGATCAGAAGTGGAAATAAAATTATCCTGGCAATTTAAATTTATTATCTGTGTCTTTATGCATGTCATAATGGTTAGGTTGACACTATATTCAATAAAGCTGCATGCACGGATGTGACCCCCCATTTAAAGGGCACTTAGTTTACATCATAAAACATAACAGGGTTTTCTTGAGCTGAACCATAAATTTGAACTTTTATATGGTTATTTTGAATGAAACCTGCCTCTGCTTCAAAATTATATGAAGTAAATGTAAATTTACCCAAGAACATAATGTTAAGAAATAGAGAGACATTTTCTTTCAATGAAAAAGAGAAAGTCAGAGAAACAATTCACAAAGAGACAAAGGTAATACCGTTCACATATCACATTTAAATCAGACATGCAGCTCAAGTGCTCCAGATAGACTGAGGTAATTCCTAGCCCGAGGCACCTTGCAATACCACCCTCGGATAAATACTCACTTTCACAATTCAAATCAGTGCGGGATACTTTAAAACTCAAGCACGCTGCAAATGTACAAAGGTTACCCACAGCTTAACAGGGTCAGGGAAACACGACCAGAGAAAGTGGTAGGATAAAGCAGCTCCTATTGATAGCCTAGGTTTGTTTGGTCTGAAAGGCTTAAAATCTGTATTGCATTGTGTGTTCAAGAAGGATTTATAAATACATTAATACAAATAGCGAAAATAAAAAGCATTACAGTAATTGTCTAATTGTTAAAGACTGCATACTACTGTCTACAATAGCAGGAGGCAATTCTGAAACATGCTAGGTAGAACATCTGACCCCTCCCTCTCGTCCTTGGCCTTTGCGTCATGCCTGGTTTGTCTTGAGACATGCGGCATAGTTGGAGGCTTGTTTTCCGACCTTTAGACAGGGACATAGCTGCCACTTTTTGTGCAACATAAAAAATGACATCCTTAAATGTGACATTCAGCTGACCTTGAAAAATGACCACAATAAGAGGTTTCAGTGTTGTGTTATTGTATGGGACTGGTTTAAAAGGGGCTGTTTACGCAATGTCAAAGCTGGCTGGTGGCGTGATCAATATCATCTACGTTCACATGGATACTTTCAGAACACTGTCACCCTCTGTTGCAAACGCTACGGTCATTACACACAAGAAGATGGAAGCCATGGAAGTGGATAAACTGAAGCCTCAGTAGGGTGGCCAGGTGTCCTGCTTTGTGCGGGACTACACAGCATTTTATAATAATAATAGATAATTTATAAAAGACCTGTGGCTTTGCTTTGTTGTCCAGTAGTACTAAGCAAAGAAGACCGTCATTACGGTCAGAACTGCCAATCAATCAGCAGTATTAAAGTGGAGTGCGCAGTTTGATTGACAGTTCCAGCGCTCGGCAGCTACCTGCCAACAACAGCTCCGCCAGCGATGCAAAAGCCGGGAACGGGGTAACAGAATATGTCTTATTTTGAACAAAACATAAAAAATGGGTAAGATAGTCTGAGGAGACGCATTTTTTTGTTTAGCTATGTCATAGGAAAATGTCCTGCTGTCTGTGTCAATTAACACAGCATTAGTGAGGTGTCCCACATTTTATTTGTTATGATCTGGTCACCCTAAGCCTCAGTGTGGATCTACAGTATATCTGTGATTCTAATAATATTTCACCAGAGCACTACAGTTTGATGCACCAAAATCAGCATTTTGCTTTTGTTTTGTTTTTATATAGCGCTTTTCCACCTAGCACTCAAAGCGCTTTACCAGTGTTACATTTGACACCACTGGAGGCAAGGTAGGTTAAGTGTCTTGCGAACCGCTCACCCTCCAGTCGAAGGACGGCTGCTCTACCACTGAGCTACTGCCTCCCTTCTGGTTAACTTGCTGTGTGTAGCCAGCAGCCAATAGCGTTACACAACACTGCAGGTGACGGAATGAAATGAAAACATAGAGCTCTCCAACAGTTTAAATTTACCATGGGCAACCAAGGGACACTGTAACATTTTGTATTGGCATGTTGTGTAATATATTTATTTTTTTAGTTTTGTATCTGAAAAGGGCAAAACAATATTTTTTCTTACCAGACGTCGTCGTTCTTCTTCCACAGTGTTAAGGAGCTGGGCAAATTCTTTGAATGACTGGGCTGAAAAAGAGAGAAACAAATATTTTTTCTAACAACACACTACATATTTAAGAATAATGTTACACATATATCTTGGGCCAATAAATCCTATAACTTGACAAATGATGTAGTTGTAGATTTGTGTCATAATTATGCAAATACAAAGATCCACATTGTTGTCATATATTTAAAACAGCAGCAGCTTGGTCATTAAACCTCAGATGTTGCTGGCACCTGATGACTGCTCTAGCATGGGGCTGAAATGTTTCCTCTGCAGCTCCAACACTTTCAATGGTGCACATTTTAGAACCTAATAAAATCATGCAGCTGTCCAATTTAAGACCAAGACTTGCAGTAAAAACAATACTTCAACTGAATGGTGCCCACTGATTGCTTCCCTTTTTTTTGTTCCCCTGCTAGGCCTTAAAATAAACTGACAGCGTAGGGGAGACCGATGTGCTAGAGATATTGTTTGTGCACACCATCTGGGTTTTACTTGAACGGCTTATTACATTCTACAGGACCAGATGAATTCAGCATACAGTACATTGAACCTCATCTGCCATGGAATTGTGCCTCCATTGCTCCACAGCTTCATTAAAGAAGGCTAGAAACAGCGTGGTCTCCATTGGCCAGCCCATGTGTTACCCTCTGTCCAGCCATTTAGCAGCAGTGGAGCTGTTCTGCCTGCCAACATGGTTACAACATTATCAAGCACAGTGGCCTGGCATAGAGACCCATGAATCATCTCCGACAGTTTTGTCCATTTACAACCAAAGCGTTTTAAACACCAGGGCACAATTTTGTGCCCATAATCCAGTAGACAGTCTGGCCCCCTATTAATGCCTTTGGCTCCTTTATCAACAGTGCAAACCTCTCAGGGGGTAAAGGCCACAGCAGGAGCCACTGATGGGACAAGATTAGACTGCGCAAAGAGGAAATGGTGTCAAAGAGAGGTTACACTTTGCATACAAGTGACTAGTAAATGAAAAAGGCAGTAGGTCTGATGAATAAAATGGTCTAACTGAACAGTAAAAATAGAAAAAAATATGCATGCTATAGGAGTTGTATATTTATGAACAGAATTATAAACATTAATACAGCATACTGCCTGATGCGTTTTTAATATTTTAGTGGGGCTGCCTCTTAATAATCAACAAATAAATAGTCAGGAGCCTACTGCTTTGTTAAACACTGTTTTTACCCTCGTCTTGTACAATTCATTCTCAATTGTTCTGGATTTAGTTACTATATAGTATTTTGCTAGTAATATTTCTTTCAGGCTCATCTTTCTTGAAATTTTCTTTAACCCCTCTGCAATTAGGAATGCTGGCCATGCATGTCTTTGCTTGGAGGCAGCCCTATACTTTCAGTGGTATCTTTGAGATTATTGGACTTGTTTCACACCAGCAGCCTGAGGGCGGCCCTTGGAGACTAAAGGGTTGACCTTCTGAGAGAAGGGCATGTAACTTTTCTGAGAATTCAAATTTCTATGGCCACATCAATCTTTTGGCCCCATTGATTCATGGATAACTGGCGTGGAATGTGAATGTCACTGCAGGAAGTTATAGAGTAAAATCAATAAAAGGTCAGGTGAACCTGTCTGGAGACCCATACAATATCCCCATGTTGTGTGGACGTTAGGAGCATCAAAGTGAGTACACCAATACTGCATCAGAATCTTGGCTGGCATTCACACAGGGGTCTGTCTGTGTCTGTCAGAAAGTGCTTTTTCATTGATGAGAACATTTCAACAAACATTTTATGGTTTCTAAGGCGTGATCATGGCCTTTTCTTTAGTCACAGTGTTCAAGCACAATGGGAGTGAAAAGAAACTGTACAATAGGAAAATAAGGAACACTGTGGTCAACATGAGCAAAACAAGAGGTTTTCAATTGAATCCATTGTAGTGTTCCAGTAGTTTGCACTGTGAATGCTGGGCACATGCAGTTGTATAACAGGCGGTCAGATAAAATGTCTATTCTTCCATCTGACGACATCAGTGGACAAGAAGGGCCAGTGATGTTGTGCAGACATTGCCTCAAACTAGAGCATGCTTGATACTAATGTGGCTTGGGAGTGGATTTTACCAATACACATAATTAGTCGTGTGCACTCCTGCCTATCATACTGCAGCTTGTGAAAGAAAAGAGGGAAATGGACTATTCATTACGCATTCAGATGAACATTACAGCCTGATGTTGAAGAGGTCAATATCCAGTCTAGCCCTCACAGATGGACAGTAATTCAACAGGTCCTAGCTCCATGAAACTCAGGGCTCAAGCTGGAGATAATGAGCAGTGCAAAAAAAAGGAGGCCAGCCTGAGAGTCCAGCCCATTAGTGGCAGAAAGGCCCTCTGCACAGCTGCTTTCATATTCCTGTTGGAGCCTATGGGTTCGCACCTCCATTAATCTCTGACACTGATCACAATTAGTCCCTTTGATATGTTTTGGGATTTTAAAGAAACAGGGGAAGCATCATAAGCAAATCAATAGCATTAATTATACATGCATTGTAGGCAATTCCAAGATCCATACTACCAAATCCCATTCTGTTAATTTGCAGAGCATGCTCCCAAAACTCTAATGAGGTTTTACTCTGCTTACTTTTCACTAATGTACAAGATTGTCAAATTATTTAAAAGTCAAACATAATTTTTGATCATTAGACAGACTTTGATTCTTCATTATAAATGATGGGAATAAAGAATGGATATCTTCCTAGAACGTCTTTATAGAAAGGTCAGGATTAGTTTGACGTTTGAATAAATAGGAACACTGAAATATTGAAGATGAGAATTTTTATTTTTTTTACTTACCTATGTTCACCTCATCATCAGTCTCGGCATCACCTATGCACTCAAACTGAAACTCCAGCAGGGACTGTGAGAACTTCTGGACAGCAACAGAAAGATCTGGAAGATTAGAGAGAGGTTAAATTAGAAATCTCAGAAAACTTAATACTCTCAGCTTAAACATATAATTTTGCATTTTTATAGTTAATCTTAATACCTTAATCTGGCCCTGTCCTCATTTGTAGTGCTCATCAATGAGTAAAAGTCAAAACTATGTTTAATTGGGCTTTAAAATTAGCTCTATTAGTTTAAATTTACTCCAGAATATTATACATTTCAACAACAATTTTACTGTGCCAATGTTTGGCTCAGAGACAGAGTATAAATTTGGTTTATTGGCTCTAAAATGTTACAAAATAGGTGCAGGTTAGATAGTTGAAGGTTTCAAGTTGGCGCCATAAAAACACATCTAATGCAATGAAGTGTGCTTGCCAAGATATGAGGCACCCATGACATGAATGTGTTATAGTTTGGTAAAATATTGACATCCAGCTAGGCCATATGGGACTTGTATCCTCCACTTTTGGCAAAGAAGATCAAGGTGAATATGCAATCATGGTCTCCCCACAATATTTGTTTTAAACTTGCAATGCTCATTCCATAGTCACTTTCTGTGTCCATAGATATTTCAAGCATGTATGCTCAAAAGTATCAGAACCCAATCATATTGCGCAGTGCATAATGCAATCCTTTTGATATGATGTAATTTATTAAATTCATCCTTCAGATCTCAATGCCTTGATGTACATGTCATCATCACGTATCCAATATTGCATAATTACATTGTGTTGGTGCTTTATGTTGAGCATAAAAGTTGAAAGTCAGATATTGCACATAAACACATTTAAGATAATTCATTTATATATATATATGTATTTATATTTTTATTTTTATAGATATTTTTTAATGACCATCTATATTTTGATCTCACATGCAGGAGGAATGTACCCAAATAACACTCAAAACAAAGTGATCCAAGCACAATCACTAAAACCACTGGAAAAAAATTAAGCCACAATTTTTCTTTTCTTTCAGTCTGTTTATCTTTGACCTCTTCTGATCTATTCAAATGGCATAACTGCATCTTGACCACTTTATGGAATACCCACATTATTTTCTGATTTCTCTTTGAGAGGGAGAAGTTGCATTTAGAGAAATTGGTAAGTATTATATGTTTTTTTGATATTATAGGATAGCTAAATGAACAAATCTAGTGGTGAGTCAAACCCAGATTCATGTCCTTTCAGAAAATATTGATTCAGCTGCAGCACCCCACACTCAAGCTGCTTTTTAAGCAATGTTTGTTGATCAGATGAAAGGTGACAAAATGAAACCAGGGATGTTGTGAAGTATCTGATCTGATCATCTGCCTGGGGTTTACGAGAAAGTGGGCTGTGACTGGCTATTTGGTCAGAAGTTGTGTTTATATCTAGCTCGGTCAGCTGTCCTAATTATGTGTGTGTTTTGAGATTAAAAAAATATTTTTCAAAGGAGTCCTGGCCAAGATAGGCTGCTAAACACAGTTACATAATTACACACTAAAAGAGCAAATAACAGGAAGAGACTAACAGATTACAAAAAACAAGTGCAAATTGTGGAGCGAGCCTAGAGCTAGAGGATTTCCATTCTATACAACATATTAGTCAGGAGTCAATAAATTCAAGCTGAATTTTACAAGGGGCAATACCAGCAACAGATTTCTAGGTAGAAATCCCTGTGAGGAGAAGGGATTCCAGACAAGATTTTCAAGTGACTGGGTATGGCAGGCCAAGCTAGTGTACAGCACCATGACAACCAGTATCTATAACAGCAGTATTATTAAAAGGTTACAACAGAAAACTATTTGTCTGCATCAGGGGTGTTTAACACTGACCAGATGCATAGCTCCATCTGTCTTTATTGTACTAATCATATTATTATGCAACTTATTTCAGTTTGTCTGATGCCTTAGTTAAAGGTGATTGTGTGGGTCTGCTGCACTGGCACTGCCAAGTCAACGCAACCTATGTTTACAACTACTTTAGAATTTATTAAAACCAAAGCCAATTTTGAGCCTCTAAAATGCTCTGACATTTTACATATCTACCCACACATTTAAAAACATACATTTTTCCTCATATTCAGTGTTGACAATGACTCATTAATTGCCTTTGTCGTTTTTCTGCCATTGACAGTCAAGTCTTTACTTCAAGCAAATGCAAACAGAAACAATTCTTCCATTAAAATTTAAGAAGATGTACACAAAGCTATACAGTACTGAGGTTTATTATCATTTGAGGGCCTTATTGAACAGTTACAATTTTAGCATGTTGTTAATATTTGTCTTGGGCAGTTCTTTACTCCTTGTAACTTAGGTGGTTTATTATTAATCATGGTCTCCACACAATAAGAATTTGTTTTAAACTTGCAATGCTCATTCCTATGTCACTTTCTGTGTCCATAGATATTTCAAGCATGCAGGCGCACATGGTTCAGCCAATAGGCAGTGAGCCTGCACCCTCTCAGCACAGGCTCGTGAATAATTAATGGCTATTATTCTTAATTGTAACTTTTGGATTGTAAAAGCCAAGGATAGGGAGCGTTTATATTACTCAAAAAGCTTATGTTTACGCTTCTAGGTTTACAATTTCAATTGCATTCTACAGTAGCCTACAACTTACAAAAATCACGCAATACAATGGTTGTAAGACCGTTTAAAAAGATAAGCAAAGCTTATTGTCTATTTCAGAAAATGAAGACAAAAATACTCTTATAAACACCTTATAAGCATGTTGGCTGAATCTGCCCACTTGTGCTTGTGTTCATCACTGGACGTCTCCTAAAGACATACTGTGCTTCTATCATAGCAACCTAGACTGTAAAACTGCAGATTTGGGATCAATAGCTAGGTGCAGTTGTCTGGAGAGCTTGCAGGGCCATCAATAATAGATGATCTTTTAGCTCTGGCTCACAGAGAGACAGAAACTCCAAAACAAGTCCTACACCTTCAACCAATACTGTCAACAGACTCTAAAAAGCTTATTTTAGTCAAACTTGGATTTTCCACAGGCCACGTGAAGTGCAAGCAAAGTTTATATATTTTCAATGGTCTGTGCTTTCAAAGCATCAATGGGCAGTAAAGCTACTTTGGAGTTATTGTTGCAACGTCTACCATTGCATGCTTCTTGCATCTCTTGCTGCATGTAAGTCTGGGCTTGATTTTAATGGACTCACACAAAAGGAGTAAACACGTGGCCTGGAGACATGGTTGATCCAATTGGTGAATAATAAAAGTTTTAAACAAATAAGGCAGAAAATTCAAATACAAACTTGTTTCATAAAGTCATAAAAATGACTTGACTGCAGTGCAACTTGCTTCCTCTAGAAATAGCGTTAGTTTTGGAAAGATGTTGTGTGCGGACCTCCGCGACATGCATTGATTGACAAAAAGCAGAGCAGGAGTGCTGCTGGAATCTGGAACTATTTCAGATTTGAGGCAGATGCGCACAGAAACGTTAAGGACACGTGCAAGCGTTGCTACAAAGTGGTGCTAACAAAAGGAGCTTCACGTCTCTGGGTTTTGTTTTCACTTTCAATGATTTCAATGATGTTTGCGCCTGTGTTCACAGCTTGTTTGCACTTATCAGTGAACCTGAATAGAGATTTATATTAAAATCTATTAATTGTTTAAATGTTATTATAGTTATTTAATAACATTAACAAACAATGAATAGTACATTTCATTAATATGTATAACAGTTAATAAGCCAAACTGTTTATATTAACTCTTATTAAATGTATTAATGATCAAATGTTGAAATTAGCTTCAAACTAAGATAAATAAAGGCTTAAGAAGTATTTTTCAATGTTAATTCATGTTAACTCAGAACAAGTATTAGAACATTTTTGTAGTGTTACAATTTATTTAGGTTCTAAGCTTAGTTACAAAGTCAATTTTTTAAAATCTTATCTAAAATTTTAAAAAAAAGCAACAAAAAAAAAGACCCAACCTGCAACAACATTTTGTGATTAAGCAGTTGCTTTTAGCCAAAGCGACCTCCATTCATTGTTACAGCTGGAATACTACTGGAGGTAAGGTGGGTTAAGTGTAATGCCCAAGGACACAACGACAGCATGAACTGTGGGGATAGCAGGAACTGAACCAGCAACCTTCCGATTATAGGACAACCGCTCTACCACTCAGTCACGGAGCTCTATCAGAACAACGAGGAGACTTTAAAGAGCAAAAGTTTTTGTTTATGTGAAAAAGCCCACATGTCCTATTCTTGACTTGTTATACTGTATATACGTTTTAATTAAAAGATTAAAAAACACAGCCTCAGTGTTTTGACCGTTTTCTTTCTTCAAGATATCAAAATTGTATCAAAAAATTTAAATTTTTTAAGGTATTGTATTGAAGTTTCAAATTCAAATATCACGACAACACTAGTGTGTTGTAAAACATTTAATGATCTTTTTTTTTTTCTTCAGATTTTTTCTCTAAATTGTCCTGTTTCCTTGTTAAACACAGCGCTCGGTGGAGGAGAAGGTGTGCTTGCTGTAGTTCATTTTTGGGATATGTAATTTTTATTAAGCTGCTGTGCATCAACTTAACTTCCCCTTGTGTTTCCGCTGAGAGGTATGTGGAGTTGGATTGTGGAAACACAAACAGGAATCAGGAGCTATCATATCACCGGATTCGGATTCATCCTTTTTTCTTTCACACAAACGGCTGGTTGGCAGGTTTTTTTAGTCGCACCATTGAGAAATTAGGTTGCATGTGCGACCAAATTAGTCACACTCTAGAGCCAGGCAGGTTAAATCAAAATTTGTTTTTTTCTGTTGAAAGGCAAAAAGAAATCATAAGCATTTACGTATATAAAAAAAAATCAGTAGTAGTAGAGTAGTGCATATATAGGGGCATTTCAAAATGTTTACTGTCTGTAAGAATATACAGTCTAGAGTGGTTTAATGGTAAAAACAATACAACGCAAGGCAACATATGTGCTGCATTTTGTGATGAATGAATCTTAGATATGACCCTGCAAAATGTTTATTTACTGAATTTAAAGGAATCTGGAGCCCTTAGTTTTGGAGCGAATGATACAAAAGTCTTTAGTTTTCAAGCCTTGTTATTTTTTCTCTCATGTTCTGTTAATTCAAAAAGGTGACAGTATGCAACATTTTAATAAGAATGAGTTTGTTGTTAGCAAAGCTTTTCACTTTTCTGAATAACGGAATTTTAATTGAATTTAGCTGTATGACTTAAAAGTCATGAGGAGCTTTTCAGCACATTAGTAAAATGAATGTATCAGATGTATTAACCATCTTCATATTGTTGTTGTTTGGCATATTCCTACTGCTTCTGTCACAATAAATAAATGTCCGTGCCATCTGAATAGTGATGTACTGCCTTGCACAAGACAGAAGCCAAAAGAAAACATGTACAGACTGTGCAAGATGAAAGGAAACTAGGTAGGGAACAAAGTATGCCTGGGAGTAAGAAAGTTAAAAGAACTTATCATGACTCCCTTGACATTACATCCTAGACATTTTTCATTTTCCTGACAGAACCTCGATTTTAATACGCTGTGTTTTTTAGGGGAATAAAAAAAACTGACTATAAAATATGAAAAGGAGATGTTGCAAAAATTTGATGTTTCCTTATTAATTAACAATTGTTATAATTAACAATACCCACTATTTTTTACACTTTGCAAAAATGTTATCTCTACCTTGCATGAAACTTTGACATGGTGTGTGACCTTCAGTAAAGATCCTTCTCACAGCAGGCTTGTGTGCAAAGGAAGTGAGAAATAAAGTGATGGCACATCGTTCTTGGCGCTGGTTGTAATTAAAGTGAAGCTCTGACCACACACTCGGCCAATGACTGGATGCAGCAGCTTTCTCAGTTAGAGCCTTGTGTGTGAGGACTATGGCTGTCACTCACCACACACAGCACAGCCCCATGGGTATCCTTTATCTCTGTCTCCAGGGCAACCACATACTACCAAATTCCATCTGCTGACAACGCCTGACAAAACACAGACAACACTGCAGGGAAGTCTCTGGTTTGCTTCCAAACAGATAGAGCGAGCCTTTTTTAGCAGATATCAGCTACAAATGACTATTTAAGGGACCATCGGAAATTTATAAGACTTCCAGAAATGAGCAGATCTTGCAAATAACATGGAATCAAATATTCCCCTCTGACTCACTGTGTGTATAATGTTTTTGTGAAAAAAATCATAATCATGTTTACATTAAGGATTTTTCACAGGTGCAGTGCATGATAATGAATTGAAGGTCCCATTCAACTAAAGCAAAAATAGCCCAATGTCAGGAACATAACTGAAGTATAATTACACTTTTAAAGTAAAACTAGTTAGAAAGTACAACTAATGCAACAAATAACCCATCACAAACACACCACTGTTGTCTTTTGTGAGCTGGTCATCTCTGCCCAGCTACCATAACATCCACTGGTACATATTTTTAATGTCTTCTGGGGCTTCTCCACCCCCAGTCATTTGTTTCAAACTTTATTCTACTGCCTCTTACAACACGCCACCTGACCTCTAAACCTGCTCTTGTTTCAGCAAATAACCTCACTAACTACAAACTCCTGTTTAACCTTGCTCTGTCCAAAGCCTGTAGACACTGTGCTCCTTTTCAATTATTGCCATGTATTTTTTAGTATCTCTTGTGCTGTCAGTGAATTCCTATGTAAACATTTTTGAACTTTTTCTCTTCCCTTTCCCCTTCCCTGCCAGGTTGTTATTGCATGTTCCAAATAAGTCCCCTGGTTAAAAAAAGGTTAAAAAAACAAAAACAGGAGAAGTTCTGTTCAACCTTTTTTTTTTTACCAACATTACTTGCCAAATGTAGCAGTATACACCAAGAGCCTTATACCAAACAAACAAACAAACAAACAAATAAACAAATAGCAGCGCATAACTCAAAGCTTATATATTTTTTATGCACAGATTTCAAAAATGTCCAGCAAAATAGCACAAGCTGAGGAATGTTGAATGTCTGTGCAGCGCATTGACTGACTGACACACTTCTCACAACACTAATTACAAAAGCAACCTTGTTGTGCTTTCACCTCTCTAATAGTCGTACAGCTGTTAATAAAGTACTTACATGAGTGAAGAGCTTTTAGGCACTGAAGACACATGCATTAATGTGTTCCATTAAAAAGCAAAGCAGTGAGTTTTTTGAAACGCATACAGAATGATGTTGTGCTACAAACCAGTATTTATTTCCTAATTTGCAGACATGTTAGCACTGTTTAATATACATCTTTTTATTTTTTATTAGAGCTAACAAGCATAAACAATGGTATGCTCTAAAAAAGCACTTGGTTTGAAGAGACAGTGGACTGTGTATTTATACGTCAGCCTGTAGCAAGAAACAACACAGCTTCTTTATCTTGTCAGCGAGACACTGCTGATTTGAGATGAGAAGGTCTTCAAAGGGGAACATTTCATGCACCCAGCTTAACGAGAGACGATAGATCTCTTTGATGAAACAGTAGGGTGCATTGTGCCACTTTGATTCCATTTGGAGGGATTGTAACCCACGGAAGGGGCCTTTTGGTATAAGTCCTCCTTCACCTGCGCACCACTGTTTTGGCCTGTCAGTTGCCCAGCAGGGGACAGAGCATGGCTGTGTGAGTTGAGGCAAGCAGATGCCTCCTTGTATTTTCAAAAGCATACCCACTGCCTACCTCCGGCAGATGCTGCCTCAAACCAAGCCACTCCACACGTTCTGATGAAGCAAAACTTACTTTCAGTTCACTTGGTCAAGAATTGTAAAGTAATAATGCAAAATACAATTTAGATAACTATTTACTAATTACAGTTATTTGTCACAGGGTTAAAGCCAATAGAAAAAGCCCATGTGTACAAAATGCATAAAATCTAACACTGGAACCCCTGTATGACATTTTAGCCATCCAATCCCTACTTGTCATGAAGGTTCACTATGAGGTTATACACATATCTAGGTTCATGAAAAAAAAATAAAATAAACATTTGATAAAACACACATAAAATAAATACAAGCAGAATTGTAACAGCAAACAGTAAAATTAACTTGCTTACAAAAAGCATTTTCAGTTTGAAAATACCATTAAAGTGTTGGATTATACTGTAACTCTTGTCCTAATAAGGAAACACAACACACTTTGCTCAAGCACTATGGGACATGACTACATGTATTTTTTGGCAAATGCGTTGGATAGCCTGGGCAGTGCACAAAATGGCACACAGTATAAATTATGCAAGAGTAAATATGTTGAGATGAGGAGGGTCTTTGTTTAATGCTGCAGGGAAGAAACACAAGCACTTTCTATCCCTATCAGTGTAAAAGAGCAACCAAAGCAGCAATGTGCAGCCAATAGTGTGTTCAGTGTGACAATCACTTTGACTGACAGACTAAAAACTTCAGAACAAACCCACATGCGGAGACGAACAGAATTTTGTGGTCTGTCTGAGGGAAAGCAGCTTTAGAAATACAACATCTAATCCTTTTATCAAAATGTGCCCACAAAAACACCCCAGCAAGTTGCAGTGTCACGTGTGCTGTGTTACTACTAAGCTCTATTTCCAAACAAGCCACATGAGATATTCATGTATCTCATTTTCTTTATATGAGTTCAAACTCTTTAAAGCGGTCAAGGCAGCAATAACATTAGGAATTACACTATTAGGAATAAAATATAATGCTGCTGCACCAGTACAGTCTCACAGAACGAATCCAAAAACACACACACACTAAGCAGAGTGATGTCAGACCAAATGCTATCTGTGGGAGGATGGGGGTGGTTATACAAGCATGTTTACAGGACATTTCCTGTAGCTGAGCCTTGAGAGCATCACCAGTCCCCAGACAAACAAACACTTACAGCCAATACTCTAGTGTGAAATATCATCTGACTAAATGCACATGAGTCATGAGTGGCATATAACTATAGAAAAAAGTTTTCATTTATATAGGCAGGAATTCTTGTGACTCACAAATTTTCTTTCCTTAATCTTTGAAATTGTACTGTAAAGTACATAGTTGGTCAAACATTGGAAGAACTAGAGCTGTTTAAATAGATTCCTTATGCAAAAGGCAAATATTTACAGAGTGCACTACATCTACAAATATTATTTAACTGATTATATTAGTCATTAATTAACAAGATATTGTTATTCTTGTTAGTCTTTACATATTTTCAAACATTCCTTTACAGAAAGGAAGTCAGATATGGCATTTCTGAAAAAGCACCCACTGGTATTTGATACTGAGGTGGGAATTGGGTTCTTGTTGGTGTTTTTTCCCGTCCTGCTCACAATGAGATCATTAGTTATTTTACCGTATTCAGTTAGAGCAGTCAAACAAGAGCAATAATGAAAGTAAGCTGTTGTTATTTATCATAGATGTATATAGTGCCAATAAAAGCTATTTACACACTTTGATTACACCAGTAACAAAATTAGCCAGAAGAGCATCACAAACATTTACATTTTCATGATATGATGTTTTCGGAAAAGTTCAATTTGTCACTAATAAATCCGTTCAGGCATGGTTGAAAGACACAATCCATGGGGTATTTCCATTATGAGTCATTCCCATGAACACTACTCCAACTTCATTTGCACACATACTTGAATCTGCAGTTTCAGCACTGAGTCGAGCAATTACAGGTGATGTATTAACATGAAAGTCAATCTTGGTTCAATTGTCTTGTTCTTATGCAGAGCACGTTAAAACAAAGAATGATGGTCTACTGTCCTATTTTGAAACACGAGAGGATTACTATTAAAAAAAATGTCCATTAAAGGTCTTCCTGCAATGTCGCCATTGATGGTGGGTCATAAAGGGTCGTAAACCATAGTGGTATCCTAAGTTAAGTGGCATCAATAATTTACTGTGTCTGTGCTTTGTGCACTCTTAGTCCACCACTTACTATAGCTGGGCTTTTTACTTTTAGTGCTCACTTGGACAAGGAATGTAGTCACAATAGTTCTATAGTAAGACTAGTTGTGTAATAGTTCTCAGTCTTTAAAAATATTTTACGTTTTCTCCTTTCTTCATTTGACATGCTTTTCCTAATAATACTAAAGCAGTGAGACATTGGAACAGTGTCATAGCTTTGTCTATGCACCTTTCTTCCAATTAAATAAACCATTGTGTATACTGTATAGTAGGTTGGAAGGGCCACATGCCAGTTAATGTCTTATTTAGTATTAAATCGCTTCCATGGGTCTTTCACATATCTCTTGTGCAATGAATAAACCATTCTGTCTCACCTGAGGTGTTCTACTATTGACGGAGCAGTTTTCCAAGAAGAAAGAGCTATGAAATAGGTTTGGCCTTCAGCTGCCCTTCGAAATAGCAAATTCTTTTAAATACAGTGATAAAACATTTCAATCCAACTGCCTGCTGCTCACTTCTCAGTGCTCCTCTTGAAATGAAATTACCCCACAGTAACGACACACTGAACTGTAGCTGAACGTCTGAATGTCAATGACAAAGCAGGTGTAGTCTGGAGAAATGGGACTGCTTCCAGTCATGAGTTCATACAGACGAACAGTGCACAGTCAGGAAGATTTGAAATGCATTCACTCTGTGTTTTAGAAGATTCATCTTTGTTTTGCAACTTTCTCCAACACATTCGCAAAATGGATGAAAGATGAAAAGTGAAATTTTTGTTTTAATATTACAGCTTTATTACAACTGATGGCTCATGCACTAGAACCTTAGGCAGATGACAACTTCTTCCATTCCACAGTCACACATTGTCAGGGCAGGACGTTGTTTAATCAGTGGAGTGCTATTTGAAATTAAATTGATTATTTAAAGAGACCCACAACAAATTACAGATATATTTATTGCAATAGGCGCGACTGATTTGATTAATGTGCATATAGCAGCTTGTTTGTGTTTACTGTATTCAGTAAGTAAGTGAGGGTTAGGTTAAATAAAATTTTCAGTAAATAGCCTACTCATCTCAGCCCTGAACTACTAACACCCCAATGAAATGAATAGCATTCTAAAGAACACAGTATACTTCCTGTCCACTGGAAAGCATCATCATATCTTAAATTTGCTGTTATAGAAAACCTATTTAAACCCGGCACTGTTGTATAAATGTGAGAATGTAGAGGTGAGTTTGGTGGTGGTCAGAGAAGGCTGTGAGCGCCGTGTGTATGGCAGCCCCCCTCTCTGTCTGCCCCAGGTGTGAATGTGTGTGAATAGGGTGAATAGAAACATATTGTAAAGCGTCTTGGGTGCCTGAGAAGGGTACAGAAAAGCGCTATATAACTGCACACCATAAAGACTCTGGAAATAGAAGGCTTTTATGAGACGTCACCTCCCTGCTTCATAAATATAATTAGTTTACACAACATAAAACATTATTGTAAATAAATCTAGCATTCGCTTTAGCGTGTAGTAAAATACAACACAACACATACAAAAAGGCAGCACTTATGAGAAAAAGCTTATGGAGGAAAAACACTGGCAGAGACATGTCCTGGTGCTTTCACAGTGGGCCTTTACACATGGGCTACTATAATTAAGCCTTCCTACAGTGGTGCTGAATTCAGCTAATTTGTGATACATACAATCAGGGCCATTGCAAGAGGGAGGCATAACAGTTTTTATTTTATTAGAATTATTATATTATATTATATTTCTGTATAAAAATATAAGTCACAGTTAAAAATAAATCATCTGTCTGTATAATCACTGAGGTGCATAGATTTCTGACTGAAATGAATTATGCTTCACAAGTCCAGTGTGTCTGGGGCCATAAGGGAGGCCTGCCTTGACTGGGCCCTAGTATCTATAGAACCGCCTCTGCAGGCAGCGCAGCCGGAGATAGACAAAGGCAGATAAATGGAATTACATTGACCTCTTACCAATGCTGTGTACAGTTTGTCCACAGGCCTTCATTTAATGCTTTTTATCAGCGTTATCAGTGTTTTTCAATAGGAAACCGCAGGCTTAGCCATTTCAGTTCAAGTGGGACTGTGTGGGCAATGCAGACACAAGCACAGACAGGATAAGACGCCGTGAAGACATCCCTTAATTACAAGTCGCTGGTGGTTTTCATGTGCTCTGCTTACAAAAGACAATTTGAGGTGCTGTAGGAGTGAATGTCACCGAGGGGTACTTACTCTTCAGCGCAGTGATGAGCATATTCCCATCCTTGATAAGCTCTTTGATGAATTTATTGGTGCGCTCCAGCTCTATTTCGTGGCATTTCAGTCTGTCTCTGAAGACTGGGCTGTCCAAAAAAGAGTCGCTAAACTCCAGAGTAGGGAGTCCCATTGTCGCTGCACAAAAAGTTGCTTTTAAATCTTCGAGCTTGGCACATAGACGTGTTTATCTGTCATCTCTTAGTCCCGCTGAACTACCCCTGTCTCCAAAAAAAGTTTTCCTGCTCCGCCGTGATCATCACTTCCGCCTTGACTTTTACTGCGTTCATCTTACCTTTGGGACGAAGTGGTGGTCGTCTGACTCCTGCTGGATAGTTGGAGGTAGCCCCCAAAACCCAGTGTTGACTGTCCACTGGCCTCAATTTTTAAATATTTCTCAGAAATAAAATAATTTGTGTTATTTGCGTTTACTGTGAGCTGTATTTTACACAAGGACACACCATGTTACATACATTGTACATTAGCGTTAGCATAGAGTTAGGATTTGAGTTGTCTATATAAATAAAGTCGTTTTTTTTACCCAATGGGACCCACCAATCTTCACTCACTTTTACAATAGTTACTAGTTTATTATGATATTATGATTGCAGTAACATTAATTAGGTAATTTACAACCAGGGCAGCTGGTTTATTCTACTATGCTTTAGTGATATGGACAAAATTATATAGGGGGCCTCTGGCAATAGGGTTTGTCCAGAGCCCAATTAATTCAGTCAGAGGCCCTGTTTACAACTCACCACAATATATATTTTTTAGCATTAAGCTAATAGACAATGAATTAAGTTTAGTCTACTTTCTGAGATCATAAACGTTATGTAAAAATAGATTCTGCATAAAAGTGAATCAGTCAGGACGTATAGAAGGTTTTGAACAGTAGGGTCTCAGCCAATACGTTAATAAACTAGTGCCTCATTAGAGTTGAAAGAATTTGTTGTTCTTTTCTTGCAACAGAGGAGACATAATAATTTCAAACTCCAAATTAGTATTATGGTAGACATGAAGCAAAAGACTGTCACTACTGGCACTAAGCCTTTTGGATGAGTCTTTCTGCTCATGGTGCTTCAGAGGCCTAAAAGAGGCTTTATGTTAGAGACAACGTCAAATACTGTGGAGAGGCTGATGTTGCAGCATTGGCTTGAACCAACACACCCAAATGAAAACACATTAATAATGTAACACCTCACTATTTTCGAATGAAGATATTTCTGCTCAGTGTCATTTGGAAGGCAACCTTGCTCCTCTTGTTCTTGATAACTAGTTTGCAACCTTTACTAAGAGGTCTGGAGTGGATCTGTAGGTAAAATAAATCACGTGCGACAGATGACCTTCCTATATGCAGCATCATATGGCTGTAGTCGAGTTGTTAGTGTGTGTTAATGTCATGTTCCAGCAACAGTCAGTAGGCCAATAAAGAAGCAACACAAACAAATCAATGTAACAATAACAAGTATATAATCTATTTGGTATTCACTTAGCATATATATTACATAACATTATAATTATAGTATTACATAAAATTGTTTACGACATTTATGTATTGTTGTAACACATTTAAATATAGTAAAAGTGATGATGACTGAGTTAGGACAGCTGCACGGACTCTGAACTGGAACAGGCTTCTGGCTGCAGCTGCAGGAAAAGTTACCAGCACCTGTATCTTTTGCCGTACACATTTGCATTAGTAGTGATGAAATTCAAACCTGGGTAGTGAAACCAAATAAAAGCCACAAGCAAATCATTTGGGGGGGCAACACACTCATTTTGGTCACCACTAAAATTATATTTAAGTTGCTTGTGACAGGGTTGAACAGGAAGCCCATTTTGCCGGGGGACATATAATTACTGCTGTCATTATAATGCCCTTGCATGCCCGATGGGATATGAGTGTGGAAAACGAAAAGCTTCACTGACCAGGTAATTCACTGAATACATAGATAAATATACAGATGCAAGCAGCAGAGACTAGTGGATGTGTGGTACGAAGCACAAATAAAAATAGATGCCTGTAGAGTCTTTGAGAGAAATTTGGTTTAATTAAGATTAAACTTAACAGAGAGCTATGCCTCTGTACTTGCAGACATTTGCACCTTCATATTAGTCATGCAAACATTAGTCCACAGAGAAATGGAACCATGCTAAGTGACTGAGACATCTTCAACATATCATACATCGTACTCGGACAAATGAGACAGACTTTATCCCATGTGCCCACTCTCATTCTCACTGCATTAAACTGGGCCACTCTGGCCTTAGATGATAGATATCGAGTTGCTGAAATGAAAGACACAGATTTTACAACAGATATTGAGAATCTATGCAGAATAAACATTGATTACTTCTGCAATGAGTTATACACAAGTCAAGCGACCTCTGATTCAATTGGCTCTAACATTAGTGCTTCACACAGCGCAGCAGTCAGAGTAAGTCTGGTCTCATCACTGTGGAAGAGATGTGGGGCTCTGGGTTCCTAACATGTTCCTGTCAATTGCAGCTCCTGTGTCATGATTCTGCAGCAGTAGCCCCCAGGGGTGCAGTTTGTTACATTGACAGAGAAGCAGAGAAATGTGATATATTATTGGAGTTAATTGCTCTGTGTTCTCTTCAGTGCGGAACTGGGTTGTAGGGTGAAAAACAACTGTAAGACTGTCTACAGAAAAGTATATACAGTACAGTATATATTCTGCTCAGAGCTCAGCTCTCAATTTTCCATCTGAAAGTGCAGTGATGTTGGTGTTTAAGATGTCAATCTTGACATGCTTATTACTGGCCTAGATGCTACCAACAGGAGGACACTTCATAACAAGTACTAAGAACCAGCTGTAGCACAAGCATGTGGTGTGCTTTAGAAATTAACACATTTAAGGCAACATTGTAGAGTTAATTATGCATTCTAGACAAAGAAATGCATTGAAGATTGTCAATTAGATAACTAGTCTTCTTGTGAAGGCAATTACACAAAATAATATGAGCTGTTTTCCCTAATTAACAATTGACACCGCCGTGCAAACTCTTCATTTAGATCAGGTATTAAAGTAATTAATTTCCGGGTGGCCCTTTGCTAAATTCCAGAGGACAGCTTTTGAGCTTTTCAGAACAAGACCTGTCACTGTTTTCGCAGCTCATGATTAATGACCCTAATTTAGGATTTTTTTTTTATCCAATCCCACTCTGACATTTTCTATCAGATGAGTCCTTCCTCATTCTTTCTGTTGTTTACCTCTTGACAGTGCAATCTGCCAAGAGGCAAGTGGCCGCCTCTCATTTATGAGTTTCATGTCCGGATGACGTTTGAGCAGTTATGCGTGATTACCTCCTCTTTACACAAAGAGGCATCTCTAAAGCCTGTGAGTGTCCACAGGGACTCCATTTATTGCTTCTGACTGCACGCTGAATATTGGGATGGTAAGCTTTTTTAGCTCGAAATGCCACAGCTGCATACGAGCTGAGCCTGATGTCAGGTAAAGGACACATCGTCTGGAAAATGTTGGAGCCAGAGAGTAAATGCAACCGTGCACACATGAAAGCCTTGTTGGTGTCACTACAAGTCGCTTTTGACTTACAAATCTTCACCAAAAATGGCTTGTTCTCAGAAGCAAAGCAGTTTTATTTTTGCCTCGTTGACCTTCATGAGGTAAAAGCTGTCCTGGAAGACCCCAGGCACACATTTAAACTGAGGTGATGAATTACTGAAGCCCCTCTACTAGTTTTGCAAACACATATTTTATACTGCAACTTTGACTTAAATTTAGAGCTGCGGAAATTCAAAAGAGACACTGAAGAAGAGTGCACTGCTGTCTACCACCATGGAGCTAAATAAACTACTCTGAGGCACCTTTATGTGTTGGCCTCACACTGTGCTATATCGTCGCTCTTCATACTGAATTGGAAACAATAGCAGCGAATAGAGTGCTTAAGAGATTTGACTTCACAAGAGAAAAGCTTTTGTTCTTATTTTTTTAAATCACATCTAAGATGGTAGAAGTGCTGGCAGCTGTTTTTGATTTCATCTGAATCTCAACACAGACTTTGATTCCATTTTAGCTCAAAGAATATTTCACATCAGATAGTCTACCTCATTGAAAAATGAATGACTTACATCTCTTTATGGGCTGGAAAACAGATTTGTCCCGCTCTGACCTTTCACTATTAACAGGTTTTATTCAAATGTGTGTAACATATAAATGATTGAAACGATTTTCAAAGAGTGACGTTCAGAGGTTTAGTTTAGTTAGGTGTATTGCATTTGCAAAAAAATATACATCTAAAAATATAATCATATTTTACAAATTTAGTATTTATTTTGACATGTTTTTTAGTTTGCCTCTGAGCCATTTTTCCTCTTGCCCTCATCCATCTTTAAAACTCTGTCAAGGCCTACTTGAAAATTGGTGACACCCTAGGCTCTAAAAAGCATAATTTATTTCTCTAACAGTTATTGGTTAATTTATTAAACTCTCCATTTTAACCATCTGGGACTTAGCATAGGATCCAGCCACTACCAAGTCTCAACACAAAACAACAGGTTTTAATATGAAGCTGGACCGTTCTCTTTTGAATCTCAAACCATCTGGACTTCATACTTTGGACCAGTATTTTTATGAAATCACAGTGAAATGTTTTTTCTTCCTTTCTAAATACTGAGCAGTACTAGAAATGATCTGTGAACAAAAGGAGATATAAGGCTGAAATCAAGGCTTTATTATCAAGGCAAGCAAGGGCCATTCACACGCTTCCATTGGTTGTTGGTCTAGACAGCTGCTCAACATTTAATCAATGGTGGTGAAAAATCCTGTTGTCTGCTTACACAGCCAAGCAGTGCAAAAATATAAAAACAGCAGCCGCCTTAAGTTAATTATTTTTCTCTTTCAATAAGATATAATGTATTAGTAAGACATTGCTGCAGAGTTGCATAATAAATTATTTGACAAGCTTGAGAAAATTTCACTAAAAAGGCATGCGTTTGAGTCTGTACAATTAGATAACTGGAGTTTCAATAAAGAGAAAACACTGTGAATTTAAGCAGGTCTCGGTCTATCCTTGCAGAAACAAACATCTGGTTTGGTGGCCACTGTTCCGGTAAGAAGTGTGGATAATGAAATATATGCCAGCCTTTTGGATTGTGTTGTTTGTGCGGCTTGAGCGGAGTTGAGGTCTATGCTGAACAAGCCTTTTCATTGACTATTTTATTAGCATTCCTTGAGCAGAGCAGAGAAGGCAGTTGAGACACTCTTGATCAGATAAATCAGTATTAATTTTTTCATCAAAGAGAGAATTACATAGGTCCTGTGATGCCTCAGACTCATCCTCAGGGAGTTTGAATCACAATTTTATATTCTTCAAAAAGTTTTCCAATCATCTTCCTTTTCTCATGGTTAAATTTAAAGCCCATTAACATTTTAAATAACCAAAAACCTCTAATATATTTTTTGTGCTGCCATAGAATAAAGGGCCATACTAATGAACTTTCACAGTGTACGTTTTATACTTATCTTGTACATTTGGAAACATTGGTTGATGGTGAGCTACTAAGCTCTTTCCAAACTCATGAAAATTAAAATAATATAAAAATGTCACAGTTGCAATATTAATGTGGGCTGTGTATTCTGGAGATATGTTGCATTTACAACATGTAAAAAAGTATTTTGCAGCTCAAGCTGAATAACTGCAACAGGATATTTTTAATATTTGGAAGTATATCAATATCTTGAGAAAAGTTCCCTCAGAAGCAATCAGCTTTTTTCTTGAAGAGAAATTCACTTTGAAGTAAGTTTAATAACTACGTAGCTTTTCATTTTAAAGGCACCCAAGTACATGCCTGAACCACTTGTGATTGACTGATAGCAGCTTTGTTTGCTTTCTCTGGATCCCCATAGCCTTAAGCCAGGTAATTGAAAAGAAGAGAAAACGCCTTTGTATTGGGCATGGCTTTCAGTGAACCCACACAACTAAAAGCAGTTTGTGTCTGAAAAGAACACCAATCAAAGTCTTTTTCCTCTCAACACTGACGTATAAAAAGCCTACACCAATGTTTGTAGTGCATTCAAATGAACTAAAGGTTGCACGCTCCATCAGCATGGTGCATAGTATTTAATTTGGAAGGTTAAAGCTGCCACAGTCCAGACAGTGCAGTAAAACCTGGAACAATGGTACAAAACAGCAACAAGTAATCTTACCTTTTCAGGCCATGTTTATTGTCACACATTGTCAGAGCTGGTTCCCCTAAATACCACCCTGGACATTTTGTTCGGAAATTGGAGCTAGTTCCACATTAAAAATATGTAATTATACTTCCATTAAGTAGTAATAAGTAAGTCTCATGCATGGAGAGAAAATGGAGGTTTTTGAGTGCAGTACAGGGGCGGCAGTAGCTCAGTGGGTAGAGCGGTCGTCTTTCAACCGGAAGGTAGGCGGTTCGATTCCCGTCGTTGTGTCGTTGGGCAAGACACTTAACCCACCTTGCCTCCAGTGACTGTAACACTGGTAATGTAATGTAAGTCGCTTTGGATAAAAGCGTCTGCTAAATGAATAAATGTAAATGTAAATGTAAATGTATTTCATGAGTGCGATATCGCCAAAGCATCAAGCATCTAAGATTTTCTGGAATGGAAAGAGTCAACACCTACACTACAAGTGTATGTTGACAAATCACACATGCATCACTGACTATAAGTTTATTTATTTATTCACATTTATTCGTGAGGATTTATCCCTTGAGATGAATCATCTGAGTGTAAGACTGAGCCCACACACTACGCACTATACATTTGTAGTTTAGTTATAGCTAAACTCATTCTTGTTAATATTTATTGTAAAGGTTGAATTTGGAAACACACTAGTTATTATGTGTTATCTCACACTAATTAAGTTAATCAGCGCAAATAAGTACATAATCATTAATTGTATGGGTAAGGTCAGGAGTAATGGCTGTCTGAAGCATCAATACAAACAGCATCAGAATAATCAGCCATCTTCTCACTAGAATGTCCTTACCCAAGCACAAAGCTGGTAAATAAGCAAAGGCAGGTAAAGAGTGGAGTTGACAGAAGCTCAATAATCCAAGGTCAGGGCATTTAACAGACAAAGACAAAAGGCTTATCTAACCACTTTTCTTTTGCCTCACATCACCAGTAATGTCAATCAAACCCACTGAGTGACAGCTTCCACCTTAAAGATTTATGCTAATCTAAGTGACTGTGAGCAGTGCGCCAAGTAGGCTGTTACGCTGCCAGCCTTTATGCTCAAAATCCTTATGAAGATTTGATATATCATTACCTGGGTTTGAATGTAATCAAGGTTTGATAAAACTTCACAAAATCGAACTTTCTAATCTTTGGTGTGTCATGTTTTGGTTGTGTGTGTATACAGACATGCATCCGCTGTATCACGCCATTACTTCCTGCCAATGTTTGTCTAGGTTTATGTTTTTCTTAAAAGCTGATTATACCCTTAGCTTTCATGTGCAGTGTGATTTCTTTTTTAGTGCAGTTCAGCCAAACACTATCTCGCTGTTAGGTATTCACTTGAGAGGAGGGGGTGAGATGTGATATTCTGATGCTCAGGTGTGACACATCCTTCTGTGAATTTGCCATTAAACAGCTGCATACTCCAAACAGAGCACAGTGTGGAATGCAACGCCAACCAAGTGATGCACAACAACTAATTGTCTGACAGCATATACATCTTTATCTTTAGGAGTTGTTGTATAGAGGGCTCAATGCAATAGGCCTAGGAAGAATGACAAGAATGCATGAGTGAAGGCTGGCTTCAAGATGTTCTAGTTCACACTGACTTACATAAATACTTAGCAGGTCTACTATAAATTAATGCTTCAGCAAATAAGATTTTAACCTTCCTGTGGTCTCATCAAATCATTTTTGCCATTTGGCAGTAGCTCAGTGGGTAGAGCGGTCATCCTTCAACCGGGAGGTAGGCGGTTCGATTCCCGCTCTCCCCACAGTTCATACTGTCGTTGTGTCCTTGGGCAAGACACTTAACTGTGACACCGGTAATTACATTAGAACAATGTAAGTCGCTTTGGATAAAAGCGTCAGCTAAATGAATAAATGTAAATGATTAACTTTCATAGAATCACTTGAAATTTTTGTGTCCCTCTTCATCCTTTAGATCAAATAAATTTCACTTTTTTCATAAACGTATACACACAAATGGACCTGGCCCACAAAATAGAACATGATTGTCACAATATTGTAATTTCTGGCACAATAAACTCACACACACAGCCATATGCACACACTCACACGCACACACACAAATTTGTTTACACCTTTGATAGACCTGCTTGTTCAAAAGGACTGGATAACTTCTTCCTTCAACATTTCATCCTCCAAAGATTGAACAATTTACAGTGATTGTGAGTTTTCAGTTTGGAGCATGTCCATTTTTGAAGCATATATTTTGAACATGAATGCACATTTATATGAAAATAATAGATGCTGTATAATATGATCTGGTTTATCTCTGGTCTTTATTAGGGCTTGATTGAGGTCACATTAATTACAGCACTTAATCATATTCCTAAAGGCTGTCCATAAGTATTGTATGCTGATGCTCCAAACAAGGAAATGTTTAAAGCAAACACTGTACATGTAGAGTGTCTAAGAAAAGGCTATTATAGGAATACATTATTATAGTTTATGCTTTAACATTCAGTATTCCCACATCTTACTGAATACAATACCCCATTTGAATGTCCCCAATGCTCCTTTAGTGCTCTAGCTTGTATTTGTCATTCCAATACAGGATATAAATAGCTTGCCAGCAAAAGATTTGCTGGTTCATAGACAGCTCATTAGTATGCAAGGCATGGATGCTAAAGCAAGTCAGGATTTCAACAAGGCCCAGTGGAAATGCTAAGAATATTATAACATTATGGCAGAAGTGCAAAGTGGCTGTGTGGTTTTCATCGATGCCAGAAGCTGTCAGGACAGTGGGCTGCTTTAGTCCCCCGAGGGAAAACACACCGCTGATCAAATCACCAGAGCTACAGCTTGGATTCAGCTGCCTACTGCTCAGGCAGTGGAAGAGGGAGCAGCATTTAAAAATAATCACATCCATTCTTGAGTAGTTCCCATCTTTTGCTGCCATTTGTGCTCCATAGGTTCCAATTTACCCTGAACATCTCATGTTAATAGTGTCCATTTGTAGCAACGTAGCTTAGTGATTGGTAATGGTTCTGATTGCAGTTTGTTAGTAACATGTAGTTATGTTTTACCAGTGCCATCATTTTACAGTAGTAATGCTAATATGTCTCCACTACAGTATGTCCCACAGAAAAGTAATTTGCTTGTTGAATCTTGAATGTAATGAGAATTTGGTTTACGGAGAGTCTTTGTGTTCCTCAAAGCAGCCTTGTTCTGTCTTGTTTTCTCTTGGTCGGATCAAATACTTACCTCAATACCTAACAATATGACTCATTGGCATGCCAACGTTCAAGACCTCAGGGACTGTGTATTGGGAGATGTTTTAGAGGCGCTTACATGCACACACTGCTGCATCAGACATACTGAAGCCCAAAGATCCAAGTTGTTGTTTGACCAAATGTCTAGTTCTGAAGCTTCTAGTGGTCTATCATTGTTTGCGAAGCCACAAAGACAGCTTTTGTGAAGAAAATGCTAAACTGAGATTAGTCTTGGCAGTCAAACAGGCAACATGGTGCCTCAGAAGAGCGCACAGTAATCACACTGTGGCCTTGAAAGCCTTGTAACAGCACCACTTAAAAGAAAAAGCTCCAAAAGAAACCCAGAGGAAATCTCAGAAGATTATCTGTCCATTGCACAAGTTAAGACATAAAGGCGGATATTGTGAAACCCATATTATATTGATTTTGCACCAGAGCATACATATCAGTGGCTCTATTGATTCTACTGACTCTGTTTTAGTCTGAACGGTTCATATGAAGTATTTTGAAGTGAAATCTTCATTTTAGTCCTAACCTTTTGAATCCACACCTAAGATGGGAAAAAGCAGATTACAATATATTAGAGCTTTCTATCAGTATTTGATGTTGACGCTGATGTAACCATGAAGTGCATTTATAATCACTGCATTCACTAGAGAATTAGATTTTTTTTTTTTCAAAGTCAAAATGTTTTTTCTAACTCTGATAAGAATGCTTGCATGATAAAAAGAATAAATGGTGCTTCGACATTACGCTTATCGTCTTATGTGCAGCTCTAAACATGTGTGCATGGGCATTTGAGAAAGTGCAGCATCTCATTTACTGTGAGGAGTCTGCATGCTGTGATGTGTGAAGAGGATAGCTCGACAGCTCCCACTATTATGTGATGATTTATTGTAATTCTCTCAGTACAGGCATCTGCTTTGTTTTCACGTCTTTACTTTCCTGCTCCCTGTGGCTTATTCCTGTCATGTATTTTGCTTATTCTCGACCATGAAAGAGATGTCTACTGTGCTGATTTGTCTATGAGTTTCCCAAGTTTTTGGTTGTCCAGTCCAGAGCCATAAAGTCCCGGTGTCATATAGTCCAATCTAGTACAGGAAAAATGTGACTAATCAAGCATTGAGGAAAACCTGAACCTGAACATCTGACAGTCTGGTCTGAATGAAGGCTAAAGTGCACCACTCCTAAGAGCAATTTCCTCATTTGAGCTGGAAGTCAATAAGGTCAAACAGAGGACATTAATCACTTCAGTATAAAAAAAGCAAAAAGACAAGTGGCTCTTAGATGGGTCTATGAGCATATGCACCTAAATCTGAATTGAATTGATTTCTGTTGTAGATCTGCATTCACCTCAAGAGATAAACATCTTTAAGCTACCAATTAAGGGAAAACATTTACATGCACGGGCCAATTTTAATGCACCAGCATCAGAGCAGACATGCTCAATCACCTGCACGCCTGTCTCATTCATCACGCTCTTTACTTACTGCTGCAATCTCCGTCTATGGATTTGATAACACACGTGTACACCTGTTCTGTTCTTGATGGTCCTGGAGGACACTGGAGCTCGACTGGGACCGGTTGGTGTTGGCTCTTTGATGTGGTGCAACTGTCAAAATGGGAAGACATGCTGACAGGAGTTAGTGTACAACGTCAAAAGTGAATGATTTAAGCCTTGAGCATGTTGGCAGCATGTGCACTGTCTATGTACACACTGATGGCTAGAGCCATTTTAGGTTTATAGAGAGGCTTGCTTTCTTTTTATACAAATTTACAGTATACAATATACAGTATATTTTTTTCACTCATATTTGCATTTTAATATTTCAAAGCAGACTCCTCTGTGTAATAATTAAACAAGAGACTTTTATTGTTTTTATTACAATAAATGTGTGCTTGTTTGTCTACAGAAGTCAGCAAACCCCTTTGAACCAGAGCTGTTGTAAAGATGTTCACACAACAAACACCACAGTAATTGTTTAGCAATAAAGATGCAGTGTTGTGAGCCTTTATTATTCAAGCTACAATCAGATTTGTGTAACGCCTGTGTGACCAGCTTTAGCGTTTCTATCAGACACAGAGATTAGACAGACTATAGTTCTCCATCGGACAAAATCTGAAATGAGCAAATATGGGGCTTTGCAATAATCCAGCCAATTTTGACTTTGAGAAAAGAGAAGTTGGCAACCAGAAAGAGTATGGCCTCTTCTGTTTTATTACTTAGTTTCACTTTGAAGGGAACCCTCAGATTGCCTCAACTGATCCAGGTTTTACTGTGGCCTGCCACCCAGGGAATCTTTAAATCAGCCAATATGTCAGCCCCGTGAAAGGTTCACTGCACCTGGCTTTA
Source organism: Perccottus glenii (assembly GCA_024416835.2). Lineage (NCBI taxonomy): Eukaryota > Metazoa > Chordata > Actinopteri > Gobiiformes > Odontobutidae > Perccottus > Perccottus glenii. The sequence continues at coordinate 13,981,711 of CM044550.2, forward strand.
CCTTAAAGTAGGCAATGAAGCCGTAAAAGGCCAAGCGATGAACTGGATGCTCCCTTCCACAGCGAGGTTCCAGACCAAGGATAAAGCCTGCATTTACCTCTCTGCGTCTTCACCGTGGAAAATGGGAGGTAGAGGATGCAGCAAGGTGTTAGCGACAGGTCAGAACAGTTCAATCCATGCTGAAAACAGTGCATTAAATCAACTGATGAGACTGTAATTCATCCCAGTCTGAAAGCAATGAATAAAACATTAGGTGCTACCTCCATTTAGATCTTTGTACATTTAAGACAGAGGCAGATGTAAAGCTGACCTGCTACAGTGAATCTTGACAACAAAAAAGAAACCATGCTTGTACAAGATCACAAGTGGACAATTTTTTTTGAGCTGCTGTTTTTTTTTTTTTACTTCTATACGTTTCAAAAACTGGTCATGGTGTGTGTTTTTCTGTGAGAGAGGTGAGCACTATGCTACGCAATTAAATTTAGGCTTGTGCAGGCAGCCAGCATTCCTGCACTACCTAATGGTGACAAATGTCAAAATCTCATACAAGCAACTGCTGTTTTTTGACACATGCTGAACCTCCAACACATTTTCTCACAAACAATGGGAAATGTTTCACTTCCTTCACAAACATAAAAAAAAAAAAAAAAAAAAAACAAGATGCGTAGATTTGGAGCACAAATTCATGCAGACTAAATGACAACCTGTTTAGAGGTAAATGAAGATAAAGATGCCAAAACATATTAATGTTTAGCTGCAAGTTGCACCCATATGTCAGTATCTTAGCTACAGAATTCTTGCACTGTGTAATTGCAAACTAAAAAGCTGGGATGGTTTGAGAAATACACACAAAGAACATGCATTCTGTGATTTAGTGTACAATATACTTTAATCATTAATCATCAAGTATATAAAGATTCTCTTTGGTATAACTTAATTAAACAAGAGCCATTTATTTATTCATACACATTAGCGAAACCTGTTCAACCTGTGTTCATAAATATTTAATCTCACAATCACATGACAGCGAATCTATTTAGGCATAATATAGTTATTACTGTCTGTTGAACAAGAAACATGACTTTCGTCAAAACCAACAACCATGCTTTTATCCACATTGTGATTAATGTGTTTTCTTCACCTCAACAGACTTTAACCAAGAGCAGAAGTCTAAATGCATTGAGGTTCTTTTTTGTGATTGGATACAACATTGGATAGCAGAGATTTTATAATTTAGTGGTTGTCAGAAGTCTGTTAAAGTTATATGAAGCCCATGTAGCGTGCTGTAAAGAATTGTTCTTATTCCTCATTGTTTCCTTTTTTAATGCACTCTGACTCAATCATTAATTCCCAATATTTTCATATTGTTATTTACAATGATGCTCCAAGGCTCGCCATGGGCTTTATGCCAGCATTTTGGGATTGTCCTTTTTAAATAACGGGTTTATAATGTATTTGTATAATTTACCAAAACCATTTTCATACTGCCCAAAGTGTAATACAGTCTAAAAAAATGTCACTTAACTCAAAACAATATTAGAAAATACAAAACATTTTATGAATAATAGTTCCTATTCTGTAGGGACTGTATGGCACATATGGGGGCTGTGGCGATCACAGTAAAATGTGGAGATTAAGGTCTTGGAGGTGGTCTGCATGCTTTCAGTCAACCTTTAAATCTTCCTTCCTTCTCTGTCTTCCTCCTGCACCGTCCACCAAGATTATCCACAGATTTACAAATCCATACCATTGTGTTTCATCACACAATGGTTGTGAAGAAAAGTATGGCCGGATTTTTGAATTGAATCCACATTTTTGTTCGGCATGGATTTGGCTGACGACCAAGATCAGGGTTTTAACAGTGGCCATTGGTCAGTGACACTTGTAGGCAGCGCATACCTAGCTTTGTACTCTCCCAAAAACCCCATGATGAATAGCAGATAGTATTGCGGGGTTCTCACACTTCTTTTATTCACCTTACAGTTATTCCACTGTTTTTAGTTAAGAAAAGGCAAATAAAAAAGTAATTATGCCCTCATCATTTTGATGTTTTAAGTTTAATTGTTTCTGTTCACATAAGACCAACAGTAACACCTGTACGCAGCCTTACATACAGTGTAACTCTTGAACAATAAAATAGATTTTGTGGGCTACTGTAAAATCCACCATTGTAAACATTTTAATGTATTTTAACTAAATATTCAACACCAGCACAAGACAGTATCTGCAGCTGTTAATATAAAATGGTCTTAATGTGACATTGTTCTCAAACTCAATCATGACTCTCTGTATTATGGGCCATGCAAGTTAAAGTCTGTATATTGTAGCCTGTTGTTTTACTTTTATAAAGCGCAGTAAGTGTTAAATATAAATGTGGTTAGTAATTGTGAAACGATTTCAGATGATATGCTCTTGAAATAAAATATATAAAATGTAATGAATTTCTTATGGTTCTGTATTTTAATGGAGCAAATTCTTCAGAGAACAAAACCCAAGAGCCCTTCTAACAAGGAATGGGACACTTAATCAACAGAATTTGTCTTTTTCTTCTTAAATTCATTCTTAAAGGCAGCTCCCTAATGATCCCTCTCAGTGTGACACTTTTGCTTTTTACATGAGAAAACCTTCACAATATATCAAATTAGCCTGTGTTTTTTTTAAATATTTTTTTCCTAATAGAGCACCATCTGCTCTCCCACTGTGAGAGTATTGGTGGAAAAAGAACACTACAATGTATTGGATTTATTGGGCTGAAATAAAACTAGCTGTCACCTTGTGAGAGTGCCTCTCCAGTTGTGCTGCTAGTTTTAGAGGTCAGAAGACAACTTCAGTAATACCTTCAGTAATTACTGGATGGTGGAAACACAATACAGCGTGTTGACTTTTTGTGAAAAGCTGCTTCTTTAATGCCTCTGTTCACAGTCTTCCTCTGTACATGGCACACATTCCAAAATCTTATTCTCTGCTGTTGCTGATGCACCAACATCCAAAAGCAAACACACATGAAATGTATCTGTATCCAGAAACAGAAACCAGGAAGCCCTGTCCACAACAAAAGACAAAAAAAAGGAACTAAACTAACACCTCAGTATCAGATCTGCAACAGAAACTGTCAGATTATTTAAAATACATAAATTATTCATTACTATTAGTAAGAAACATTAACATAATGAGCCTCATTCAAATGGCTTGTGCATATAATTAACAGAGACACTCATTTATATGTTTTTGGTTTGCCTTCTCAGTGTGTTCTAAGACATACTGTACACATCAAGAAATAATTTTCACTTTTTATATCTGAAACTGAAAAACATGAACAGTGTCTAATTTTGTAAGAGGAAGCTGAAGGTGGCAGTTCCATCATGTCACGCTCACTACAAAGTTTCAGTTCTTGTTAAGTAAATTGTTAGACATTCAGAGGGAGAAAAATCCCCTGCGCTTCAGTGAAATGTAATGTTTCCATGGCTCCATCTGTCTCTGCTCAGATGAAAGGTTATCTCAATCAACAATGGGTAATATATGACATTGTAATCAAAGGCTCGCAGTAGTATGCTTCCACCAGGCATTCCCGGTGTTGAATAAGGTGAATATTAAATTATGATGTCACAGCAGAGATGACCTTTGACCTTTTACCGGTGAATATAAATCACACAGAGCTTCGGCAACATCTGTATGGTGTCAGACTCATTTTTTCTCTTTTTTTTTTTACATGAACACTGCTCAAGATGGATTTTTGAATTTGCTTTCTATAAACAGGGACCATCCATGGATCAAAAAAAAAACTAAATAGTGTGTGGTCCAGTTACACTGAAAAAATCATTAAGGCATTTGAGAGAATATGGTCATTAGAAGAGGACAGATGTGAAGATAAGTTGAGAACATCACATCTCTGCCACAGCTGTTCCCAGAGTGGAGACATTAAAGCAACAATGTGCTACAATGAGAAGAATGAGCCTGCACATAGCAACACTCCATCAATATGACAAGGCACCAAATAAAATCCTGTCATTAGGTTTGCTTTGACATATGTGTATGATTTATCATTGAAAGGATTGCTATATCTTGTTTGGAGTGGATGGTTTTGTCAATAAAAATGTTTTCTTCCCTCTTACCAACATAACACTGTCAGTGTCTAAACCTAACCATGAAAATAACAGCATTTGAATCTTCTTTGAAAAGAATGTTTAGATTTTTGCCTGATCCCACAACCAGAATGTAACAATACTAAATGTTTTGATATCCCACTGAAACTGTTCTTTAAAAAATTGTATAATCGGTTAATACATTTTGGATTTCTTATTGAAGTACAGGTCCAAATACCTGCAGCTTTTAAAACGGTATATTTTTGAAATGTGGTTCTTTTACACTTACTGTATAGCAAGATGTTTTATTAAGCCCTGTGGCAACTTATCCTCCCAATTGTGTGAGTCTGAGGGCAACCAGCTCATACTCCATCTAAAACTCTCTGGTAAAATAGAGGTAAAGTAAAATTACAGACTGCCCGTGACTATCTCTGTAACAGAACACATTGACTTTATTTTAGAAAACAACACATGGAGTCTTTTTAGGAATATTAAGACAAAAACATAATTGAAGATACTGTTACATTTGAAAATCCTGTGAACAAAAACTACATTAAGCTAAACATACTGCTCTCATTTGGAGTAACCTACTGTAATGTGTGACTGTGTACAGTGAATACCCTGCACACTCTCACCGTCAACATTAACCTGGGATGGGGATCAGGATTTAATTGCTGACACTATAGCTTCTGGCTCCGTGTACCAAATGGGTCCCCTTGCAGGCTACATAATCCATTATCATAAATCAGATGCACCAACACAGACAGGTGCTGCATGAATAATTAAAGGTCGGTACATTAGCACTTGTGCAGAGGTATGTGTTGAGCCAACGTCACTGAACACTCTAAAAGCACCACAAAACCCCTCCATCCACATTAAGCTGCTTAATGCTTTGCACTACAAGCAGAAAGATGTACACTTTACAAAGAGGAGCCCACCTCGTCATACCACCCCCATTTCTCTCATTTTAACCCGAACACGGAAGCTTGATGGAGGGGCATCCACAGGATAGGCAGAGCTGGGAGCGCTGTCTGTCCTCTGCTCAAATGTGTGGTCCTATCTCTTGTGTTTTAGCCTACCCTTGTCTGAACCTGTACGGGTGAGCTGGGTTACTCTCTGTAATGGAGAGTCCAGGGAGCTGCAGGCACACATAGCTAAAGGTCTGTTCAAGCAGCAGGGCTTACACACTACCAGATCTCCATTCTAACATTAATTACACTTGAGGCAAATTCATTTGGATTTCTGCCCAGCGAGAGATAAGCCTTTACTGCAGACAAGGCAAAAGAGGAGCCAGGGAGGAACCATACATACTCTTGATGCTGCCCTATTTGGCTCTGCAGTTCCACTTTCATCAAGTTTTTTTTGGCACTAAGTGTCCATACAGTACTTTATGTCACTTTAAAGGACTTTAAAACCAAAAATGGTTGGTAGTCAGTAAGGAGCTTAAACTATTTTTAAGCAATTGAGAATATTAAAATGTTCTAATTGTTGCTTTCTTTCAGACCAAGGACTGGTAAAAATGAGAAATTAGAAACAACAAGGACATAAAAATATACACACATTTATTTGTACTGACACTGAGTGCGTACAGAGTTGTCTTTGTCTAATGATGTGCCTGGCCACTACAGGTTGGTACCTGCGTCCTACTTTCATACAACCAACAATCAATGGACTGTTACCACTGAGCATTGCTTTACCACTACCAAAAACAGAGTTTGACAAAGCTGACACACATCACTGTTTTTCTCTAAAGGTAACACAATGTACAAAAACCAAGCCTAAAAAGAGAGAAGATTCTTGGTTTTATAAAAAAATGTTTCTTCTCCTCAATGTGTGAATAAGAAACAATGGACTTATCTTTTCTGAGCTTCTGCTGCATTGCTTGTTAGGCAGCCAAGGGGAAAATTGATGCATTTAAGTAAAAAGAAACAGGCCAGCTGATCCCTGTATTACGATCGCCACAGCTTTCCAAAAACTGTCCATGCTCTGCTGAACTCCGAAGCTGTGTGTGCAGTATGACTGTGGTTCCACCCCAACCAGGGACCAACATGAGATTCTGAAGTAAACGTTTAAACTTTTTTTTCTGCACAATGCACACTACAGTACAACTCTATTGCCATGTTAGGAAGTAATGTCCAGGGCCTCAAAAAAAAAAAAAAAAAACAGGAGTGAAAGAATAAAGCTGCTGTTTATTCAGACAGGAACTCCTTGGGCAGACCCAGGCCCTTTGGGATGGTTAAGGCCAAAGTATGCAGTCAAAGGGATGAGAGAGCGGAAGACTGGCTCCCTCCGTGGACATGAGGACAACATAGAGGCCTCACCAGGAAGCTGAAGGCACCAGAACAACCAGCAGCAAAGCTGTCCATGTGAGGCTCTGAGACAGGCAGTGCACAGAGCACTGGTTGCTTTTGGCTCGAACACCTAAAACAGGCATGGAGGAGACAGTTAGCTTCAAAAACACATCATTCATTCATAAAGCAAAATCACACCACTGAATCTGAGTGAACTGTTTTGGGGAGTTTGAACCTGAGAAGAAAAAATAAATGTTTTGCCGAAAGCATGAAAAACAAAACTAGCTGGTTATGTCACACAGGTTTTTGTTCATCTTTTGTTTGAATGTTAATTGCCTGTGCAAGAATAGGAAAGTTTGAGTGGGAGAAGCAATTAAAATAGTATTAGCCAAAGAAAACTTGGCTCTCACAATAGCTGCAGTGTCTCAATTAAAGACAAGAAATTGGAGGGAACACTATGGATAGACAGTTATCACGGTAAAACAGTTATGCGCTTATATGAAAAGTGTCTAATTAAAGCCAGGCTCACCAGAGGAAGTGACTAGTCGGACCTGGGAGCTGACCGTGCCCTCTCCTCCCTCACTGAGAGCACACACCTCCATGATGTAAGTGCCTCCCTCTGGCAGTGAAAGCATGGTTGAAGGGTTGATGGTTCTTGTCACCTGGTTGTAGTCCCTGCCTTCTTGCCTGAGCATCACCTGTTAAGCATAAAGCCATGTTAAGCCTCACTTATAAAAAAATAAAAAAATAAAAATGTACACACACAATCCACTTTCACCCAGCTCCTACTCATGTCGTTAAGTCATGACGACCAGGGATACAGTAAAGTGAACCCTGATTCACCAACCTACGAAACTGATGTCCACTCTGTGCACAGCTGTAGCTTTGATTATGAGAGTTCAGCAAAGTTTAAAAATCACATCAATAAGTCAAATTGCATTTCTACAGTACATGAGTTCTAGTCATAAAAAGAAATTTTAGAAAGAAAGTTAGAAATCAGTCTACAGTATTGCCATTGCCATGTGAAAAAATACTGCCTTTGATGTTGATGCTCATGACAGCAACAAATTGAATGTGAGTGTTAAATTGTGAAAGATTCATTACAATTTGGGAAGGTGGGGGTGGCTGGTTAACATTTGTGTCACTTGGGTTTAAATATAAATTGTTGTCTTTGATAAATTACTCTAATTCCAATGTTTTCTTTAAAGCAACAGCAGGTATTTTTGTGCTAAAAAAACCTGGCTATGTGTTAGAATAATTTCAGGATAAATGGACTGTATTACTACTTGACTTGCATTGCTACAGAAGCCATACATAGAACCTTTTTTTTTAATAAACAGCTTTTTTTTTTAAACAGTTGTTTCTAGTTTAAAAGACACATGTTTAGTATTGCAAAGCAAGTTAAGAAAGACAATGAGACAAACATGGAGTTGCTCATAGATGTACATTTTAGTAATATTTGGAAACTTCTTTACCTTGTACCCAATGACCGCTGATTCATTGTCTTTAGCTTTCACTGGAGTCCAGCTTAGAGACACGTTGTTGCCCTCCTGAATCCACATGAGGTTACTTGGAGGCTGAGCTGGAGCTATAGAAAGAACACAACAGTCAGGGCACAAACTCAACAGAGTTTGCAGGCAACTAGGTCAATTACTGCTACTTTTACAAGGGGATATTGAACAATCTAAACATGCAGCCTCTACTCCTAAAATAGTAATGCATGATTAGTGTCAGCACTGCACTCACGGGCTTTCCTGGTCCAAGCTGTGACAGCAGAACTGGCAGGTCCCTGGCCGATGCTGTTGAAGCCCTTTACTGTGATGTGATACAGACAGTTGCTCTCTAGGCCAGACAACATCATAGATGTTTCATTTTTGATAGTTTGTTGTTTCTTTCCAGATTCTTCCTGCTCCATGTCTTTCCAGTAGCTGACCTGTAAAAAAGAACAGAAATTAATTTGAGACCTTAAGTATGATCAAGGCTGCATCAATGTCCATGTTCATATTTCTACTGTAGACATACACTGTGCTATGAATATTGAAATGATATGTTGTGTTTAAGAACAGATGGGTAAAGTTAAAGCAGCTTCCGACAATTGTGTTGATACATGCAGTAGACAGGAGGATATCAGCAGGATTTGCGTTCATACATATCCAGAGATAGTCTGGGTGGTTTTACTGATGATGCGTAACTTCTACACGCTACACAAGCTACACTCCACAAACTTTTGTTTCAGTGCTTACACAGAATAAACATCACCATATGAAAACTGTCTGTGGACAGTTCATACATGACACCTAATCATTGATTTTGTTTCTAAATGAGTGACATGTTTTATCAAAGATGGCGGACAGTAATAAGGATTTTCGCAGTTTTGACTAAACCTTTAATCTGTAGTAAGCATAAATAGGGTACAAAAAGATACATAAACATACAAACCTCATATCCTCTCGGTCTTCCAGGACCTGGATTAGGTGGCTTCCAAGTGACTTTCATTTCAGATGAGGAAATGCTGTTCGCTCTGACATCAGTTGGAGCCTCTCTTGGTTCTGTATTAGTTGTACAAACAGAACAAATTCAAAAGAAGTTTAGTATAGATCTCTAAAAATCTAAATATTGAAATCTAAACTAATTCCCTGTTTAGGTTCATTCTTGCCAGAAGAACTATAAACTCACCCCCCTCTGCAGAGTGGATAATCACAACTTTACTGAATGGACCATCTCCCTTGTTGTTGTAGACGCCAACTTTGACTTCAAAGGGTGTCAGGGGAGGGAATGTCTCATCTCTGTATTTATATGTTGTAGAGTCTGCCGAAGTCACCATCTTCTCTTTCCAGCCTCTGGTTCCATTGGCACGAAATGCAACAATATAACCAAAACCCTCGCCATTTTGGAACTCCTCCGAAACAGGCTGAAATGATCAGAAAACAGAAATATTGCACATGTGAAAGGCCTATAATATTCAGACCGGCTCTTGCCGACAAGAAAATCCAAACGTGACTTTTCCCTCAAAGGTATTCTCATCTAACCAGTTTTCAATTTATTACCCATTTACTGTAACGGTCTGCCACTGTTAATAAAGATGCAGCCAGTCTGAGTAATGGAAACAAATCATATCTCATTCTCTTGTGCCTGTTATGTAGCTATTTATCTTCTCATGTCTGACAGGCGGATTTTTGGGACACAGGTTTGTGCGCTGGCTCCAATTGCTTATCTGTGGTTTGCCTGAAGTGGTGGAACTGGGGGCTGTCTTCCACAGCTGCTCCTTACTTAATCAAATCAAATGCCAATTTATTAAGTGAGCTAGAATTTAATTAAAGTATGAGCAACAGGGATTAAATCTTTGGCTAAATTTAATAATTGACAAACACCTGTACACCTGTTTTTGGCAACAAGTCCATCGCTCCCGCTGTAATGTGTAATTTGCATAAGCTTCAAAGTAATATTGTCCCCTGAAGGGATCATCCAAATGAGCCATCTAGTCTACTGGGGAAATGGCATGACTGTAGATGTAGTTCACTTTTTATTCAACAGCGACTAATCACCATGACTGCCTAATTACAAGGATGATCAGCAAAAGTGAATTAGCAACTATCAGAGTTATTATTGCTGGCAATGCTTTTAAAGAGATGCCAAGGAATATAGGCCTTTTAAAAAAAAGCAAGAACAAATTAGCTAGTTAAGTCAGAAAACACTTGCGGGTCAGGGAATTTAAATAGTGGCAAGCAGGTGTGGATTAAGTCTCAGAGGCTGCTATAAGTGAGCTACGTCTTGTGGATGAAATGGGGGCCTGCTGGGCTCAGTGATGGTGACTGTGGGGGCATCACTAATGGTCCTCCCAGTGGCTCCCAGTGAAGAAGCTGTCTAACTCCGTCGACTATAATGAGACGGCTGAATGAAGCGGCAGAGACTGTTTAGTCATTCATCCTGCTTAATAACCCTGCCTACTTTGGCCGTCCAGCTTCTGACAACTTGCCACAGATGATTGGAGAGGCAGAACTGCTCTGTGCTCACATGCTCACACTGCCAAAAAGGGCTAACATTCTTGCTCCATCTACTTTAATATCCATCTCCATTGGTCACTGTCAGACCAAGAAGATTTAGGAGTAAAGAAAAATAAAGATACAAAATAAAAATAGGAGAGAGCTAAAACCACTGCATGGTTTTAATGTGATATTGTTAACATATATATTTATTTATTTTCCACTGGACAGACAAAGAGATTCATGCAGAAATGGATATAATAGGTACATAATCCTGAAGGAAACAGGTGCACTTTAGTGACTTTAGTAGACTCATGACAGTTTTTAAAGCAGGTTCAATTGAGGCCCTACAAAATACATGAAATTCCCAACACAACTTTACTGTCTTGCTATTTACTCAGAAGCCATACTCCGTCTACTCACTTTGAGGCAAGTAAATGTAGGAGAACACCTCAGTATTTTTCAACATTTTTTTGCAGAATTACACAACATTCAGTAGGTCTCACTCCAAAGGTTTCATGACTAACCAGCCTCCAATTATCCTTTGGTATATTGTGTATCCAGACCACTTTACCCACATAGTGCCCTATAAGAAGGTTGTGAGTGTGTAATATTAGCCAGGGTAATGGTACTCTTGAGTTATAAATAGGGAATGGTTTACCACCAAACAACAGCCCATCTGGAATGGACATTATCCCCCATAATGCACCACTGAGGCACTCTTCTCATGTGAAGGTTATCTTCCCAGTGGCAGTTGGGCTTCCATACTTAATAACTACAAGAATAACAGTCAGTAGCTTGCACATCTGTTCACTGTTCCCCTGTTAATATACCCTCATCTCAATTACAAATTCCCAGCTTTACTCCTAGTCATTCAGTGCATGCTGTGGCCTGAACCTGGCTCAGAGCTAAGCTGTCCAAACAGTTCATAGAATAACATCTTTATTTGATGCCAGATTTATTTCATTTTGCCAAGACAGACAGTACAAGCTCTCTTTGATTCATTGATAATACATTTAAAACTCAAGGAGAATCCTTATCACTGTGCCTCTCTAAAGAGACCAGAGTTAAAATTCAGTACAACTTAATCACTCCCCTGGCTAATGCTGCTCTTTGCAGTACAAGGCCCGGCTGGATTTCCTCTAGCTGTAGCTGTGTCAGCAAATTTTACTGTTGTGGCCAAGAAGCGCTCCCAAAACCCCTAGACCCTGAATTTTTAAACATATTTTTAACAGAATATGAAAGAACTTGTTTAATATGCAATTAATCTTTCTCAATTAATCTTTCTCATTTGAAACTACCCTGACCTGCTCTGGTCTCATTTCATTTTAGTTTACTGATCACTTCATTTCTTAATATTTCATCTGCTGTATTGTATAAATTGAGCATATACAGTATATCCCATTGCATAGTACGGTAAAATACATACTATAGAATTAGAAAAAAAATATGTCTGTGATAACCACATACATATTTTTTTCTATTCTAATTTCAAAGTTTAATTTGTTACAGGAATTTTAAAGATAATTCATTGCTGCTGCTGTGACTTAATTTCCTCTGGCATCTGTACTGCCATTTGTCTTACGTCACACTTATGTTTTGTTTGTAATAATTGTAGTAACTTTTGGGGAAAATTATTCAATTTCTGTAAATTAAAGCGCTTTCTCATTTGGCTTCCACAATTCAAAGGTACACCATATGGCAGATGGGTCTGTGATGCTTCCATCTCAAATGCAATAAGGTCACTTTGCCCTCACAATGGGCCCTCACCTGAGCCCCTTAAACTCCAAAGACCTTCTCCCTTGAGCGAGAGAGAGCAAGCAAGACAGTGACCTCCACCTTTGAGTTATCCAACTGCTTTTAATGCTTGTCTCAAATGCTTTGCTTATCACAGGGGTCACATTTGGGTCACCAGTGCAACCACACCTGGGTGGTTTAACCTAGTGTATTTCTTCTGAATTCAAGGTGATTTATGTGCACCTTATGTGCGGGTTTTTTTTTTCCTGTACTTTATTTCTAATGGAAACATACCAGTAGTCAAACTACATATACCCATAAACTAAATAGCCTAAATATCATTGTGATGACTCCAACCAAAACATATTTTCATATGAAATATGATATGATATGAAAACTATGACTGTGTTGCCTTTTGCACAATACACACTTTATTTAATAGTGCAGTGTTTTTTGCCATTACATGAAGGGTTGTGTCAAATAGAAAAATATGTTTTTATATTCTACAGCATAATGTTTGTTTAAAATTGTTCTGCACTGAACAAAAAATTAACACTATTGTTTTTGCCATCATTTTTCTGAACTAAAAGATCTAAGACTTTTTCCATGTGCACAAAAGGCCTATTTCTCTCAAATAATATATATAAATGTGCAGTTTAATCACACAACACAGTTTTGAGGGAGCGTGCAGTTGGTTTGCTGACGGCAGGAATGTCCACTAGAGCTGTTGCCCGTAAATTTAATTCTCTACCATAAGCCGTCTCCAAAGGTGTTTCAGAGAATTTGGCAGTACACCAAAGCGACTTACATTGTTCTAATGTAATTACTAGTGTTATAGCCACTGGATGCAAGGTGGGTTAAGTGTCTTGCCCAAGGACACAACAACAACAATATGAACTGTGGGGTGAGAATCGAACCGCCTACCTTCCGGTTGAAGAACGACTGCTCTACCCACTGAGCTACTGCCACCCCAATATTTGTGAACAATATTTGAGAGAAATAGGCCTTTTGTGTACATAGGAAAAGTCTTCGATCTTTAAGTTCAGCATATGAAAAAGGGGGGCAAATACAGCTGTGCGCTCTGAGTGCATCCTACTTTAATTATTACACTTCTTCACAAGAATGTATGCACCAAATAAGAACAAAGTTCCACATGATGCTTCTGAGACACATTTGTGGTATTGGCAAGACAACCAGACAACAAAAACAGATGCGATGAGAATGACCTTCTGTGCTCACACTCTTTTTTATTGTAAGAACATCTCAGAAACACTGGGATGTTTTAATTACATATTTCTTCATGTTGTGGGAAGAGGATGTCAAACCAAAACAAGTTCTTAACACATGGAGCAAAACTGCAGCTAGTCTCACCTCAAGTGAATCTGGATTTACTAATGTAATTCTATGTATATGTCAGAAAATCATTAATCATTCTTGGAGCTTAGTCTCCATGAGGACAGGTGACAACCATCAGCTATGCTTTATTATTCTCCAATATTGTCTGACAAATATTCCCAGTAATCTAGTGAAGTGATGATTTCTTAATAAATAACGCACACTCTTGAAGCTTCCTCAAGATTATTAACCTATATTCACAAGATTTATTGCTTGGAGACAGTTACACTTAAGGGAAAATTAGAAAATGGCAGGTTAGTTGCAGTTTTCGCTTGTTGTAATGGCTTTGTTTTATTTATTATTTCATCAAGTGTTCTTGTGCTACACAATGCGTGCATTTCACAATCCATTATGAGTAAACAAACAAGAACAAACATGACCAAAATTAACTTTTTAACAAGTCTGTGTGTTAACACATGCTTGTTATTTTGATTGTTTACTTATTTATTATCTGGTAAGATCCCTTTGTGTTTGGGATTATTATCTCTAGCTCTGCTATTCATTCTTCTTTGACTTTTTTATTTTGAACATTGTGATGCTGTAGGTGATTACTGTATCAATCTGCTTCAGTTTAATGTGACACTATACTGAGTACATTGTTAAAAAAAAAAAAACTAAACTAAAGACCACCAGTATAATTACCTGCAGTAGACACAATAAAACACATGCTGTGTTAAACTAACAACAATTTCAGACGAATACTTAAACAGACCAGAGCCTGTTGTTGTGACCTTTTCCATAGTCACAATAGTTGTGCAAGACCTTACCTCCCAAGAGATGACAAGCTCATGCCTGCGGCCATTCCCTCCACTCACATTGGCTGGTGCCACTGATGGGACTGTGTGAAACACAAAGGTCAACAATGACTTAATGGAACAAAACGTTTCTTAGTTTGTTGAAAAACTGGTTTGTAACTGTAACTACTGTAACATTTACTAACAACTGTAACTGACTCAATTTCATCCTAAATAACCAAATAATAATGTTCCAGAAATATTGCCCCTGTGTTTGCATATGTAAATATGATGAAGGTTTCAAAGTTGTATCTTAATTTCAGTTCACAGACTGTGTTTAAAGATGGATCACCAGATCTGCATCTGGTTACGGTAATTAGTCTATTAATCAAGCTGAGAAGATAGAACAGAATAAATAAGCCACATCCAAATGACCACTGACCTTCGTAATTATTCCATTTTGTAGATGAGAAGGGAGCAGCTAGTGAGGCAGTGTATGTGATCCAGACTGGATGATTTTTGCTCACCATAAATAGAGCATTCTACAATGTATTTGCTCAGCTCATCAAAGAATGGCTAATTTACCTCAAATGCTAAACTTGTGGAAATTTATGTAAGCTGCTTCTTTTTGACTTTCTCCAAATTAAAATTGATTTTTTTAACAAGGGGAATATAACATGGTCGGATGGCACAAGCTTCCAACAGCAATAAATCATCAGCTGCACAAGTTTGGCTTGAATCTATTAAACAATGATCAGGAATAGCTCAGATGGTTTACCTGCTTCTTTAGTCCGAACTGCTCTGGAAGGTGCACTGGGGTCTCCAGTCCCAATGGCGTTGCTGGCTACTACCCTGAACTCGTATTCAACCCAAGGGTTAAGCTGCACTGCCATGGCCGACTCCATGTCCCCTGTGACTGGCTCAGGGTCTGCAGACATCAGAGTTGTATGTATTTTCAGTAACAAGACCTAAATCTCTTTTGCCCACATGATGTGCAGTGGTGGGTATTTTTTTCTTTTCTATGAGGTCACCTGACTCAATGTAAGGCCTGATTTATGCCTTTGTGTCAGGAGTATAGCATGGCCTACAGCAACTACATGTGTGGGCTCAGGAGTAATGGCATAGGTTACATTCAAGGGTGAAGGGCATCTGGGCCAAATTGTAACTACAAGATATGATTACTGCCAACAGAAAACAACTGAGGTATGATACAGCCCTGCAGGTCTGCAACTGTAAATTAGACAATGACAACTTTCTTAATTTCACAGATGTAACCCTCTAAGCTATTTCAAAGTAATTGGAGTATGATAATAAAAAGACAGAAGTGAAAACCAATTTGGTGACATTTGGAACAATACACAATCTTGTAAAACACTTTTTCAACATAGTTTGTATATAACACTATGTAGCTTTCTCATGCTGTAGTTAAGCCATTCACTATTTTGGGATTTAAATTCAACTATTGACTTTTTTCTCTCCAATTTTACTCTTGAATGCTTTCGCCAAATTCACTGTGGCATATTTTTACACCAGATGGTGAGGGTACAACGATTTTTCTAAAACCAGTGCATTATGCTGTTTTGTTGCTTTTCAGCAGCTTTAGAAAACATTTGAATGCATTATAACTGTAATTACACAGAACAAATCCGTATTCAATCAATTTTTACAGAAAAAATCAAAGACCCACAGTGATGATGAGTAATTATAAATTAGGCTGTGTGGCTGAGATAAATCAGCTCACAATGAATGTATTTTATAAATAATTAGACCAATGAAAACCCACTGGAGTTTTTGTAGTAGTGAAGAAATTAATATTGACTTGATGTAAATCAGTGATGCAAACTAACCAGAGGTCCTCTAATGCAAACTATAGCAACTATGCAGTAGAAAGTGACACAGTAGAGCTTACATTTACATAATATCGTAAGCAGTGTACAATGAGAACACAAGCTGCTCTTCAAACAAAAGCTGATAACTTTGTTGAAGAAGCGCAGCTGAAAAAGCTCAAGGCATTTTGTGCTAATCTTTACAAGTTCAGTTCTAACAAATACATTACAGGTTCCTAATTGTGCTTCATCAAATTAAATATAGTTAAACAGATGTGATGAGAAATAAGTGCAAACAAAGTGATTTATTTATTGGTAAGGATGGATGAACATTACAGCCTAACTCTGTAATTATTACCACATGGCATATTAAGATAGATTAAACACAAAACTGAGCAGGAGCAGGTCCAAAGCTTAAAAGCTGAAACAGAGTAACTGCAAAAAACAAAAGGTTTTTTACACTGTTCTAGCTTTTATTAGTTTTACATCTGATAAATTGCTTGAAATAACAAACAAACTGATAACATTTAATGACACATGGTCAAGTTACTATTAAACATTTTATAAAATGTTTTATTTTTCTAGGGTAAAAAATAACCTTGCTGTAGATGGACATTTTACAATCTCCAAACTTGACTTTGAATAGGATTAAGAATAGGATTCTGTATATGCCTCAAATTAACCTCCTAGATCTAGAGGTTGCTGTTTTCTCCGTATTGATTACCTGTTTTGACGGTTTGCCAGCCTAATGAAAATGGGCTGCGTGCCTGTATATTATAGGCACTGATAGGGCTGTGGTTGTCCAGACCGCGAGTCCAAGACAGGGTTGCTGTTGTGTCTGTAATCTCCTCAACTATAACCACACCAGGGGGCCCAGGAGGACCTGTGGGGAGGGAGACACAGCATTTTAATTACAACATTGAATGAGTCAGCTTCAGGAACAAGATAAGGGATGAGCACAAACAGGCATGCTCTGAGCAGGTCCATATTGTGATACTATTAGACACAGTAATGGATGAGACCATGCAATAATTAGGAGGGATGTGCAACTATGTGCAACTTGTGACAACAATTCATTGTTGTTTTCATTGCACTACCATAGATAACAACAGGACTTGCTAAAATCAACCAGAAGCTTGGCTGACACAGATTTGCTGCCAAGGATTTCACACTGATTAAAGCTTTCTTTTGGGGGGCTTCTGAGGCAGTCTGCCAGTTTTGCTGATCATGACAGTGTGTGAGTTGATCCTGTGTTTCATACAGTTTAACATATGTTTACCTCTTTACTCAGAAGTACATCCAATCTGCAAGTGCAGCAAATGCCTAAGGACTCTAGGGAGAACAGCTGTAAATGAAAAGCTGACAGCTGGTATCTTCAATGAAAACTAATGTAACATGTCTTCAAATAGTGGCCATTCAAAGTTTGCACATTCCAAGGTATTAGCATTTCATTTGTGCTGCAATAGGTGCAACCTCTCTAAAGAATTCTTTATGCTAATGCACACAATCCCATCTGTTCAATTATACCCTCAGGGGACAATGCCTTCTACTACCAACATCAAACACCAAATCAGGCAATATCTTAAAGAGTGATGTTTATTCCTCTTTCATAAACTGTAAATGTATTTCTTTTAGGTTGGTTTACACAGTTCAGGTGTAATAACATTTAAGCATGATGGGCTTAAGCACTCTTCTAAAACATGTTGCATGGACTACAGTCCTCAATAAGTTGGTAACTATCAAAATTGACAGGCTGGAGGATTTGTGGATATCTTAGGCAGGAAAAGTTTATTGACCAACAGTACGGGCAACAGTACGGGCCGGAAACAGTGGACACTCAACACAGTGTGTGTGTGTGTGTGTGTGTGTGTGTGTGTGTGTGTGTGTGTGTGTGTGTGTGTGTGTGTGTGTGTGTGTGTGTGTGTGTGTGAATACATGAGACTATATACTGTAGCATTGTATTGCGTCAAGGTTTACGCCATGCCATTAACATTCATGTCTGGACTAAGAGCACCTGCCCAATCTGAAACACAGGCAAAGACACTTCAGCTAGGAAGACTTCTATATCTCTCACAGGGTGTGATGACCTAAATGAATAGACAGGCCCAACTGAGGTTAAGGACATTTATATAGTAAATATTATAGTAGCTATTAGTAGATATTGATCTAAAAAATCAATTCAACCATTCTGATGTAATATAATAGACTTGCTATAATATTGTTGATGCAAATCTGTATGTTTTTTTTTTGAAAAATCAAGATTTTACAACATAACTTTGGCATCAAGAGATAATACAGACCTGGAGCTAAATGGGCAGTGGTTGCAAAATGTAATTTTCAGCTTGAACAGATATTGCCCGAGAATGGCGTGATCACTTTGCTTATCAAACTTGTTCATGCATATACACTGTCTGTTGGCCACACTTCCAGTGACCTTATAAACACGTATGTCTGCTAGGGGCCAGGAGCAAATCTGACTGATTTTCTAAACTGAGTACAACAGCTGCTAACTGGAGGCTTATTCTGTAGAAACCCAAATGTAAAATTCTTCTATGACTCTCTGTAGTCTGAACATTTGGCCAACAAAGACAGATTCACTGTTGCACAGCAGTGTTGATTCCCGAAACATCCAATACAAACTCACTACAAGAATACATTATTTTACAGGGCAGTGGTTCAGTTCAAGGGGACAGTGAATCAATGTCTGTGTGAAAACTGCGCAATGGTGCACTGATGAATAAACTCACCTCGAACAAGAAGTTCAGCTTCGGCAAACACAGTATCAGCACTAGTCTGGGCTCGGCACCCATACTTCCCAGCATGCTTCAACAGAATGCTCCTAATCATCAGATCCACAGTGGAGGTCTGCTGCAAGGGAAGTGATGTATTAAGAGTGCATAAATGGAAAAGTGAATGTTCCTTTATGTGTCTTAGTGGTTTGTGTGGCTTGAGACACTGTTGTTTAATTCAAGTTCTGCTTCGTGCTAAAATCTTCAGCTATCCATATTTTCTCTGAAATGAGAAATCCCTAAGGCAAAACTTGAAATAATTCAAGGTCTACAGGCAGCTGTTTAGCACTAAACCTGATTAAAATTACAAACCATACATCAGCCTGGAATCAGTCTGCCTGCAAAAGATCACCCCTGCAAGTACTTTGTCTCTACAGCATTCAGAGAAATAGAGGATATACTGGGCCATAAGGAAATTCAAGATTCTCATATGCTAAAAAAAATTGCTACTTTTTCCCCAATAAATAAATTGACACATCAGTTTTTACAGTTTAAACAGGGTTGGACATAGATATTTCACTACTAAAAATGTATTTTTATTATTTAAAGGAGACAGTGGATTTTGTGAATAATATATACCTTTTTTGGCTTAAAATTAAGTTTCCACAGAGATTCATTTAAAGCATTTTATGAGTGCTTTCTAAGGCGCACACAGACAAATAAAAAATAGAACTTGTGTTTCTATTGTTTAAACAAAACAGAACACCTAATAAGCAAATCCAGTCATTATTTTAACCACTTGTATATAGGCAGAGACACAAGGAACACAAGAGTAAATACAATCAAGTGATAATTGTGCTCTTACTTGTGCTCTTACTGTTTGGATGTACTCAAAGTGGCCACCATCTTGCTGAAAGTTGATGGGCCTTTGGTTAAAGAACCACTGGAAAGCCACATCCAACGATGTGTCATGGGTTGCCTTGCAGCTCAGCACCACACTTTCTCCCACAGTCACTTCCACTCTGCTCGGGCTGAGCTCCACACGCATGGCCTCTGGAAGCACAAAGCTGCTGCACTGTCACCCCAGGCTAACCAAAAACTTGTGTTATGCAGCCGCATTACGATTGAAGACAACCTGCTTTGTAGCACTCACCTTTGTCTGATAAATATCCAGTTTTACTCTAGAGCAGACTGTGTATACCTAGGAGATATGCCTTTATCCTGTTAAAGTGTGTCCTTGTAATATGATTCTTGAGTGTGAGAGCCTTTGTACCCGGTTGAGTAAGCACAATAAATTTCCTGGCGCCCAAGCAAAGGTGGGAGGTAAAAATGACATTGGGGACTATTTACTGGTGGCTGACTTGTGCTAATTTGGCAGAAAATAAAGGCCTCCAGGGCATCACTTACCTTTTACCCACAACATGGCAGTCATTTCTGCCGAGCCCAACTGGTTCTCTGCCCGGCACACGTAGTTGCCCTCGTCCGCTCGACTGGAGTTAACAATCCTCAGAGTGTTGTTCCGCAACAACATAATCCTGTAAGAAAAGACGCCAAAATCAATACTGGTATGAGAAACAAATTCACATTTAAACAGTTGCAAGTTGAGTAGTGGATTATATATTTGTGGGCTTAGAAGAATACTGATATTCACTGGAGACATGATGTTACATATGTTACTAGATAAACTTATTTTACCTGTATTGAAATGCAAGCTATCTAACGATAAAGTGTAATAATGAGCCTGTGATCCTCAGTGTGGTGTCTAATACTGAGCCATTAACCAGAGCAACATACTTCTCCAGAACACAAGGTACCATTTTCCAACATGAAAATAATTTGTTTCTTGAGTAATATTGTCATAAGGCTGCAAACATACTGCATTATTCCTCAAAATGAAACCATCAGTCCTAACAAAACCTGCATACTGCTGCACTGAAAGACTCTAAAGCAAACACTGCCAAACTAAGATGAGTATATCAGTCAGCTGTCCCCGGGGAAAAACACGCGTTATAGAGAGGCAAATAAAGACTAGCACTCTGATAAACACCACACTGCAGTCACAAAAAGCTTCTTATACACTACATGGACACTTCTGGTTTTCAAATTATCTGTGGCTTGCCAATAAGAACTGAAATGAAGAGCTTTGCATCAAACCATAAATAATGTCATTGTATCCAACAGTGAGTGTGAAGGAATAAAGTAGTGTATTAAGTCTTAAAGCCATATGTTTCAATATCACTGTTAACAAATATGAATGTTTAGCCTTTTCTTAATTACGAAATCAATCTCACAGTGACATGGTATGTGAGGCATTTCTATCCTTTAATTTAATTCCTATTTTAAAACACCGGGCTCTTTTATCTTTGGTAAAATTATGAAAAAAAGAAAGAAGGAAACAAACAAACAAAAAAAAACACTGCAGCTAGGAGACATTTTTTTCAAATAAGAAGCAAATTCACAAGTGACAAGGACACTGAAGCACAAAGGACAGGATGATGTTGGCAATTCACAACATGCAAATTCATTCAAGCTCATAATTTAAAAGAAATATTGGACAATCCCGGCATCCTAAAGTGCTTCACAGCATTCTTTCATCAGAGGTGACATCAAAGTCATCAGACATTTAGAAAATCATTATTTGTATTTGAAATAACAAAGAATGCTTTAGTCAAATCTGCTCCATTTTTGAAAATAGACAAATTATAGACTTAGTGTTTAACTGTCAAATAAAGTGTCTGGCACTTCCTTTTAGACTAATGGGATTAATACTTTCTATTTAGGAGACAAAAGCCCTGAACATTAGCAGAAATCCATGTTAATTACAAACCTCCATTAAGTCAGCACAGCTGTCAATAGCAGATAAACGTGAAGCCGCTTCGATTCCACCTCTGTTCTTCTAAGAATAGAACGTCTCTCTTCCTATTACTCTTTACTACAGGTAGTGTCAGAAAATCCTTGCAGGAGTCACCCTGACCGAAACCTGAAAACCTTCTGCTCTTCTTGTCTTTTCTAGCCTTTTCAGATAAAAATCAGTTGTATTTTTTCCTTCAGTTCAGTGCAGTGTCTTATCCAGTTGATTAATTCACGTCACTCCACAAGACATTTTGGGTCATTAAATATCTCCACAGAGGTACTGGTACGGATTAATCAACTACTCTGCCAAACTCTTGGGGGCATTTTATGTTCCTTTAAGGCAAGACTTTATCTTTGGCCAGATAAAAACTAGATCAAGCTGTTCAAACAGGTATGAATCTCCCTGTGGGGTATGCCAACAACACAGAAAAATAGATTTGCAAGGCTTTGACAAATACCTCAAAGCTTTATCAGATCTAGACAAGCAAGGGTCATTAATCACCATTTTAGGGCAACGCAGCCACTAACCTATTCCCATCCATCAGCTCTACTGAAGCCAGTACAACTCCAGGATTAGCTCAGAAAATCATACTACTTTTAACAGAATAACTTTTACACATGCAACATGGAATAAAATATCAAATTAGAAAGCCAAACAAATACCAGACGTTTATTTCCACCTGTTAAGAGGTGTCAACACAATTTGTTTGGAACAACAACACTGTGATTATCAACCGTCTGCCCTCAATGCCAAGCTGTTTAACAGGCCGCTAAATCTTGGCTGATAAACAAAGGTCCTGTTCCCTTGCACCAAACTCGAGCTGCTCGGCAGTGACTGATAATTCCAGTGGTGTCGCTCAGTTTGATTGATGCACCCTGGGCCTGCTCATCCGCCTTTCGGTGCAGAAGAGAGATGTTTCTCATAAAAGATGATGCATCAAACTGCATGTGAATTCTAAATGCAATTGTTCGCTTGAAACTGTCAGCGTCCCTGAAAGGAGGTGCGGCTGAGGCTAAGTCTCCAGAGCTTTGCCAGAAGCTGCAGTGTTTTTACTTTAGCACTGACACTTAATTTCAGTTACAGTAATGAAACTGTGATGTGTTACAGCTAGACATACACTAGGGCAGAGTGGGATGGTGCAGCACTCACAGTTTAAAATATAACACAAGACTGACTTCTTTCATGACTTTTAAAATGACTTTACACAACACAATATACCATGGAGCTAATATTACCAGTGAGGACATAATCTAAAATGGATGTACTGAAAAAAAGCTTGCTGTGTGGACCCAGGTGCATTCAAAACTACTGCATCATTGAAATGTCCTTGAGCAGATCTGGCCAGCTGTAAGTATGTTTCCAATTGCAGTTTAATTTTAAAATAAACATAGTGAATGATGCACTGAAAAGCTATTACCTAAAATAGTAAGTGCAGTATTGAAGTACCTTTTATTTGGCTGGATTCTTCTGTCTCCTCTTCTCCAGGTTATCCGGGGTTTGGGTGGACGCTTTTGGTTTGCATTCTAGCAACACGTCTTTTCCCAGTGTGGCAATAATATGAATTGGATTAGGGACAAAGACCGGAGCTGATGCTGTGGAAGAAAAAAAGACAAGTAAATTATCATTCTATTCTAATCTATTCATTTACAAAAAAAATAATAAATACATTTGATGTTACAATTATCAACCTAATGTAATTCTGATATTAATGTGGACATTTTAAATATACCTCTCTAGCTTTTAAAATTCAATCCATTTAAAACTACTTCCACCCTTCCAGTAGTGGCCTTTTAAAGTAATTATTAGCAGTTTGCTGGAGGGTTAAAATAACACATCATGACTCACAACAATGTTGAGTCACAATACTCATTTATTTGAAGGCAACACCTTGCATTTTAGTAAATAAAATATTATGAGTGGCTACTATATTGTGCAAACAAAATAGACATATTTAGTCATTTCTTTATTTCAAATGAATAATGGAAACCTATTGTAATTACCTTGAGCTAACATAAACAGTACTGTACTGCGACAGATTCTTTAATGAGACTGGATTCAACCCACATTTCAATGTTGCCTGATATTACAAATATAAATAAATAAGAACAACCTTTAACAATTACAGCATTTTAAATATATAAATGTCAACATTAATGGCTTAATGAAAGCCTAAGGGACTGAAGATGACATTGTGGTAGGAATTCAGCTGTGTTACACATCAAGGCCATCCACAAGCTGCAAGGCAGTGTCAGGAGTGATTATTCAAATTCTGAATGATGTTTTATAGGTGACATTACACACAATGACAATTCAATCCCATGTGTAGCTACAGGCTGACCTCTCTCCCTGCAACACTTGTGTCTCTGAGCCTGAGTGCTTGCCTGAGTGGCAGAGGTCCCTCTAGACATGAAAAGGATCGGAAAACAGAGCAGTTGCTGTGTGTATTTGTTTTAATCAAAACAGGAGCAAGCCTGAAGCTGGTGGCAGCAGTAGTCTTATTGCTGCACCCGCGACCCTCCCAGTGGAGCTGGATCTGGGACAAGATCACAAACATGAGGGCAGTCGCTGCCCCATGTAGCCTCCAGTGATCGCTCATCTGCGGGCGCTTATTATCCATGTAATCTCTCCTGATAGTGTTTGCTTGTGGACATCTCTACAGAGCACAGGTCACAGAGAAAAGATGTCTGGGGGGTATAGTTATGAAAACATTCATCACCACTTTTCAAACACCATCAGTGCGACTCTTACTCTTCACACAGCCTAGATAAAGCTTATTAAAGTCTTCCTAGGTTGTCAACAGACACATGCCTTGAACAAGTCATACTTTGGTATAACATTTTATAGATCTTCTATAGAGGACTTTTGCAATAAGAATTTTCCAAATGCCACAGATTCCCCTTCAAAAAAGGGCATGCCATACAGACAGTAAATCAAACTGTCCCTTCGGGAAAAATGAAAGGGGAATGGGTGTCACCAGCTGTGTCCCAGTACCAGAGATGACAAGGAGAAAATAGTCCATCAACATAGAACAGAGGAAAGCTATTCAGTATGACCGCTAAGTTTTTACCCTGAAGCCTTAAGTCTGAAGTGCACTGTTTCCTTGGCTTTTAATGTCTCAAGTTCAAGGGAAACGTGTCCCATAATTCACTATGTGTAGATAAAAAGTTCTTATTCATTGGCTGCACCGCAGAAGACTTTAAATTCAGATAACAAAGATTTCATTGTAAATTAGGATTTTTTATTAAGTACTTTTTAAAAAAAGCCTTGATTTTATATATTGCCACTTGCATAAAGCGTTTCAATTACTTCCGTCATCTTTGTTTATTCTACATTAATAGTTTGATGACATCTGAATACCCATTACTCCAAGTTTCATTCAAAAGATACATTTCAATTATTTGCAGAAAAGTGTGCAATTAACCCTTTGCCAATTGACAGTGTTAATTTTCTATTTAGCAATGTTTACTTTTACAATTTTTTGTAATTTTAGCTTCTGGTTAAATAATAAGTAATAATAACTGCTAATATCAGAATGAAGGCTTGCTTTCTTTAATAAAGGATACTTTGGTGAGCTTTGTGCTTCAATGACAAATCATAGAGATAAAGACTATAACAGAGTCATTAAATTTCTTCACCAGCAATGTCCCACTTCTAGTGTTTGCTTCCTACATCTAAAGCTACAAGTCATTTTTTCACAATGATGTGGTATTCTAGACTGGGCTCAGCTTGATATGTGCAGACATGTCTCTGAATATAAGGGTCCTTCTTTTATTCATGCCGTCCCCTGGCTGGGTTAAATCAGGGACCATTGATTGGCAATCAGCACATCTCACAGTTCAACGTTCCTCGCTTGCATTTCAATCTCCTTCACCTATCATCCCCGGCCTTATTCAGATGCCAATACTCACTCCGCAATTTTATACATCACACAGCTTCAAAATCTGTGCTAAGCAAGAGGGACGAGTTACATCATAAAATTATATGTTTTTAATACCTTTCTTGTGTCAAATTTAAAATACAGCCAAAGATATACTACCTAAAATCTTAAGTTCACCACTGGAATAGATGGCACCATATTTATTTTCAGCAATGCACTGGTACATTCCTGAATCCATCTGCTGTACTCGATGAATAGTTAGTTCTCCGTTCACGGTTTCTATTCGAGTCTGTAACGGAAAAAATATATAAGCAATGTCAGACAAGAATCTAGATATATGGTACAATATGTTAATGCTACACACAGACATCATGTGGTTACACAGGGAAAATTCAGATGCTTTATGGTCCAATCACCAGAAGAACTAATGCAGTAGCACAGTGGGTACCTGGGATGTCAAGGGCAGCCCATTAAAAAGCCAGCGATAGGTGGGCCGGGGCCTCCCCGTGGCCTTGCACTCCCACTGGAGTTTCTCTCCGCTATCCATCTGAGTATCATTAATCATTCTGACCCATTGAGGGAGGGCTGAGAAAAAAGACGAAGACTTAAGAATAAGTAATATATACTTCAACACTTGAGGCTCAAAAGAAAATAGAACAAAAATATACAATGACTTGCCAGTGCAACACAAGATTTTCTTTAGGACAACCTGCATGGATGGCCTATGGCTTAGAAAGTGGTCCAACCTTAGTGGCAACTAAACAAGAAGGACTTTTCATTTGTGCAATATTGTGGCTTGCACAGCATATGTGAGATCTCTCCAAATCAGCAGAATGTAATAATCCTTATATTTTATCTGTAACTCTTTAAATGACACTGATAACTATTGTGACAAACAGGAGACAATCCTGTGACAGAGGTGCTTTCCCCAGTAACACTATCCATGTTTGGCTCTATTTGCATAATGCACCTTTGTACAATAGCTCTTTTGTGGGCTTTGATTGAATGTCTATGGTCATAGAGGTCCCTCTCACAGTACAGGTTCAGCTGACCTGAGTAAATTACATTTAGCGTGAGGCTGCTACAAATTAGGATCCCTCTTCTCCTAGTGATGTCAACAGAATAGAGGTTGCCAAGAAGAGCAGAGCTTTGGAAATGTGTCCCACCAAGGTTGAGGCAGTCCATTATCTTGGTCCTGTGCTCAGGCAGAGAGGAATGGAGGGCACTAATCCTCAAGAAAATTGAATGACCACGAGCAAAAGCAATAATTTCAAGGTGACTAGTACCAAACCTTAAGTTAAAACATGGCTCTAATTTAAAACATCCAGTACAGCTTGTTTGTGCAAAATGCCTAAGAATTGCAATGTAAAATGCACAGCAAATATAACCACTACTTCCGCATCTAAAGCTGAGAAGACAAACTGAACACTACTAGAGGAGAGGTGCTCATTTACGTACTAAATTAATTTTCTTTCTTTTTTCTGTGGGATCAAATTTAAATCTAGGAAGTTAGAATGAAATACAGCTATTTAAACAATTCTGATCTCTATTTCAGGCACTGTTAGGCATTGTAGTAAACAATATTCAATATGCTTACAATTGTTTTTAACCATTGTTCAAAAGTATAATTCTTTGTAAACAGTCTTCTTAAAAGTTGATTTGGCAAAAAAGTATATAAAACGTAGACTCACTGTAGACCTGCAGATGACCTTTGAATGCAGTGCCTCCTCTTGGATTCTCTGCTTTGCATTCATATGTTCCTGAGTCATCCAGCTGGATGTTGGGAATCTCTAGGATGGCTTGGGACTTCCTTAGTCTAGCTTTTTTGGGGATGTTGCCATTTATCTTTCTCCACGTAATAGTTGGCACTGGACTACAAGAAAGAAAAGTGATCA
Organism: Perccottus glenii; assembly: GCA_024416835.2. Taxonomy (NCBI): domain Eukaryota; kingdom Metazoa; phylum Chordata; class Actinopteri; order Gobiiformes; family Odontobutidae; genus Perccottus; species Perccottus glenii. The sequence goes on from CM044550.2 coordinate 14,009,114, forward strand.
ATCATGGACATGGACTATATTCTGTGATGACAAAACAAATACTCCACTGACAATGATATTAATCTCGCTTTTTCAGTGAATGCATATAAACTCACTGACCTTTTGCTCAATCAAGTATATTTATAGCAATGCTAATGACCAACACAAGGTGATATTACATAGCTGGTTTTGAAGGACATAGCCAATATTATTCAGGTTATTTCTACAGCCAGAGAGATTCTTATGGTTAGTGTTTGACTAACATCTATACATGTTTATTCATGGGCTATACTATAGCTATTGACAATAGATGGCTTTCACAGGCAGACCAAGAGGGTGTTACTATACTATCAGTGCTGCTCTTGTATGACAAGTAGATTTGACGGCTGTGTGAACGATGGAAATGTGACACCGTACAAACCTCCAGTGAACCCATCAATCATTCTGCTGAGATGAAAATGTTACATCCCTAAGCTTTTTTTTTATTTCTTCTAAATTCACAAGGACACTCAAGCGCTCTTGACTGAAATGGTCTCAAATTAGGATTCAAAGCATGTTTTCTATTAAACAAAGAAACACAAGTGTTGTTATTCGATTTGGGTCACTTATGTTTTAGACTAGAGGAGATTTACTCTGACTTTGTATTTTTCAAGTAACTATTTACAAATCACAGAATGTTCACAGACATTTTTAGGGACACTAATTATTAATTTTCTTAAATTATTATTTTTATTTTTTCATGCCTTGTCTTTTCTTAAATAAAATGTATTTTTTTTTTTTTTGCCAAATATTGCTTTGCAAAAAAATATGATTATGATTGGAGGACTGTTGAGTCTGCATGGTGTGTCTGTGCTACAGTGGGTGCTCCAGCTTCCATGTATGCATAGGTGAATTGTAAAATTGTCCGTATTGAATTAATGTGATGTGCATGTCTGTCTATGTCTGTTAAAGTGGTATGTTGTCTGTGTCAGCCCTGTCATTAACTGCCAATGGTGCAGGGTCTGAGCACCTGCAACAGGCTTCAGCCCCCTGTAACACGTAACAGGACCTCTATAAATGTCCCATTCCCAAGCAGTAGAAAATGAATAAATTCTAGAATGTATAAAATTATTATAGTTGGAAAATAATGTGGAAAATTTGAACTAAATGTCAAATATGACAAAACATTGTTGAATTGTTTGTCTTTTTACATTCTTTTTACAGATAATATTAAAAATGCCACATCTATCTTTTTTATTTATTTTTAGGTCAGCGTACATTAAGCCAAAGCAGAGATGCTTGTACCAGACTATAGCAGCCGTAGTCCTACATTGTACATGCTTTTTGTGGTAGAGGAAACAGGAGAACACCTACACACGGGGAGAACATGCAAACTCCACACATAAAAGGCCCTACCCTGGACGGGAATCGAACCCAAGAACTTCTCGCTAACCACTGCGTTTCAAAGTTATATACCTAACCAAAAAGCAGTAAGTCTTTACTTTGTGTAGAATGCATTGTTTTTAATTAGCTAAAGTAAGATATAGCAGTACAAACCAGTGAGGGCTCACACTATCCAACCATTCAATGTTTGTGTTGTAATTATTATTAAAATCCTTTTAGAGTCTAGTGTTAAAGGGTTTATAAAATGTTTAAGGTATTAAATTTAAAAATATGATGAAGATTACAGAGCTAAAGTTTCTGTCAGTTAAAAATACAGTATTAGCCCTCGCCTAACTTACAGCTATAATCTTATCTTATCTTATCTTTATGACATTTTGTAACATCAAACACAACTTCCCACAAACAAAACACACCAAACTGAATCAATTGAACTTAATAGCTGAAGTGATTTTTTTTATAGTATTGATGTGTAACTTTGCTCATGACCTTTAATCCAAATAAATTCTTAACCTGCAGCGGAACACAGTAAATCTTTAGGGACCATGGAAAGCTCGAAAATGAGTTTGACTCTTCCTGAGTGTGTGGCAAAATTCAACTTTGGAGACAGAATAATGAGCCCTCAGCTTGTACTGTACATGTTCTGAGACTGGGTCCAGGAAAAGAGGAAAGGCTTGACACACTTTGGATTTGAGACATTCTGCTGTCAGTTTCTTTGTGTATAAGCTTGGGGCATAACCTAGAAAACTCTTAGGTCATGACATTGTACTCTATGTATACGGCACACTTTTTATTAAACACTAGTTTTATGTACGATGTAGATTTCAATTTAAAAAGAGCCCAAAGGCAGCAAATGTAGATTATGCTTCTTAATTACCATTCCACACAATTGCTATGCCCTCATCTGCACTTCTTCTATAACAAGGTTCAACATGTTCAATGAGTTTTCTTCATTATAATGTCTTAAGTGCTCTGTTTAGTCAAACTCACTTCTACTGCTGGTTATACTTATAATAAAATATAGAATTACATACAAACTATATAAACGAGTAAAAAATTATTTTTATTTAATTTGATTTAATTTGACAAAAATGTTACCAGGTTTCCATTGTCTGCTTTTATCATCATGTTGTAGTGTTCATTCATGAATTAATACCTAATAAATTTTATATTACTTAATATAAAGTACCATGAGGACACAACTTAAATAACAATACCATGCATATAAAATGTGTTTGTGGTATTTAGTGTAAATATGCCAGGCTCAGTAAAACTTAGTGATATTATTTTTTTTAACTGACCCCCTTCAGGAAAATAAAACTCTTCAGCTATTTTTGGATGAAAGCAACCCAACACAGGTCACATATTACAAGTGGAAATGAGTGGGAGACTGGTCATTGGATTTGGAAGGATTTAGGGACTACACTACACTTTAAAAATAGCTTTTAAATTGTAATAGAGAATGTAGTAGTTTAGTATATGTGAACATTTTGGTAAACAAAAGCCAGACACACACCAATGGCAAAAAAGATGTGATCAAGAATAATTAAAAAGTAAAAGCTATGGATGGTATGTGCTTTGCCGTGACTGTAGGTTTGAAGAGCCTCTCACTCCAATTGTGGTCAGAATAATGTTTGATTAAACCTTTGAAAATGGCTTGAGCTCATATAAAAAGACCACCTGGATTGCTTGTAACACTAATTATTGTGTTGCATGTGTGCAAAACATTTAAGGCTATTTGTCTAATTTACCTGAGACTTGACAAAAAGCCGCAGCTCTAGTTAATATCACAAAAGGCTCTCATACACTCATTCATTCTGCCCTGCTGTAACCTATGATGCCGTCATACATATTGATCAAGGGGAGAACAAACCCCATTTTAACTTAATTTTCAGTGTTACATAAAGAGTGGCATCTCTTAATAAGGTGCATTGATAAATCATTCATCTCTTTGTAAAAGGGTAAAGCACTAGGATTACTGTCTGACTGAAAGCCATCACATACCAATTACTTGACTGAGGAAGCACAAGGCAAGGACTAACATTGTTTGGCTGTCCTACAAGCATCAAAAAACACTTCTTACTGTAATAGGAGGAACTAAAGCAGAAGAGATTGTAATGCACTGTCTATATACTTAGGAAATGACTCTGCATAATGTGGGTAATTAATTAAAATCAGGTAAACAATTATGAGGTCTGTAGTCAGCTGCAGATTAGAGCCTGATTGTACTTTTGTTTTAGCAGTGAATAATTCATGCAGAATAATCAAAAATAAAATTAATTTGAGATGATAAAAGAGCTTGTGTAAGGAGTATTTGTTGACAACACTTCATCCTACTGCGGAGAGGAAAAAACATACTTTTGCTAAAAGTATCTGCCCTGTTGTGCCTCCTGGGCCTGTTGAGTGAAGATTAATTTGGTGCTTATACATAAAATGACATTGTACATAACATCATTGCAAGAAATGTTAAAATGATTATAAAAAGTTACATATAAAAAAACTCAAAAATCAAACCAGAGCTGTGGAAATAATGTATTTGACTTTGGTCTCAGTGGACAGTGTGTTTTCCCTCCTGGCAGACAGCTATTGCCACTTTCTTTTTTCATAGACATAACCTTTACTTTCTTCATTCATAACAGTCCCTGAAAGCACCCAGGAAACACAGATACATTAGGGCTCTCAATTATAAGAACACATGGGTCCCTAGGGCTGAATTCCCCATTTAGTCTGCCTCACTATGCACTAACATGCCATCTAACAGGAGAGCTACAGCGCAGCACTCTCCTACACTCACTTAACATCCTGCCTCAAGACAAGATATCCCTGCTGCCCATTCAGGTAATGGAATAACATCATTTAAAGGATAAGGATCTTATCAAATTAAAGCAACAGTAGGCTGCAGTTTACTTTGGATTTGGATATTAGAATGGCGCTGTGTTAATAATCACAAGCTACAGTATATATTTTGTTTTAATGCATTTACTTACTTTCCCAGAGCAAAGCATTCCAGTCTGACAGTAACTCCTTTGGATGCAAGAACAGATGTGGGAAAGTGCACTTCAATTTTGGGCTCGTATTCACCCATGACACCTAGAAAAGGTTAAGAGAGAAGAATTGCAGATATTAGAACCATGCAGACTGAAACTGCTGCTAAAACCACATTTGCAGTCATTTCTATGTCTTCTACACAGAGCCTGAGAATTGTCAATTAAAAATAATGGCCTTCTTCGTAATGGCCCAGTGTCTTTACAAGTAACAAGAATATAACAAATGCAAACCTACTTTACATTCTTATGGCAACTGTTTACAAATCATTACAGCATGGACAGAAAACACAACAAAATATTAAACAAAACATACACAATGAGAGAATTAAGAATCATTTGTTAACATACATAGATAGTAAAACAAGTCTGCCATTTTGCACCATTATGCTACTTATAGAGCAACAAAATACACGGCAAAGCTGTCACTGTGAAATTATCATATCCATACCATTAGTTTTATCCCATACACTGTAATCATGATATAATATTTCACATGTCAGGTGATATGCTGTGTCCAATTAAATGGAGCCTTAAATTGGAACATGACCAACACCAAGGTTGGTAGCAGTTTTGATCACAAAACGCAAGTGCCCAGTTTTATTTCAAGTAAAAGATTTTTTAAAAAGACTAATGCTCAAAAAGGAAATTAAAATACTCAAGTCAATGTAACATTCAACAAACATATTGCATACTGTTTTGAATTTCCCTAGTATTTTACAAGTTTCCACAAATATACAATAAAAGGCGTGGGTCATGTGAATAATCTCTCTATTACTAGCCCAACTCAAATCATTTATGTCCAGTAATTTCTTTAACCAGTGAGCATTGACCATATGTATGTAATATGCTGTGCTAAAATATATTCATAGTCAATTGTGTATATTTATCCTAAATCATATAATTATATCACATAACTAAAGTGATGTTTTTCCAATTTTCTAGGCCTATTGCAAGGTCTTAGAATAAATACAGTGCATTTTTGCAGTGTACAGGTGCACATTATACACACCATCTGGAACATCTTTCCAATATCTACTATCATTTCACAAGTGAATAGTTGGAAACAGGTCAAAAATAGAACAGCAAACCTCTGAAACCTCCTTAAAATTCAATTAGAAAGACTAATTCTGAAGAGGCAGCATACAACCCACATGCAACACCACACAAAAGGTAAAATGGTAAAGGCTATGATGCAAGAGGACATCCCATTAAGATGATTTAGTTACTATGACAACAAAGATAAGTACTGTCCTGTCGTCGAGAATTAGCAAACCCCTTTACAATTTGCAAACACATGCGAAGGACAAAAGTGATAGTGCGTTATCTGTCTTGCTAAGTGCCACTATGACTAACACCTCCGCTGTAAGTTGCAGCCAGAGGACATGGCTTCTTTGTTTATTCATCTGTATGTTAAGGCAGCCATTAATATCCATTTGCCAGGATGATGTGTCACATGGCATAGAGTAAATCTGGAACAGAAAAGAAAAACACCTTCATCTGGGATCTAATTACTATTATCCATCTTATTATACAAAGGTTTGTGCTATGAATATTACATGAGTCTTTCAGCGTGTTACAGAGGAATATTAAATACAAAACCAAATCATTTTATGCTAGAACCACAGATGGACACATTGCCAAGTATCGGACAAAATGCAGCAACATACATGAGTCAGAAAAATGACCGACATGACATTTGTAAAACCATAATTACACCACCTACGTGTCGTGTAGCGGACACTTTTTATGTTACAAAATGAATGCTGCCAAGACAGACTAGGCTTTTTGAATTGTGGCCAACTATGTATGGACAAAAATGTTTTATGATATTTGTTCCAAAGAACTTTTCAATTTCAATCTCATTCTCAACATTTATGGCTCCAAAGCAGCCCTTCATGTAATGAATTTGCAATATTTCAATGGCTCGTGTCAAAGTATATTCCATATCATATTCAGTCTCAGTGAATAGTGATATAATTTATTTATAATACCTGGGCTCTAAAAAATAAAAGATAAAAATCAAATGTGTGGTTTTATTTATTTATTAATCATAGAAAAGCATTATAACTAGTAAAATATAAAGGTATTAAACAATAAACACGATGACACACAACTAACAGCACTTAATGCATGCATATAAAAGTGCTAACTGCTCTTAATTGTAACCAGACTGCACCTCCTTCTTAAAATGATTGCTCTGTGTTCGAAAAAAAAAGTGTCTGCTAAAAATGACTAAATGTAATGCACAAGATAATCTCTGGTAGTTTTACTTTACTTTACATTAACACTGTTTAATGGCAGCCGAATAGTGTACATTACATTGTCTAATAAAAATATATGCTGACATTCCATATGGCTATAGACTAAAGGTCTTTTATGATTTAGAGTGTTTCACAGAAAACATGACCCTTGCAGATGACATGTGTCAGCAAATATTATGTTCAATTGACATCACCGTCAATACACAAAGGGAAAATGTTTTATGACACTGCAGTCTACTGGATAGCTTTACATGATTACTATTGATTTACAAAAAGCTAAAATTATTTCCTACATTGTGTACATGGATAGGTTAAATAATTACGATTACTGCACATTTTTAAGACTTCATATATACTGTAAATAAAAAAATCCTAAAAAAAATCTTTAGATTAAAATTTCTTTACTAATATTATTTTATTTTATACCCCTGCTGTTCTCAAGGTGGACTGTGAATGTACGATCAATGGCGTCCAGCCACAGAGAATGGAGCGCAGATGCTTGTTTTGATTAAAGGAGTCAAGGTTTGAGCTGCCAATGGTGAACCTCACACAGATCAGGCTTGCACTGTCTACTGTGTAATAATCGCTTAGTTTTAACTGAGGCACAGATTGTGCTCGCTGATTGGTCTGACTCCAAAGACTGAGGACGCACTCACTACAGGGACATTTGGGTGTATGCTGTGAGGTGTGCCAATGCAATTTTTGTCAATTTAGATCCAAATTCACAATGTAGTAGGCTGCCGCCGAACAGAGTTTGTGATGCCAAGACATTCTTTGGCATAATGGACCTGCAGCTGTAGGGATCTGATTTGGCCAAGTGTTGTGGGTGGGAAAAGTACACAGAAGATGGTTGCATTGTGCACTAAGTCCTCTAAGACCAATTTAGAGACAAAAAAACAAATTTATGTCATATTTAACTTTCCAAATAATGCATTCTAGGTTCATTACAAAACATAAGTCAGGGTAGTATCAAGTCTATACTCCAGTGAATAATTTGAAGGGACATATAGTGTTAACATTTCAGTAAACATTTCTCAACATCTTCCCGAGCAGCCATTATCACTATTACACAAGCATAGATGTGATAGAAATACTCAAGGTTTCTCCTGGAGTTGGCTATAAAATAATTGCAAAAAACATTATTTTATTATTTTTAAGTAGCATCATTGTAGATTTATTTATTAAACAGAAACCTTAACTATATACACAACAAAACGGACCAAAAACATTTCATATTGTGATCTATAGGGATGTTTGTTCATTCAACATTTATATAAAAACTTTACAAATTAGCAAGTTTTTTAACCACTGATAAAGGTAAATGTTATTATTTGCTTGGCTAGTTATTTTGGTGAAATACCAGATGGTGTTGGAGTAGTAAGAACTGGTGAGTGTAAAACATACTTGTAGACGCCCACTGTTGGATCGACTAAAAACACATTAAAGTTTGACCTTAACTGCTGCCCTCCGCCTGTTGAAAGCTAATTGTGTAATCTTAATTCTACAAATTGCACCCTTTAACAAAGGCAACAATCCATGTTACCATGGTTATGCGCTAAGTGTTACATATGTCTCTGAGGGCCACTTCATGCAAGGTTATGCTAATACAGAGGAAGAGTCTTGCTGGAGGTGCATTTGTGGTGCAGCTTTTGGAACAAAACATGCTTCCTTTCACAGTTTCACAAGGGAGGCAGTCTGAAGGCTTGTTTGAAACCTTGACAATGACAGGCACCTGTGTGAAGTGATGGACGTTTGTCGTTGTAATCGGTCAGAAAATAGCCTGTAGGTGATATTCACACCTGAATCTCACAAACAGCTCCACATTATTGCTCCTGAGAGGCTAGTATAGAAGAGTAAAATCCCTTCCACAGTGAGGGCCATTGATTCAGTTAATTTTATGCTGGAAAATGATTTCCCTGATGACCAGTATCACCAAAGCACATTGTGAACAAAGAAGGTTCCCCACACTAATGTTAAAGCATTTCTCACTACTTATGGTGTGTATAGAATTCATAACAAAAGGCTTCCACAGTGCTTCTGTTTAGTTGTTGTCTGTGGAAAGCAGAGTCTATCCCAAATCTGATCTGAACACCTTATGACAAACAGTAAGCAAAGAATAAAATGTAAAAAATAAAGCCAGGCAATTGTATGTGAGATACTATAAGCAGTGGCAGCTTACCATCAGTTTTTAGTGTTAGAGGTGTTGGTGGGCTGAGGACCCTTGTATTTGTCACTGGGTTTTTCACCAAACAGATGTAACTTCCCACGTCAGAGGGTTGCACCTTTGAGATGTACAGATTTCCTGTGTCCTGGGAAATGAAGCGGCGACTGTCCTCAGCCACAAATGAAGGAAACTCATTAAAAACCCAGCTGTAGATGATCTCTGAAAGAGCACAGAGAGGAAACAGATGTGCAATGCATTTTTATGCCTTTGACTTTTCAAGTTAATTCAAAGTTTTACACAGATGGTGATTGCTACAGCATGCAGCATATATGTATAATAAAACTTTAAACTGATTGATGTATAAGTGTTTGTTGAGACAGTTGTAGCATGATGTTAAAATAAAAATACTAACCACCAACAGGAATAAGTATTCAGCCAATTCACAAGATTTGTAATAATTGTCTGATTCTGCATAACTTGATAAATGTTTTGAGAAGTCTTCTGAAGATGAAAAAAAATAACTTTTTAAAAACATTTAACAGACCTTACTGACATCATTGGCTGCAAATCTATTTTAAATACTACTGATAACATCAAAGAGTGAAACTTGGCCCTTGTTTGCAAATATGTAGTTAAGGTTGGTAATTAAAAGGGTTTAATAGGTCAAAAATATTGTTTTATTATAGAAATTATACAGTGTGAAGTCCTATTTCTGAAAGTGAACCTAAACAAAAAAACTGTTTACTGTTAAACTTTTACTATACTATACATTCTGCTTTGCTACAGCAATAAACTAAGCTCCTAACTTTGGGGATGAAATCATTAGTGTTGTATTTCTACCTAGATATATTAATAAAATTATTAGATTAAAAAAAACAAAAAAAAAACATGGGTAAATCTGTAAAGTGATCAGTCCCAGAGACTATGTAAAATGAACTGAATAAAACATTTAAAAAGTTATAAAATAATAAAACAGTAATAACAAAGACATCAATTTGATTATATTTTCCAAGGGTATTCATTATTATGTGTCATAAAACTAAAACAGTGAGATGCACAAAAAACTGATCACAAAGCTATGAAATAGAATCTAATACACTCTCCACATCTCAGTGACTCCAAATTAAATTCAGTCTAACCTATCCAATTTGAGCAGCATTTTAATGTCTTAGCAACCTCCCACAAGCCATATATTGCAAACAGTGTTTAACACTCCTTATACAGTCCAATACGAGTTTCAGTTGTGACACGCTATAAGTCACCAAAGCATTCATCACCACAGCCCAGTATATGGCTGTGATATTCCATAAAGTGATTGGAGTAGGTGCAGAGGATCATTTTTTACATTAAGTCAGAACTGAGGGGGTTACATACCTGTGTTAGTATATGAGCTTCTTAAAGCATGCAAACAAACAGCAGCTGTATAACAAGAGTAATGGCACCCACAAAATAGTTTTTAAAGTGATGTTTGTTTTTAGGTCTTTTGATTGAGTGGTTAGCGCTCCTGTCTCACAGAAAGAAGGTTGTGAGTTCAAACCCCAGCCTTTCTGTGAGGAGTCTTCCACGTGTTACTGTGGGTTCTCTCCGGGTACTCCGGCTTCCTCCCACCGTACAAAGACATGCATGTGTAAGTCAATAGGCAAATCTAAAGTGTCCCTAGTGAATGAATGTGAGAGTAAGTCTGCCACTGTCTGTCTCCAAATGTTAGCCCTGCGACCAACTGGCCATTGTCCAGGATGTACCTGGGCAATGGCCAGTACATCTGCTGGGATAGGAGTTCAGTCACCTGTGAAGCCGAATGGGACTAAGCAGAAGAAAATGAAGGAATGAATGAATGAATGATTGTTATAATAGTAATGGTATATTAGTACGCAAGTTTAGTAGCACAGTTTAATAGCATTTTTGACAGTGTTTTGATTTTATTTACATACTTCATCACCATGTGACATATTAATAGATATTTGAAGCAAATCCCAGAAAAATGTCCATTCCAACATAGGAGTGGGACGTAATGTACAAACAAGCTGCGGCAAAAAGGAGGCTTCTGCACTCCACATAACCCGCTCGCAGTGCCAGTGATACAATATAAAGGTCACTAACTAGCACAAGAGGTTCAGCAGACGTTGTTCCTACATGACACCAGACAGGAAAACCTCTGGGTAAAAAACGTGAGTGGATTGCTTCCACACATGCAGCTCCTCCAGATGAACTCAGGAGGATAGTTCATGCATGAAAGAGACTATGTTGAGTGAGCAGAGCAAGTGCTTCGGCCTAAAGTGAAGTTTAGAATATTACATACACCTGACGCCATAGCAACACCTGCGCAGATGTTAATGAAGAGGATGAGACTATGCTTTCATCTGTCAGTCACTGGGTATCATGAATCATTTATTGTGCCTTTAATCACCTGTTCTGCCACTGATTTTCTGCTTGCGATCATCTCACATGATAGATCTCATGACATCCACAAATGTTAAGCGGGTGTTGAAGAGCACTTGGCAGACAATCCCACGGGTGCAGTGCAGCGGCACAACACAGCCGATACAAACAAAAACTGAATGATTCATGGCTCATATAAGAGCTCACATTAGAGGATGACTGCAAAGAGGGATACTCAAGATATGCCATTATACTTTTGTGCCTATGCTCAGCCTATGAGAAATAATTGGCTGTGTAACATTTCCTTTTATTTCTAATGACCCAGCAAATTTGATTTGTGAGAATCTGCACTATGGCTCTGATGTCTCTATAATATAACAGTCATCATCAGACACATGGATGAATTGATGAATAGGGAAACAGATGGGTATAAAAACAAACTGTTAAAAAAAAGTAGAATAAATAAAGAAGGCAGCACAAAAGGTTATTACAGGAATCAGGATGAATAGTGTAGAGTGTAATAACAATACAAATAGCCCAATTGTAAATTTTTTTACCTGGTGAATGTGGAGGGGGGGTGCACATAAGAACTACACCTTGACCTTCACGCACAGAAACACCTCCTCTTGTCTTTGCATTGAAAGGACTAAGATCTGCAGAAGAAACAGTAAATACAATACTGACATTGAGAATCAGTGGCAAAAAATTTGCTATAGACACACAGTGTCTGATTTTACATAAACAAATCAGATCTTATTCAAAATCCCAAAAGGACAGTGTTTTAGAATTTCAAAGGGTCTGTTTAATTAAAGGTTGACACAGTGCCAAGGTGCTGAAATCAAGCGGCAGGCAGCTGACACCTGGGCGGGACTCCAGCCTATCCAACACTGTCATTCAATGACTTTGAGAGGACATGGTTTACTATTTTCCTGGAACTGCTAGAATATTGTAGCTCAGGGTGACTTAAAATAATACAGCAAATTATGAAAAAATATTAATAGGCATTTACAGTACCTGCTTGACAGAGATAAATAAACTGCTTCAAACTGATATCTCCACTGAACGGTGTTGTGATTTCAGGCTAGACTCCAGAAATGTTTGAATGCCATTTCCTAGTTTAATAATCTTCTATTGCTGACTTCTCTAGTACATTTTTGCTCTCATCATCTTGGCCAGCATCCCGTGTGTGATTTATTGATACTAACAACCTGCCAGCACAGAATGGGGATGGAGAGTGAATGATTGTCAACATGTTAAATATTGATTCAGCAGCAGCTGCCACCACTCTGTCTTATTGTCAGTTCACTGCTATTTCCTTTTCATTTAACGCTAAATCACAGATTGGTGTCCTTTAGTCTGGCTTTGGTATTCAAATGACCATTACATCTGCATTCAGTAAGAAATATGAATACATGTTCTGAGCAAAGGATTTTTTTTCCCATGCTTCTGAAGGACAGCTTGAGTAATTACCTCCAAGACAAGTGATGTCCTTCACAGTAGCAGTTCACATGTAAACTTTAATTATTCATTAGAGGCTGCAAACTATATAGATAGCTAAGTCCTAATGTAATAACTCACACCATCATAATACATTTTGCTACTACATATAACATAACTATTGCATGGATCTGTGTCCCTGTTTTATTACAGGGAGCTGGTGCACTTAAATCAGTAAGTTCTTCTTTGTCACATATCTACAGAAAAAATTTGCCTTTAGTGATTAGACATCTCATGGACTGATTTTACTTCGCAGGAGATAATTTCCCTTTTCAAACTAAAATTATTGTCAACATATGTTTATAGATTTTTTTTTTATTTCTAGCTGAGGCAATGGTTACATTGGCAAAAAGAACAGAGGCAAGTGCATAATAATAATCAAGATTGCAGTGAATTCAAAAGTGTTTTGTGTTTTATCTAAACCATTTCAGTATGTAATGAGTGTGTATGTCTTTCAATGAGCAAGTGTCTAGTTAATTTTGTGACTACTGTACCACTCAAAGTCTCGATACCTGAGCCTCAGCCAGACTCACATCTGCAGAGAAAGAAGAAGTCTTTGGGGAGAAAGATCAGAGCCTTGCTTTCTGCCTGCTGCCTTCAAAGTCACGGCTGAAAAACAGCCCAAGTGTAAGTTCAGCAGCTCAGAATTTCAAAACAAAAAGGAAAAAAAAAAAAATTGACATCCAACTGAAACATCTGAGGAGCAGAACGCACGGCCATTGGATCAAATGTGGAAAGCTTTGACTGCACTGTGGCAGGTTCACTCTGTCTCAAACCTGTTTACTTATTATTTCCAGGAACACACAAGCAACACAAATCTTTATCTCACCCCTGACCATATAGTGTACTCAGTAAGGTACTCTGAAGAACCATCTTGAGGACCAAATCCAGTCTGAAATCACTGGTAGCACTTTCCATTACAGCTCGATGATAGCATTGTAATAGTGTGGTATTAACATGGGTAATAATAATGTATTTCCCAGCCCTACACAAGTACCTAGTGTTACATGGTTATATAAAGGAATAATAATGTACATAGGCTCTATCCACAAGTCCTGTGGCATCCTTGTAGCTTTGTTGGGTTCAGATTTAGTACAAATCTCTGTGATTTTCTTTGTATTATTATCATTAGGTTTAAGCTAGAACAATAAAAAAGTTTTTGACCACTTGCCTTTGTTAGTCCACCAGGTCCTCATGCATTTACATGCGCTTCACTATCCGATTATTCATCAACTATTCAAAAGAATATTGTAAGCTAAATCGATTATAGAACTAATTGTTAGTTAAGAGCCCTACAACCAAATCACTGAGAGTGAAATTACAGTGACTGTACATACAGTAGGTATAACGTGTCAATTGCAAGCCCTGAGCATCTAAACAAGGGTTTTAATTACTTGTATGTGTCTCTACATGATTCAGTAAATGAATTCTTTGTAAAGTTTTGTATTCAAAATTCAAGGGGATTTGTTAAAAGCGGACATAGAGATGTTCATAAAGCATAGCATCTGCTTCTTCTCTGTGTTTATAACGCCAGGGGAAACACGTAACTGAGTTTGAGTTTTGAAAAATGACATTGAAAAATAATAATTCCTATAGCACCCAGCTCTACCTAACTGTAACAAACAAGTGATTACTGTGTCAGCCAATCAAACAAACACAGTGCAAATGTATACCTTCTCATAGGGGCCAAACGTGAGACTAACTGTATGTTTAAAAAAGAAATAAATGTGACTAATGTAACAAAGTCACTGAGTTACCAACCTGTACATGGGCCTCCCACGCAGAGCTGGTAGGCAAATTATAGAGGATTATAGGCGTGGCTTATGAGAGGGTGGATGAAGCTACATGTTGATGTGCAACTTGTGTTCTTTGGCAATCAAAAAGCAATTTTTTTTTATGATGCATGTGTCTGTGCTTTACCATCTAGTAGAAATTTCAGACTGCCAATGTGTTTATTCTGTCTAATTTAAAAATATATGTAACTTAACTTTGCTTGTGGTAAATAAAATAAAATACATTTGCATAACGCCACTCCAAATATAGTGAAACCTTTCAGTCTGCTTTAGACAGTTAAAGTCAAACTACAAGAACTGTAGCTCCTCATACAAACCGGTTATACTTTTTAGAAACTGCTCAGTGACCATGGTAAGCTCCCAGTAGAAATGCCAATATGGCTATTATTGCCATTGCTCCAGTGGAAACTCTCCAGAAAAGCAACAATGCATTTTCCTCGCAGCCCAGAGCCTCTGGTCTTTCCATGTGCGCTGCCTTAGCCTGTGATGATGTTTTGGAGGAAGGCCAGGAAATTGCTGGAGGAAGAAATGTGCTTTTTGCTCTCATTTACCACTGAGACGTGGCATTTGGGTCCACGTTGCCTGTTAGCAGTGCAACTCAACAGCATCTGAAGGAGCCAGTAGAGACAAACTTCAAACAAACTCAACACAACCTGTGTGTGGAAAGCCTAGTGTTTATTTATGCCGGCAACCAAACAGGCTTGTTCTCATTCAAAGAGACAAGAACCTTGAAGCTAATCATGTGTTGTTAGATGTCATGTTGGTTTAAAATAAGAATTATATCACCTACAGTATAATTTCCATCCATATTTGCTCCAGATTTCATAGTGCTCTTTTGTTTAGGTCACTGGCCAAAAAGTAACTGTGAGTAAAGGACTGTAGTCCATTTTGATATATATGTTCTTTTTATCAGAAAATATAGTGAAGTCAGAGAATCTGTGAACCTTTGTAGAGCAAAAAAAAATCTATAAAAATACTCACATGCAAATTGCAGAAGAGCATCCCTGCTTAGGACTGCTCCAAAGCTGTTCTCTGCTTTACACTGGTACTTCCCATAGTCTGTGAGCTCACTTGCATTGGTTATAATGAAGTTTCCTTCTATAAAACTGTACCGGTAATCGGCGTCGGCTTCTACCTCTGTGCCATTGACGTACCAGCTGAGAAAAAAAAAACTCTTGTTAAACATTTGTGATGGATGACAAGATAATGAGCTGTAAAAATGCAATTAAATCTAAAGACATGGAAATATAAGTCACACCTGTATGTGGGTGTGGGTTTCCTCGTGCTTCACAGCGCAACATGACCTTCTTTTCATCAGAATCCAATGAAAAAATAACATCGTCTGGTTCCTGGATAAAAACAGGTCCAAATTCTTCACTTTCTGGAAGAATTTAAAGAAGATAAAATAAAAATTAGCTCTTGGCTTGCATTTCATAATATCACTAAGGGATACTACGCCACGTTCTTAAAGAATTACCATATAAAATAGAATGTATTAACTATTTATTTGTCTTTCCAGACAACCAGAAAATGTAAAGTCAGATAGATAGTGTGTGAAAAAGCCTTAATGGCTGGAATTTTCTTTTGTACAACATCCTCATGTGTGAACACACTTAGTTCTTAACTGTTTTATCTCATGAGCAGAAAAATGCATTGAACTAAGGGCTGAAAAATAATTCAGGTGAAGGGAACTAACATTAAGCTTCATAATGCTCACTTGAAATACAAGCGAACTGATTTGAGTATTACAAGACATACAGAAGAAATGGTTCACTGAGATGGGCATATTAATTAAATAGCCACATTTTACTATAGTCACAAACCTCTCTAAAACCAAAAAAAGCAATATTTCCTTTATATAACTGACGGAGCATTACTGTTTGGCTATCAATCTAGTGCTGCAGTATAATGTTCTTGTCACTACTGACAATGGAGAGGCATTACTCTCTCCTTGGCTACAAAGATGAAGTGATTTTATGGCTAGATATTGATGCTGTTGTCCAAAATGAAAGTAAAGAGAGGAGAGACGGAAGAAGGTAAAAAAGGAATTTCAAAATATTTGTTGCATAATAATAAAATAATAATAATAATAATAACATTTATGTCAAAAATACAAAAAAGAAAACCAGATTTTATTTCTAGGACTTACTCTATATTATATATCTACCTATGAGAGGCAAACATTTCACTTTAGAAGATAAATGTATGGTATTAAGACTTATTAAAGGATCTACATTAATATAAAAATGTATTTTTTTGTGTGTTAATATCCTATCTGTCATTTCAAAGGCTCTCCCCAAATACCATTAACTTCCATTAATAACGTACTATAGTAGTAATTATATATGTTTCTCAAGAAAAAAAGTGACCTGTACAGATTTACAGTATGTGTTTCCATATTGTAGCTTCTTCCCTTTTGACAAAGATATCCATCATATCTATAGCTTCTATACTGAGAGGAACATAAGACATTGGTGGATATTGCCATAATCCCACTTCAATTTCACACACGGTGTGACCGTGGTCACTGCAGTCCTTGCACAGTGATGATGGATAGGTGAAAATCCTTTCTAGACCAAATCTAAACAGGCGGGAGGACTGCACACATGACATGATAGCAGATAGAGGTAACGTGTTGGCCTCAAGAAGCAGGAAAAGCCATATTTGGTGGTGGTTGAACTCAGAAGTTTGGTACATGTCAGCAGGACAAGAACTCTTGACTCTGAACTGATATAGCACCTGCCATTCTGTCAAACTCACCTACCAGTTCAATTCTCAGCCTGGAATAAGTGACTCAACAGACGTAGGTCACCTGTGAATGAAACTCACAGTTTTTGCACAAACGTTTTTTGGGGAAAAGGACAGAGATGACAGGTGAACACAGATGATCTTTATGTTATAATATTGAAAGCTATTCTTAGTCAAAATAAACTTTGCCTGGTTATAACGATCTACAGTATGTGTTATGCATAATTGATAGAGCTGCATATTATTGATAGATATGGAATAGTTTCATTGACTATTACAATACAATAACATCTTATGTGATTTCTAAATTCTTCCCTTGGAAAATGATCTTTAATTTTTTGGCAACTCATCTACCATTATTGCAACTGAAGCTGTGTTTTGTAATATTGTCCCTAAAACCTGTTCCAAGACAATATACAAAGGGAGTAACTATTAACTATATAAAGTTGTTTTATTGTTGTTTTTTTTTTTAGCTATAGTTGAGGCAAAATTGAAACCTTTGAATGAATCTGGTTTCCTCCCGTGTAGGCTCAGGGGTTTTCTCAGGCAGCTATCCTGCTCCACTGCTCAGTTCTTCTGATCAGCTACCGTTCAACCTTCCTAGAGTTGATGTCTGCTCTCCTCTGCTGCGCTCCCCTGCCTCACAATCTGCCTGGCCTGGCCTACACCGCTCTCTGTCCAGCTCAACTCTCTACTCTTGCTGCTAGCCTGCTCAATCACCTGGTTTCCCCTGTCACTCTGCCTCTATTCTATCCTCATCATAGCTTCATCCATAATTCATTCTTTACACTACTTTTGCAAAAACTGTCTGTTTGTGATTGTTAACTGTATTCAGAAGTTCCTCAGTGGATTTGCAACTTTCACTTCAATGCAGATCTTTATGGGTGTAAATGTATAGCATTACCTTCGCTCATGTAGTCCTCTTGAGAGCTGAGCAGATTCAGGGATGACAGAGGATGACTGGAGAAAGCAGGCCAGTCAGGAACTGCTGGCCCACTGTGTCGAGGTCTGCTGCGGGAGCTGAGCAGTGACGAAGAGCTGTCTGATTTCATTCGTAACACTGCTGCGTAGGTAATAGGCCGTGCAGCAACAGCTTCGGCAAAGTCTACAAAAAACAAAAAAGATTGTATATTCATTATAATAAGTTAAAATCTTTTTTTGAATATATAAAGACCCAACAAATTATAATTATATTAAATTCCCTTGATAATAATAGCAATTCAATTATCTAAAACAGAAAGGAAAGGTTTTCAGTTCAGTTCAGCTTTGGGTTTATTGCTACCGTTGACCCCAGATCAGAAACTGGTGACTGGCAACATTTTTCACTGTCTTATTCACAAACATTGGACGTAAAACATAATCCTTGATAAAACAGTTAAAACAAGCTATTGTCTATAGTAATATCTAAATTTTCAGCAGTCATAAAAATTATTTTTTTAGGTTTTTACAGCCACGCCCCTTGTTTTGAACCCAGATGAACAGAATGCAACATGCAGGGATGCATTTATTAACTTTTGTGTGTATGACCTTCTAATCACTCATACAGACGCAGGACCACTGTATTAATAATGACATCATGGGAAGCTTTACAGAACAAATATAAATTATAAATAGAAATATGCTCTGTCTTAGTTTGCGTGTAATAAAATGTCCTACTGTATTATAAAGTCATTAACTCTCTTCTTCATGGAACCAGTGTCAGCAGAACAAACAGCTTTCAAAAACTGTTTGAGGGAACATGTACGCTGAATAAAGATAACAAAAAGACTAAGTTAATAAAAAAAAACAAAAATAAAGTAGTCCAAAATCAGTAAAATAAAGCCAGAAAATAAAAGTAAAAAAAACAACAACAAATAAAACACAAACAAAAGCTAGGCACTCAGGAGACTAAGCAGAGATCTGAGAACAGGCTGGGGAGTGTTTCCGCCACATGATAAAATGTTATGGAGGAACTGAATAAAAATGAAAAAATAATTATGTGCCCTTAGGGACTAGTCAGCTGCAGACAGAGAGTGGGCAATTACTGTATTGCATATTCAGAGGAGAAGCAGGATAAGGCCCTCCATCTGAAATAAGATATTGCGAGTTTGAAAATTGATAAGCAAGCAATTAGTAGTTAGTATGCGGTTTCATTTATTTCATTGAGAATCAGCTCCACTAAGGTGCACAACGCCCACAGTGCACTATTTTGAAATTACTATATATTTAGAAGACTGTAGGGCACCAATTGTGTTCACTTTGCCTTTTAACTTAAGTATTTCTCAATACATACATACAAATTATTTGGTATGGCAATTTTATTTATATACACACGTGGACAAAAATGTTGGTACCCACAGGAACATCTAGCTGCTTGGAGATGGTCTTTTAGCCTTTACCTTTATCATGCTTGTCTATAATTTTCTTTCTATTCATTAATTAGTGCACACACACACATTAACATATCCATTTGGTCACATTATTTACAGTCTTTTCTAGGGTTACCATAAATTTTGTCTAGACCTGTTCCATGAGTTTATTTTTTAAAATAGTTCCTGAAGCATGGTTGAAAAGCAATGTCTGACTTTCATTGGTTAACATTCATAGAATTTTTATTTATTATTACTTTTGTCAGAATAAAGTTTTTTCTGTGACCATTGTGAGTTTTTCTTTCATTGACCGAAGGGTACCAACAATTTTGTCCACGTCTGTAATATAAGGGTAAGTCAAACTGCTTTACAGATATAAAGGTGGATTTTAAAAGTACACAGTGAAACACATAACACTTACAAGTGTTAATCCTGCACAATCCAATAAAGTTCATTCAAACGATCTTCATAAAATGCATTGGGATTTATTTAGTCACAATTCTCAGATGCCATGTCTAAAAAAGAAAATTTTGCCCAAGCAATTATGGGTATCAATGCCTTTTTATTATGCTGTTTATTTGTTCTATGTTCTATTCTATTCTTTGTTTCATGTATTATGAAGACTGCTTAATAGTTTTTTTCTATAACTGTATTTTCTTTATTTTTTATTTCGCTCAATAGGGAAATAAGCTAGCTATGATATTTTTGTAAGTGAAGTAAAAGTCAAAGTAGTCAATGCTCTTATTTGAAGTATAAATGTGTCTCTGTGTGTCATAACATACCTCTTAAGTGATTGGACTAAATTGACTGTAAACCAGGTTTGTTAATGAGGAACAAGCAACATAAAAAGTGCATGTTACATGGGATTTATTATAACAATACATTTACCTCTGTTTATGTTCCACATGAATTCTGCTGGCACTGTTGGCATGGTGATGCTCACATATAAAGCCTGAGCTTGCGTTGTAAAAGTTCAATTTTGTGTAGAAAAAACAAGCACTAAGAGTATTGTTTATTTGTTTGACAACTGCTGCCCTTGTTTGATAAAAGGAACAACCCAATCCCCCATCCCTATTTTTCAGACAATCCAAAAGAGACACTTGTTTTTCAAAGGGCGACTCCAACTCTTTCTCATTTTATTGAGCTGCTGTGATGGTTATTATTCACAACACATGATCACATCATTACTGAGCACAACTTTCAATTCGAGGAACAAAATGCCAATTGTGATCACATGATTTACTATGTATAAGTCACACTAAAGGTCTATGTGCCAAGTTACTTTAATAAATAGCTTTCCGACCTTTCAAAGGCTATACAATAATCCTGATAAAAGCCAAAAGGCAAAAGTTTTGTGTAGATTGATTTGTTTTTAAGCATGTAAGTGTCCAACATCAGAACCATAAAAAGGAACTTTGGTGCAGTGTTATTCTTTAAAATTATTACTTAAGAGAGAGATGTTCAAAATGCACAGATGCACAGTTTAAAAAAAAAAGTCTAATCGCATTACATCTGCTGGTATTAGGTCATAGGTTTTGCAAAGCGCAGCTGCAGCTGAGAGTGTGGTGTGACAAATTAATTTGAATAACATACTGTAAGCTGGCGAGACGCTCATGGGGCTCAAGTAGACGGACATGATTAGCCGTAGCCTGTAAGATTAATGAAGACCTTCACAGGGAGATTATATTGACTGAAGCTGATTATGCTTGAGACCATTTATTCAGCAGAATATCATTAGAGATAGAACAATCCATATATCATATGCACCCTCAGCTCACTTTCTATTACAGACGACTGCTCACTAAAACCCAGACTATATCCTGATCCACTGTTCGACATCAACCTTGACAAAGGTAAGTTACAGTGAAGCAGTGTTGATGTTTTATGATGTATAGTATTAATGTTGTCATGGCTTTTAATTGAGTGTGTGGAAATCTCGATCCATTAATCTAAAGTAGACAGCATTATCCACAGGGATGATAAGAAAGCAATGACAAGTTTAATGACAAGCTGACTGAGATACTTTGACTGGATTAAGTGTATTTGTAGCAGACATAATGATAATATAAATTCTTTGTCACAGACTTTGACCTAAGTACACAGTACTATATGTTCACCAATCTCAAAAAACACTAAATCCCTGGTGCTGATTAAACCGCTGATCAGTTTGAACACTAAAGACTTAACAATGTGGCCAATTTTTACACCTTTTGCTTCATTCTTTAAGAATAAACGAGTCCGTCAAAACTAAAGTTCTCCTGCCAGTTGGAGAAAGTTCATGAGTCTGCCAAGTATTTTTTATTCTGTTCTGGTTAGCTATACAAAATAAAGCTGTGAATGCTTATTAATGCTTTATGTTTTCATTGTATTGCCATTGCCATTGACTAATCATGTAAAGAAACACCATGCTCCAATGTAAATGTATAGGGCATGATATTAGCCTGACTCCGAAGTGACTTTATGGTACTCTATATTTAAAATGTTTCCTTTACTTTGTATAAATCCCAGAAATATATTCATGGTATAGTTCCACATTGTCCATGCAAATACAACTTTGTTTCCTCATACATACCAATATTTCAAATCCTTGACAGAAATGACTTTATGCATGACCACTTAAACAGTGCTACATATTTAATATTAAGGTAGGCCTCAGAGGACAACGACAAACAACATCAATTATTATTGTAGTTCAATCAGAGTCCGAGTAGAAAAATGTATCTTTCATACATTTTAGTTGGAAGGCCCACAAATAGACCGCGGTTCTTCTTTTTGCTTTGTGTGATTTTCATATCAGCAGAAATAAAAGCCTCACTAGATGGTAGAGAAAATAAAACAAAAGAAGGACCCATTGTGCTCAAAGTGAACATTTTCAGAATATTCAGAGAACAGTGGGTCAATAATCCATTATACCAGCTGTCATGTCAAAAGTATCATAATAGACAAAGACCACATCACACCTCAGAGAATTGCTGCCCATTGCTCTTGCTTCTGATAACATTGAAAAGCTGTTCAAGTGCTGCACTCTTTCTAAAATATGACACATCTCTGATAGTTGTGAGTGTTAAAAGCATACTCGGCTCTTCCCACAAAAAACTAAAACTAAAGTGGACAGCCACTACTTTTACAGATTCTCTTTGTTACCTACATTAGTCACTTATTGGATAAAATGAACCACTCTCCCGTAACATACTATTACCTACTGGTTTATCTGGATGCCTCAGTTGACCTCTACAGTGAGAGGTTTTCTCCTGTTGTTCTCACCCATGATTATAATTGCCTAAAGATATGGAAACCTAAACTGTTTGTAGAAATGTGTTATCTCAAATCCATGTAAAAACACATTCAGCAAAGGAGACTCTGAAATTGGCTTCCAAACTGAAACAGAAACACTCATTTATGGACTCCATCAGGCCAGAAGCATTTTCCTATTGGCTGCTCACACTGTTACTTGTGTTGTTAAAGATGCTCTCGTTTCAAAGTTTAATTGGTCTTTAGTAAATTTGTTTGGCTGCCAGGAAAAGTATACATTTGTTCAATACAGTAAATGTGTCTGGCTTGTTTATTTAAACTGTCAATTTGTTAAATAAAATGTGAGAATGCTTTTTAAACTGTCAATATGTGTTATATGTTGGAAAGGTTATTTCTACTGTTCTACTGTTCTATTATTTTGCAATTCCCAGCTACTGTAAGAGAGTCTATAACTGACTAAATGTTTGGCAGTTAGCTGAGTAACTACCCAGAACTCTTAAACCTGAAGCAAATACAGTTGAGCTCACTAAGAACTCACACAATTACTTACACTACAGTTTTTAAGGCAGACTGACGTTGAGATTACTGTCGTCGTGACAACAGGGGGCATTTACTGTGGTGAACGTGTCTCTGCAGAGGCTCATTTTAAGGTTGAACTGGAGAAATACAATAATCAGACACTGTTACTGTTAATATAGAATACAAACAGCTGACACTTCAAATGCACTGTTTTAGACATTATTTGAAATGCTATAAGACTCATTGGGAAACTGTCGGCTTCACAGGATGCATCTGTTGTAGAGTTGTAATAAATATAGATCCATACAAACGTAAAACAATGTAATCTATGCGTTATTTGTGTTTTTAAACCCGACCAATATCTGTTTTCTCCGTTTACTTCCTCCATTTGCTCTTTGTGTGTTGGTCGTGACTTTCTGCATTTGGACTAAAGTATCAGCAAAGGCACTTTTACACTACAAACGAACCAGATCTTGGTTCAGTTTAGTCCTTAAGTATTAGACTGTATTACAACTGTTCAATAAAGCAAGATTTTCAGAATAAAAAAAAAAGTGAAATCCAATAACAGTAGTCTGTTAAATCATTGAAGCATCAAGTATGTAGCACATTGAGCCAAGCTGTCTCAATGGAAATGTGTCACACCTAAGCACTGGTAAAAGAATCAAGCACACAGCCTTCAGTGTGAACAGGAACAACAAGTGACCTGCCATAGGTCATCTTTAGTGTCGGACTATTTCTTATTTCTGATCTTTAGCTCTACTATACGTTCTGAAGGTCTTACCTGTAAGGCCACTGATGATAGAAAAGAGAAGCAATGGTTTCCATGGTGACCCCATACTTGTTGAAGAGGGTCCCTTCTGCAGTGTTAGCAGATCCGCTTCTTCATTAAAGCTGTACTAAACAAAAACAAGAAAAGAGAAAATATTAATTGTTTGTAAGCATTTATCTTTTAAACCTCATTCTTATCTTTATTGTCTCATGAGCACATTGATGATTAAAATACAGTTCATACCGTTCATAAGGGGGAGAAGATGGTACAATTAATTTATTGAGATTTGGGTCACCAAGAGGCTCAAGAAGAGGAAAACAGATTACCTTTTTTCATTACAACACAAACTTGCTCTTCTAGTCTGATATATTCATCAGGCCTTAAATAGAATTTAGTTCATGAGTGTGTCCAATACAAGTATCCCTTTACTTTTAAAACACGGACAAATGTAGATGTTAATTTCAATATAAAATACCACCTTAACATTAAAGTAGCCAAAATAATTTTCTGGTAGCATATGGATAACTTAATTAATTTGGGTTATCTCTCAGTAGAGCAAGCCACCGTGTTCACTTCAGTCCTACTTCAGAGAACCTCTTTCCTAAAAGCCTTGAACTGTAAACACACCAGACTTATTTAAAGTTCAAGAAGGAGCTGGGTGTAATGGCTCGCCTCTGTAGTGTGACCTCAATTACAGTGAACATCTGTGCAAGCAGGCGGCCAATTCTGATGCTACAATCATTCAAACCTTTCAATTATAAGAAACTAACATGCTAAGGGCCTAATTGTGGTTTTGGTTCTTTTATCCCTGTTATAGAGGTAAATGTCTACTTACTGTGCTTTTTTTTAGTAAAATTAGATCTATCCTTGTTTTATTTTGTATTTTGTGACAGGGCTGATTGTCCAAGACCAATTTCTCAAATTGGAGACAATAAAGGCTTATTTTATCTAATTCAAATTTACCACACAGGTATGTTGTAAAAGACCAATGAGTAGAGAACTTGTCTAATGTCTATCTAATATCTATCTATGTCTAATTTTATTAAATGTTTTGAGCCCAGTGACAAAACACTGGACTTTGTTTTAAGCATATACTGTACTTTATGCATTCAAGAAAACGCCCATTACAGGCACTGTATAAAAGTTAGTGACACTGCACACGTTATACAAACTAATGCAAAATAAAAAAACAGCAAACAAATGTGTTTTCACAGACCAACAGTGGGTCTCATTGTCATTTTAATTTCAAACATCTAAGTTCACTTTTTACAATTAGACTTCACAAATTGAATAGAGCCTTTGTGTCTGAGTGATTCTTTAGGCTTGTTTGGTGGCTCAGACAGCTCTCGCTCAGCTCAGAGGTTTGTGGGAAGTATTCACAGATACAACAGGACTCATACCACGGTCATCACTTTGTTTGTTCCTCACCTCATTTACTCTCTGTCCTCCCAGAATCCACCAGCAGTTGAGCTAGTGGCTCAAAAAAATGAGTGGTGAGCTCTCTGTTGTTGCTAGAGATGAAGGAAAAATAAAAACACAAAGTCATGAATGCAGACATAACAGAGAGAAAACATAAACAAAGCCCATAATCACTCTCCTGCCTTTTATTCAAAGTTGTTGGGGCTGCCTGTCCTCTTTTGTTTGCCATCTGTAATTCTGCCATGTCTCCTACAGTGTTCAAAAATAACAAAGCAACAATTGGGGGATGATTTTTCATGTAGTTCTGAGTTTCATTCACTGACAAGTGTGCTGACTAGACAGCTGCCTGCTGTCTTGAGGATTTTATCTTGTCTGATTTGCGAACAGTCAAAAGACCAGGACCAAAAACATGAAATCAGAACTGTTTATGCATTTAGCAAGAACAACATACCTTTCACAAAACACTCTTTCTTGTATTACACATTACAAGAACCATCCATTTCTTTGGAGATAGCAATAAATAAAGTGCAATAATGATGTTAGTTACTTTTTACTACATTTGTTGTATTGTCAAAAATGACCAAAGAAACATAATTAATTCTAATTAAAAAAAATTGAAAATGTAATAAACTTTTTTTTAGAGCAGGCCCTAGTCACATTTTCTCAGTGGGTTACTTACATTACAATGTCCTGATGTCATGATGTGTCAGTATCAAACACCACTTTCTACTTTGCTTTAGCTGTTGACTTTTACATTAAATGGACTCTTCTTCCCTCCTAAACAAGATCACACCAGGGAAGTAATACAAAGTCTATGTCATCACAAATCTCAAAAGCACAATTAAATTTATAGTCCTAACTTTAGTTTAACTTTTGTCTCTGTCATGTTGACTGTCTAGCTTCTATCATGAAAGAACACTGGTCTCTTATGTGTATCAGATAAAGTGGGACTGCACTCAAAGTTCACCACTGCCAGACATGCCATTTGAGGACTCACTCTCAAGCAATCATAATTTTTATAAAATAAAGAAGAAATGGATAGAAACCTCCACAAAAGTAAAAATTCTCTTCCCATTATACTAATGCACATGCCTGTCCACTCTAGCACTGAGAGCCTGATAACACTCGCCAGTGCCTGAACGCTCTATATCTAAGTGCCCTTGAAAAGTTTCTTGTTGAAAAGAAAACACGTCTACCTTCTTACACAAGTTATATACATTTTAGAGTGTGGGCAAGATTACGTCATGTTCATTTAACAGCCTTATACACTATTTATGATATGCAGTCAAGTTTGCAGTAGTATGCACAACACAGTCACTTTCATGACTTGTTTGTAAACAGTGTATGTGAGACACCTCTTGGTAAAATATATTACACATACAATGTAGTACATAATAGTAAGGCTGCTAGACTCTTCAGAATGTCATTGCACACGCATAAACTTTGGATCCATTGGTAAGAGCAATGTATTTAGCACATGATAACACAGTATGTCAAGATGAAGTAAATGTCTCCTCTCTAAGTACCAGAGGTAACCTTTTCCATCTGTAGCTGTGCAACTAGTACTGTACACTGCCAGCACATGATATAGTAACCTGAAGCTCTTTGTTTTGCAGTACATACTGTACAAAGGTTAATTTTGGATTAACTCTACTCTAAGAAGTTGAGTTTTTTGCTGACGATAACATTAAGAACAATGATGGGGGTGCTGCTTTCAATGGTGAATAATGACATGTCCCATTGGACACTGGAACAACACCCTATGGTGATTTTACTGAGACATGGGGCCACTGTGTGAACCACAGCTGACCCCTTACATTCAAATAAACCTCATTTGGATGCAGTATTTAAAACACAGAGATTTGTTGAGCCACAACACCTGCCCTTTATTCATTCTTACTGGATCAGTTCCACAAAAGTCACCTGGTGGCATTACCATACTCACCTCTTAGGTCCAAGATACAGTTACCCTAATTAAGCTCAATGACTGCTGAAATAAGAAACTTTTTTTTTGTGATCAGTAATAAAAAAATAAATAAAAATAAACTCTGCTCAACAAGGATCAGTGAAGACCACAGACTCCCACAGGAGAGGAAACACAACTTTGTTCTCCTATTTGCTTCACTGGTTCACAGTACAGGAGGAAACCACAGCACATTGTCTTGAATATTCAATAACAATATGTGAGTGTGCAACTTATATCACAGATATGATTCTGTGGTTACATTGTCTTCTTTGATTGGTTGTTTTGGTGTTAGGTTAGTTAGGGTAGTAAATAGGAACACAAAACAAAGGACATTAACAAGGTAAAGAGTTAGCAATTTAGCATTTACAGTTATTGACAGTTTTCTACTAAGCAGTGCAAATTAGCTAATTGTGTAGCATGTAGTGGCCTATTCAGCAGAACACATACAAATAATGTGCACGATTTGGAACCGATTTGGCAGGCAGCTCATTTCTATAACTATTGCTGTTTGACAGGACATCTTGTTGCATAAAGATGCTTTGTGAACCTACAGCAGGAGGCTAAATATCTGTCTGGGGCGTTGCTTGAGGTGTGCACACTGAGTCTTGAACCTGACTTGGCTGAAGCCACATGCAAATAGTTAAGACATACTTTTTTTCTATTGTAAAATATTGGCACTATTCGCAGCTTTTGCAAGTCACAGCTCCTAGTAAATCTGCACACTTCATTTTAATACTACCCTTCACAGTTTTGTGACATGAAACAAGAAGTCCCACAAACACATAGGCAATTAGGCCAGGCGCAAATTCACCTGTGTCCACAACTATCCTGTGCTACACTGTGTCATTATAGCATCAAAACATGCCTTAGTAGATCTGGCTTTAAACACTGCAGAGACACATAAAAAAGACGGGTAGCAGATTTGGTGGAGTGGAATACAGATGAGAAGACAAAAGTGTACAATATACTGTCCTGGGTCTCCCCATCCACAATTATCTCTTCCATGTTTTGTTCTTTCTTCTTCTCAAGCCTGGCTGTCTCTTGCTGCACCTTGTCACCCCTCAATGGATTTAATTGTCCTGATGACCTCAATCAAAAGACAATTACCAAAGGGAAAAGCAGCGGAGGCAATTATTATCTTCAACATGAGCAAGAGCACACCTGAATGGAGCCAGCACCTTTCACACGATACAATTACATGAACAGCCGTCGTGTCTGCTCTGATGAAGATGTGAGCATGAAGTATGTGCCCCAAATGCTTATGCAGTATGTCCTTTGAGAAGCGTGACAATGAGAATACAATGACACTTCAAATCCCAATGAGCAAAGTACTTGAAATGGTGCACACAGACTTGAAGTTTTGAGAAATCCAGGCCAGGCAGGGATGAGGTAGAACTAGGTTAAATCGTACTGTTTGCACACAGGGTCTAAGGTGACTATCATTTTATTAAAGCCACTTCCTATGCAGAAAATGCCTATTACTAAAGCAAAACTAAATTATATTTAAGTTAAACTAATAACCTCCAATACATTTACCTGGTGTCTACTCTATACTGACTATAATCTACAATTACAGTCCACAAGCCCAAGTTAAATTGAATTTTGAGTCTTACTGGTAAAATGCCTACAGCTAACAGAAGCTGACAATGTTACAGCCAAGTGAGAATTCTTCATGTGTTTAATCCTGTGCTTCTCAGCCGTGACACTGGACCTTTTCCTGCAGAGAAAATCACAACAGACAACCTAAAATTTTTCCAGTACTTCTTTTAAGACTTATCTTGTGCTCCAGTTGCAGATAGGTTTTAGCATTAATTCTCAAACAATTAACATATTTACAGTGGACGTTTTAGTGCAACAACTGTTCAATAAAATGAATGTGAAATCCAATAACAGTAGTCTGTTGAATCATTGAAGCATCAAGGATGTGGCGCATTGAGCCAAGCTGTCTCAATGGAAATGTGCCACACCTGAAGCACTGGTAAAAGGATCAGGTACACAGCCTTCAGTGTGAACAGGAGCAGCAAGTTGTTTGATATGACATGTAACACAGCTACATGTCTAGTCACCATTCTAACAAAAAACTGATTTGTTTTGTTATTGACAAACAACCTTTATTTTTTTCTTTATTAGTAGAATTTTATTTGTAGTATTTTTGAATTAAATTTAAAACTTCACGTTTTGTCATTGCAATATTGTTTAGTTAGTACATATTGCATGTTTTATAGAACACATTTCATGTCAAGAAATGCGTTCTATAAAACATGACGAGAAGTATGGTACCCTCAGCCTTAGGCATGAGGGGTCGGCAGGCTCTCACAAGGATGTGTGACCATATCAAACCAAATCACATCATTAATTCATATGTGCAATTCAATATGCATGAACATCTGTCCTTTGATCTCTCATAATGTTAAACAAAAGGTGCACAACCATGAGGTCTATTTGGTAACATGTTTTCACTTCGTTTTTTCCTTTTTGAATATGTGAGAGCCTTTAATTTAATAACTCTTAAAAGAAAGTAAAAGCATTTTGTGTGCAAGCCCTTACAGAATTAGAATTATAACATTACTTGTCCTAAATGTAGAAACCAGAGGCTGAAGGCCGTGCAGTTGTCGTCTGAAACACTGTGAGGACAGCGTGCTGCTAATCGACGCTGCAACATTAAGACTTTCTGCTGCACCTGTTTCAAAGCATAATACACTCCTCACAGGCATTGTTCATAGCATTCATTCTATGTTAGGTTTCTGCTCCAACAGAATGCCCACCTGTAAAGTCAATTTGTACTAAATATTAGGGTTGGGCCGATACCTACATCCGATATTGGCCAATGTTGATATTTTAAATATTGATAGCCGTTGTTTCACTGAATAAAAATAATCACATTTATTGAAAATGCACATTATTATCTTCTTGGTAATATATTTGGCTCTCTTGCTCTCTTGTTTTCTCAAGGGCTTGTTGTGGGGCTCCCTTTAGCAGTGGTTGATTCTGTTAAGGACTGCCGCTTGGTAACGCTAGCGCATTAGCAAGCTTGTTGTTTTCAAACAAGTTATTAAATTGGTGGTATTGAATGACAAAGCTACAACTCCAGCATTAAACTGATAAGCCTTAGCAATGCATTGACAAAGTGTGCATGCCCAAAATGGAGCTCTTCTGCTGCTGCTTTCAAATGCTCTACAGTATCACAGACACAAACAAACTAGTCGACAGAATATAATATCAGCTCTACACATCAGCTAAATTGTCCTCATCCGGCCGAACACACATATCGGCCAATATCAATATTAGCGCTTGTATATAGTCCATCCCTACTAACCCTAATATATTTCTTCTTATTAACAGGTAATATTAAGATATACACCAATAATTATTATTATTATTATTATTCAGTATAACTAACAAATTCATTCATTCTGACTCAAAACAATGGCAAAGCAGTGCAGTTATTTCAATTGGGGGCTGGTACGCAATACTGTAAATACCAAATTAATTCTAAAAAATCCCTTTATAAATGTGTTTACAGGGATTGGTTTATAATCAAATGGATGAGGAACCTTCAATAAATAGTGTAACATGGTTGGTTAAAAGTATAGTTTTGTGATGGATTTGGATAGATGCTGACTTCTATTGGATGAGGATTGGAGCACCAGCTACTGGAAAAAGCAGGACCAGGGAATTAGGTTAACCATACTGCTGACACAAGCCCTTCTAAAAAAACATTTTCACCTCCAAAGTCACACTTTAACAAATGAATGGCCTTTCTGTAGTCAAACTCTTATTTTTTATATTGTGTATTTTTTACAGTACAGCAGACAATAGGTAAGGTAAAAGAAATACATTAGTTAACCTAACATATCTTCCTCCAGGCTAGATGTAAAGCAGGCAGCTGCACTGATCATCATCTAATACACCCTTAATTCTCAGTCATTCATATAGCCTCACTTCAGAATGTCAAATCTATATCGTCTACCAATCACTTGCCACCTGAGGTTCATGCTATTCCACGGCAAGTGTGAAAATCTTTGTGTTACAATTACATTAAATTGAGCACTGCTGAGAATTGTGATTTAATGAGTATGAAAATCTGGCACAAACCTCTCTCTTAGGGCTCATTGTTAGATCTCTCCTGCTTCCAAGACGCTTGTGCATTAATTTTACACCATTAACAACAAAGGTTTGAAAAATTAAGGCAAGAGTGCAAAGCCTCATGTGCCTTATTACAATAAAATACATTACATTTTTACAATAAAATATAAAAAAAACACTTTGAGGCATATATGACACATCTCATGTAAAATGCCACTGCATCATCTCAGAACTCCAACAATCAATGCCACCATAACAGCACAACAGAAAACACTTTTCTGTTTCTTTATTTTTCATTTTTTCGGTTGGAAAGACAATATGTTTTTTAATCAAGTGTTTGTCTTTTGAATTATATTGATGATTAGGGTTAGAAGCTGAGATTCCTTTTGATTGGCAGTCGGCAAAGCCTCCACCCATAACATGATCTAATATTCCCATTTCATTTTGTTTAGCCACATTTCTGCATAACATAACCATAACTATACCCAGGACAAGTCAGCATTAGCAAATGAACTAACTTGACTTGACTTGACTGACTTGATTCTCCATTTGTATCTAATTTCTGCCGTGACTCATTTCTTCTTAAAACACAGATATAACAAAAGCGGAACATGGCATTTTCACTTAATTCCATTGATCAATGATTGCTTATGATGTTCAAAATAGAACCTGTTAAAATGTAAATAAAATGTAATTACAAAACACCACACAAATCTGAAAAAGGCAAAGGGATTGAAGCATTACAACAACAAAGTTTAATTTTATAACATCTTTAAAGCATTTGTATTAATATGGTTATATTTTTCTACACGGGAATAAAGTATTGGATAAGAACGTAAAAGCCCAAAGGATTTACAACACACCTTTTGAACTTCAGCATCACTTTTTTTTAATCTAGAAAAAAAAAAAGAGAAATCATAAAACAATACAATGGACATGACGGTCAAATTAGCACACCTAAACTCGGGCTACAGAGGACATCTTTTCAAATAAACTTGCAACTTAAAACTATTGACAAGGCATATGACATGATATTGCATTGTTACCACTTATGGTCAAAATGTATTACTGAAATAGCTTTGGATTATAAATTCAAGTAGTTTTATTCATATTTCTTAAATCAATTTCTCACAAGCAGCTCATACATTTTAGGTTTCAGGTAGAAACTGACATCAAACACCTGACTATGATTCATCTGTTCACTGTTTTGCAATGTCACTTTAGCATGTTGAATATGTTGAATGAATTACACTACATCTACCTCACTTGAGCAGAATAAATTCAGTGTTTGTCACAAGAGAATGAACATGAAGCTATGTGAGGAAGCGGAGCCAGGCACAGCATCCTCCGTTGCTGTATTCTGACAGATACCTGCATACACATTTCATCTCCCGGGAGAAAGGAAGCATGAGAGTGGAACGCAACGACTCATCATGAGCCTGGAAGATGCATGACTTAGAACTGTAAGAAAGGTGACCCAAAACAATGCTAAGATTTTAATGTACTTCAATGTTGTGTTATTTCAGGAATGTAGTCAGTGATGCTTTAAACCTTGGATTGAAACATGCTGTTCCTTATGTGAGATGTATATCAGACAAACCCAAGCAGATTTTAGTATTAGTTATTTTAGCTATATATTAAAAATGCAAGGAGGTAATTCTAGATAATAAGACATACTAAATAATAATAGATGGGAAATGATTGATCTGTCAAGTGTTTTTAGTTTCTCTCAACACTGCAGACACTTGGCCAGAGCCTCTCTCTCTCTCTCTCTCTCTCACTGTGAGGACAAGATTTACTCATTAAGATGCCACTAAAATAGAAAAAGGGTTTGGCCTTCAATGAATTTTAATCAGGGTGGAAAACACCTGCACAAATTCCTCAGGGCACAAAGCAATGTCTGAGGCAATTCGAGCCTGAATTTGAGGTTGAATGTGAGGTTTAATGTAAGGTTCCGAGTGAGATAGTGGTGATGCATTAATGGATTGTAAAACTATTTCTTCTTCTGTTTTTTTCTGTTCTTCTGTGTTTTTTTTTTTTTACTACTTTATTTACAATACTATATTAAAGTCTTGCTTCAGATCTTCAGATCAAACATTTTGCATCCGTAGCATCTTGAGCTAATTATTTTCTTCAGCTATCAGTGCGATGCACAATGGTTCAGCGGTAGAGCCGTTGTCCCTTACCCAGAAGGTTGGTGGTTCGATTCTCGCTCCCCCCACAGTTCATACTGTCTTTGTTCTATTCACCAGCTGTAACTCTGGTGAATAGAAACTAAATGTAAGTCGCTTTGGATAAAAGTGTCAGTTAAATGAATAAATGTAAATGACGCAGATTGGCCTTAGAACCTATACATTTGGCTGGATTTGACTCAACCATAACCCCACAGCCCATTTGTATACCTTCTTCTCACTTATCTTGAGCATGAGATTGTGTGGCAGATAAAAATCAAAGAGGACTGTGCTTCATCATGGCCTTGCTAGATAAGACCCTTTACTGTCACATAAAATCAGGAGCTGTCTACTGAAAAACACTTCATCCTCAGGCGATTCCCCAACATCAGCATCATGACTTCTCTCCACAACATACTCACCATGTTCACTTGTGACTATTTCAAAATACAAACCTGACTCCATTCACTTGTCTTATTACTGTTCTTCTCCACTTCACATATTACAAAGCACAATCCCTGTGTATAATAAATATCATAACAAAAAGCTAAATGCTCTGTGCAATGGGACATTTTCAGGATTTTGACAGAAAAAGTGCAATAGGACAGAGGTTAGCAAAATGTCAAGTAAAGTATAACAAAGAAGAACAAGAACTTGACATAATTTTTATGTAAAAGTAATAATAACACATTATTTAATTTCTTTCGTTTTATGCATGTACTTTTACTCATATGTCTATTGCATTTTGTACACTCTTAAAAGCCTAACCATGGAAGGGAGTTGTAAATTAGCCTGTGGCTAGAAACCTTATGCACATGACATTGGTTACCTTTTTGGTAGCAATGTCTGACTGTACTGTACCTGTCAAATAAATATATAAAAATTTCTGGGGAAGTTTTTTTATATTTATTTTATTATTTATGACACATTAATTAAATTTTGTCTGACTAAAACTTTTCATGAAATAGGGAATCTAAATGCCTGGTTAACTGAGTGTTATGTCCATGCTATCAATGACCTTAAAGCAGAGCAGGTATCTCCACATGACAAATACACTGAGGACAGCAAAGTCTAATTAACCAACCTGAGCCTGTGGAACATATGAGTCAACCAAACAGCCCTTTATAGTCATCCAGAGCGAGCCACCAGTGAATCCTCAGACATCAGAAAAGGCCACCATCATGACACTCCTGTTAATTAGCAGAACAATACAGCTTCACATATGCGAGTGTTTGTGATGGTGCAGGATTGACTCAGACGGCTGCATCAGAAAAGACTGATCGAAAGCGACTATCATCTATCAGGAACAGCAAGCCTGTAATTAAATTAACTGTGCTTATTTTGTACTTCACGCATGTTTAGCATGACAACAAGAATGTGACTGAGGCTTGTTTGTTTGACTCACTGGACATCAAATCAAAGTCATTCATAACAGTGACAAGTAGAGAAGGGGGCTCAAACTCAGTCGTTCTTTGGCAGATGCTTCTGAGCAATTATATAAATTAAGTTGTCAGATGGCTCCTGAGGGACGTTTTGTCTTTCCTACTCTAAGAGACCAGTGGGCCTGCCTTGCAAAGTGTTGCACAGAGGGCAGGCGAACAAGGAAGGCCACTGTCAAGACTGGCAACATTTCTAAAAAAAGAATTGCTTTAATCTAACAAATGCAATGTCATCTCAAGTCTTCCCAAGAAATGATGCCCACATTACTCACTACCATGTTTTGAGAATAAAACTGCATGCACTGTGGACACTGCAAACCATGTTGTTTGTTGATTTCAGGATAGCCAGCAATGCCCCAACACCTCTTGGCTTCATTTCTGTCACAGTCGAAGAGTCATTATTTATGCTCTTTACACCCAGGCCTGTACAGAAAGCTATATATCACTGTCTTTGAATTATCTTTACTCCCATCACAGAATAACAAAAGACACGGTCTTTGGGGATGTGTTGAATACAAAGTGTGATCTGCAAGGCCTTTTCTTCTCCATTTTCACTATTAGTCTCAGATTTCACTGTGAAAATAGGACTCCCTTGGGTGCCACTATCTTGGTAGACAGTTTCTATCTCTAGCCTCTCTTTGTCACTGCTGGGATGCATTTTCTTTGCAAGTTTCCCCAAGAGCATGTCTTCACCAGAGCTGTCATTTTCAATTAGCAATACCCTAAACGCATGTCTGTTGGCCCATGTCAATAATGATATATTTAAGGGGGTGAGACAGCTGCAACTCCAAGACAAATTCAATTTTTATCAAGATTAGCTGATATGCTAATACTGCATTTCATCTCACACCTGCCCCCAAGCAAATTTACAAACATTTCAAAACATGTATTGCAAGTGAATAAGTGATTTACAACCAATACAGATAGGGCCAACCTCTGATTGGTGCTAAATGAAAGCAGCACATCTGTTCATCTCTCCATCTATTCCCCTGATACACAGGTGAGGCTGCTTCCATTAAGTCTGCGTATGATAACTCTAACGATAAAGCTCTTACTGAGATATGGGACTTTTCAGATGATCTACATAATTATTTATTTTTAGATAGCAATTATGGACAAAAATGATAGATTATGATGTAAAACACTACAACATGACATCATATTCTAAAATAGTATACTATATACTGTAGCTGAAGCATATAGTTTTTTTATATTGTGTTGTGTATTAATATTTTTATATAAAAGTTACTATATTATTAGTGTGTATTCTCAACAGCTTATTATAATTTATTTATCCTAGGCTTCCTCATAATAATAAAAATAAAAAAATCCCAGAAAGCAAGCAGATACATGGAAAAGGAAAAATACAGTGACTTTGCTGAACCAGCTCTTATTGCATTACATTGTTACAAAATTGAATATTGATTGTGGTAAACAATACTGTACAAGTGCTGTATGTATGACCTGGCAGTTGAACTGAGAGAGGCTTAATTCACAATCTTTCAAAACTAAATGTGAATAAAATTCTGCTTGGAGCCAAAAAAGACTGAGTAAGATTTGTTTTCAGGCTGCTCTCATTCACCCCTTACACACAACCCAAGCATTAACACAAACACAATGTAACAAAGTCTGCTTGAGTGTCAAGACCCCTATACAAAACACTGGATCAGAAAGCATACAAGTCCTATAGAATATTACTGCCACACTGATTTGGTCATGATATTCATTTAGCTCGATTGGTCTCCCTAATGCTGCTTCTGAACTGTTACACCAGCACCACTTCAGAGTATTTAAAGAGAAGTCGTGTCGCCCTCAGAAGTGACTGAAGCACACAGACCATAATCTAGTTTCTCTATTTTTAGAAAGGCAAAATTGGTCTGGGGTTCTTAGTTTAAATCTTCAGGACTTGTGAATATTGTAGTGGCATACTTACGAGCTATAAAAAAACTGTCTTGAAATATCAGGATGCTGCTTCTTGGCATGTCTTAATGGACTTGCATTAAAAGTGGAGAAAGCCCAAAGCAGCAAAGAGGATTTACTGACAGCAGACAGACTCTTAAAGGTAGTCTGTTCCTTTGTCAGACTTTATTCTGGCTGTCACTACTTTCCTAATTGCCGCCAGTGACAAGAACCTCACAAAGAGCTTCATACAGAAAATTGCCCATAATATCACTCACTGATTAAAGCCTTAATAATACCTTTGCTCAATGTGCATCCTTTACACACACACAAAAAAGCCAAAATCAATGAGATCAAAGCAGTTTGTGAGCCCCGAAGCCATAATGTAGGCTACAATTATGTCACTGGTAAAGTCTGTCAGAAAACCAAACATTCAACAGCCGTGAAGCAGCAAAATGAGAGTTTGGGACATTTGCATATCTCTGATTAGATGATTCCTGTGGGTTTACTTGTGTGTTAAGTGAAATGTTAGTTGCCTCATACCCTGCTAACCTAAAGATGCACTTCCTATAGCTCAGCAGAAAGAAGCTTCTTTTAGTTACTATTCCCTTGAATACATTGCTTAAATCCTGGAATAGTCTCACAATAAAGGGAGTTACAAAGATTAGAGAAGATGAGATTTTGTGCAACTCTTAAGCATAAGCATCCATTTAATTAAGTACAAAATGAACCACTATTCATACAAATGGTGACATTTAGATGCGCTTCTGCATCTGGACACAGCTCCATTGACCACATGTTTAGCCTGTATTTAACTTCACTCACTAGTATAGGCTTGGGTACAAAAATTTGACAGCCACACTAAAACCTAAAATAACCTATTCAAAGTTGGGCTACTTTGCAAGATATGAGCGAGATTAATTATAACATTTTAGCTTTTCGACTCTTTTAATGTGTTTATCAATTTTATCAATCCCTTGAGAACTTGTTTTAAAACAACCTGCCTCAGATGAGACGCTCCAACAAAAAATGTAGACTGAAATGCAAAGCTGGAAAAAAAAAAGTGTTTACTTACACAAATTAAGAGAGAGTCCCACGTTGTAGGCTACTGTACAGCGTTTTATCCGATCACCGTACTGTCTCCTTTCCAACCCAAAGAGTAGATTGGCAGCGTTATTAACAATATCCAGTCAAGCCCGACTGCTCTGTCTGCCCAGCCCGCGTTAACAGTACATCCATAAGTGCAGAAAACACAGGTGTGTGCAAGTATGTGTCTGAGTCCCTCATCCGTCGCTCACCAAAGCTTTTTCCCGCTTCAGGAGAGAGACGTGAGGCGGAGCCGTGCGTCGGTGTGGACTGAGGACTGGTCTGCTCTCGCTCTGAGCCTCCGCCGCTGCAGCCGGCTGCCTTTCTCTGCTGCAGCACCCCATCTCACTGTGCTGAGGAGAAAAAGGTGGTCCTCAGTGAGTAACAAGGAGTGGCATCTCATCCGCGTTAGCATCGAGCAGGAAAAGAAAAAACAGCCGGGTTTTCTCTGGGGTTTCAGTGCATCTCCACAACTTGGAAAAGTTGGCTTGTCAAAAGTGTTGATTAAGATGAGTGACAAATAGGCCTACAATGAAAATATGAAAATCATCTTGACATCGACATTAAAATGACTGTATAGTCTTCACATGGTGTGGGATTTACACAGACAGGTCAAATTGAGCTCAGCATTAGCCTACAGCTCAGCATACAGCCTAAAGTTAACCTTCATTCAATAGCCTTTGATAATAATAATAATAATAATAATAATTTATAGGCTGTTAATCTACTTTTACCCACTAGTACTTTATTCCTTAATAATAAATATTAATCCTCTTGACTGTGCAAAAAAGTGCAGCTTACTTGATTTGAACCAGCATTGAAGCTTGACACGTGGCTGTGCCCTCTAGTGGTCTATGTGATTATTAGGCCAATGGTAAATGGATAAGAATAAAGATTTAATTTTCAGGATTTGGGTTAAAAATCGAATTAATACTCACATTGGGGCATTGGGGGCATTATTTATTCCAGACTTATGGCCATCTATAATAATGTGGCATGTCTATCTCTACACTTGTCCATATATCATTGTTGTCACATTTGGGACGTTTCTAGTCACTTTGGCATGAGCCGGATGCAAAAGAACAGAAAATACACTTAATCCAAACAACAAGAAGTGGGTACAGCTCATGTGATCAGTTATCTACAGTAATAGGCATTTGTTAATAGAAATCCTCTATTCTCTAAGGAGACATCATCTAAGCCAAAGGTGGGCAATTATTTTTCACCAAGGGCCACATTTGAACATGGAGGGCCGGGCCAACACAGTGAGCGCACTTATGCTCAATAAAAACACATTTCTGTAGCCTATAGTTTAAAGTTTGAGTTGTAGGCTAAACAATATGTGCAATAAACACTGTATATTCAACACCAGTCACAGCTGCACCTCCTCAGTTTAAGATCACTCTTTAGAGTTTGCTCTAAAACCAGTGAAAACTCCCTCTTACTGAGAGTAGAGATAACAGCTCTGCAAAATATTGAAGGAAAAATATGTGCAATGTGCAGTTAATTATCAATAACTACAAAGGGTGGTCAACATGGAAGTAATATTTCAGCACTGGATGTGTCTACGTACTCAGAGAAACAACACAAAAAAGAAAAACCTAACAAGAGAAAAATCTGTGCTGGTGGTTAGTTGAGTGGCAATTTAGCAGAGTTGACTTTCAGTGTAATCTATTGTAACTGTCCATGTCTGCCTAAACAGCTGTTGGAAGCAATTGGAAATTCTGACTTTTTACGAAGAAACTCTTTGGCACTCCGGCAGCACTCACTCCGGCAGCACTCACTCCGACAGCGGATAAACTATGTGCAACCTGTGGTAAAAGACCTATCGCCTGTGCAGCATAAATACATATTTTGGGAAAAGCCACCACAAGGTATTGAATTGTTCCACATCTGCTGAGTCTGAGTGGAGTTACACCTTATCAAAACCTCAATGGGCAGAAAAAAGTCTCTTATACACTAGTTAATTAATGGGTAAAATGAGGTCCTTTTTTTGTATTAAATCACATTTTCTCTGCTTTCTTTATATAGCCTATATACAGCAGTATTTTTCAGAACACATACAACTAAGGTTTTTTAACGGGACAGGGTAGATGTTGGTGGCCATAATTGATTTAAGCTCAATAAATGCCTCCAAATCAATACGCCACTTTGCTAGCTTATTGAGCATCAAAGTCAGATAAGACAGGGTCTGTAAAGACTTTTGTTTTGAGCTTGCTCCCTGTTTTGTTGTCTTTGATTTGACTTGTGCTTGATTTGTCTTAACTTTTTATCACTGTGGGTAAACAGTATTTAATACCACTAAATAATAATGAAAATACAGTGAATAACTAATCTCTACTTTAGTGTAAATTGTGTTGTGATTTCTACAAGAAAAGAGCAGCATCATCCCTGTTCTCTTAACATTAATGGTACTGACTAGAGAGTATGGATTATGTATCAGTTACATGGCTCATATTGCCACCCTTTTGCTCTGAGTGTTTGACTGACAATATGGAGATAACAGCCTAGCTCGAGCCCCATCATTAATTAAACAGCACCTCTGATTGAGTGTGCTTCCTATTGCACAATTGATCCATTTCAGTGCTTGTAGCTCTTATTGGCTCTTAGATGCATCAATATGGCCAGCTTCACTCATCATTGGCAAAGAAATTAAACTTTTGACTATAGTCTACATACTGCTTAATCCAATGTTTCCTCAAACTGTCAACTGCATAAAATGGATAAACATGTTTACTGTTTGTAATTATTAAAACACAACCCTTGTGCATTTGATATTTGATAAACACATTCTAAACACATATTATTGAAACAATTATAAAATGGACACTGTCACAGGAACAACCTAAACTAAGGTAGTAATAGTAATTAATGTTGGTTATTTCAGCCTCTAGGAGGAACATAAAAACAACAAATGTATCAACTTTATAATTTTTTACAATAATGTAAACAAAAGCATTTTAATGAGACTAACTGCAGTGACACCAAACAGCCTCACAAGTTCTTGTGGTTGCAAATAAACATATAGAGCTGGTCTGTAATCTGGTCTTGCTACACAGACACTGCTCTTTACATAATCTTCTCTCTCTCAAGTCTGTCTCTTTTTGTGTCAGTGTGGGAGAGAACATTTTCACACCTCTAACTATACAAGTATCTGACATCTGCAGCTTGCAAGGTGCTGTGTGATGTTGCACTTGAGTGAATCCTAATTTCCCAAGAAAATGCTAAGGAGATGGGAATTTGCTGCATTTGAGCTAACACAGCACTATCCATGAACAAAACATCTTAATTCATCTTCATTACACTGTCAGAGAGCTGTGTTGTGCTACACTGCTTTCCACTTCAGTGCTGCTCAGGCTGCTGCAACAACTTCTTGATCTTGAGATCAAAAAGAGCTGCATCCTATGTGTGATTTTGAAGGATTTTGCTGAAAATTGTGACAACTGAGGGGAATATAATATTATTATTATTATAGTCCCCTCTGTGAATGTGCAAATGTGTATTTTATTGGTTTAGTGTAAGCTCATCATCTGTATATCAGTTGTGGCCTCCTGCCGCCAAAATGTCAGGGAAACATAAAGGTATTCTACAGATGGTGATTTATATTAGCATGCCTTGCCAGTTTGAGCAATTTATATTTACTGCCCAGCAGATGCTGGCTAGATTGAGGTGCTAAATTATAATTTGGTTGGTAGACTGATTCTTTTCATTACTGGTAGCACCAACATCTGCTGCATGAAGGGTTTATGAATGCAAGTTATAGTGAAGAACGATATACTGAGACTATTTTACATCAAAACACCAAAATATTTCTAACATTTAAATTTAATTGTTTACAGACAGAACAGAAGATATCACAGTCTCATTCATAGATAATACCTACACAGAGCTAGGCAACCAAGGTCAATGCATGCCAATGCACAAAGCATTCTGGGTATGTGCAACTATTAAGGATTTTGCTTACAACCTACACAGTATTGGACAGTACTGTTTTCTCTGTTTTTTCCAAATAATATTATTCATAATAAAAATCACTATCTAGTGGTTCAACAATTAATAGGTGGTTTAATTTAAATTACTAAAATGTTGTGTAGTGTCATGTCATGTCTCTAGTTTGTGCATGCATATAGAGAAGAAGAAGATACTAAGATGGTGGGGACGTTGTGTTGTTCTGTTTTTGTAAAGTGTTCGTAAACGCACCAGAATGAAAATGTCTTTTTGTGTCAGATTTTTAATGGCTGTGAAATTCTGAAAAGGTTGTCAATAATCATATTCTAAGAGTGGATCTAAGCCAACCATCGTCTTTTTTGTCTCTCAAGCCTCATTATTTCCCTTATGTTGCAAACCTGTAAGAATACTGAAGAAAGAATATCCACCCTCCACTTCTGTGCTATGTTGGTCCTATGAATAGACTCTAGAACTGACAACACCACACTGTTCACTGCAGCTGAAATTTTTATTTGCCACTCAAAATATGGCATCCAAATTGTATCAACCACCCTGGCACAAAAACCCACATGGAACAGGGTTGATTAGTTTTAAAAAAGGACATGGGGATGGTATGCATTGTAAACAAGTAATCTTATTTTATGTATTTTATGTATGTTTAACCTTTTTGTGACCACAACTCTCGTTAGTTAACAGAGCTCTTTGGACCTCCTGGCTGGCATGTCAACATATCTGTCCGAGAGTTTCAAGTCACAAGGAGGCCTTATTTTGCTGAGAATGTTGCCATGGTATTAAATGGGGATGTGAAGAAGAAATAAACAATCAGTCATCACAGGACCTTCAATACACATTAAAGACACATACAAGCAGGTCAGACATGATTGGTACATCACCATATCACCACTGCCTCAAAAAAAAAAAAAGAAAAACAAGATTCATATAGGACATTCAGGTTTATGTGTGTTGTTAAACTCCTGTGAGCTGGCTTCCTGTCAAACATAGAAAATTGTGCTCTGACACATAGACACAGTTTGAAATGACTCAAAAATAATGTTCTCAAAACAAAGTAAAGTAAAGATAAAACATAGAAAATGTTTTCTAGTAAACCAGCATGTCAAAGAAGCATAATAATAATTTACACTGTAAGGTTGCACTCACACTGACAAACACATTTCAGACCTACACATTTGACTATGTGTGTGCTCTGAGTCATTCCCAGTCACAACACACTTCCTTCCACGCATATGCAGCATTCACAAGCATATAATCATTTCAGCTTTCTGATTTCCTATATTTTCTCATTTATTGGACAGGACAGTGCATATTTGCATCTTTTTTCCTGACAAAAACAGCAGTTACAAGTTAAATAAATATGTAACCCACACTTCTTGAAGTCCTAGCCTAACTGTGGTTACACATACATAAATAGTTTTAACTTTTAAAGTACAAATAAACCTCAAAGACATTGTACAGTTGTACAGACTAACACTGTGATTTTAATAAATAAAACGTGTGTTACAATGACATAAAGTCAGGTTTGCTACCAGAGGCCACTGTGCTTATAGGCCCAGGTCCACTTGCATATTACACTAAAACAATATTATCTCTAAGCTGATTTAAACACACTTCTATCAATGAATAATTTACCTAACCTCACCGACAATCACCTGAATTACCATTTCTCAGCACTATTCTATCATACATTGTATCATCAAGACTAAGTATTTTGTTGTATAAAGTCTCAGTCCTCCTCTCTTTGTGAAGTGCTGTCAAAGTCATTCAGCTGACTCAGTGACCAATAGATCCACCTGCAGCGAAAGTGAGATTGTCTGGTGTATCCCTGCAGAAATACAGAATGCATTTGTCAGTGCTTGTGCCAGC
This sequence comes from Perccottus glenii, assembly GCA_024416835.2. Classification (NCBI taxonomy): domain Eukaryota; kingdom Metazoa; phylum Chordata; class Actinopteri; order Gobiiformes; family Odontobutidae; genus Perccottus; species Perccottus glenii. The sequence goes on from CM044550.2 coordinate 14,053,145, forward strand.
AGAACGCTTGTATCTCAAATCGCCCCCATCAGAATCATCTGGAGTAGATAGTCGCTCGGGTGATGTCTGCACTGCTGAAATAACACACTACGACTCCATTCAGCTGTGATTGGAAATAACAATCATAATTACCACAGTATAATCATATCCCACAGCAATGACAGTCAGCAGTGAGATGCCATTACTCTAATGTCATAACAAATCAGATGTTTTCAAGAACAAGAGCCAAAAAGGAAGGAAAGGTTGGCCAATATAATTAGAAAGGTAAGGTGTCATGTATCATTATGAAATTCCCTCAAAACAACATTGAAAACTAATTTTGATTAGATGTGGCATAGCATCTACCAATGACAATAGTCTGGATATTTGTATTGTGCCCAGGAATAAAAGCTCAACATTTCAATCTTTATTCACTGCTACCTCCTACGATTCAATAAAATTACATTGGAATGAAGTGTAAAGCGGTGCTCTAGATGCTGCCATTCACTTTCTATTTCAGCTCTTTGAGAGACTATTCATTCCCCATGTGGCGGCCCATTTGTCCTGTAGTAATTCATTACCTGTTCACTCAGTAGTGACAACACCTCAGTTCCATCTGGCTCCTCTGTCTCATGGGGGCCCACTAGCCCCAGAATAATAAGGACGGCCACCAGGAACATATTTGCTCACCTATTACCCCAATAACTACGTAATGATTAATTTCTTGTTAGATTATCCATGTGTCACAGCACCACCAAGAGCCTCTTTAATGAGACGAGCACCATCCCCCACCTGTGACTCCAGCCTAAATCACACATGATAAACCAGGCATCTGCCAAAGAATATGTGACAGCCATTGTCAAACATGTCAAATAGACAGTGTTTCCGTGCTCAGCACGTAGCACCAGAAGGACTCTTTCCCTCCATTTTTCCCCTCAAATGACAAAGTACATGTCATTTTGTACATATTCCCTCATATTATTCAATGTGAGTTTATAATAAATTGCTATAATTGATTTCAAATGTATGTTATTGGTAGTATTGGAAAGCTGTTGATCATCTGCTATTTATTCTGAATGGTAAAAAAAAAATGTGTTACACATGTAAAAAAAAAAAAAAGCTGCAAGTAGTGATGGTTCCTTGACCTGGGTGGCCACAGACAAGCATCAGTGGAAGGGTTACATTACCAACCTGAGGTTCAGATGGAACCCAAAAGAGAAAGAGAATCTGATGTATTATGAGCAGTGTAAATAAATAAGGCCATTTTGTGTGTCGAGTGCACCATTAGATTCTGTTTAGTTTATGACTGTCATTACGTTCATTTTGGAAATTTTGGAGTGGAAATTGCTGAAAAAGGACCAAGATCCAGGCCTCCTTTCTGTTAATGATTGGGTTTGATCCGTGTAAACTGATTTCACACTGACTGAGTGTTTCAAATTCCATTTGGCTAAGACAAACTGACATATATGACATATTGATGTGTAACACTGTTGCGTCGCTGTCAGAACTGAATTAATGGGGCACCCACAGGAGTTGTGCAGCAGCCCACCACTGGACTCTTCACCCAGGCTCCCATTTCAAAGACCAGCAGCTGTGTGGGACAGCTGGACAAGTTGTTGCCCTTTAAATGCACAGAGCTGCAGAATGGCTTTCAGAATCCTCGAGCTATGTTATGAGTCTACTGATCCCACTAATGTCTCTGCTGAAAAAAACATAAATCTCTATGCATTGCAATTCCCATGGAGTCAATCATTAGCTTAAAGTGTCATATTGTACAGTACATCTGACATTCCAAGTTTTTTTAAATATATATCTATGTAAATAACTTGATTTACAGTTATAATGAGAATATTTAGTAGTGTGCCCCAATACATTATTTCTATAATTATAACTTATGAACATGCTTGGGTACACAGTAGAGCTGTACAATATTTGTCACTGTATTTCTGGGGAAAATAGAGCTGACATCTTGGCTACAATTGTTATAATAGGCTACAGTTGCTAAATGAATAAAATATAACAAGAATCACAAAATCAAATTAAACTTAAAGCTTTGGTGAAATTCATAAAACAAATCTAAAGCTTGCTCTCCACATGCTGCTTCAGGAAGACACTGAGAATGAATTTCCCAGATACATAATGTGATTAATCTGTATAATTTTCTTCACATAGTTGCCTTACTTTGACCCCCCTGTGTTTCATATATTGATATTACACACACAGCCGAACAAACGTGCAGCTGTGTGGGACTTAGTTGTCATTGTTTAGCTCTTGGGATTATGCGTCTGGGATCAATTCCAGCACTTAAAATTGATTAATAGTGGCTTTAATTCTACAGAATGCTGACTGCACACTCCACAACTGTGTTCCTTGAAAACATGCTTCTTCCAGTCTCATCAAGATGTGTGTTTTGGAGAAGTTAATGAATAAGTCATTAGGAGGTGACTATGACTGATGTGTTAGATACAAATGAGCTCGCGCCGACTGCTGCTCGAGTCATGGTGGAAGCCAGGCAAACTGCAGGTGAACAACTGCGGCATCGGGCGCAGACAGAACATCTATTTCACCATATGTGCATTGTATTTGTGATGACAGACTGTTCAGATGTGGTTTGCTCTTTAAACACACTTTCCTTTTGAGCACCTTATGAGCTCTTGTTGGATAATACTAGTGTCCCTTCATGGTGAGTTATTTTGCTTTACAAAATCTCAAATACTTGAGATAGCACAGATGGCAGGTGAAGTAAAAAGGTTCCTTGAAGGATTAAGTGTAGGAATAGCAAGGAACATCAGCAATTAACATATAAAAGGCAGCAGGTTTTCCACTTGGCTGGGTTGACTTAAGGGCAAACAGGCAGGACTTCCCTTCTATTTATAAAAACCAGCAACAAAAAAAGCACTTAAATGTGAGCCACACACAGCAGGCCTTAAATGTCTTTAGAAACCTCTCTCTAATGAAATATTTCAGTTCAGCATCTGAAGAGAAGCATGCATTCTTTATCACTAAAATATTTTCACTTTACATTCGAGTTGGGATTTGGTCCTGTTACTTCCCTCACTTTTGGAAGTAAAGACAAAGATCTAAAAGACACTAATTCATGCAGAGACAATGCATTACAGTCCTTGGCCCCTCAGCAAAAGAGTAACTGCCCTGCAAAATGTAAACTCATGTAATTCTAACCAAGCTTTCACTATATAAAAAAGCTGCAGCACAAATGCACCTTTTAAAAATTGCTGCAGCTTTGCATCTGTGTGTGGCTGGCATTGGTTGAACTACAGAATTAAATACAAGGCTCTTATGCTATAATAATCTAACTAAATGGAAGTGTTAAAGTTTAGGCTGGAGCCGTCAGACTCCATCAAAGAGGTTCAGACTAACCCTGTATTACTGAACAGACAACTGTGTCTGTGTGACCCAGTCCAGATTCAAAGTGACTACCAGAAGTAAGAGGAAGGCTGACTTTGCCTTAAACTGCTGTAGGTTCTTGTGTTCATTGAGCAACAAATCCCTGTTCTCCACTACATTCACTGAAACTTAATAAGTGTTAATTTGACTATCTGTAGATGATTTATTAGGAACACAGGACTAAAAGTAATTAGTGTCATCCCAATGATTTATAGATGAGTTATTAGACAACAGGAACAGTCTAGAATGTTGTTTGCAAGAAATCAATTAAAATAAATCAAACATTACATAAAGTAGAAATGATATGTAAAAAAAAAGTTTTTTTACATACGTTTTTAATACATTTTCTTGTTACTTCTACTGTCTTAACATGTTTCCTTTACCATATTTTGAGGTCAGTGACAGATCAATGCTTGAGTTAATCCTAATGTAAGTAACAGTCTGAGATGTCAGACAAAAGTAAAAATCCAAAGAAAGTCCGATCCAAGCTTGTGTCTGCTACATTACAACCACCCCTGATCTTACCTGTACATGCTTTCGTTACACCTACTTTCTTAAAGCTGTCTCTTTTCCTTTTGCCATGGAAACCTTCTTTGTGGGACTCAAAGGAAATTATTCACAGTCTCCTCGGAGCTCAGACAAGGTCACAGGCTCTCTGTCTCCTCTCAGTCTTGGCTTCTGTTCTGAACCATAATTGATTAGGTTAAGCAGCGAGAGAGGGAAGGTCACGCCTGCAGCCGGTGATCTCAACAGCACGCGTGGCCACTGACACATGCTTTCCATCATCAAGAGACAATCCCACTGTGGACCACGTAATGCCCCTCTAGAAGAGTTTGCAACACAATCAAACCTATTAGAAAACCTTTGTAACATTCATCATATATGCCTTTTTCTGACCCATAAATGTCAACTTTTGTTTTACAATCAGTGGTGTTGCAAAAAGGTGGGCGTACCAGGCATTTGACTTGGACCCCAAGTGGAAAAGGAGCAACAAAAGACAGTTGACTACATACATTTTTAGGTTAATTAAAATATAATATATATTACTGCATTTTACACAACACATTTTTTAGAATCATGCCTTTTAAGGTCTAGTGTGTGTTGCAGCCCCAGGTACCTCCCGTCAAGTGTCCGCAGTAACGCTAAAATCACCTCTGTTTGTATTAATACATGTACTGTAGGCTATCTTGGTAGGTTGTAAAAGACAACCAAATGTAAAGATTTGAGGATAAGCTTGTTCCTCTGAGGCCAGTCTAATTGTGTCATTAACAAGTTCTGCACAAACCCTTTAAAAGTCACACAGATGCCTGAAATGTGAAGTCCCTTGGATAACTGAAATGGCTTTTAGCCAATTGAAATTAATCGTGTCCAAAGCAGCTCTGGTCCAAGTTGAAACTATTTGTCTAAAAAGATGCTTGCAGTGTGAAAGCCATATGGGAAGCAAAGAGAACAATTTTGTATCTGAAAGTAAAGTCTTTTTGTTTAGAAGGATTTTGCTTGACATGTCTATTTACATTTTTTGATGATGTTTGTAGTGATATTTTCAAAACAGTGTGACTACTATCTAAACATATTCAAACTGTGTGGGTTGAACTCTGCAGAAAATTGCATTTCTTTCCAACCCCAATGTTGTAGACACTCCATTATTGTAAAGCTAAATAAAGCACAAGAAAAGTCTTAGCCCACCATTTACCTGACATCCCACTTTTCTTCTGGATAAACAATATTATACTACAGCTGCGAATGCATATATGGGGCCTTTTATTCTTAACCAGTGTCAAACGTGTATAGTATGTGTGATCCAGCAGCAGGTAGCTACAGTAAATACTGTATGGAGAAAGACAGGCAGGCACATTTTTTTCACAAGCATACTATTTGCATGGTCTCTAATATTTCATGCAAGCACACTTAGCAATTATGGCAAACATGTCTCCTTCTGCGTTTCTTCTTTCACTTATGAAAGTATACCTGGCATACAGGAAGAATTGACAAAAAACATGAAAGTGGGTATTGAATTTAATGTGTTCTACTACATTATTTGATTCATGAGAAAGAGGTGATGATGTGGAATGTCAGTATGACCTGACAGACTACTTTGGTAAGCATGCTGTGTCTGGGATACACATTATTCTTCAAGAAAAATGACTGGATAAACAAACTGAGTTAATCATATTTATTCCATACATGTGATAGAAGGTTTACTAACCTGGCCAGCCATCCCAATTCCTTTTCTATTTAATACAAAGAAACAGTCTGGTTTCTGTGGATTTGAGTTGGATTTCCAGGGGGCAGTATCAACAGATGCAATTACCTCTGAAAGCAATTAAATGGACAAAGCCAATCAGAAAACAGGGGGTAATACCAACAAACACAGAATAAACTTCTGTGGACCAACAAATTGAAAAACATTAAGCACAAAATGCCTATTTCTAACAAGGGAAATAGTTGTTTCATTTGCAACTGAATGGGTCTGGCTTACCAGACACAGCAAACACAGCATGAGTTCTAACCGGCAGAGCATTTAGGGAATTAGTGACTTTAATGAATTTAATTTTTTTCATTAGTATTTTTCATTATTTTTAGATTAATATTAATATTAGGATTTTGCACTTACATCATGGTGACAAAATTAAGTTTCTTTTTTGTTTTAATTATGAACCATGCCCTGTCTGGCTGTATATTATTTCATTATCTGTAAACTGTGAGTATTTAACTCACTAAATTATTAATTGTCCATTCATCTGAATGCAGCTGCTGTTTTTAATTTACTGTGGCTGGCCAGGGATCAGTGCGACTCCGAAGCAAGAAATATGAAATACAGTAGGAACAGCTGCATGAGAATGAGCAGCAGGGCTCTGTTATCCCTATGCAAAGTGCGGCATGGAGAAAGGCAGGCCAGAGTGATGATGAGTCCATCCCCTGTGAATAAATTGGGGTTGACTTTGTGAGGGCCTTGAAGGAAGGGAAATGGAATAGAATGAGAATGTGCTGTTGCTATGCTGCAGGATAATATTCATGGAAGATGAGAGGCAATTGTAATGGTGGGTGAAGGAGGCGGTAAGCTTCACAAAACCTTTGTGAGGTGAAGGGCAGATGACCCTGGCCACTGGCATATCCGTGAAATAGAAGCAAAATCTTATTCAAGCGGTGACATCAAAGCGAGACAACAGCCCCATTTCCATTGGTGACCCAAGCAGAAACACAAAAACAATGCTAGAGTCATATCATCATGCAATTTTTTTCACAAGATGCAAAACAGAAATGTGAAAGAAACCAAGTCAAAAAAATAGCATGTAGCCCTGTGTCATTCCTGATTGTATTTTCTTTGACAGTGTATAACTAAAGGCATCATCATCTCTTTGCTTTCGAAAAGGGCAGAGCCTGTTATGAATATTCATACATTGTTAACAGACCATTTGAACCCATTAATAAGAGGCACATGCATCATCACAGTAAAAATGGTAGAATTATTACATTATTTTACTTTAGCAAATGAAAAGAGATCTGAAAACAAATTATTTAGACCTCCTAGAGTGAGAAATGGTGCTATTAGCATGAGACTGCTTCAGCATGGTAATACGAGGCGGTATCAAACAGGTATAATGGGCCCTTTGTTGGTGGAATAATAAAGGACCTGTCACTTGTTTCGAGGGCTTGTCCCTATCTGTGCAGAAAAGACAGAGCACCATTTTCTTTAATGTAAAGGTCACATGTGCAAATTTAATGCCCATATCTAATATTCCCAGAGCTCAACTTTCAAATAAGTGTCATTAGACGCAATGTCTACGTCACATATAAAATATTCCACCAGAATCATTTGACCAAGTGAATATAAAAATTCTTCTTGCTTTTCAGTATTTTTTGCTGACAATGACTGCATGCAGCCTCTAATGACAGTGTAAAACAGAATAATTATATTCCCAAGAATGGATCCCTTTCATTCTGTAGCTCATTCTACCTCAGCTATTGGAGAAGGGGGGATATGTTTATAACAAGCCCCACGAATCACTATTTATTTTTCCAGGCTGAATATAGCTTGTTAATTAATATTTATTGTCCTACAGTATTTAAAATACAGTAAATAAATGAAATAGAATATTTAGTTGCAGTGCTGTCAGTAGGCATTTTTGGGATTAACAACAAGGTGAGGGGATGATCAAAGGTAAAAAACCTCCATTTGATATTGTTTATTGACTTAGATTTTTATAGATTTAAATATATTAGATTCATAGTAATGTAACATTAATTGCTATTTTGGCAAGAAACAGAAATAATCACAGATAAGTACATAAAATTTACAAATCTTAATAAAAAATATTTAAACAGTAAAGGAAATCCTCTACTTTCACTGAGATTGGGCTCAAGAGCAGTTTGACAACAGAGCTTTCATCCAAATATTTCTGAACCTGTGCAATAGCTCAGTTTGAAGAAAATACCCCTGTCCCGGTGCCACTCTGTGACTGTGGCAGTACGTAGGGTTTGTGTGGGGTCTGTAACCTGCAGTGTTGTGACGGTGTGTGCTCTGGGATGGCCTGATGAATGAGCGAGGACAGCTGCAGGAGCCCATAAATCAATATCTCTTTTGCTTGCCTCTTTTAAAGTGGATACTTCTGTGCACATCTTCTTGTCCTGTCTCATTTTAAAGATGATAGACGAACATCCAGAATCAACATAGTGATATTCAATGAAGTGGTGCCTAACCTCTGGGCAGCTGTTATCCATTCAACTCATTAAGGAGTTGTTTGTGTGCAATATCACAGCTTTTCAGCAAAAGCAGTCTAAACAAATGAAGTCAGCCTCAGGGGGATCTTAGAGTGAGTGCTCTAACACTAAATGCATTGGTCGGACTCTATGAATGATTTATCAAATGCTTTGTTGCTCATTTTAGAGCTGTTGTATGTTCCGCACTTTAATGCCTTCTGTGTCTGAATGCTGTCTGCAATGAAATGAAACTGAAATGAAACTACACATGAATGAAATGCATGGAAATGCAAGAAAACACAAGAGGCCATATCTTCCTAAACAAAAAGCAGGTATCTGGAAGAAATGGAAGCTCATTGAGGGGCGTGTCCAAATCTACTTAAGGTGAAGACAGTGGTACAAATAGGCAGGACTTGTGCCAGCGCAGATATAAAAAGGATGGATTTATGTGTAACGGGTGTTTTGATTTTAACCAATCACAGGTCTTTCCTCCAGTACAACGCCAATTATTATTATTATCATCATTAAATTATAATACTTTTATTCTTTATTTTTATTAGTCATTGTACTGTGTTATAATGCATAAAACATTTTTATTTTATTGTTTAATTTATTGTTAAGCCCTTCTTTTTTTTATATAGGCTATTGGATGAGCAGACTATTAGAACTATAGCTAATCATTCAGACAGGCCTATACTTTCTTATCTCCTATTATTATTATGAACAAATAAAAATATATTTAATCATTATTTTTGGCTGAATTGGGATTTAAATGTTTTATGTGTGATCATTTTCATTGTGCATCATTGTACACAAAACCTACAGCTACACGTCTGTACATGCTTTGTATCAGCATGAGAGAAAAAAGTGGAGTATTTAATACAAACTGACGTGTTTTAGATTTATTTAATTTGGTAGTGTACTAAAGACAGAAGAAACCACACAGGGATTTTTTTTTACTCACGTCATGTAAAGCTGTCCTCGTTGTTTTATGTGGTAGTTAATTCGTCTCAATTACATGGACTCTACGTCAGGGTTTTTCAAACTTTTTGTGTGTGTGGACCACTATTTGTAATCAAAACATTTTGCGGACCACCTCATAACACACATAATAAAATGTCTACACACAGTCTTACCTGAATTAATCCGCACCTCTAAATAGGCTTACTAGCACTACTATAACTAGTCATCACATCAGTGTGCAACAGGCTTGTTAAAAGAAAGTTAACTGCACACAACGGCTGCCTCTTTTCTCTTCAGAGAACCTGTTGCTATCCACCGATCCATAACGACACTGAACTTGAACGTCACGACCGAACACCACTGGCCTATTTTAGTAATCGCACAATAACTTGACAATTTAATGCAAATGTTATATCAATATAGGCCTACATATTCTTTTAATTTTTTTTAATGGGAATTTCCTGGTAAAATGAAGGTAAAATATTATTTTATTTTGCCTTTCCACGGACCACCTGCAGTACCCTCACGGACCACTAGTGGCACGCGGACCACAGTTTGGGAATGACTGCTCTACGTGATCACTTCAGCTTCAAAACAAGCTCCGGAGCATGGTTACATGTGGAAAGATAGACAGACAGACAGACAGACAGACAGACAGACAGACAGACAGACAGAGCAGAGCAGACAGCACAGACAGGTGTCACACAAGTCAGGACTTGGTCCAGGCCCAGGCAGAGATGAGGAATGTGGATGATAGCAGCACCAATGAGTTTAAGGTCTATATTTTCAGGATGCTCCAAACCACAGACCCAAGCCCCTGATCAGCTACGTCCTGGTGAGTTTCCTGTGTTCTGCTTCAAAAGCACTGCTTTCTCCTTGTTTAAGCAAATCTTTTACTCTTTTTCCTCCTCAGTCATAGTGTGTACATTTTTATTTAGCCATGTCCTAAATGTAGCATAAATTATTTTTTAAGCAAACCTGTGCTTTTCTGCTTCAATAAAGCCATGGTTGTTAAAAAAAAAATGTTGGTAGATTAGTCATTCGTTACTAATGTTTCAGTATAAAAGCTCAATTTATTGTATAGTATATTTGAAATTATTTATTATTTATTTTGCATCTTATTCATTTTGCTATTTTCCTTGCTTTTTTAACCACCACCCTTCACAGCGCTGGCAGAGCCGCAGACGGGCACGTGGTAGCTGCATCAGGCACAAGATAGCAAATATTCCACTGTTTTGATCACCGCCATCACAAGATACGGCCCTATGTGTTTGTCATTCTATTCACTGTTTACCTTACATTTTATGATATATAATTTTTACTTCATATCTTACAAATTTATTTTTGTAAAACCTGACCTGCACAATGTGTAAAATAGTGAATATGCAGTATACTATGAATATTATTTGTACTGTGAATTACCTTATTTAATTAAGATTTCTAACAGTGAACATAACTGTGAATAAAATGCCTTCATTCACAGGGATTTTGTAATGTTGAAATTATTGTGATGTGGAAATTTCATCTTAAGTACATACAGTATGTGCTGTTATTCTGAAACTATTGGCCATGGAAATTATGTTTGCCATTCACTGAGCATTGTGGGCAATACTGTTTTTTGCATGGCCTAAAACAATGGGATGATTCTTTTTTGTATTAAACAAAATGTTTCTTCAGCACTAGTGTTCACAAGACACATATCGAATATGGAGCTGCCTCCATTATTGACTTGTGTGTATGAGGACTTCCCATGAGTATCGAGCAAACAGAGTGGCCTGCAGAGAGCCGCCTCTCATCATCCCTGAGCTCTTTACTCTCCTTGACAGCATCTATGGGCAAATATTTGACTTGAGATACGTTTCACATTACTAGGAGATCTCAATTTGTGGGAGGAAATGGCTCCACCGCTTCCCTCATTTTGAAGTTAAGAGTGAGTTAAAACATTGCTGCCCAAGTGATCAGCCTGCTCTAATATAACCTTACAGCTTTAATTTTCATTTCAGCCCATTGTGGTGAAGGCCCTCTCTGAATGGGGTAACAATAACAGTCATTAATTCAGGTAGCCAACATATCACAGACACGGTGCCCCCAATGTACAGAAAGTATCAGAACCTATATGAGCTGATCAGGAGGGAGGATGATATTATACTCTGGTGAGATTACTCCTTAAAGTGCAGAGCTTGACAAATGCATAACGTGAAAGTTACATAAAAAAACTAAAATATTATGAGTGTGAGTCAAGCACAAACTTAACAAATATAATAATAGTCTCTTGAATTAGAACTATGGCTATATAAAGATTAGCAGCCTTCAAAATTGTTGCGTGACTAGCCATATCCTGTCAGACAACCCATCAACTGTGGACTGATGTCTATGTCATCTGTTTGTGGCATGCTTCAGGTAGGGGGGCCCCTTGGCAGGATTTTGCTCAGGGCCCCGGAAAGGTTTGAACCGGCTCTGGACTTGAATGAAGCTTGAAAGTAAATTTCATATTAAGAAAATTACAAAGTTTAGAAACAATTAAACTCCTGGTAGAAAATCTAATCACAGATACATAACATCACAGATATGACTCAAATAAATAAATTAATTAATATACACAAAACAATTGTCTTTTATATAACAGAGTGCTTTCAAAATCTCCCACAAAGAAAACTCCTAAAAATAAATTGGCTTTTTATTTTGTAGCCCAAACTGCTTCTCTCTAATATATCAATACCAAGATAATGCCAGGCAAGGACGAAGAAACAAAGAGCAGCAGGAAGTATACTTGTGGTTCACGACAATCGATATGTGTATCAGTGGGCTGCTTCCAGCTGCCGACTGACATCAAAGCTGAGGGCTGTGGGGGGCTGTGCGGCTCACACAATGCAAAATGTGCAGTCAACAGAGCTGAGAATGAAGTGCACATAGGTCAGTAACACATACTGTGGTTCTTGTTACAGTCTTTGTGCTATACTGCTGATATTTTGTACCCCTTAGGTGATATGTCACAGGATTCGAACAACTGATTCGTAGCCTTAAATATCACAGTGAATATTTCTAAATCATCATTGTGCTATTGTCTCTACGGTGGAAGTGGATGTAGTATGTCACCCCTGTTTAAACTGTGCAATTTACATCTCAGTTTTGATGCAATTTACTATATGTAATTCAATCAGTAATTACTCAATCACTTTGCAAAAAGACGTAAATAGACATTTTGTGATGGTGTACTGTTGGGCATTTTTTACAAATCAACAAAAATGTCCTAACTTATAAATAGAAATAGATGCTCCAGCATTTATGACCTTAATTAGGGCTGCACAAAAACTAGTATCCGCCTACCACAAGATTTGTTTTAGCCAATCATAGCGATTCATATGATGTAACCAGAGTGCAGCTGATACTGTATGAAGAAACAAACCGCTGTAACAGTTTTTGCAAGGTGAATCTGCTAATGAAAGGAACGTTAACTAACACTAAATTGGTAAATAAAACAAAGACGTCGGTCAATGAAAAGAGCGTGTATGAAAGACTATATGCCAAAGCCAGTAGGAAGAAGAGCAAAAACATCTCTACCTTCCAGAAAATCCCAAATTTTGTTTCACATTTTAGTGAAAGATGTTAACATCACTGCTAACGTCTTTCAGCGTAGCCATGTTGATGACAAAGAGAAGTGGACGCTTGTTGCATTTGTCAAATTAAAAACTCTTCCTGTTCATCATGTCTGAGAGGTCACAAGAGGCCGATGAGCCCATGGTTTGACTCAAGCGGTTGGCTTGGCGCAATACATGAGGAATTTACCTGATTTTGGAGACTCCCAAATCTTGCAAAAATCCATCTGCAGTGCAAGGTAATTATATTACTACAAATATTTTAAATTATACATTTTTTTTTTTTTTTTTTTCAATGCAGTTACGAAGTGGTAAAATCTGCAGTTTGCAATGTTGTACCATTTCCTGTAGTGTTTTATGTGAAATTGATCCAAGGGGAATTAAGTACAACATGGCTATTTGGATTAGGCCCAGCCAGTGTAAATCTGATGCCCCCAAGGACTCAACGATTATTTAGAGCAGAATAGTACACAGCTCTGATGAGAAGACCTTCACAGCGGGCACACCTCACCATTCTCCTCCAAGGGACACAAGAAGAAACACATGCACCTCCCTAATTTTACTCTCTAATGTCAATCAATTGAATGCACAGTAGAACCAAACAGAGCTTTAATTTCATTTGTCTAAGATCTGTTTGGTATTACAATGGCAAACAGTGCTGAACCACCCACTTCCACTTCACTGAACAAGAAAATAGGGCCACAGTTGAGTTGGCAGGGGAGGATAAATCTGCCACTGCTGGAACCATCACACCTCTATTGAACTGCAAATGTTGCCGTCTGTGCACATATCAAAAGAGCATTTATGATTAATAACTACTTTAAAAGAGCTGTTAGCTGGAATCACAATCGTCCTGCTATTCACCTGATTTTACTGGCAATACAAAGTCAATTTGCAGAACAGGACTGTGCGACCTGCTGCCAAAATGAAGTTGTCAACACAAGAATAATATTTCAAGAGCAGGCACGGCTATATGGCATATGTTATGACCTCAATAAAGCATGGCTCAAACAGGAGACCAGCAACACGTAAAACCCTGCACTGACTTTACAACCAAAAGGAATAATTCATTTGATAATGAAATGAAAAACTAAAAAACTGAGGGGACATGGAAGCCAAAAGAACAGTACAAAACAAAGGCGCTAAATAACTTTAGGTTTTCTATAAACTGCATAAGAATAAAGAAAGAGCACAATGACAGTTATACATAAACATAGCCATTAAAGAAAAATACATTGGAGATATTTTGTGTTTTGAGTTCCGTCAAAGAAATAGCCCAGAAAAAAAGATCTTAATGTTGATCTTCTTCTATTGACTTATTTAGCTATAAATGTGAGACCTGAAACAAATAAATACTTACTGTACATATTTACTAAAAATAAATATACAAAAAAAAAAGAAAATCTAAAAGTTTCAAATATTTGTTTACGTTGAAGAATCAGCAAGTGTCCTGCTTATCTTCTTTATGTTGTCTTTGTCCCAATACACTTTAGCTGGGGTCTTAGTTTGAGAAAAGAATGGCTTTGGGCTAAGCCAACAATTTCTTGGTCAACCATTGCCGTCGACCCAAATTAATGATTAAGGAGTGTCATAAAGATCACAGCAAGCATGAAAATCACACAGTTCTTTGTCACATTGTACAAGTATATAATGTCCTGTTATTCATATGGAGTCCGCAGTGGTCTGTTGAGTACATAGTGTTTCCACCAGACACACAGACTCTCACACCACTTTACTACAGGCTGGAGGCAGGACACTGGAGGCGGCTGACGAGCTGAGAGACTGGCCTGGCAGAAGAGAACAGCAGGCCTGTGTGGGTGTTAGTTTTGACACTATATGAACAATCCACTTTTTCTGGGACAGAGCAAATGTCATTTCTTGCAGCATAGAATGTACACAGATATTTATTACTGCAAATGTACCTAACACTTCAGGGCTTGATGAAGTTATTCACCACTTTGTAAAATTACTAGTTTGTTAACAAATTGTTGCAAAGTCTTGTTGCACTAAAACTGACTCATGATGTCTTGATTGGTAGCATACAATTACATTAAGATTAGGTTATTTCAGATTAGATTTATTTGAAAAAGAAATGTTATTAAAATTTTAGCTGCCCATTGCTGCAACTTAATTATAAGGGAAGCCTAGTGTCTAGGGAGAGGGAAGTCTGTTTAGACTGCTGCCTCCGTGACCCGGAGCGGAAAAAGATGGATGGATGGAAAAATTTAGTTTTTTTTCTACTCAAACATAACCATTAACCTTGAGCCTAGAATTAATTAATTCTGATTCATTTAAATTTATTTCCTGTCCATCTAGTCCTGTCTATAACCAGATTTTAGTGCTTCTTCATGAATGAAAATCCTACAGTGTAGCAAAATATCAATTAGGACATTGTGAACACTAAACAAATTTGCTCTGTTGTCACAAAATACATATGTTTTCACTCTTTGTCACGCAGAAAAGATGGAGGATGTTACTTCCTTTAAGCACAATGAATGAATAATTAGGCTGTTGTGATGTTTTTTATAAAATAGAACATGATATTTTGATGTTGTAACTGTTAAAAGGTTTTGAAGGAGACTTTGATTTGATGGAACCAAAATAGAAATTTGAACCACACTTCCAGCAATTCCTAGTTATATTTTCCCTCGTCTTTGATTCATTTTGGTTCAGTTTGCCCTTTAAACAAATTGATTTCAATATAGGCGCTTTTATTTTCAGAAAAGGATTTTGTGAGCGTACGTACAATATGTTAAAATTGAAATTGTAAGTCAAGGAGCTTCTTAGGGTAAGAGAAAATGCAAATTTAAATTTTCCGAAGACTATGTTTCTCTGAGGAAGCCTATGAATAAATGTATACTAAAACAACAGCTGCATGTGGCCATGTTGAAGTAATAAATTGTTTCAGTATGTGCCCATCTGTACATCGGCTGTAAAACTTGTACTGCCCACAAATGTGTGTGCACAAATATCTGTCCCTTCCTTCAAATATATAAACAAAAACAAAAATACATGATGGTCTATAAATACACACAACATAATAATGTACTCATAATAACTGCTCTCAGTCGTCGAAGCCCTGAGACTGGCAAAGGCAACATAGAAGTCATCTGTACTCATCTTACTGGATCTGTCTGCTGCTTTTGACACTGTTAATCATCACATCCTCCTGTCTTCTCTCCGGGCGATGGGTGTCTCTGGAATGGCGTTGCAATGGTTCAAGTCTTACCTCTCAGATAGGTCATTCAGAGTATCCTGGAGAAACAAGGTCTCTGAGTCCCAACATCTCAATACAGGGGTGCCACAGGGCTCAGTGCTTGGACCGCTACTCTTTTCCATATACATGATATCCCTTGGCTCAGTCATTCAGAAGCATGGCTTTTCCTATCACTGCTATGACACTCAACTCCACCTGTCATTTCAACCTGATGATCCAATTGGTCTCTGCTCGCGTCTCAGCATGCCTGAGTGACATCTCACTCTGGATGAAGGACCATCACCTGCAGCTGAACCTTGCAAAAACAGAACTGCTTATGATTCCAGCCAACCCAGGGACCTGCCATAACCTCTCCATTCAACTAGGCCCATCAACCATTACAGCATCCAGCTTTGCCAGAAATCTGGGTGTGATAATTGATGATCAACTAAACTTCACAAGTCACATTGCCTGAACCAGTCCTGTAGATTCATTCTCTACAACATTAGGAAAATTAGACCTTTCTTAACAGAGCACTCTACGCAAATCCTAGTCCAGGCTCTTGTCTTGGCTGGACTCCTTGCCTGCACAACCAAACTTCTGCAGCTGATCCAGAATGCAGCGGCAAGAGTGGTCTTTAATGAACCAAAGAGAGCACACGTAACTCCTCTCTTCATTAGGTTACACTGGCTCCCGGTTGACGCCCGCATCAAGTTCAAAGCTATGCTCTACTGGCATATGAACACTACTGGCTCCGCACCCTCATATCTTCACTCACTAATACAGACCTACGTTCCTACCAGATCCGTGCGCTCTGCAAATGAACAACGTCTGGTGGTACCGTCCCAAAAAGGAAAAAAAAACACTCTCACGTACCTTCTCTGGATCTGTTCCACATTGGTGGAATGATCTACCTACTGCTACAAGATCAGCAGATTCTGTAGCCATCTTTAAAAAACGCCTGAAAACCTGTAGTAGTAGTAGTAGTAGTAGTAGTAGTAGTAGTAGTAGTATTTTTAGTTGGTATAAAATGTTGCTGAAATATATATATATATATATATATATATATATGAATGCAATAACTGCAATAACTGCAATAATGCAATAACTCCCTGCCAAAGGTGTATTTGTGTGGAAACATTGCAATAAAGTATTTAAAAAAGATTTATTGACTAATAAGTAATTGCAGGCGTTTGCAAAGGGCAGTAACTGGTTTGGGGCAAACAGTGCTGTCTGTCTGTGTCCTTCCAGGAGCTGTCCAAGCCAGGAGAACTCAGGTGCATATGCTGCCCTCAGCATGTATAATGACCCACATCAAAACCATCCATAACCATAATGGTCACGCAGACATTTATGTTACATTTACCAGGATGAGGAATGAGGCATTTAAGAGAGAGGGCAACCTTTGTACACATGGTTTCAAAAAGGTCCTGAGCACTTCCTGAATTTATTTTCAAATTCCACCTGACAGCTGGGAATATAAGTAATGATATTTAGAAAATAGAAACAATTTTATAGGCAGGCATTTATTCAATTGGTTGGGGTATTTTTTAGGTGCAGTTAAAATATTGGACTGTAATGAAGCTGCTCCAAGTTTGAACTGATCTAGAGTCTGAGGTATTTAAAAAAAAAAATCCTGTAAGGATCCAACAGTGAAATATTAGCTCTCATGATACTTTTTACATCTCTCATCTGCCTCCACATTTTAACCGTATACATTCAATAATTTGAAACCATTTTAAGTTCAAAAACTATTATTAATTGCCTTCTTCTTTGAACACCACACCACATATTCTATCCATCCATTTGGATTTTTATTTGTTCAACATGTTCCCAGTTATGAATTATCATTATAAGTTAATCTTTTTGCCAACTCTTTAACATCAAAGAAGTGCTTCTTTTTCCTCAGTGTGAGATAATTAGTATGAAGCGCAGACGATGGAGTGGCACATGAATATTGATAAACGTAAGGCTGAATGTATGTTGTTTAATCGATTAGTCTTGAAGATTTCCGCTGAATAAAACATGCTGTTGAACATATACATAGTGGATTAAGGCTTGGTAGCACACTTAACATCTTTTCAAGTAGTCTGTTTGGCCCATTTAAACTGTACAGACTCCTCTTGGTGTTTATTGTATAACGTAAAAGAGAATTGAGGTGTGGAAGAACATGACCTTCAGCATTGCAAATAAAAGGTTAGACTAATTTGTAATTTAAAGGTGACTCAATATTTCAGGCTGTTCGTGCAATTACTGTCCTGTTTAACTAAAGCAGTAATGATAATTTACCCCAAAGAACAAACAATAAGATCAAATACATACACATGTAACATTAGTGCCTAGAAACAGGCACAAACCCTACGCCTAAGTGCTAAAGGAAGGCTTCTATATCTCTCAAAGGGTGTGCTGACCTAAATGAATAGAGAGGCCCAACTGAGGTTAAGGACATTTATATAGTTAAAGATATTCAATCTAAAATTCTAAATGATCTTGCTTCTGATTGAATACAAGAAGAAAATGTTTTTATTTTTTTATTTTTTTCTATTTATGTATGTAACAAACTGGTCAGGCAAAGGAATCCGTTCTACTGGACCAATTATAACAATTTATCAAAAATGGGTTGGGATTAATGCAATACATTGTTGTTCTGATTTTTTTTTCAAAATGTGTTGGTCCAGAGACTGTTGGTTCTGTATATGCTGGTACTGCCCATTGCTTTCTGATTGGTTGTATGTCTATCTAATTGCTTTCAAAGGTAGTTTGATTTGAGCCGTTGATAAGGTCCCAACTAATTCTTTGTATAGACTAGAAATTATTCAGATGGCTGGCCAGGCTAGTGTGTACCTCTTCCATGTAAAAATGACAGTGAGGTATAATTTCAATGTGTTCACTGTGTCATGGAGCCACACAGATCTGGACGATTTTAAAGTCTATTTGCATTTGACCTCAAACTCATCTGGAGCTCAGACACAGATTCCTTATTAGCCGCAGAACAAGGTGTTTCAGGAATCTGATTGTCTAATCCCACCAGAGCAACTTTATCAGCTCTTCCAGGCAAGGTGAGTACTGCACTAGCATGAAAAGCCTAAGTTTAGCCCCTTACCAGTGTTCCTCTGTGTCACTGTTTGGGGACCAGTAAGACAAGGTTTAAAATTGGACAAAGACCATATATTGTGTGTATGTGTGGTTATAACCTTTGAGCATTTTGTAAAATTGGGTCTTATAATTTAGTAGTTTACATGTTGACATCATTAAATAATATAAGCTTTATAGTTTTGTAGACTTGTTTAGTATTTACTCCATGTCTGTTTTCTCTATAAGACTAAAACATTTAAGTGTTACCTGTTTGTGTTGTCCATCTTCGGGCCATTATTTGAGATGGGACTTTTAATTGCACACTATTGGCTTTTCCATTTGGCACTTTGATTTCTGGATCTATAACCACATCTTTAATTTTCATTGCCTCTAATAAAATGTTTGTCATTCATGTCCTGGTTTATCAATAAGAAGCAGGTATAAAAGATGATTTACCACAGCAAATGTGTTTTGAACCCTGGCTGCCGTTGAATACCTGGACAGCGGTCACAACAACGTCCAGTTCCAACCATCTTCTTGCCTCTAACAGAAGCAAAGGGTCCAGTTTGAGTGCACAAAGCCTAGCAGAGAGCTTTAAGGCCAATGCCCACCAGAACGGACAGACACTCACAAGCAATACTCTGAGGGCATCAAGAAAAGTGCACTTACTTTAATTGTGTTTTTTTGCCTGAAGCTGTGGTTCCAGGAGGGTTTGGGGTGCAGGTGAGGACACCATTGAGGCTTTCAGTATGCAGCACGAAGAGCCTTGACATTGAACTGACAATGACCCATAAGTATAAACATAGAAGAAGTAGAAATACAAAATGAATATGAATAAATGACACTTTCACATATACTATATATATACCAACATATGACAGTATATTTTGTACTTGAGATGCTACAATGCATTAGCCTAACCAGACTCTCTGCCTTTCTGTCTTTTGGTCAACACTTCGCCAATTATAATTGCTTATCTGAAATGGGGCAGGCTTTATACAATAACATAAAAAAGTGAAAAGAAGTTGTCTGGTTGTTGCATTGCTTATGTCTGGAAATCAAACTCGGATTGAGAAGGACTTTATTAATTCTTAGTACAGAATAATAAAAAAAGAATTAGGGTGGCTGGCCAGGCTACAATGCAACAATCTAATCGTTTGTTCAGACATTTCAAAGCAAACTTGTTGTCAGGATCCTTTGTTTTGTCTCCCCCTTGTGTTCTCTGTGTGTGTGTGTGTGTGTGTGTGTGTGTGTGTGTGTGTGTGTGTGTGTGTGTGTGTGTGTGTGTGTGAACTGAAAAGACTTTTTGAGCTTTTAGAAACTATTAGGACTTTTTAACTTACTTGAATTTCTTGTCTGCGTTTTCAATCAACCTCCAGCAATTTCCACAACCCAGACTCCGGCTTCTCCTTCTGCGTGGCTCTACTCCACACCAAAAACTCTCCTCAGCTCCATTCAGCATAGGAACAATAAACGGTTTGTAAATACTTACTTGAGTCCAGCGTGTGGGTCCTTATCTGTGACTTGCAAACCAGAAAAGGGTGCAGATGTTTGTTTATAGGAGAGACAATCCAAGCTGGAAAATTTGGTAGACTGTTTTCTAAAGATTGTCTCCTGAAACAATCATTTTAGCATATTTGGTACAAATATGACTGTATTAGGGTCCAGTGTATAGGCCTATTTTCTTTATTATATGTGAATGGTAGAGTGTCTCTCTCGCAAAATGTCCCCGTCCCAGCAACAGGAATGTTACATTGGCCAACTGAAGGTACTGTGTCAGTGAGGTAGGCCGGATTCTACCGATCTCATGTGTAAGAAACATTATCTTGAGAATATATATTTTTGGGCTAAAAGTTATACCTAGTTTTAAATTTCTGATTACCAAAACAGCAGTGAATTATCAACATTGTTGACCCCAATATGATGCTGGATTAGAATGCAGCTTTGGTGAAAGAGTAGCGAGAGTATAGATTTGTATTGGTATAAGAAGTTGTGCTAAGGTGCCCTTGTGATTAGTGTTTTTGGCCGGCACCCAGGTTTTATAATTAAGCAATTGATGCATATAGGTCAGTGAGGGAGCAATGTTATGTTGCTTAATGTTCTTCATTTAAACAAATGAGCCAAATATTGCTGTACTAAAATTATGGTGGCTTTTACTTTGTTCCCTTTTTGGGTCACATATATGTGCATTTTCATGAGACTTTAACAGCTTGTTTTGTTTGAAACCGGAACTGTTTTTTTTATTGTCTGATAATAAAATGTCATATCACTGTGTCAGAATCCACTTGTGTGGGGGCTAATAAATATGCCAGACTTTAAATAGGGCCCGTCCTGTTTACTAAGTGCTCTGTTTTTGCATAAAACAAATCCGGCGTCACTTTGAGGAAGTGTTTTCTCAGATATGACTCAGGGCTTAAAGAAAACAAGTTGCTCTAAAGCAAAAAGTATAATTTTGCAAAATTAATGAGTGAAAACAGTGTTGAGAAATGTGTCATTAGTCGTGAGTAAGGGGAGATGTCAGGTAGTCATGCCTCAGGTCATTAAACTCCACACCACCGGCTGGTTTTGAGTGTCCATTAATGAACACAGATCTGAGCATTGCTTTATGGTAACTGTTTTCACTCAACATTTATTGTTTTGTTTTTGAACTAGCCATCACTGCTAATTATTGAGATAGATCAAACCTACAGGCTGATAGTTTGAATAGCAGGGAGCATCATGTTGCACACACTGCTACTAGCACTTGAACATTTAAGTGATGTTTTTAATGTAGACTAATTTTAATCTTTAGTTCAAGCAACACTATCTAAGCTTTTTTCACCTTAAAATCAAGAGCCTAATTTTTTTTTTTTTTGAATGAATGCCTCAAATTTTGCTGTTATTACATTTTTTTGCACAAAGAGGTAGATACAGTGCATTAAAATGTAGTGTAAAATAAAGTGATACTGAATGTTTTTATGGGAAAGTAGTCTTATTTATTAGAAGTAAGACATGAGTATGATATACCATCTTTAACAAGAATGTAATAGCCTTCTATTTTGGCGGCAGGAATATTAACACCATGTGAATATTCATCATGATAATAATATGTGTTTCTGATTATGTAAATGTGAGTTGCCCTGTGTCACATGTAGAATATTAATCATGAAGAAATGTTTGGGGATGATTAACTACATTAAAATCAACTTAATTTTACCAACACACCCCATACTGATAAGTGTTAAGAGGTCTTCTATTGAAAGATGGCATTTCAGTTATCTGTATGTTGGCATACATATTAATGTTTTTTTTTTATTTTATTTTTTGCCTCAGTCTGCACAGCCCTAAGTTAAACTGGGCTGTAGGCCAGCAACATCTGCAAGGCTCTTGTGAGACTACTGCCTGAAGAAGCAAGTGAAGATACCTGATCAGCTTGATGGATGTCTGTGCCTTGTGTGCGCACCAACATGCACACCTGCCTCCTGTGCCCCACTTATTGAATCCATGAATCAATTTAATGAGCAGAGGACAGGGTCAGGACTTCAATAAACACCCCACCAAGCTTTCAAATTTAATGTCTGCCCAATGAATGATACAGTATGTTCTACAAACGCCAATTGCAAAACACTCCTGCTGTAAATTGGATGTAGGTACAGTCTGAGCCATTGGTGCACTTTATGATCAGTGTATATACAGTAGACGTAAGTGGGTTATAAAGGACTTCAAACTAAGAAAAAAACAACCAGT
Organism: Perccottus glenii; assembly: GCA_024416835.2. Classification (NCBI taxonomy): domain Eukaryota; kingdom Metazoa; phylum Chordata; class Actinopteri; order Gobiiformes; family Odontobutidae; genus Perccottus; species Perccottus glenii. The sequence continues at coordinate 14,075,786 of CM044550.2, forward strand.
CAATAGTTTTTGTTCTTTCTTTTTGTATTTTATTTATTTACTTATTTTTGGTAAGTTGAAAGAGTAAGACTGGAGAAAAGGACTGAGACAAGTTGCATTGGTAATCAATAGTGCAGCAGTGACCTGAGCATTTGCTGTGTGATTCATCCCATTTAGAGCTAAAGGCTTGGCTGCTTGACAGACACAGCCCCATGATATCCCTCTGCCCTCTTTTCCTTTTTTTTCTTTTTTTACTTCACAGCCTTTTCTGTATCTACATACTTATTGATACCTAATGCCATTATCCCACCTCCTGCAGTGAGTCCTCTGATTGCCTTCTCTCAAAGTCACAGCATTGCTTTGTTGACAGAATCACTTGCAGAGCTGCTTCAACTCTCCCAGTAAAGTAACCCCTGCTGCATTTTTCAGTCCAATCTATGTTAATAAAACTCAACGTTGACATGTTTATTTGTCTGAATAACATCACTGTTTCACAACAGATCCAGTCTAGAATTTAAGTACACCCGAGAGGTTGTGGTAAACAATCAAAAAATTGAGTTACTTCATGTTGTTACCATTGGCCATTAAACTCTATTGAGAAAATACTGCATGGTTCAGAGACCCCGTCCACCAAAGACCACCATATAAAAAGAAACACATAAAACAAATGAAAGGAAAGAGGTTTTTCTAATGAATGCATGGTTCAATAATCAGATAGTGGTACAGAGACAAAGCACCCAAATAGATACAGAGAGACAAAGAGAAAGCACTGTGATTGTTGAATTTCCTCAGGATTAAATCAGCTGGTAGTGTGCATATACCACATAAGACTTCTGAACATTGGCAGTAAAGGAGTAGATGCAGCTAAACGTGGCTGCCTGATTCTTGATTGACAGAAATATTGATGGCATTATTTTTCACTCTCAATTTTTTTTTTATCCCGGTCTTTATTTGAACACTTTTCTTTTTATTTGTACCTGTTTCCAATGATAGGAGCAGACCTAACATTTTATGACAAGGTCAGCTTTTCTATTTCTGTAATGGCAGTGATTAGACAGTCCTATTGACTCATGGTTGCATGGCTTGTCAACACTGAATGAATGGTGGTGACAAATGTAGCACGGATAGCACGGATGGCAAACTTTTACACAGAAAAATATTAAATGTAAAGTCTTACAGTGAACTCAGAGCTAGCATTGTAGTTTAACTTTTTAAACTAAAACAAAAACAGGCATGTTGCAGTGTTGTTGTGGTGGGTTGGGGTATGAAGGGTGATAGAGGGAGGTTACAGCTATTGCAGCTTCAAACCCTCTCCCTTCTATCTTTACTTTCAATGTCCCATAAAGAACAGTACCGTTTGTCTAAAATGTTCAATATTAATGGCAGCTCTTCAGACGTGATTAAAACTTGTGTTCCCCTTCATTGGCTGAGGTCATCATAAGATGTGGCACAAAGGACAAATTGCTGCCATCCAGATGTCTGCGATGGCATCGATGCAACAGCACATGCATTTTTCTTCATCCACTGGGGACGTGGTGGCTAATGGAGCATGAGAGTGGCGGTTCCCCTGGAGTAGTGTTGCTGAGTCACGCCCCTGTTTGAAGAGGACAGAGAAGCTGCAGGCTGCATTTTGTGAAGCCATGGTGTGAGAGTCTGGGCCAATTCAGGGGTAAACATCAGCGCCAGTAATTGGAGAACAGCACAGCGGGGAATTTCATACAATTCTGATCTTTGTAGCTCAGTCAAGAAAATCCTGACTGTGGATTCAAGTTGAAAAGAAACAACTCCGTGTGTGCCAAATACAGCTTGTTTTGAGAGAATTTGCTGAACACCACATGATGCACAGTCTATGTACAAGGTTGACATTTCATTGAGTGCTTACATAGACTTTAGTCTCCTTTTTATGAGCCTTATCATAGTTATGAATATGACAGTTACATCTGCATAAAGAAACCATGGATTCCAATTACTCAATGTTGCACAAACCACAGTGAACTTTGTAAAGGATCGCTGTCTTACAAATGATGAATGATGATTTTGTCACCGCAAGGTGTCACTAACACAGTTCAGCATGAGAAGCACAGAAAACTTTTAAATGAATAAAGCAGCCATAAGCTGGTTGTGTGGTGTAACAAGAAATAAAATGAGATATGGGCCAAATAACCAGTTGCACTACCCATGAGTGTGGCAGTACATTTACATTTAGCTGATGCTTTTATCCAAAGTGACTTACAGATTACCAGTGTTACAGCCACTGAAGGCAAGTGTCTTGCCCAAGGACAAAAGTTGACAGATGTCAGAAACTAGGATATTTTGTAAATATGTTTCATCATCCAGATTTTAGAAAATAGATGTTTAGACACACAAATACAAAAATAGGTAACTATACACTATACACTAACTATGAATTACAGTGACACTTTTTCTTTTTTAAGCTGTCTCTCAAATATGTTCAGTTACCATAAAAATATTTTTCATGACAAAGCACAATAGCAGTGTTTATAGACCCTATTTTTCATGGCCTGAAGCCACATAAATCAGACGCCTGACATTAATTTTTTTTGTTCATCTGCAATATAATATCAACATTACATTCCAATTAGTGGTGTAGTTAGTAGTAGAATATATGAACTAACATCAAATAGTGTAATAGCCCATGAATTCTGTTTCAGATTTTGTCTATTCCCAAGAATTGTGTAACCTTGCCCAGGGACTACAGTTGAAAACTAGCTTTATAGCTAACACTGGCACATTTACAGAAAAGTGTAATAATGCGTACTGTCCTTGTTCAAATATATTTGTGAAAATTAATAATAAAAAAAACTTTTAGAACCCATTTGACATAACTTTCCTAAGGTCAGTGCATTCACTGTTGCAAATAGAAAAGTCATTTTAGTGAGCACCATCCCTATAGGCATGTTCTCAGTAATAAGTGAAAGTGCAACAAACTGTTGCTGTCTGTCACTTTTTCTAATGTAGTGAAGATTCAGTGGAGCTATTAGTCCTGTTTTGTAATTAGATCAAATCAATCCCATTAGTCATCCATTACAGGCATTTAAGAGAGTCCTTTTTAATCCATCCATCTGTCTCCGACTTCTTGTTCTTTCATTAGACCCATTCCCCTTTCCTTACAGTGTGTTGGTAGCTGTGTAAAAATAGACCACGTAGACAGCTTTTACCACATTGCTTTTCCGGTTGTGAAGTCATACAATATAATATTAATAACCATTGCATATGGGGTATAGCAGCAGGGACTGGCATGAAACTTGCTCCAACATGTAGCACATATCATTTGTGGTTCCAGTATGATAAGATCAGAATAGGTCTTTGTAAGCAGCAGTGCACACACCTCCAAGCTGCATTGGCAAACTTGGATAGAAAGTGCGAGGTGTGTGGAGGGAGTGACATCCTGTGGTTCCGCTCAGGTCTCTTATCAGCGTCTGCTCCTTATCACTCAGCCACACAACAACAAAAACACACGGCATAAACATTTAAGCTGCACCACCTGAGAAGAAATTATCTCTATCATTCACTGATGTAAGGCATTCTGTTGCATTTGTCTGCAAATCCAAGATACAATTTGTGTATTGGACACCGAAAATATAATTACTAAATGCATTCTTCACCAGAACCATTATACAGTTTCCACATATGTAGTTAATCAATCCCCCACCTACACTCTGTAATGATGTTAATTGCAAAACAAATATCCAATTTAATTAACAGGTACTCCAATACTTGACATCTCTGCCGACAACAATTTTCTTTCCATTTTTCAACAATGGTTTGGATATTAAAGCCCATCTAATTTTTGTTTCGACACATCATCAACCTCCTGTTGGCAGCTACTCAGCAAATAAACTCTGATCCTACAGGCTCACAAAGTTCAAACATTATAGATGGAGTCAACCAGTCTTCTTATTGTAAAATAGCAATGACATAATCAAATACAGTGTGTAATACAGTTGGACAAATGATGGCGGGGATCAAGGTTTGTGAAAGTAGCTTGAGAATAGCTCTGGCTGTTTTTACTCTAAACATGCTCACTGATAAGATTTGAGCTGTCCCATTGTTGTTTGGAATTTCTGA